>JAUIMM010000561.1:3455000-4067251 GCA_031769625.1 Taudactylus pleione | reverse complement strand
GGTGGGATGTCTGGTAGGTAGGGAGAGTGTGGCAGGTGGGGTGTCTGGTAGGTAGTGTGGCAGGTGGGGTGTCTGGTAGGTAGGGCAAGTGTGGCAGGTGTGGTGTCTGGTAGGTATGGAGTTTGGCAGGTGTGGTGTCTGGTAGGTAGGGAAAGTGTGGCAGGTGGGGTGTCTGGTAGGTAGAGAGTGTGACCGGTAGGGTGTCTGGTAGGTAGAGAGTGTGACCGGTAAGGTGTCTGGTAGGTAGAGAGAGTGTGGCAGGTGGTCTGACTAGTAGGTTGGGAGAGTGTGGCAGATGGTATGTCTGGTAGGTAGAGTGAGTGTGGCAGGTGGGGTATCTGGTAGGTAGGGAGAGTGTGACAGGAGGGGTGTCTGTAGGTAGGGAGAGTGTGACAGGTGGGGTGTCTGGTAGGTAGAGTGAGTGTGGCAGGTGGGATGTCTGGTAGGTAGAGAGAGCATGGCAGGTGAGGTGTCTGGTATGTAGAGAGTGTGACAGGTGGGGTGTCTGGTAGGTAAAGAGAGTGTGGCAGGTGGGTGTCTGGTAGGTGGGGAGAGTGTGGCAGGTGGGGTGTCTGGTATGTAGAGAGTGTGATAGGTGGGGTGTCTGGTAGGAAGAGAGAGTGTGGCAGGTTAGGTGTCTGGCAGGTAGTGTGGAAAGTGGGATGTTTGGTAGGTAGAGAGTGTGGCAGGTGGGGTGTCTGGTAGGTAGGGAGAGTGTGACAGGTGGGGTGTCTGGTAGGTAGTGTGGCAGGTGTGGTGTCTGGTAGGTAGCGAGTGTGGCAGGTGGGGTGTCTGGTAGGTAGTGTGGAAGGTGGGATGTTTGGTAGGTAGAGAGTGTGGCAGGTGGAGTGTCTGGTAGGTAGGGCGCGTGTGGCAGGTGTGGTGTCTGGTAGGTAGGGAGTGTGGCAGGTGGGTGTCCTGGTAGGTAGGGAGAGTGTGGCAGGTGGGGTGTCTGGTAGGTAGGGAGAGTGTGGCAGGTGGGGTGTCTGGTAGGTAGGGAGAGTGTGGCAGGTGGGGTGTCTGGTAGGTAGTGTGGCAGGTGGGGTGTTCCGGTAGGTAGAGTGTGGCAGATGGGGTGTCTGCTAGGTAGAGTGAGTGTGGCAGGTGGGATGTCTGGTAGGTAGAGAGAGCAAGGCAGGTGGGGTGTCTGGTATGTAGAGAGTGTGACAGGTGGGGTGTCTTGTATGTAGAGAGTGTGACAGGTGGGGTGTCTGGTAGGTAGAGAGAGTGTGGGAGGTAGGTGTCTGGTAGGTAGGGAGAGTGTGGCAGGTGGGGTGTCTGGTAGGTAAGGAGAGTGCGGCAGTTGGGGTATCTGGTAGGTAGGGATAGTGTTGCAGGTGGGATGTCTGGTAGGTAGGGAGAGTGTGGTAGGTGGGGGTTCTGGTAGGTAGGGAGAGTTTGGCAAGTGGGGTGTCTGGTAGGTAGGGAGAGTGTGGCAGATGGGATGTCTGGTAGGTAGTGTGGCAGGTGGGGTGTATGGCAGGTGGGGTGTCTGGTAGGTAGAGAGAGTGTGGCAGGTGGGGTGTCTGGAAGGTAGAGAGTGTGGCAGGTGGGATGTCTGGAAGGTAGGGAGAGTGTGGCAGGTGGGGTGTCTGGTATGTATAGAGTGTGACAAGTGGGGTGTCTGGTAGGTAGAGAGAGTGTGGCAGGTGGGGTGTTAGTTAGGTAGGGAGAGTGTGGCAGGTGGGGTGTCTGGAAGGTAGGGAGAGTGTGACAGGAGGGGTGTCTGTAGGTAGGGAGAGTGTGACAGGTGGGGTGTCTGGTAGGTAGAGTGGAGTGTGGCAGGTGGGATGTCTGGTAGGTAGAGAGAGCATGGCAGGTGAGGTGTCTGGTATGTAGAGAGTGTGGCAGGTGGGGTGTCTGGTAGGTAGTGTGGCAGGTGGGGTGTCTGGTAGGTAGTGTGGCAGGTGGGGTGTTCCGGTAGGTAGAGTGTGGCAGATGGGGTGTCTGGTAGGTAGAGTGAGTGTGGCAGGTGGGATGTCTGGTAGGTAGACGAGAGCATGGCAGGTGGGGTGTCTGTGGTATGTAGAGAGTGTGACAGGTGGGGTGTCTGGTAGGTAGAGAGAGCATGGCAGGTGGGGTGTCTGGTATGTAGAGACTGTGACAGGTTGGGTGTCTGGTTGGTAGGGAGAGTGTGGCAGGTGGGATGTCTGGTAGGTAGAGAGAGCATGGCAGGTGGGGTGTCTGGTATGTAGAGTGTGTGACAGGTGGGGTGTCTGGTAGGTAGAGAGAGCATGGCAGGTGGGGTGTCTGGTATGTAGAGAGTGTGACAGGTGGGGTGTCTGGTTAGTAGGGAGAGTGTGGAAGGTGGGTGTCTGGTAGGTAGGGAGAGTGTGGCAGGTGGGGTGTCTGGTAGGTAGGAAGAGTGTGGCAGGTGGGATGTCTGGTAGGTATGGAGAGTGTGGCAGGTGGGGGTGTCTGGTAGGTAGGGAGAGTGTGGCAGGTGGGGTGTCTGGTAGGTAGGGAGAGTGTGGCAGTGGGATGTCTGGTAGGTAGGGAGAGTGTGGCAGGTGGGGTGTCTGGTAGGTAGGGAGAGTGTGGCAGGTGGGATGTCTGGTAGGTGTTGTGACAGGTGGGGTGTCTGATAGGTAGGGAGAGTGTGGCAGGTGTGGTGTCTGGTAGGTAGGGAGAGTGGCAGGTGTTGTGTCTGTAGGTAGGGGGAGTGTGGCAGGTGAGGTATCTGGTAGGTAGTGTGGAAGGTGGGATGTTTGGTAGGTAGAGAGAGCATGGCAGGTGGGGTGTCTGGTATGTAGAGAGTGTGACAGGTATGGTGTCTGGTAGGTAGAGAGAGTGTGGCATGTAGGTGTCTGGTAGGTAGTGTGGCAGGTGGGGTGTTCCGGTAGGTAGAGTGTGGCAGATGGGGTGTCTGGTAGGTAGAGTGAGTGTGGCAGGTGGGATGTCTGGTAGGTAGAGAGAGCATGGCACGTGGGGTGTCTGGTATGTAGAGTGTGACAGGTATGGTGTCTGGTAGGTAGAGAGAGTGTGGCATGTAGGTGTCTGGTAGGGAGAGTGTGGCAGGTGGGGTCTCTGGTATGTAGGGAGAGTGTGGCAGGTGGGATGTCTGGTAGGTGTTGTGGCAGGTGGGGTGTCTGGATGGTAGGGCAAGTGTGGCAGGTGTGGTGTCTGGTAGGTAGGGAGTGTGGCAGGTGGGGTGTCTGGTAGGTAGGGAGAGTGTCGCAGGTGGGGGTGTCTGGTAGGTAGGGAGAGTGTGGCAGGTGGGGTGTCTGGTAGGTAGAGAGTGTGGCAGGTGGGGTGTCTGGTAGGTAGTGTGGCAGGTGGGGTGTTCCGGTAGGTAGAGTGTGGGCAGATGGGGTGTCTGGAAGGTAGAGTGAGTGTGGCAGGTGGGATGTCTGGTAGGTAGAGAGAGCATGGCATGTGGTGTGTCTGGTAATGTAGAGAGTGTGACAGGTGGGGGTGTCTGGTAGATAGAGAGATTGTGGCAGGTGTTGTGTCTAGTAGGTAGGGAGAGTGTGGCAGGTGGGATGTCTGGTAGGTAGGGTGTGGCAGGTGGGGTGTCTGGTAGGTAGGGAGAGTGTGGCAGGTGGGATGTCTGGTAGGTAGGGAGAGTGTGGCAGTTGGGGTGTCTGGTAGGTAGGGAGAGTGTGGCAGGTGGGATGTCTGGTAGGTGTTGTGGCAGGTGGGGTGTCTGGTAGGTAGGGCATGTGCGGCAGGTGTGGTGTCTGGTAGGCAGGGAGAGTGGCAGGTGGAGTGTCTGGTAGGTAGGGAGTGTGTGGCAGGTGAGGTGTCTGGTAGGAAGTGTGGAAGGTGGGATGTTTGGTAGGTAGAGAGAGCATGGCAGGTGGGGTGTCTGGTATGTAGAGAGTGTGACAGGTGGGGGTGTCTGGTTGGTAGAGAGAGTGTGGCAGGTAGGTGTCTGGTAGGTAGGGAGAGTGTGGCAGGTGGGGGTGTCTGGTAGGTAGAGAGTGTGACAGGTGGGGGTGTCTAGTAGGTAGGGGAGAGTGTGGCTGGTGGGATGTCTGGTAGGTAAGGAGAGTGTGGCAGGTGGGGTGTCTGGTAGGTAGGGAGAGTGTGGCAGGTGGGATGTCTGGTAGGCAGGGAGAGTGTGGCAGTTGGGGTGTCGGGTAGGTAGGGAGAGTGTGGCAGGTGGGATGTCTGGTAGGTGTTGTGGCAGGAGGGGTGTCTGGTAGGTAGGGCAAGTGCGGCAGGTGTGGTGTCTGGTTGTTAGGGAGAGTGGCAGGTGGGGTGTCTGGTAGGTGTGGATAGTGTGGCAGGTGAGGTGTCTGGAAGGTAGTGTGGAAGGTGGGATGTTTGGTAGGTAGAGTGAGTGTAGCAGGTGGGATGTCTGGTAGGTATAGAGAGCATGGCAGGTGGGGTGTCTGGTATGTAGAGAGTGTGACAGGTGCGGTGTCTGGTAGGTAGGGAGAGTGTGGCTGGTGGGTGTCTGGTAGGTAGGGAGAGTGTGGCAGGTGGGGTGTCTGGTAGGTAGGGAGAGTGTGGCAGGTGGGGTGTCTGGTAGGTAGGGAGAGTGTGGCAGGTGGGGTGTCTGGTAGGTAGATAGTGTGGCAGGTGGGGTGTCTGGTAGGTAGTGTGGCAGGTGGGGTGTTCCGGTAGGTAGAGTGTGGCAGATGGGGTGTCTGGTAGGTAGAGTGAGTGTGGCAGGTGGGATGTCTGGTAGGTAGAGAGAGCATGGCAGGTGGGTTGTCTGGTATGTAGAGAGTGTGACAGGTGGGGTGTCTGGTAGGTAGGGAGAGTGTGGCAGGTGGGATGTCTGGTAGGTAGGGAGAGTGTGGTAGGTGGGGGGTCTGGTAGGTAGGGAGAGTTTGGCAAGTGGGGTGTCTGGTAGGTAGGGAGAGTGTGGCAGGTGGGATGTCTGGTAGGTAGTGTGGCAGGTGGGGTGTATGGCAGGTGGGGTGTCTGGTAGGTAGATAGAGTGTGGCAGGTGGGGTGTCTGGAAGGTAGAGAGTGTGGCTGGTGGGATGTCTGGTAGGTAGGGAGAGTGTGGCAGGTGGGGTGTCTGGTAGGTAGTGTGGCAGGTGGGGGTGTCTGGTAGGTAGGGCAAGTGTGGCAGGTGTGGTGTCTGGTAGGTATGGAGTTTGGCAGGTGTGGTGTCTGGTAGGTAGGGAAAGTGTGGCAGGTGGGGTGTCTGGTAGGTAGAGAGTGTGACCGGTAGGGTGTCTGGTAGGTAGAGAGTGTGACCGGTAAGGTGTCTGGTAGGTAGAGAGAGTGTGGCAGGTGGTCTGACTAGTAGGTAGGGAGAGTGTGGCAGATGGTATGTCCGGTAGGTAGAGTGAGTGTGGCAGGTGGGGTGTCTGGTAGGTAGAGAGTGTGACAGGTGGGGTGTCTAGTAGCTAGGGAGAGTGTGGCAGGTGGATGTCTGGTAGGTAAGGAGAGTGTGGCAGGTGGGGTGTCTGGTAGGCAGGGAGAGTGTGGCAGTTGGGGTGTCGGGTAGGTAGGGAGAGTGTGGCAGGTGGGATGTCTGGTAGGTGTTGTGGCAGGAGGGGTGTCTGGTAGGTAGGGCAAGTGCGGCAGGTGTGGTGTCTGGTAGTTAGGGAGAGTGGCAGGGTGGGGTGTCTGGTAGGTGTGGATAGTGTGGCAGGTGAGGTGTCTGGAAGGTAGTGTGGAAGGTGGGATGTTTGGTAGGTAGAGTGAGTGTAGCAGGTGGGATGTCTGGTAGGTATAGAGAGCATGGCAGGTGGGGTGTCTGGTATGTAGAGAGTGTGACAGGTGCGGTGTCTGGTAGGTAGGGAGAGTGTGGCTGGTGGGTGTCTGGTAGGTAGGGAGAGTGTGGCAGGTGGGGTGTCTGGTAGGTAGGGAGAGTGTGGCAGGTGGGGTGTCTGGTAGGTAGGGAGAGTGTGGCAGGTGGGGTGTCTGGTAGGTAGGGAGAGTGTGGCAGGTGGGGTGTCTGGTAGGTAGATAGTGTGGCAGGTGGGGTGTCTGGTAGGTAGTGTGGCAGGTGGGGTGTTCCGGTAGGTAGAGTGTGGCAGATGGGGTGTCTGGTAGGTAGAGTGAGTGTGGCAGGTGGGATGTCTGGTAGGTAGAGAGAGCATGGCAGGTGGGGTGTCTGGTATGTAGAGAGTGTGACAGGTGGGGTGTCTGGTAGGTAGGGAGAGTGTGGCAGGTGGGATGTCTGGTAGGTAGGGAGAGTGTGGTAGGTGGGGGGTCTGGTAGGTAGGGAGAGTTTGGCAAGTGGGGTGTCTGGTAGGTAGGGAGAGTGTGGCAGGTGGGATGTCTGGTAGGTAGTGTGGCAGGTGGGGTGTATGGCAGGTGGGGTGTCTGGTAGGTAGAGAGAGTGTGGCAGGTGGGGTGTCTGGAAGGTAGAGAGTGTGGCTGGTGGGATGTCTGGTAGGTAGGGAGAGTGTGGCAGGTGGGGTGTCTGGTAGGTAGTGTGGCAGGTGGGGTGTCTGGTAGGTAGGGCAAGTGTGGCAGGTGTGGTGTCTGGTAGGTATGGAGTTTGGCAGGTGTGGTGTCTGGTAGGTAGGGAAAGTGTGGCAGGTGGGGTGTCTGGTAGGTAGAGAGTGTGACCGGTAGGGTGTCTGGTAGGTAGAGAGTGTGACCGGTAAGGTGTCTGGTAGGTAGAGAGAGTGTGGCAGGTGGTCTGACTAGTAGGTAGGGAGAGTGTGGCAGATGGTATGTCTGGTAGGTAGAGTGAGTGTGGCAGGTGGGGTATCTGGTAGGTAGGGAGAGTGTGGCAGGTGGGGTGTCTCGTAGGTAGAGAGTGTGGCAGGTGGGGTGTGTGGCAGGTGGTGTATCAGGTAGGTAGGGAGAGTGTGGCAGGTGGGGTGTCTGGTATGTATAGAGTGTGACAAGTGGGGGTGTCTGGTAGGTAGAGAGAGTGTGGCTGGTGGGGTGTTTGGTAGGTAGGGAGAGTGTGGCAGGTGGGGTGTCTGGAAGGTAGGGAGAGTGTGACAGGAGGGGTGTCTAGGTAGGGAGAGTGTGACAGGTGGGGTGTCTGGTAGGTAGAGTGAGTGTGGCAGGTGGGATGTCTGGTAGGTAGAGAGAGCATGGCAGGTGAGGTGTCTGGTATGTAGAGAGTGTGGCAGGTGGGGTGTCTGGTAGGTAGTGTGGCAGGTGGGGTGTTCCAGTAGGTAGAGTGTGGCAGATGGGGTGTCTGGTAGGTAGAGTGAGTGTGGCAGGTGGGATGTCTGGTAGGTAGAGAGAGCATGGCAGGTGGGGTGTCTGGTATGTAGAGAGTGTGAAAGGTGGGGTGTCTGGTAGGTAGAGAGAGCATGGCAGGTGGGGTGTCTGGTATGTAGAGACTGTGACAGGTGGGGTGTCTGGTTGGTAGGGAGAGTGTGGCAGGTGTGGTGTCTGGTAGGTAGGGAGAGTGGCAGGTGGAGTGTCTGGTAGGTAGGGAGAGTGTGGCAGGTGAGGTGTCTGGTAGGAAGTGTGGAAGGTGGGATGTTTGGTAGGTTGAGAGAGCATGGCAGGTGGGGTGTCTGGTATGTAGAGAGTGTGACAGGTGGGGTGTCTGGTTGGTAGAGAGAGTGTGGCAGGTAGGTGTTTGGTAGGTAGGGAGAGTGTGGCAGGTGGGGTGTCTGGTAGGTAGAGAGTGTGACAGGTGGGGTGTCTAGTAGGTAGGGAGAGTGTGGCAGGTGGGATGTCTGGTAGGTAAGGAGAGTGTGGCAGGTGGGGTGTCTGGTAGGTAGGGAGAGTGTGGCAGGTGGGATATCTGGTAGGCAGGGAGAGTGTGGCTGTTGGGGTGTCGGGTAGGTAGGGAGAGTGTGGCAGGTGGGATGTCTGGTAGGTGTTGTGGCAGGAGGGGTGTCTGGTAGGTAGAGAGTGTGACAGGTGGGGTGTCTGGTAGGTAGTGTGGCAGGTGGGGTCTCTGGTATGTAGGGAGAGTGTGGCAGGTGGGATGTCTGGTAGGTGTTGTGACAGGTGGGGTGTCTGATAGGTAGGGCAAGTGCGGCAGGTGTGGTGTCTGGTAGTTAGGGAGAGTGGCAGGTGGGGTGTCTGGTAGGTGTGGATAGTGTGGCAGGTGAGGTGTCTGGAAGGTAGTGTGGAAGGTGGGATGTTTGGTAGGTAGAGTGAGTGTAGCAGGTGGGATGTCTGGTAGGTATAGAGAGCATGGCAGGTGGGGTGTCTGGTATGTAGAGAGTGTGACAGGTGCGGTGTCTGGTAGGTAGGGAGAGTGTGGCTGGTGGGTGTCTAGTAGGTAGGGAGAGTGTGGCAGGTGGGGTGTCTGGTAGGTAGGGAGAGTGTGGCAGGTGGGGTGTCTGGTAGGTAGGAAGAGTGTGGCAGGTGGGGTGTCTGGTAGGTAGTGTGGCAGGTGGGGTGTCTGGTAGGTAGGGCAAGTGTGGCAGGTGTGGTCTGGTAGGTATGGAGTTTGGCAGGTGTGGTGTCTGGTAGGTAGGGAAAGTGTGGCAGGTGGGGTGTCTGGTAGGTAGAGAGTGTGACCGGTAGGGTGTCTGGTAGGTAGAGAGTGTGACCGGTAAGGTGTCTGGTAGGTAGAGAGAGTGTGGCAGGTGGTCTGACTAGTAGGTAGGGAGAGTGTGGCAGATGGTATGTCTGGTAGGTAGAGTGAGTGTGGCAGGTGGGGTATCTGGTAGGTAGGGAGAGTGTGGCAGGTGGGGTGTCTCGTAGGTAGAGAGTGTGGCAGGTGGGGTGTGTGGCAGGTGGTGTATCAGGTAGGTAGGGAGAGTGTGGCAGGTGGGGTGTCTGGTATGTATAGAGTGTGACAAGTGGGGTGTCTGGTAGGTAGAGAGAGTGTGGCTGGTGGGGTGTTTGGTAGGTAGGGAGAGTGTGGCAGGTGGGGTGTCTGGAAGGTAGGGAGAGTGTGACAGGAGGGGTGTCTGTAGGTAGGGAGAGTATGACAGGTGGGGTGTCTGGTAGGTAGAGTGAGCATGGCAGGTGAGGTGTCTGGTATGTAGAGAGTGTGGCAGGTGGGGTGTCTGGTAGGTAGTGTGGCAGGTGGGGTGTCTGGTAGGTAGTGTGGCAGGTGGGGTGTTCCGGTAGGTAGAGTGTGGCAGATGGGGTGTCTGGTAGGTAGAGTGAGTGTGGCAGGTGGAATGTCTGGTAGGTAGAGAGAGCATGGCAGGTGGGGTGTCTGGTATGTAGAGAGTGTGACAGGTGGATTGTCTGGTAGGTAGAGAGAGCATGGCAGGTGGGGTGTCTGGTATGTAGAGACTGTGACAGGTGGGGTGTCTGGTAGGTAGGGAGAGTGTGGCAGGTGGGATGTCTGGTAGGTAGAGAGAGCATGGCAGGTGGGGTGTCTGGTATGTAGAGTGTGTGACAGGTGGGGTGTCTGGTAGGTAGAGAGAGCATGGCAGGTGGGGTGTCTGGTATGTAGAGAGTGTGACAGGTGGGGTGTCTGGTTGGTAGGGAGAGTGTGGAAGGTGGGTGTCTGGTAGGTAGGGAGAGTGTGGCAGGTGGGGTGTCTGGTAGGTAGGAAGAGTGTGGCAGGTGGGATGTCTGGTAGGTATGGAGAGTGTGGCAGGTGGGGTGTCTGGTAGGTAGGGAGAGTGTGGCAGGTGGGGTGTCTGGTAGGTAGGGAGAGTGTGGCAGGTGGGATGTCTGGTAGGTAGGGAGAGTGTGGCAGGTGGGGTGTCTGGTAGGTAGGGAGAGTGTGGCAGGTGGGATGTCTGGTAGGTGTTGTGACAGGTGGGGTGTCTGATAGGTAGGGAGAGTGTGGCAGGTGTGGTGTCTGGTAGGTAGGGAGAGTGGCAGGTGTTGTGTCTGGTAGGTAGGGGGAGTGTGGCAGGTGAGGTATCTGGTAGGTAGTGTGGAAGGTGGGATGTTTGGTAGGTAGAGAGAGCATGGCAGGTGGGGTGTCTGGTATGTAGAGAGTGTGACAGGTGGGGTGTCTGGTAGGTAGTGTGGCAGGTGGGGTGTTCCGGTAGGTAGAGTGTGGCAGATGGGGTGTCTGGTAGGTAGAGTGAGTGTGGCAGGTGGGATGTCTGGTAGGTAGAGAGAGCATGGCACGTGGGGTGTCTGGTATGTAGAGTGTGACAGGTGTGGTGTCTGGTAGGTAGAGAGAGTGTGGCATGTAGGTGTCTGGGAGGGAGAGTGTGGCAGGTGGGGTCTCTGGTATGTAGGGAGAGTGTGGCAGGTGGGATGTCTGGTAGGTGTTGTGGCAGGTGGGGTGTCTGGATGGTAGGGCAAGTGTGGCAGGTGTGGTGTCTGGTAGGTAGGGAGTGTGGCAGGTGGAGTGTCTGGTAGGTAGGGAGAGTGTCGCAGGTGGGGTGTCTGGTAGGTAGGGAGAGTGTGGCAGGTGGGGTGTCTGGTAGGTAGAGAGTGTGGCAGGTGGGGTGTCTGGTAGGTAGTGTGGCAGGTGGGGTGTTCCGGTAGGTAGAGTGTGGCAGATGGGGTGTCTGGAAGGTAGAGTGAGTGTGGCAGGTGGGATGTCTGGTAGGTAGAGAGAGCATGGCATGTGGTGTGTCTGGTATGTAGAGAGTGTGACAGGTGGGGTGTCTGGTAGATAGAGAGATTGTGGCAGGTGTTGTGTCTAGTAGGTAGGGAGAGTGTGGCAGGTGGGATGTCTGGTAGGTAGGGTGTGGCAGGTGGGGTGTCTGGTAGGTAGGGAGAGTGTGGCAGGTGGGATGTCTGGTAGGTAGGGAGAGTGTGGCAGTTGGGGTGTCTGGTAGGTAGGGAGAGTGTGGTAGGTGGGATGTCTGGTAGGTGTTGTGGCAGGTGGGGTGTCTGGTAGGTAGGGCATGTGCGGCAGGTGTGGTGTCTGGTAGGCAGGGAGAGTGGCAGGTGGAGTGTCTGGTAGGTAGGGAGAGTGTGGCAGGTGAGGTGTCTGGTAGGTAGTGTGGCAGGTGGGGTGTATGGCAGGTGGGGTGTCTGGTAGGTAGAGAGAGTGTGGCAGGTGGGGTGTCTGGAAGGTAGAGAGTGTGGCTGGTGGGATGTCTGGTAGGTAGGGAGAGTGTGGCAGGTGGGGTGTCTGGTAGGTAGTGTGGCAGGTGGGGTGTCTGGTAGGTAGGGCAAGTGTGGCAGGTGTGGTGTCTGGTAGGTATGGAGTTTGGCAGGTGTGGTGTCTGGTAGGTAGGGAAAGTGTGGCAGGTGGGGTGTCTGGTAGGTAGAGAGTGTGACCGGTAGGGTGTCTGGTAGGTAGAGAGTGTGACCGGTAAGGTGTCTGGTAGGTAGAGAGAGTGTGGCAGGTGGTCTGACTAGTAGGTTGGGAGAGTGTGGCAGATGGTATGTCTGGTAGGTAGAGTGAGTGTGGCAGGTGGGGTATCTGGTAGGTAGGGAGAGTGTGACAGGAGGGGTGTCTGTAGGTAGGGAGAGTGTGACAGGTGGGGTGTCTGGTAGGTAGAGTGAGTGTGGCAGGTGGGATGTCTGGTAGGTAGAGAGAGCATGGCAGGTGAGGTGTCTGGTATGTAGAGAGTGTGACAGGTGGGGTGTCTGGTAGGTAAAGAGAGTGTGGCAGGTGGGTGTCTGGTAGGTGGGGAGAGTGTGGCAGGTGGGGTGTCTGGTATGTAGAGAGTGTGATAGGTGGGGTGTCTGGTAGGAAGAGAGAGTGTGGCAGGTTAGGTGTCTGGCAGGTAGTGTGGAAAGTGGGATGTTTGGTAGGTAGAGAGTGTGGCAGGTGGGGTGTCTGGTAGGTAGGGAGAGTGTGACAGGTGGGGTGTCTGGTAGGTAGTGTGGCAGGTGTGGTGTCTGGTAGGTAGCGAGTGTGGCAGGTGGGGTGTCTGGTAGGTAGTGTGGAAGGTGGGATGTTTGGTAGGTAGAGAGTGTGGCAGGTGGAGTGTCTGGTAGGTAGGGCGCGTGTGGCAGGTGTGGTGTCTGGTAGGTAGGGAGTGTGGCAGGTGGGTGTCTGGTAGGTAGGGAGAGTGTGGCAGGTGGGGTGTCTGGTAGGTAGGGAGAGTGTGGCAGGTGGGGTGTCTGGTAGGTAGGGAGAGTGTGGCAGGTGGGGTGTCTGGTAGGTAGTGTGGCAGGTGGGGTGTTCCGGTAGGTAGAGTGTGGCAGATGGGGTGTCTGCTAGGTAGAGTGAGTGTGGCAGGTGGGATGTCTGGTAGGTAGAGAGAGCAAGGCAGGTGGGGTGTCTGGTATGTAGAGAGTGTGACAGGTGGGGTGTCTTGTATGTAGAGAGTGTGACAGGTGGGGTGTCTGGTAGGTAGAGAGAGTGTGGGAGGTAGGTGTCTGGTAGGTAGGGAGAGTGTGGCAGGTGGGGTGTCTGGTAGGTAAGGAGAGTGCGGCAGTTGGGGTATCTGGTAGGTAGGGATAGTGTTGCAGGTGGGATGTCTGGTAGGTAGGGAGAGTGTGGTAGGTGGGGGTTCTGGTAGGTAGGGAGAGTTTGGCAAGTGGGGTGTCTGGTAGGTAGGGAGAGTGTGGCAGATGGGATGTCTGGTAGGTAGTGTGGCAGGTGGGGTGTATGGCAGGTGGGGTGTCTGGTAGGTAGAGAGAGTGTGGCAGGTGGGGTGTCTGGAAGGTAGAGAGTGTGGCAGGTGGGATGTCTGGAAGGTAGGGAGAGTGTGGCAGGTGGGGTGTCTGGTATGTATAGAGTGTGACAAGTGGGGTGTCTGGTAGGTAGAGAGAGTGTGGCAGGTGGGGTGTTAGTTAGGTAGGGAGAGTGTGGCAGGTGGGGTGTCTGGAAGGTAGGGAGAGTGTGACAGGAGGGGTGTCTGTAGGTAGGGAGAGTGTGACAGGTGGGGTGTCTGGTAGGTAGAGTGAGTGTGGCAGGTGGGATGTCTGGTAGGTAGAGAGAGCATGGCAGGTGAGGTGTCTGGTATGTAGAGAGTGTGGCAGGTGGGGTGTCTGGTAGGTAGTGTGGCAGGTGGGGTGTCTGGTAGGTAGTGTGGCAGGTGGGGTGTTCCGGTAGGTAGAGTGTGGCAGATGGGGTGTCTGGTAGGTAGAGTGAGTGTGGCAGGTGGGATGTCTGGTAGGTAGAGAGAGCATGGCAGGTGGGGTGTCTGGTATGTAGAGAGTGTGACAGGTGGGGTGTCTGGTAGGTAGAGAGAGCATGGCAGGTGGGGTGTCTGGTATGTAGAGACTGTGACAGGTTGGGTGTCTGGTTGGTAGGGAGAGTGTGGCAGGTGGGATGTCTGGTAGGTAGAGAGAGCATGGCAGGTGGGGTGTCTGGTATGTAGAGTGTGTGACAGGTGGGGTGTCTGGTAGGTAGAGAGAGCATGGCAGGTGGGGTGTCTGGTATGTAGAGAGTGTGACAGGTGGGGTGTCTGGTTAGTAGGGAGAGTGTGGAAGGTGGGTGTCTGGTAGGTAGGGAGAGTGTGGCAGGTGGGGTGTCTGGTAGGTAGGAAGAGTGTGGCAGGTGGGATGTCTGGTAGGTATGGAGAGTGTGGCAGGTGGGGTGTCTGGTAGGTAGGGAGAGTGTGGCAGGTGGGGTGTCTGGTAGGTAGGGAGAGTGTGGCAGGTGGGATGTCTGGTAGGTAGGGAGAGTGTGGCAGGTGGGGTGTCTGGTAGGTAGGGAGAGTGTGGCAGGTGGGATGTCTGGTAGGTGTTGTGACAGGTGGGGTGTCTGATAGGTAGGGAGAGTGTGGCAGGTGTGGTGTCTGGTAGGTAGGGAGAGTGGCAGGTGTTGTGTCTGGTAGGTAGGGGGAGTGTGGCAGGTGAGGTATCTGGTAGGTAGTGTGGAAGGTGGGATGTTTGGTAGGTAGAGAGAGCATGGCAGGTGGGGTGTCTGGTATGTAGAGAGTGTGACAGGTATGGTGTCTGGTAGGTAGAGAGAGTGTGGCATGTAGGTGTCTGGTAGGTAGTGTGGCAGGTGGGGTGTTCCGGTAGGTAGAGTGTGGCAGATGGGGTGTCTGGTAGGTAGAGTGAGTGTGGCAGGTGGGATGTCTGGTAGGTAGAGAGAGCATGGCACGTGGGGTGTCTGGTATGTAGAGTGTGACAGGTATGGTGTCTGGTAGGTAGAGAGAGTGTGGCATGTAGGTGTCTGGTAGGGAGAGTGTGGCAGGTGGGGTCTCTGGTATGTAGGGAGAGTGTGGCAGGTGGGATGTCTGGTAGGTGTTGTGGCAGGTGGGGTGTCTGGATGGTAGGGCAAGTGTGGCAGGTGTGGTGTCTGGTAGGTAGGGAGTGTGGCAGGTGGGGTGTCTGGTAGGTAGGGAGAGTGTCGCAGGTGGGGTGTCTGGTAGGTAGGGAGAGTGTGGCAGGTGGGGTGTCTGGTAGGTAGAGAGTGTGGCAGGTGGGGTGTCTGGTAGGTAGTGTGGCAGGTGGGGTGTTCCGGTAGGTAGAGTGTGGCAGATGGGGTGTCTGGAAGGTAGAGTGAGTGTGGCAGGTGGGATGTCTGGTAGGTAGAGAGAGCATGGCATGTGGTGTGTCTGGTATGTAGAGAGTGTGACAGGTGGGGTGTCTGGTAGATAGAGAGATTGTGGCAGGTGTTGTGTCTAGTAGGTAGGGAGAGTGTGGCAGGTGGGATGTCTGGTAGGTAGGGTGTGGCAGGTGGGGTGTCTGGTAGGTAGGGAGAGTGTGGCAGGTGGGATGTCTGGTAGGTAGGGAGAGTGTGGCAGTTGGGGTGTCTGGTAGGTAGGGAGAGTGTGGCAGGTGGGATGTCTGGTAGGTGTTGTGGCAGGTGGGGTGTCTGGTAGGTAGGGCATGTGCGGCAGGTGTGGTGTCTGGTAGGCAGGGAGAGTGGCAGGTGGAGTGTCTGGTAGGTAGGGAGAGTGTGGCAGGTGAGGTGTCTGGTAGGAAGTGTGGAAGGTGGGATGTTTGGTAGGTAGAGAGAGCATGGCAGGTGGGGTGTCTGGTATGTAGAGAGTGTGACAGGTGGGGTGTCTGGTTGGTAGAGAGAGTGTGGCAGGTAGGTGTCTGGTAGGTAGGGAGAGTGTGGCAGGTGGGGTGTCTGGTAGGTAGAGAGTGTGACAGGTGGGGTGTCTAGTAGGTAGGGAGAGTGTGGCTGGTGGGATGTCTGGTAGGTAAGGAGAGTGTGGCAGGTGGGGTGTCTGGTAGGTAGGGAGAGTGTGGCAGGTGGGATGTCTGGTAGGCAGGGAGAGTGTGGCAGTTGGGGTGTCGGGTAGGTAGGGAGAGTGTGGCAGGTGGGATGTCTGGTAGGTGTTGTGGCAGGAGGGGTGTCTGGTAGGTAGGGCAAGTGCGGCAGGTGTGGTGTCTGGTTGTTAGGGAGAGTGGCAGGTGGGGTGTCTGGTAGGTGTGGATAGTGTGGCAGGTGAGGTGTCTGGAAGGTAGTGTGGAAGGTGGGATGTTTGGTAGGTAGAGTGAGTGTAGCAGGTGGGATGTCTGGTAGGTATAGAGAGCATGGCAGGTGGGGTGTCTGGTATGTAGAGAGTGTGACAGGTGCGGTGTCTGGTAGGTAGGGAGAGTGTGGCTGGTGGGTGTCTGGTAGGTAGGGAGAGTGTGGCAGGTGGGGTGTCTGGTAGGTAGGGAGAGTGTGGCAGGTGGGGTGTCTGGTAGGTAGGGAGAGTGTGGCAGGTGGGGTGTCTGGTAGGTAGATAGTGTGGCAGGTGGGGTGTCTGGTAGGTAGTGTGGCAGGTGGGGTGTTCCGGTAGGTAGAGTGTGGCAGATGGGGTGTCTGGTAGGTAGAGTGAGTGTGGCAGGTGGGATGTCTGGTAGGTAGAGAGAGCATGGCAGGTGGGTTGTCTGGTATGTAGAGAGTGTGACAGGTGGGGTGTCTGGTAGCTAGGGAGAGTGTGGCAGGTGGGATGTCTGGTAGGTAGGGAGAGTGTGGTAGGTGGGGGGTCTGGTAGGTAGGGAGAGTTTGGCAAGTGGGGTGTCTGGTAGGTAGGGAGAGTGTGGCAGGTGGGATGTCTGGTAGGTAGTGTGGCAGGTGGGGTGTATGGCAGGTGGGGTGTCTGGTAGGTAGATAGAGTGTGGCAGGTGGGGTGTCTGGAAGGTAGAGAGTGTGGCTGGTGGGATGTCTGGTAGGTAGGGAGAGTGTGGCAGGTGGGGTGTCTGGTAGGTAGTGTGGCAGGTGGGGTGTCTGGTAGGTAGGGCAAGTGTGGCAGGTGTGGTGTCTGGTAGGTATGGAGTTTGGCAGGTGTGGTGTCTGGTAGGTAGGGAAAGTGTGGCAGGTGGGGTGTCTGGTAGGTAGAGAGTGTGACCGGTAGGGTGTCTGGTAGGTAGAGAGTGTGACCGGTAAGGTGTCTGGTAGGTAGAGAGAGTGTGGCAGGTGGTCTGACTAGTAGGTAGGGAGAGTGTGGCAGATGGTATGTCCGGTAGGTAGAGTGAGTGTGGCAGGTGGGGTATCTGGTAGGTAGGGAGAGTGTGGCAGGTGGGGTGTCTCGTAGGTAGAGAGTGTGGCAGGTGGGGTGTGTGGCAGGTGGTGTATCAGGTAGGTAGGGAGAGTGTGGCAGGTGGGGTGTCTGGTATGTATAGAGTGTGACAAGTGGGGTGTCTGGTAGGTAGAGAGAGTGTGGCTGGTGGGGTGTTTGGTAGGTAGGGAGAGTGTGGCAGGTGGGGTGTCTGGAAGGTAGGGAGAGTGTGACAGGAGGGGTGTCTGTAGGTAGGGAGAGTGTGACAGGTGGGGTGTCTGGTAGGTAGAGTGAGTGTGGCAGGTGGGATGTCTGGTAGGTAGAGAGAGCATGGCAGGTGAGGTGTCTGGTATGTAGAGAGTGTGACAGGTGGGGTGTCTGGTAGGTAAAGAGAGTGTGGCAGGTGGGTGTCTGGTAGGTGGGGAGAGTGTGGCAGGTGGGGTGTCTGGTATGTAGAGAGTGTGATAGGTGGGGTGTCTGGTAGGAAGAGAGAGTGTGGCAGGTTAGGTGTCTGGCAGGTAGTGTGGAAAGTGGGATGTTTGGTAGGTAGAGAGTGTGGCAGGTGGGGTGTCTGGTAGGTAGGGAGAGTGTGACAGGTGGGGTGTCTGGTAGGTAATGTGGCAGGTGTGGTGTCTGGTAGGTAGCGAGTGTGGCAGGTGGGGTGTCTGGTAGGTAGTGTGGAAGGTGGGATGTTTGGTAGGTAGAGAGTGTGGCAGGTGGAGTGTCTGGTAGGTAGGGCGCGTGTGGCAGGTGTGGTGTCTGGTAGGTAGGGAGTGTGGCAGGTGGGTGTCTGGTAGGTAGGGAGAGTGAGGCAGGTGGGGTGTCTGGTAGGTAGGGAGAGTGTGGCAGGTGGGGTGTCTGGTAGGTAGGGAGAGTGTGGCAGGTGGGGTGTCTGGTAGGTAGTGTGGCAGGTGGGGTGTTCCGGTAGGTAGAGTGTGGCAGATGGGGTGTCTGCTAGGTAGAGTGAGTGTGGCAGGTGGGATGTCTGGTAGGTAGAGAGAGCAAGGCAGGTGGGGTGTCTGGTATGTAGAGAGTGTGACAGGTGGGGTGTCTTGTATGTAGAGAGTGTGACAGGTGGGGTGTCTGGTAGGTAGAGAGAGTGTGGGAGGTAGGTGTCTGGTAGGTAGGGAGAGTGTGGCAGGTGGGGTGTCTGGTAGGTAAGGAGAGTGCGGCAGTTGGGGTATCTGGTAGGTAGGGATAGTGTTGCAGGTGGGATGTCTGGTAGGTAGGGAGAGTGTGGTAGGTGGGGGTTCTGGTAGGTAGGGAGAGTTTGGCAAGTGGGGTGTCTGGTAGGTAGGGAGAGTGTGGCAGATGGGATGTCTGGTAGGTAGTGTGGCAGGTGGGGTGTATGGCAGGTGGGGTGTCTGGTAGGTAGACAGAGTGTGGCAGGTGGGGTGTCTGGTAGGTAGGGAGAGTTTGGCAGGTGGAGTGTCTGGTAGGTAGGGCGCGTGTGGCAGGTGTGGTGTGTGGTAGGTAGGGAGTGTGGCAGGTGGGTGTCTGGTAGGTAGGGAGAGTGTGGCAGGTGGGGTGTCTGGTAGGTAGGGAGAGTGTGGCAGGTGGGGTGTCTGGTAGGTAGGGAGAGTGTGGCAGGTGGGGTGTCTGGTAGGTAGTGTGGCAGGTGGGGTGTTCCGGTAGGTAGAGTGTGGCAGATGGGGTGTCTGCTAGGTAGAGTGAGTGTGGCAGGTGGGATGTCTGGTAGGTAGAGAGAGCAAGGCAGGTGGGGTGTCTGGTATGTAGAGAGTGTGACAGGTGGGGTGTCTGGTATGTAGAGAGTGTGACAGGTGGGGTGTCTGGTAGGTAGAGAGAGTGTGGGAGGTAGGTGTCTGGTAGGTAGGGAGAGTGTGGCAGGTGGGGTGTCTGGTAGGTAAGGAGAGTGCGGCAGTTGGGGTATCTGGTAGGTAGGGAGAGTGTGACAGGTGGGATGTCTGGTAGGTAGGGAGAGTGTGGTAGGTGGGGGTTCTGGTAGGTAGGGAGAGTTTGGCAAGTGGGGTGTCTGGTAGGTAGGGAGAGTGTGGCAGATGGGATGTCTGGAAGGTAGAGAGTGTGGCAGGTGGGATGTCTGGAAGGTAGGGAGAGTGTGGCAGGTGGGGTGTCTGGTATGTATAGAGTGTGACAAGTGGGGTGTCTGGTAGGTAGAGAGAGTGTGGCAGGTGGGGTGTTAGTTAGGTAGGGAGAGTGTGGCAGGTGGGGTGTCTGGAAGGTAGGGAGAGTGTGACAGTTGGGGTGTCTGTAGGTAGGGAGAGTGTGACAGGTGGGTTGTCTGGTAGGTAGAGTGAGTGTGGCAGGTGGGATGTCTGGTAGGAAGAGAGAGCATGGCAGGTGAGGTTTCTGGTATGTAGAGAGTGTGACAGGTGGGGTGTCTGGTAGGTACAGAGAGTGTGGCAGGTGGGTGTCTGGTAGGTAGGGAGAGTGTGGCAGGTGGGGTGTCTGGTATATAGAGAGTGTGATATGTGGGGTGTCTGGTATATAGAGAGTTTGGCAAGTGGGGTGTCTGGTAGGTAGGGAGACTGTGGCAGGTGGGATGTCTGGTAGGTAGTGTGGCAGATGGCGTGTCTGGTAGGTAGGGCGAGTGTGGCAGGTGTGCTGTCTGGTAGGTAGGGAGAGTGGCAGGTGTGGTGTCTGGTAGGTAGGGAGTGTGGCAGGTGAGGTGTCTGTCAGGTAGTGTGGAAGGTGGGATGTTTGGTAGGAAGAGAGTGTGGCAGTTGGGGTGTCTGGTAGGTAGGGCGACTGTGGCTGGTGTGGTGTCTGGTAGGTAGGGAGTGTGGCAGGTGAGGTGTCTGGTAGGTAGTGTGACAGGTGGGGTGTCTGGTAGGTAGAGATAGTGTGGCAGGTGGGTGTCTGGTAGGTAGGGAGAGTGTGGCAGGTGAAGTGTTTGGTAGGTAGGGAGAGTGTGGCAGGTGGGGTGTCTGGTAGGTAGTGAGAGTGTGGCAGGTGGGGTGTCTGGTAGGTAGAGAGTGTGGCAGATGGGGTGTCTGGTAGGTAGAGTGAGTGTGACAGGTGGGGTGTCTGGTAGGTAGAGATAGTGTGGCAGGTGGGTGTCTGGTAGGTAGGGAGAGTGTGGCAGGTGAAGTGTTTCGTAGGTAGGGCGTGTGTGGCAGGTGGGGTATCTAGTAGGTAGGGAAAGTGTGGCAGGTGGGGTGTCTGGTAGGTAGAGAGTGTGGCAGGTGGGGTGTGTGGCAGGTGGGGTGTCTGGTAGGTAGGGAGAGTGTGGCAGGTGGGGTGTCTGGTAGGTAGGGAGAGTGTGGAAGGTGGGGTGTCTGGTAGGTAGGGAGAGTGTGGCAGGTGGGGTGTCTGGTAGGTAGAGTGAGTGTGGCAGGTGGGATGTCTGGTAGGTAGAGAGTGCAAGGCAGGTGGGGTGTCTGGTATGTAGAGAGTGTGACAGGTGGGGTGTCTGGTAGGTAGAGAGAGTGTGGGAGGTAGGTGTCTGGTAGTTAGGGAGAGTGTGGCAGGTGGGGTGTCTGGTAGGTAGAGAGTGTGACAGGTGGGGTGTCTGGTAGGTAAGAACAGTGCGGCAGGTGGGGTGTCTGGTAGGTAGGGAGAGTGTGGCTGGTGGGATGTCTGCTGGTAGGGAGAGTGTGGTAGGTGGGGCGTCTGGTAGGTAGGGAGAGTTTGGCAAGAGGGGTGTCTGGTAGGTAGGGAGAGTGTGGCTGGTGGGATGTCTGGTAGGTAGTGTGGCAGGTGGGGTGTATGGCAGGTGGGGTGTCTGGTAGGTAGAGAGAGTGTGGCAGGTGGGGTGTCTGGAAGGTAGAGAGTGTGTCAGGTGGGATGTCTGGTAGGTAGGGAGAGTGTGGCAGGTGGGGTGTCTGGTAGGTAGTGTGGTAGGTGGGGGGTCTGGTAGGTAGGGAGAGTTTGGCAAGTGGGGTGTCTGGTAGGTAGGGAGAGTGTGGCAGGTGGGATGTCTGGTAGGTAGTGTGGCAGGTGGCGTGTCTGGTAGGTAGGGCGAGTGTGGCAGGTGTGCTGTCTGGTAGGTAGGGAGAGTGGCAGGTGGGGTATCTGGTAGGTAGGTAGGGAGAGTGTGGCAGGTGGGGTATCTGGTAGGTAGTGTGGAAGGTGGGATGTTTGGTAGGTAGAGTGAGTCTGGCAGGCGGGATGTCTGGTAGGTAGAGAGAGGATGGAAGGTGGGGTGTCTGGTATGTAGAGAGTGTGACCGGTGGGGAGTCTGGTAGGTAGAGAGAGTGTGGCAGATGGGATGTCTGGTAGGTAGAGTGAGTGTGGCAGGTGGGTTGCTCCGGTAGGTAGAGAGTGTGTGGCAGGTGGGGTGTTCCGGTAGGTAGAATGAGTGTGGCAGGTGGGGTATCTGGTAGGTAGGGAGAGTGTGGCAGGTGGGGTGTCTGGAAGGTAGAGAGTGTGGCAGGTGGGGTGTCTGGTAGGTAGAGAGTGTGGCAGGTGGGGTATCTAGTAGGTAGGGAGAGTGTGGCAGGTGGGGTGTCTGGTAGGTAGAGAGTGTGACAGGTGGGGTGTCTGGTAGGTAGAGATAGTGTGGCAGGTGGGTGTCTGGTAGGTAGGGAGAGTGTGGCAGGTGATGTGTTTGGTAGGTAGGGAGAGTGTGGCAGGTGGGGTGTTTGGTAGGTAGGGAGAGTGTGGCAGGTGGGGTGTCTGGTAGGTAGAGAGTGTGGCAGATAGGGTTTCTGGTAGGTAGAGTGAGTGTGGCAGGTGGGGTGCTCCGGTAGGTAGAGAGTGTGTGGCAGGTGGGGTATTCCGGTAGGTTGAGTGTGGCAGGTGGAGTGTCTGGTAGGTAGGGCGTGTGTGGCAGGTGTGGTGTCTGGTAGGTAGGGAGTGTGGCAGGTGGGTGTCTGGTAGGTAGGGAGAGTGTGGCAGGTGGGGTGTCTGGTAGGTAGGGAGAGTGTGGAAGGTGGGGTGTCTGGTAGGTAGGAAGAGTGTGGCAGGTGGGGTGTCTGGTAGGTAGGGAGAGTGTGGCAGGTGGGGTATCTGGTAGGTAGAGAGTGTGGCAGGTGGGGTGTCTGGTAGGTAGTGTGGCAGGTGGGGTGTTCCGGTAGGTAGAGTGTGCAGATGGGGTGTCTGGTAGGTAGAGTGAGTGTGGCAGGTGGGGTGTCTGGTAGGTAGGGAGAGTGTGGCAGGTGGGGTGTCTGGTAGGTAGGGAGAGTGTGGCAGGTGGGGTGTCTGGTAGGTAGTGTGGCAGGTGGGGTGTTCCGGTAGGTAGAGTGTGGCAGATGGGGTGTCTGCTAGGTAGAGTGAGTGTGGCAGGTGGGATGTCTGGTAGGTAGAGAGAGCAAGGCAGGTGGGATGTCTGGTATGTAGAGAGTGTGACAGGTGGGGTGTCTGGTATGTAGAGAGTGTGACAGGTGGGGTGTCTGGTAGGTAGAGAGAGTGTGGGAGGTAGGTGTCTGGTAGGTAGGGAGAGTGTGGCAGGTGGGGTGTCTGGTAGGTAAGGAGAGTGCGGCAGTTGGGGTATCTGGTAGGTAGGGAGAGTGTGGCAGGTGGGATGTCTGGTAGGTAGGGAGAGTGTGGTAGGTGGGGGTTCTGGTAGGTAGGGAGAGTTTGGCAAGTGGGGTGTCTGGTAGGTAGGGAGAGTGTGGCAGATGGGATGTCTGGTAGGTAGTGTGGCAGGTGGGGTGTATGGCAGGTGGGGTGTCTGGTAGGTAGAGAGAGTGTGGCAGGTGGGGTGTCTGGAAGGTAGAGAGTGTGGCAGGTGGGATGTCTGGAAGCTGGGGGGAGAGTGGCAGGTGGGGTGTCTGGTATGTATAGAGTGTGACAAGTGGGGTGTCTGGTAGGTAGAGAGAGTGTGGCAGGTGGGGTGTTAGTTAGGTAGGGAGAGTGTGGCAGGTGGGGTGTCTGGAAGGTAGGGAGAGTGTGACAGTTGGGGTGTCTGTAGGTAGGGAGAGTGTGACAGGTGGGTTGTCTGGTAGGTAGAGTGAGTGTGGCAGGTGGGATGTCTGGTAGGAAGAGAGAGCATGGCAGGTGAGGTTTCTGGTATGTAGAGAGTGTGACAGGTGGGGTGTCTGGTAGGTACAGAGAGTGTGGCAGGTGGGTGTCTGGTAGGTAGGGAGAGTGGCAGGTGGGGTGTCTGGTATATAGAGAGTGTGATATGTGGGGTGTCTGGTATATAGAGAGTTTGGCAAGTGGGGTGTCTGGTAGGTAGGGAGACTGTGGCAGGTGGGATGTCTGGTAGGTAGTGTGGCAGATGGCGTGTCTGGTAGGTAGGGCGAGTGTGGCAGGTGTGCTGTCTGGTAGGTAGGGAGAGTGGCAGGTGTGGTGTCTGGTAGGTAGGGAGTGTGGCAGGTGAGGTGTCTGGTAGGTAGTGTGACAGGTGGGGTGTCTGGTAGGTAGAGATAGTGTGGCAGGTGGGTGTCTGGTAGGTAGGGAGAGTGTGACAGGTGGGTGTCTGGTAGGTAGGGAGAGTGTGACAGGTGAAGTGTTTGGTAGGTAGGGAGAGTGTGGCAGGTGGGGTGTCTGGTAGGTAGGGAGAGTGTGGCAGGTGGGGTGTCTGGTAGGTAGAGAGTGTGGCAGATGGGGTGTCTGGTAGGTAGAGTGAGTGTGACAGGTGGGGTGTCTGGTAGGTAGAGATAGTGTGGCAGGTGGGTGTCTGATAGGTAGGGAGAGTGTGGCAGGTGAAGTGTTTGGTAGGTAGGGCGTGTGTGGCAGGTGGGGTATCTAGTAGGTAGGGAGAGTGTGGCAGGTGGGGTGTCTGGTAGGTAGAGAGTGTGGCAGGTGGGGTGTGTGGCAGGTGGGGTGTCTGGTAGGTAGGGAGAGTGTGGCAGGTGGGGTGTCTGGTAGGTAGGGAGAGTGTGGAAGGTGGGGTGTCTGGTAGGTAGGGAGAGTGTGGCAGGTGGGGTGTCTGGTAGGTAGGGAGAGTGTGGCAGGTGGGGTGTCTGGTAGGTAGAGAGTGTGGCAGGTGGGGTGTCTGGTAGGTAGTGTGGCAGGTGGGGTGTTCCGGTAGGTAGAGTGAGTGTGGCAGGTGGGATGTCTGGTAGGTAGAGAGTGCAAGGCAGGTGCGGTGTCTGGTATGTAGAGAGTGTGACAGGTGGGGTGTCTGGTAGGTAGAGAGAGTGTGGGAGGTAGGTGTCTGGTAGGTAGGGAGAGTGTGGCAGGTGGGGTGTCTGGTAGGTAGAGAGTGTGACAGGTGGGGTGTCTGGTAGGTAAGAACAGTGCGGCAGGTGGGGTGTCTGGTAGGTAGGGAGAGTGTGGCAGGTGGGATGTCTGGTAGGTAGGGAGAGTGTGGTAGGTGGGGCGTCTGGTAGGTAGGGAGAGTTTGGCAAGAGGGGTGTCTGGTAGGTAGGGAGAGTGTGGCTGGTGGGATGTCTGGTAGGTAGTGTGGCAGGTGGGGTGTATGGCAGGTGGGGTGTCTGGTAGGTAGAGAGAGTGTGGCAGGTGGGGTGTCTGGAAGGTAGAGAGTGTGGCAGGTGGGATGTCTGGTAGGTAGGGAGAGTGTGGCAGGTGGGGTGTCTGGTAGGTAGTGTGGTAGGTGGGGGGTCTGGTAGGTAGGGAGAGTTTGGCAAGTGGGGTGTCTGGTAGGTAGGGAGAGTGTGGCAGGTGGGATGTCTGGTAGGTAGTGTGGCAGGTGGCGTGTCTGGTAGGTAGGGCGAGTGTGGCAGGTGTGCTGTCTGGTAGGTAGGGAGAGTGGCAGGTGGGGTATCTGGTAGGTAGGTAGGGAGAGTGTGGCAGGTGAGGTGTCTGGTAGGTAGTGTGGAAGGTGGGATGTTTGGTAGGTAGAGTGAGTCTGGCAGGCGGGATGTCTGGTAGGTAGAGAGAGGATGGAAGGTGGGGTGTCTGGTATGTAGAGAGTGTGACCGGTGGGGAGTCTGGTAGGTAGAGAGAGTGTGGCAGATGGGATGTCTGGTAGGTAGAGTGAGTGTGGCAGGTGGGGTGCTCCGGTAGGTAGAGAGTGTGTGGCAGGTGGGGTGTTCCGGTAGGTAGAATGAGTGTGGCAGGTGGGGTATCTGGTAGGTAGGGAGAGTGTGGCAGGTGGGGTGTCTGGTAGGTAGAGAGTGTGGCAGGTGGGGTGTGTGGCAGGTGGGGTGTCTGGTAGGTAGGGAGAGTGTGGCAGGTGGGGTGTCTGGAAGGTAGAGAGTGTGGCAGGTGGGGTGTCTGGTAGGTAGAGAGAGTGGCAGGTGGGGTATCTAGTAGGTAGGGAGAGTGTGGCAGGTGGGGTGTCTGGTAGGTAGAGAGTGTGACAGGTGGGGTGTCTGGTAGGTAGAGATAGTGTGGCAGGTGGGTGTCTGGTAGGTAGGGAGAGTGTGGCAGGTGATGTGTTTGGTAGGTAGGGAGAGTGTGGCAGGTGGGGTGTTTGGTAGGTAGGGAGAGTGTGGCAGGTGGGGTGTCTGGTAGGTAGAGAGTGTGGCAGATGGGGTTTCTGGTAGGTAGAGTGAGTGTGGCAGGTGGGGTGCTCCGGTAGGTAGAGAGTGTGTGGCAGGTGGGGTATTCCGGTAGGTTGAGTGTGGCAGGTGGAGTGTCTGGTAGGTAGGGCATGTGTGGCAGGTGTGGTGTCTGGTAGGTAGGGAGTGTGGCAGGTGGGTGTCTGGTAGGTAGGGAGAGTGTGGCAGGTGGGGTGTCTGGTAGGTAGGGAGAGTGTGGAAGGTGGGGTGTCTGGTAGGTAGGAAGAGTGTGGCAGGTGGGGTGTCTGGTAGGTAGGGAGAGTGTGGCAGGTGGGGTATCTGGTAGGTAGAGAGTGTGGCAGGTGGGGTGTCTGGTAGGTAGTGTGGCAGGTGAGGTGTTCCGGTAGGTAGAGTGTGCAGATGGGGTGTCTGGTAGGTAGAGTGAGTGTGGCAGGTGGGATGTCTGGTAGGTAGAGAGAGCAAGACAGGTGGGGTGTCTAGTATGTAGAGCGTGTGACAGGTGGGGTGTCTGATAGGTAGGGAGAGTGTGGCAGGTGGGATGTCTGGTAGGTAGGGAGAGTGTGGCAGGTGGGGTGTCTGGTAGGTAGTGTGGTAGGTGGGGGGTCTGGTAGGTAGGGAGAGTTTGGCAAGTGGGGTGTCTGGTAGGTAGGGAGAGTGTGGCAGGTGGGATGTCTGGTAGGTAGTGTTGCAGTTGGCGTGTCTGGTAGGTAGGGCGAGTGTGGCAGGTGTGCTGTCTGGTAGGTAGGGAGAGTGGCAGGTGGGGTATCTGGTAGGTAGGTAGGGAGAGTGTGGCAGGTGAGGTGTCTGGTAGGTAGTGTGGAAGGTGGGATGTTTGGTAGGTAGAGTGAGTCTGGCAGGCGGGATGTCTGGTAGGTAGAGAGAGGATGGAAGGTGGGGTGTCTGGTATGTAGAGAGTGTGACCGGTGGGGAGTCTGGTAGGTAGAGAGAGTGTGGCAGATGGGATGTCTGGTAGGTAGAGTGAGTGTGGCAGGTGGGGTGCTCCGGTAGGTAGAGAGTGTGTGGCAGGTGGGGTGTTCCGGTAGGTAGAATGAGTGTGGCAGGTGGGGTATCTGGTAGGTAGGGAGAGTGTGGCAGGTGGGGTGTCTGGTAGGTAGAGAGTGTGGCAGGTGGGGTGTGTGGCAGGTGGGGTGTCTGGTAGGTAGGGAGAGTGTGGCAGGTGGGGTGTCTGGAAGGTAGAGAGTGTGGCAGGTGGGGTGTCTGGTAGGTAGAGAGAGTGGCAGGTGGGGTATCTAGTAGGTAGGGAGAGTGTGGCAGGTGGGGTGTCTGGTAGGTAGAGAGTGTGACAGGTGGGGTGTCTGGTAGGTAGAGATAGTGTGGCAGGTGGGTGTCTGGTAGGTAGGGAGAGTGTGGCAGGTGATGTGTTTGGTAGGTAGGGAGAGTGTGGCAGGTGGGGTGTTTGGTAGGTAGGGAGAGTGTGGCAGGTGGGGTGTCTGGTAGGTAGAGAGTGTGGCAGATGGGGTTTCTGGTAGGTAGAGTGAGTGTGGCAGGTGGGGTGCTCCAGTAGGTAGAGAGTGTGTGGCAGGTGGGGTATTCCGGTAGGTTGAGTGTGGCAGGTGGAGTGTCTGGTAGGTAGGGCATGTGTGGCAGGTGTGGTGTCTGGTAGGTAGGGAGTGTGGCAGGTGGGTGTCTGGTAGGTAGGGAGAGTGTGGCAGGTGGGGTGTCTGGTAGGTAGGGAGAGTGTGGAAGGTGGGGTGTCTGGTAGGTAGGAAGAGTGTGGCAGGTGGGGTGTCTGGTAGGTAGGGAGAGTGTGGCAGGTGGGGTATCTGGTAGGTAGAGAGTGTGGCAGGTGGGGTGTCTGGTAGGTAGTGTGGCAGGTGAGGTGTTCCGGTAGGTAGAGTGTGCAGATGGGGTGTCTGGTAGGTAGAGTGAGTGTGGCAGGTGGGATGTCTGGTAGGTAGAGAGAGCAAGACAGGTGGGGTGTCTAGTATGTAGAGCGTGTGACAGGTGGGGTGTCTGGTAGGTAGAGAGAGTGTGGGAGGTAGGTGTCTGGTAGGTAGGGAGAGTGTGGCAGGTGGGGTGTCTGGTAGGTAGAGAGTGTGACAGGTGGGGTGTCTGGTAGGTAAGGAGAGTGCGGCAGTTGGGGTGTCTGGTAGGTAGGGAGAGTGTGGCAGGTGGGATGTCTGGTAGGTAGGGAGAGTGTGGTAGGTGGGGGGTCTGGTAGGTAGGGAGAGTTTGGCAAGTGGGGTGTCTGGTAGGTAGGGAGAGTGTGGCAGGTGGGATGTCTGGTAGGTAGTGTGGCAGGTGGGGTGTATGGCAGGTGGGGTGTCTGGTAGGTAGAGAGAGTGTGGCAGGTGGGGTGTCTGGAAGGTAGAGAGTGTGGCTGGTGGGGTGTCTGGTAGGTAGGGCAAGTGTGGCAGGTGTGGTGTCTGGTAGGTATGGAGTTTGGCAGGTGTGGTGTCTGGTAGGTAGGGAGAGTGTGGCAGGTGGGGTGTCTGGTAGGTAGAGAGTGTGACCGGTAGGGTGTCTGGTAGGTAGAGAGTGTGACCGGTAAGGTGTCTGGTAGGTAGAGAGAGTGTGGCAGGTGGTCTGACTAGTAGGTAGGGAGAGTGTGGCAGATGGTATGTCTGGTAGGTAGAGTGAGTGTGGCAGGTGGGGTATCTGGTAGGTAGGGAGAGTGTGGCAGGTGGGGTGTCTCGTAGGTAGAGAATGTGGCAGGTGGGGTGTGTGGCAGGTGGTGTATCAGGTAGGTAGGGAGAGTGTGGCAGGTGGGGTGTCTGGTATGTATAGAGTGTCACAAGTGGGGTGTCTGGTAGGTAGAGAGAGTGTGGCAGGTGGGGTGTTTGGTAGGTAGGGAGAGTGTGGCAGGTGGGGTGTCTGGAAGGTAGGGAGAGTGTGACAGGAGGGGTGTCTGTAGGTAGGGAGAGTGTGACAGGTGGGGTGTCTGGTAAGTAGAGTGAGTGTGGCAGGTGGGATGTCTGGTAGGTAGAGAGAGCATGGCAGGTGAGGTGTCTGGTATGTAGAGAGTGTGACAGGTGGGGTGTCTGGTAGGTAAAGAGAGTGTGGCAGGTGGGTGTCTGGTAGGTGGGGAGAGTGTGGCAGGTGGGGTGTCTGGTATGTAGAGAGTGTGATAGGTGGGGTGTCTGGTAGGAAGAGAGAGTGTGGCAGGTTAGGTGTCTGGCAGGTAGTGTGGAAAGTGGGATGTTTGGTAGGTAGAGAGTGTGGCAGGTGGGGTGTCTGGTAGGTAGGGAGAGTGTGACAGGTGGGGTGTCTGGTAGGTAGTGTGGCAGGTGTGGTGTCTGGTAGGTAGCGAGTTTGGCAGGTGGGGTGTCTGGTAGGTAGTGTGTAAGGTGGGATGTTTGGTAGGTAGAGAGTGTGGCAGGTGGGGTGTCTGGTAGGTAGGGAGAGTGTGGCAGGCGGAGTCTCTGGTAGGTAGGGAGCGTGTGGCAGGTGTGGTGTCTGGTAGGTAGGGAGTGTGGCAGGTGGGTGTCTGGTAGGTAGGGAGACTGTGGCTGGTGGGGTGTCTGGTAGGTAGGGAGAGTGTGGAAGGTGGGGTGTCTGGTAGGTAGGGAGAGTGTGGCAGGTGGGGTGTCTGGTAGGTAGGGAGAGTGTGGCAGGTGGGGTGTCTGGGAGGTAGTGTGGCAGGTGGGGTGTTCCGGTAGGTAGAGTGTGGCAGATGGGGTGTCTGCTAGGTAGAGTGAGTGTGGCAGGTGGGATGTCTGGTAGGTAGAGAGAGCAAGGCAGTTGGGGTGTCTGGTATGTAGAGAGTGTGACAGGTGGGGTGTCTGGTATGTAGAGAGTGTGACAGGTGGGGTGTCTGGTAGGTAGAGAGAGTGTGGGAGGTAGGTGTCTGGTAGGTAGGGAGAGTGTGGCAGGTGGGGTGTCTGGTAGGTAAGGAGAGTGCGGCAGTTGGGGTATCTGGTAGGTAGGGAGAGTGTGGCAGGTGGGATGTCTGGTAGGTAGGGAGAGTGTGGTAGGTGGGGGTTCTGGTAGGTAGGGAGAGTTTGGCAAGTGGGGTGTCTCGTAGGTAGGGAGAGTGTGGCAGATGGGATGTCTGGTAGGTAGTGTGGCAGGTGGGGTGTATGGCAGGTGGGGTGTCTGGTAGGTAGAGAGAGTGTGGCAGGTGGGGTGTCTGGAAGGTAGAGAGTGTGGCAGGTGGGATGTCTGGAAGGTAGGGAGAGTGTGGCAGGTGGGGTGTTTGGTATGTATAGAGTGTGACAAGTGGGGTGTCTGGTAGGTAGAGAGAGTGTGGCAGGTGGGGTGTTAGTTAGGTAGGGAGAGTGTGGCAAGTGGGGTGTCTGGAAGGTAGGGAGTGTGACAGGTGGGGTGTCTGTAGGTAGGGAGAGTGTGACAGGTGGGTTGTCTGGTAGGTAGAGTGAGTGTGGCAGGTGGGATGTCTGGTAGGAAGAGAGAGCATGGCAGGTGAGGTTTCTGGTATGTAGAGAGTGTGACAGGTGGGGTGTCTGGTAGGTACAGAGAGTTTGGCAGGTGGGTGTCTGGTAGGTAGGGAGAGTGTGGCAGGTGGGGTGTCTGGTTTATAGAGAGTGTGATAGGTGGGGTGTCTGGTATATAGAGAGTGTGGCAGGTGGGGTGTCTGGTAGGTAGTGTGGTAGGTGGGGGGTCTGGTAGGTAGGGAGAGTTTGGCAAGTGGGGTGTCTGGTAGGTAGGGAGACTGTGGCAGGTGGGATGTCTGGTAGGTAGTGTGGCAGATGGCGTGTCTGGTAGGTAGGGCGAGTGTGGCAGGTGTGCTGTCTGGTAGGTAGGGAGAGTGGCAGGTGGGGTATCTGGTAGGTAGGTAGGGAGAGTGTGGCAGGTGAGGTGTCTGGTAGGTAGTGTGGAAGGTGGGATGTTTGGTAGGTAGAGAGTGTGGCAGGTGGGGTGTCTGGTAGGTAGGGAGAGTGTGGCAGGTGGGGTGTCTGGTAGGTAGGGCGAGTGTGGCAGGTGTGGTGTCTGGTAGGTAGGGAGTGTGGCAGGTGAGGTGTCTGGCAGGTAGTGTGGAAGGTGGGATGTTTGGTAGGAAGAGAGTGTGGCAGTTGGGGTGTCTGGTAGGTAGGGCGACTGTGGCTGGTGGGGTGTCTGGTAGGTAGGGAGTGTGGCAGGTGAGGTGTCTGGTAGGTAGTGTGACAGGTGGGGTGTCTGGTAGGTAGAGATAGTGTGGCAGGTGGGTGTCTGGTAGGTAGGGAGAGTGTGGCAGGTGAAGTGTTTGGTAGGTAGGGAGAGTGTGGCAGGTGGGGTGTCTGGTAGGTAGGGAGAGTGTGGCAGGTGGGGTGTCTGGTAGGTAGAGAGTGTGGCAGATGGGGTGTCTGGTAGGTAGAGTGAGTGTGACAGGTGTGGTGTCTGGTAGGTAGAGATAGTGTGGCAGGTGGGTGTCTGGTAGGTAGGGAGAGTGTGGCAGGTGAAGTGTTTGGTAGGTAGGGTGTGTGTGGCAGGTGGGGTATCTAGTAGGTAGGGAGAGTGTGGCAGGTGGGGTGTCTGGTAGGTAGAGAGTGTGGCAGGTGGGGTGTGTGGCAGGTGGGGTGTCTGGTAGGTAGGGAGAGTGTGGCAGGTGGGGTGTCTGGTAGGTAGGGAGAGTGTGGAAGGTGGGGTGTCTGGTAGGTAGGGAGAGTGTGGCAGGTGGGGTGTCTGGTAGGTAGGGAGAGTGTGGCAGGTGGGGTGTCTGGTAGGGAGAGAGTGTGGCAGGTGGGGTGTCTGGTAGGTAGTGTGGCAGGTGGGGTGTTCCGGTAGGTAGAGTGAGTGTGGCAGGTGGGATGTCTGGTAGGTAGAGAGTACAAGGCAGGTGGGGTGTCTGGTATGTAGAGAGTGTGACAGGTGGGGTGTCTGGTAGGTAGAGAGAGTGTGGGAGGTAGGTGTCTGGTAGGTAGGGAGAGTGTGGCAGGTGGGGTGTCTGGTAGGTAGAGAGTGTGACAGGTGGGGTGTCTGGTAGGTAAGAACAGTGCGGCAGGTGGGGTGTCTGGTAGGTAGGGAGAGTGTGGCAGGTGGGATGTCTGGTAGGTAGGGAGAGTGTGGTAGGTGGGGCGTCTGGTAGGTAGGGAGAGTTTGGCAAGAGGGGTGTCTGGTAGGTAGGGAGAGTGTGGCTGGTGGGATGTCTGGTAGGTAGTGTGGCAGGTGGGGTGTATGGCAGGTGGGGTGTCTGGTAGGTAGAGAGAGTGTGGCAGGTGGGGTGTCTGGAAGGTAGAGAGTGTGGCAGGTGGGATGTCTGGTAGGTAGGGAGAGTGTGGCAGGTGGGGTGTCTGGTAGGTAGTGTGGTAGGTGGGGGGTCTGGTAGGTAGGGAGAGTTTGGCAAGTGGGGTGTCTGGTAGGTAGGGAGAGTGTGGCAGGTGGGATGTCTGGTAGGTAGTGTGGCAGGTGGCGTGTCTGGTAGGTAGGGCGAGTGTGGCAGGTGTGCTGTCTGGTAGGTAGGGAGAGTGGCAGGTGGGGTATCTGGTAGGTAGGTAGGGAGAGTGTGGCAGGTGAGGTGTCTGGTAGGTAGTGTGGAAGGTGGGATGTTTGGTAGGTAGAGTGAGTCTGGCAGGCGGGATGTCTGGTATGTAGAGAGAGGATGGAAGGTGGGGTGTCTGGTATGTAGAGAGTGTGACCGGTGGGGAGTCTGGTAGGTAGAGAGAGTGTGGCAGATGGGATGTCTGGTAGGTAGAGTGAGTGTGGCAGGTGGGGTGCTCCGGTAGGTAGAGAGTGTGTGGCAGGTGGGGTGTTCCGGTAGGTAGAATGAGTGTGGCAGGTGGGGTATCTGGTAGGTAGGGAGAGTGTGGCAGGTGGGGTGTCTGGTAGGTAGAGAGTGTGGCAGGTGGGGTGTGTGGCAGGTGGGGTGTCTGGTAGGTAGGGAGAGTGTGGCAGGTGGGGTGTCTGGAAGGTAGAGAGTGTGGCAGGTGGGGTGTCTGGTAGGTAGAGAGTGTGGCAGGTGGGGTATCTAGTAGGTAGGGAGAGTGTGGCAGGTGGGGTGTCTGGTAGGTAGAGAGTGTGGCAGGTGGGGTGTGTGGCAGGTGGGGTGTCTGGTAGGTAGGGAGATTGTGGCAGGTGGGGTGTCTGGAAGGTAGAGAGTGTGACAGGTGGCGTGTCTGTAGGTAGGGAGAGTGTGACAGGTGGGGTGTCTGGTAGGTAGAGTGAGTGTGGCAGGTGGGACGTCTGGTAGGTAGAGTGAGCATGGCAGGTGGGGTGTCTGGTATGTAGAGAGTGTGACAGGTGGGGTGTCTGGTAGGTAGGGAGAGTGTGGCAGGTGGGGTGTCTGGTAGGTAGTGTGGTAGGTGGGGGGTCTGGTAGGTAGGGAGAGTTTGGCAAGTGGGGTGTCTGGTAGGTCGAGAGTGTGGCAGGTGGGGTGCTCCGGTAGGTAGAGAGTGTGTGGCAGGTGGGGTGTCTGGTAGGTAGAGTGTGTGACAGGTGGGGTGTCTGTAGGTAGGGAGAGTGTGACAGGTGGGGTGTCTGGTAGGTAGAGAGTGTGGCAGGTGGGGTGTCTGGTAGGTAGGGAGAGTGTGGCAGGTGGGATGTCTGGTAGGTAGTGTGGCAGGTGTGGTGTCTGGTAGGTAGGGAGAGTGTGGCAGGTGAGGTGTCTGGTAGGTAGTGTTGAAGGTGGGATGTTTGGTAGGTAGAGTGAGTGTGGCAGGTGGGATGTCTGGTAGGTGGAGGGAGCATGGCAGGTGGGGTGTCTGGTATGTATAGAGTGTGACAGGTGGGGTGTCTGGTAGGTAGAGAGAGTGTGGCAGGTGGGGTGTTTGGTAGGTAGGGAGAGTGTGGCAGGTGGGGTGTCTGGTAGGTTGTGTGAGTGTGGCAGGTGGGGTGCTCTGGTAGGTAGAAAATGTGTGGCAGGTGGGGTGTTCCGGTAGGTTGAGTTTGGCAGGTGGGGTGTCTGGTAGGTAGGGAGAGTGTGGCAGGTGGGGTGTCTGGTAGGTATGGAGAGTGTGTCAGGTGGGGTGTGTGTTGTGGGGTGTCTGGTAGGTAGGGAAAGTGTGGCAGGTGGGATGTCTGGTAGGTAAAGAGAGTGTGTAGCATGTGGGGTGTCTGGTAGGAATAGAGTGTGTAGCATTTGGGGTGTCTGGTAGATAGAGAGAGTGTGGCAGGTGGGATGTCTGGTAGGCAGGGACAGTGTAGCAGGTGGGAGGTCTGGTAGGTAGTGTGAGTCGCATGATTGGCTGAGACCAAGTCTTTTAAATTAATATCTGGTGACGCCATTTTGCGTCGTCAGCACAATACCATTGGGTACGACACTATACTTGGTTATTAGTGTCGTGAGTCTGCTTAACTACCGCATATTGTTGAAAGTCCAATCAAAACCTATACGCACATTAGATAATACATATAAAATATACAAGACGCACAACGCACAGTTGCGCTGTACATCAAAGCATATAGATAAAACACAAGACGCACAACGCAAACTAGCGAAAGTACACAATATTCTCACACACACACATGCATGCACTTATAAAAACTAAAGGTTCCTTAACTTTAAGCTTAATATTAGAGGTTTTTATTAGCAAATGCTTATGTTGTGAAATGTAATGTATATGATTTAAGGTACAGAAACTAGTAGACATGTCATGTTTGGTACCATTCTAAATCACTGTTTATTTGCAGATATCCGATTCTATCGGCAAGGAGACCGCATCATGCATCCGCAAGTTATGAATTATAGGGAAGGGAATTAGTGGTTAGAATGTATACCTTTGTATGTAGTAGGGATGTGCAGGCTCGGATAGGTTCGAGTTTGCATGCCGAGTTCGTATTTTTCCCTCCAAAAAACGGGACTCAAAAAGAGGTAAAACGTCATCTTGCATGGACAGACATCATCAGTCCTGGCCCCTGCCTTAGCTGCATTAGACTGTGCCACCGGCCTCTACCTTTGGTCTTTTCAGGAGCCTAACCCCAAGCTTGTAGGAATCTCTGCTGGACGGATTGCCGTGCCTTGTATGTGGCCTTCAGCTTACAGCTGCTCTTTATCCAGGCAAAGGACCAAGCTTTATCCAGGCAAAGGACCAAAGGACCACCACCCCAAGTCCCTCTGCCAAAACCAAAAGCCCCTTTCCCCCTTAAGACTTTCCAATACTACAAAGAGCTGGTCTGTCTTCAATGCCCCATCACCAAAATGCTAGCCCCCAATTCCAATTGTGTATAATTCATTCAAGTTATTATATTTTTCTTATTTATATGGCACCACCAAGTGTCGGTAACACCACATATGGAGAGTTACGATACAGTAAACAGACAATACAGTATAACAGACAGTACTGGGTCAAAAAGCAAACCGTAAAATAATTACTGTATACAAAACAAAATTAAGTAATTCATACCAGGATGGGCAGGAGGGATTTGAGTCAGGCTTGCCTACCCTCCCGATTTGGCTGGGAGCCTCCAGATTTTCGGGTGCCGCTCCCGGCCCCCTGGAAAGGCAGGCAAGCCTCCCGGAAGCCGGCATCCCTCCCTACCCCCCGCAGAGTTAATATCAAAACCCCCGCAGCGGGGATGCCCGGCGATGCGATTCGCGCCATCGTGGCCCCACCCCCTGCTTCACAATGCCGAAAATAACGGCATTGTGAAGAGTGGGCGGGGCCACAGTGATGCAATCACAAGGCTCCGCCCACAAATGTAATGTCATGGCCGGGCACGCCCCCCGCTGTTAGCCGACAATCAGCTCCCTCCCGGAAGGAGGGAACTGATTGTCGGCAAGTATGATTTGAGTCACTGACGGTGAGTGGGAGCGCACTAGATGCAGGGATAGTGCAGGGTAAGGACAAAAGGGTGAAGGGCCCTGCTTCTGAGCGTATACAGTCTAAAGAGTTGGGCATAAAATTGCGATAGGAAAAAGATGGAGCATATAGAGAGGATGTGAGTTACAGTAAGAGTGGGGCTGGTAGTCTTGAAGGGACAGACATGTTTTCAGGACATGTTTGAAGCTCTGCGGGCTGGAAGATATACTAAATCGGCCAGGTGAGTCCGTTCCAGAGGAACGGAAGTTACAGTAATTTGCATTTTTCTTGTTTGCAAAGTCTTCTTTATTAATATTTGACTATATTTGCACAGTTTTATTTAAAATGTCAATGGGCCAAATTCATCATCACTTAGTTTCTACTTTTGTAGTAATTAAGTGTTAGCCCCATTCATCATTCTTGTAATACAGGAGATCTCACAGATATCCCCTGGTTATAATTGTCCCACAATAATTTCCACATTCGCCATACTTCATACTGTTGCAGCTCCAGCTGCTGGTATGGTAGGTCAAAGGTTTAGGGGGTAACCCCGGGCCGTATCTAGAAATTATGTTATTCATCAAGTTCCGAAAATGCTGTTTTTCAGAACTTGGTGGTTTTACTGTATGCCATTCTGAGATGGCGTACAGCCTGTGATAAGTTTGCACAGCAGCTTGTGCAGCAGAGGGATCTTTTCAGACCCCTCCCTGCAGTGCTCTGGCTACCTGCGGCTGCCAGCTCCACCCCCGGCCTTCCTCCAGGCTCCACTGCACCCACCACTGTATTAAAGGAGTCTTTAAGCCGGCGGTGGGTGTTCGCGCTCCGGACGGCCCAACACTTTTCTCCTGCTGCTCTGTCCTTCTGAAGATCTATCATGCTGCGAATGCACAGTTTGGAGGCTGTGTAGAGTCTATGAAGACCGGAGCAGCAGGAGAAAAGCCGCTCACTTACGAAAAAGGAGCAGCTTTTCGGTAGTGATAATTTTAGTAGAGGCTCTTGATGAATTACTTTTTTTTTATGTAAAATAAAGTGGCAAATTTAAAACCTAAATGACCACTATTTACATAATCATATCCAATATCTTATAATAAACATTTCATGCTAAACTTTTGATTGAATGCCGTGGCTCGTAGAACAAATCACATTTTTAGATGCACTAAAATGTGTCTGGATTTTTGCTGAAGATGGGGTGGGGTTGAAGACTGAAGTGAGGTCAGGTTGGTTGGCGGTGGTGTTGGTGAGTTAGTGTCCATTCAGTGAGAGGTGGGTGGTGGTCCCTGGCCTTACTGTCTGTCCTGGGTCCCGGGATTTCCGATTGCGGCCCTGATGTCAGTGTACAGATATTTAGTATCTAATGTAGCCAAAATTTGATTTTTCTTCTTCGGGGTCCATAGGGTCCACAGAAAATGGGGTATGTGGTTGGACTGATCCAGGCACCAAACAGTTAACAAGCTTTAGCTCCCACTGGGTCCTCCTCCATATATACCCCGCCCCTGGCAGTTAGTAAGGAAAACAGAAAACTGACAGTGGGACTGCGGCAGCAGTCGTAAACAAGGTTTTTTTTTTTGCCTGAGCAGCGGCGCGTGCTGAGTGAGGGGAGAACCCGAAGCAGCTAAGCGTCTGGATAGACGCCCGTGTTGCTGCTCCATCTTCCCCGGCCAGGGCCGCAACACCAGTGACATGATTGGTGATTTCGGCAGGCTTAGGACTGCAACCGGAAACATCTGGGATGGCAGGTAAGGGTTCCCGGCGGCCGCGGAGAACCATGTGGCAGTCCGTGTCTCCAGCGGTGGAGACTTGCTGGAGGACGCTGTTGTGAGGAACCATGTGCAAACGGTCTCCAACACTAGACCACCGGGACATGAGGGATCCTAACAGCCAGGGGCTTGATGAAGGCATCCATGTCAGTGTGTCAGGTGGATCCATACAGCAAAGGGGAGGTATGCTTTCCCCTGGCGGCCCCTCTCCCGACCCAGACGCTGGTTCAGATACGAGTCTTCCGCGACCTGGTGCTCTCGGTGGTGTGTGCTCGGGAGGTTGGATCAGTCTCCCTGTATGCCTCTCCTGTGGTGATCAGGTCCTACAGTGCTCCATATCCTACCTGATCTATTGGTAGTCGATTAAGAGCTAAGTGCATATATATATATATATATATATACAGTCAGGTGCATAAATATTGGGACATTGACAGAATTTGCATATTTTGGCCTCTATTCACCACCACAATGGCTTTGAAATGAAACAAACAAGATGTGCTTTAACTGCAGACTTTCAGATTTTATTTGAGGGTGATTACATCCAAATCAGGTGAACGGTGTAGGAATTACAACGGTTTCTATATGTGCCTCCCACTTTTTAAGGGACCAAAAGTAATGGGACTATCAACTCAAAAGCTATTTGATGGACAGGTGTGGGCTATTCCCTCATTATTTCATTATCAATTAAGCAGGTAAAAGGTCTGGAGTTGATTCTAGGTGTGACATTCGCATTTGGAATCAGTTGTTGTCGACTCTCAATATGAGATCCAAAGAGCTGTCACTATCAGTGAAGTAAGCCATCATTAGGCTAAAAAATCAAATCAAACCCATCAGAGAGATAGCAAAAACATTAAGTGTGGCCAAATCAACTGTTTGGAACTTTCTTAAAAAGAAATAACGCATCGGAGAGCTCAGCAACACCAAAAGACCCGGAAGACCACGGAAAACAACTGTGGTGGATGACAGAAGAATTATTTCCCTGGTGAAGAAAAACCCCTTCACAACAGTTGGCCAAATCAAGAACACTCTCCAGGAGGTAGGTGTATATGTGTCAAAGTCAACAATCAAGAGAAGACTTCACAAGAGTGAATATAGAGGGTTCACCACAAGATGTAAACCATTGATGAGCCACAAAAACAGGAAGACCAGATTAGAGTTTGCCAATCAACATCTAAAAAAGCCATTACAGTCCTGGAACAACATCCTATGGACAGATGAGACAAAGATCAACTTGTACCAGAGTGATGGGAAGAGAAGAGTATGGAGAAGGAAAGGAACTGCTCATGATCCAAAACATACCACCTCATCAGTGAAGCATGGTGGTGGTAGTGTCATGGCATGGGCATGTAGGGCTGTCAATGGAACTGGTTCCCTTGTATTTATTGATGATGTGACTGCTGACAAAAGCAGCAGAATGAATTCTGAAGTGTCTCGGGCAATATTATATGCTCATACTCAGTCAAATGCTTCAGAACTCATTGGACAGCGCTTCACAGTGCAGATGGACAATGACCCGAAGCATACTGCAAAAGCAACCAAAGAGTTTTCTAAGGCTAAAAAGTGGAATGTTATGCAATGGTATTAATGTGGCTGATTGCCTGTGCCATTAAATGTATCCTTTTAAGAGAAGTTTTTACCTTCAAGCTGTATTGCAGGGTTGTATGTCGAGGGTTTAAGTGGCCCTAGTATCTGAATGGTACTGCGCTGGACCCGGCCTGCCGGGAGCGACTGGTGCCACTAGATGTTGTTTATGGGGAGTCTTGGAGCCGCGTAGTCAGCGTTATGTTGAATCCCACTTCATACTGTTTGCAGCTCCAGCTGCTGGTGTGGTAGGTCAAAGGTTTAGGGGATAACCCTGGGCCATGTCCGACAGTCCTGTCTCTCACCTGGAGTGTTGCCGTGTATACCAGCGGTAGGACAAGTCCGTTCTCCCGATTCACTTATAGCCGGGCTCCTTAGTGTGAGGGGGTGCTGTATCGTTGGGCGCTTAGGGGTTCGTGTAGCTGAACGCTGTCAGCGAGCAACCATCGGATTTCCCAAATTTAGGTGGAAGCTGAGGTGAGCCGTATCCACGGGATCATAGGAGTGTGGTGAATCACCTACGCGTTTCAACGTCACATGGGCGTCTTTATTTAAGTGCGAGGCTGGCCAGCTAACAAACAGAGTTTGGCCAGATGGTTGCATATGACAATTTCTCAAGCGTAGGCACAAGCTGATCTTGTTGTTCCAAACACGGTAACAGCACATTCTATGAGATCTGCGGGACCATCGTGGGCGGTCATCGAGGTGCCTCTGCTGAACAAATATGCAAGGCAGCCACTTGGTCCTCCGACCACACCTTTGTCAAATTTACACATTTGACACATTTGCCTCTCAGGATGCTTCCTTTGGCAGGAGGATTCTCCTTTCAACTGAAGCACAGGAGCATCCCCACCCTTAAAGGAAACTGCTTTGGGACATCCCCAAGGTATTTTCTGTGGACCCTATGGACTCCGAAGAAGAAAATAAGAGTTATGGTATAACATACCTTTGTTAACTCTTTTTCTTCGAGGTCCATAGGGCCCACAGAGCATCCACCCACCCTAACGCACCTGGTGTTATTGTGTAATCTTTTCTTTTGTATTTTCTATGATTCCCTCTTCTGGAGTACAAGGGTCCTTCCGTCTCATCTTTTTTTCCTTCTCCTGCTTGGGCTTGATAACAAACTAACTGCCTGGGGCAGGGTATATATTTAGGAGGACCCAGTGCATCCTGGGAGCTAAAGCTTGTTAACTGTTTGGTGCCTGGATCACTCCAACCACATACCCCAAGGTATTTTCTGTGGACCCTATGGACCTCAAAGAAAAAGTTAACAAAGGTATGTTATACCATAACTCTTATTTTCAGAATGGTACAGGTGTATTGGTCGCAGTGATCTGTCTGTACCCGTCGACCACCCTTCTTCCTTCACACTCTCCATGCCATTGGCCTATGCATCTGTTCTCTCCTGTTTCTCCTCCTCAATTCCACCCTGCACACATCTCGCAGTGCTGCTGCCACCACCTCTTAGGGTTTGGCCTTTCCTCACCCCATTCTGCGAGTGTGCAATCTGCAAGTGTGCAGAATGGTCGCACGCAAGCCCTTGAATGCTTCTGCCCGATTGACAGGCCGAGGCATTTAAGGGGCCAGAGTTCCCGGAAATGAGGGTATGTCCACCCCTGTTTTCCAGGAGTGGCTAGCCAATAAACTACTTGGATGTACACAGTCGTTGGGCTCGCAAGCCAGCCAGCCTGAGTAAGCTGAGGCTTACTCAGTTGTCCGGCCACTTGGTGCCGTCCAGCATCGCGTCCATTAACCACCGATGGTCACGATGGTGATCCCAGCCTGCGGCTTCCGTTGCAGTGCTGGGATCGCAAATGCAGCAGTGGGTGTCATACAGGCGGTGTCATACACCTCCTGCTGCGTTTGCATTGTTGCAAGGCTCGCAAGGATCACATTGCAAAACTGCCTGCATGCATACATCATATATCTATAGCCTGCGTGCAGCTTTGCAATTGCAATCCTTCCTGAATCACCCCCATTATCATTAATGAAACCTTCTCCTTTCTGGCCTCCCTCTATGTCGCCTCCCCAATCTATCCTTAACGCTGCTGTTTGTCTCATCTTCCTCTCTAGTGGTATCACATATGTCTCCATCTCTGCAACCTCCCTCACTGGCTTCTATTACACTCAGAATCCAGTTCAATTACTCACCCTTATTTATAAAGCCCTTAATCACTCCTCCCGCCCTCTATCTCCAACCTAATCTCTGCCAACACTTCCTCCCGCCCCCTCTCCGATTCTCCTCCAGCTGCTGCCTCGTCTCTACTCCCATACCCCCTTCCATGCCCTCTCCACTTCTCCTCCAGCTGCTGCCTCACCTCTACTCCCATACCCGCAACCATGCTCTATCCGCTTCTCCTTCAGCTGCTGCCTCATCTCTACTCCCATACCCGCTTCCATGCCCTCTCCACTTCTCCTCCAGCTGCCGCCTCCTCTCTACTCCCATACCTGCTTCAGTTCCCTCTCCGCTTCTCCAGCTGCTGCCGCCTCATCTCTACTCCCATACCCGCTTCCATGCCCTCTCCACTTCTCCTCCAGCTGCTGCCTCACCTCTACTCCCATACCTGCTTCCATGCCCTCTCCACTTCTCCTCCAGCTGCTGCCTCACTACTCCCATACCTGCTTCCGTGCCCTCTCCGCTTCTCCTCCAGCTGCTGCCTCATCTCTACTCCCATACCCGCTTCCATGCCCTCTCCGCTTCTCCTCCAGCTGCTGCCTCATCTCTACTCCCATACCCGCTTCCATGCCCTCTCCACTTCTCCTCCAGCTGCCGCCTCCTCTCTACTCCCATACCTGCTTCAGTTCCCTCTCCGCTTCTCCAGCTGCTGCCGCCTCATCTCTACTCCCATACCCGCTTCCATGCCCTCTCCGCTTCTCCTCCAGCTGCTGCCTCACCTCTACTCCCATACCCCCTTCCATGCCCTCTCCGCTTCTCCAGCTGCTGCCTCATCTTTACTCCCATACCCGCTTCCATGTCCTCTCCGCTTCTCCAGCTGCCGCCTCAACTCTACTCCCATGCCCTCCCCACTGCTCTTCCAGCTGCCACCTCACCTCTACTCCCATACCCGCTTCCATGCCCTCTCCGCTTCTCCAGCTGCTGCCTCAACTTTACTCCCATACCTGCTTCCATGCCCTCCCTCACCATGTCCTGGCACTTACAGAGCTACAAGTGTGCAGACTAATACTCCACACTATCTCACCCATGTAAGAAAAATTATGAGTTTCACTTTCCCACATGTGCAACAGTAATGGGAGGTAGCAAAATCGGGATGGTGGCATGAACACTGGGATCTGAGGGCATGGCTACACCTAGAGAAGGCCTGACCATGACAACCCTTCCTACGCCCCCCCTCCCCCAATCCTTAGGGATACCTGACGCCATAATGTGCAGCAGATGTTCCGGAATCGGTATGAAATACCGCCGGCAGCGCCTGGCCGACAACAGCAGAGTTCCCGGCAGCGGAAGCCCGACAGCGCTGGAAATCCCGATTGTGGATAGGTAAGTACTAACTAACCTAACCTAACCCCCTAACCCTAACCCTCCTTAGGGATGCCTAACCCTAACCTCCCCCCCAAGTACCTAACCCTAACCCCCCCTTCCGCGTTGCCTAAACCTAAGACCCCCGGGGGGATGCCTAACCCTGTCCCCCCCGGGGGTGCCTAACCCTCCCTCCCCCTAGCCTAACCCTAACCCTCCCGGGGGGGTGCCTAACCCTAAGTTCCTCCCCGTGTGCCCTAAACCTAACTCTCCCCCCCGCGGCTGTCTGCTCGCGGTGCCCGGCATCTCTTCGATCGGGAGGCCGGGCACCGGTCTCCCGGCATCGGGGAAATGTCAGGCGTCTACATCTAGACGCCCGGCATTTTATCCCTCGCCGGGATATGACAGTCGGGAAGCCGGCTGCCGGTATTAAGGCAGCCGGCTTCCTGATTGTATACCGACGTTCCCAACCCCTCGCAAATCAGGACAAAGCTGTTGGAAGGAGTGCGTACCTGTGCTGCCTCCTCCCAGTACCCTGACAAAGTAGGCTGACATGGCGGTCATTAGGACCTGCCAGAGTCAGTCAGACTTGACCTCTGACATTAGCTGCAGCGCATGCCAGGTGTCTCTGCGCGTCTTTACTCTCTGGCGTTCCATGGGGATGGTCGGACCCAGGATACTCGCAGCATACAGAGCCGCAATACCAAACAGCAAGTACAGTGTATCACCCCACCGCTAGTGTATAGGACCATCTGCCGGTATATTTACAGATAACACGCCCGGTGCACTACTACGCCCAGCAACACCATTAGGGGGTCATTCAGACCCGCTCGCGAGCGCAGGACGCTCGCCAGCGGGTCGATGTTCCCCCACCGCGCATGCACACGACGGAGGGAGCTCCGTTGTGCGCATGCGCGAGACCCGGCGAGCGACGAGGAATAAGTCGCTCGGGGTCTCGCACCAAAGAGGGCGTGCTGTCGATGTTGATTGACAGCACGCCCCCTTTGGTGGGCGTGCCTGCCAGACGGAGGCGTTCCCATGGGAACGCCTACCGTCTGAAGCCGGCCCCACTGACATCACTAGTGATGTCAGTGGGAGTGATTTTGGCTCTGATAGAGCCAAAATCACTCCAGAGCTTGCGGCAGCGAGACCCTACCGCAGGGTCTCCGTCGCAAGCCCGATGGTCGCGATGGTCAAGACCAACGCGACCATCATCATGGATGCTCGCATATGCTGTGGGTAGTCACCCACAGCTATGCGAGCATCCAGCAGGACGCTCCATTTTCATGGAGGAGGGTCCTGATTCAGATCGAGCGCTCTGGTCAGAGCGTTCGGCTCGGAGTCAGGCCCTTAGCGCCATGCTGCCGTTATTTATATATTCTGCATACCGGTGTTACTCCTGTTATATCCCTGTGTCATATGCTACTTGTTGTTCTACCTGATTCAATAAATCTAAGACCTGGTTTAGCTGTGACATGTGTGGACTGACTGCCACCAGCGCCAACAACTGAGTTACATACATGACATGTACCTTGGCCAGAGTGGTTTTATGTTCTGTTTGGAGGACAACTGCTCCCAGCACTGTCCACTTGCACTAACAATAACAGGTTGTGTCACCCAGTACGCTATCACCGCTTACTCTACTAATAAAATCTTCTGATCACAGGACGCCAGGACAGGTCAACCAAAATTGATACAGTTGGAAGATATGTACAGTATACACAGGAATCTGTATGAAATACCGTCAGCCGCATGGCCGGCGGTTCGATTCCCGGCAGCGCCTGGCAAACCAAAGCAGAGTTCCCGGCAGTGGAAGCCCAACAGCACTGGAAATCCCGATCGTCGATAGGTAAGTATTGACTAACCTAACCTAACCCCTAACCCTAACCCTTCTTAGGGGTGCCTAACCCTAACCTCCCCACCAAGTGCCTAACCCTAACCCCCCCTTCCCCGCTGCCTAAACCTAAGTTTCCCCCGGGGGTGCCTAACCCTAACCCTTCCTCCCCCTAGCCTAACCCTCCCGGGGGGGTGCCTGACCCTAATCCCCCCTCTAAGTGCCTAACCCTAACCGCCTCCTTCCCCGCTGCCTACACCTAAGTCCCCCGGGGGGGTGCCTAACCCTAACGACATTTCACCCTCGCTGAGATATGACAGTCGGGAAGCCGGCTGCCAGTATTAAGGCAGCCGGCTTCCCGATTGTATACCTATACACAACATAACAATTGTGCTAATAGTGACCCCAGACATAGCAGAGGAGGCTATTTAGTGGACAAATATTAGAATTTATGAAAATGTATTCTACCAGCTCATAAAGCAATCAGTAATGTATGAGAATGCCTCATGAATATTAATCTGGAAGTGCTTTGGTGATGTCACTGGTTCCTAGACAGCCCATAGGCCAGAGGTTCCCAAACTCCACCATTACAGTCCAGATTTTGAGGATATCCATGCTTGAATTCAGATGGTTAAATCAAATTGACTGAGGTACTAATTAAGTCACCTGTGCTCAAACAGGGATATGCTTAAAACGAGGAAGGTAATGCAGATCCTCCAACATGACCCGTTCCATTAGGTACAAAATACTCTGCTCCTGGACTTCCTTCTTAATGTATGATTGCAGACACCTGTGGTGAGACACCTGTCCCATCAATTAACTAGTTCAACACAGGTGATTGCAATCATACATTAGGTGGAAAGTCCAGAAGCAGAGTGTTTTGTACCTAATGGAATGGGTCATGTTGGAGGGTAGGGTAATGGCGGAGTTTACGAACCTCTGCCATAGACTATATGTAGGTGATGGGTCATTTTAATGATGGTGATGTGCACATGAGACATATATAGGTGTTTACGCCCTGCCAGTTCTCCATCAATGGCAAATGCATGCTGTATACTCACATGGCGCCTTTCTTGGTGAGTGACCCCACATGTGGTCTGTGTGTTGCCCTGCAGCGTGTATTTACATGGCTGGGTTTTTGTTTTACAAGCCATTGCCAGTTTAATCTTTCCAAAGCAAATAATTAGCTTCATGTAAGGAGACTGGAGTCTGGGACATGGCACGTAATGCCGTGGCTGTCATTGTCAGTTCACAATTGTCCTAAATTGCTTATGTGTTACACAAGCTGGTTATTAGGATTCAATTATTCCAACAGCTTGCATGATGCACTTCCATCTGTCTTTCTTTATTTAGACAATTTATCTGCAAAAAAAAAAAAGCTTGTTTGGAATAGTCGGCTCAGCTTACGTAGAGTATTGCAACAACACAGGGATGGTGATACAGTATTGCAAGTAAGATGGGCGTACAACATTACTTGAAAGAAACGTGTACAATAATAGAGCTTATTTTCTCTCATATGCAGAGCTGAACACATCTTCAGCTACATGCACCTCTATACTGGCAGCATAGGTGCTTGGTTTACTGCACACCATTATCATCAGTGTGTGCTGACACATGCCCTACCCAGGGGCATATCTGCATGGACCACATTTGTATAAACACACCCACAATGAACTATTCTTATGCAAGAAAGCCCCTTTACACCCCTATCCGCCTCTATGGAGTAATTGTAGATGTGATCAGGGTGTGTTCAACTCTGAATTCTCGTAGTTGCATGACCACCGGTCTCAATCCCGACAGTGGAATCCCGGCAAGGGATTTAACAGAGGCGTCGAAATACTGATACCTATGTTAATCCCGACGCCGGAACGCCTGAGGACGCAAGCCCGAACAAAGGTAAATCCGGGGCACCCTTAGAATTAGTCATGGGGGGGAGGGATTAGGGTTAGGCACCCCTAGGGGGTGGTTAGACACCCCCGGGGGGAGGTTAGAGCTAGGCAGAGTTAGGGTTACGGGGGGAGGAGAGGGTCAGGTAACTTACCTGACGCTGTCGGGATTTCATCCTCTCGGGCAAATGCTGTCGGGATCTCGGCTGGAGATTGCAAGGATCGATATATTGCGTGGGCCATCTTTCTGTGAAACGGGCATTTCTGGACGGTAACTAGGCAGTGACTGTGCTCCATCTAGTGGAAGTCTCATGGGAGTGCCATGCACATATAAGCCAACTTCTGTAGTGTGCGAATATGGACTGGCCCACAAGTGGCGCACAAGTGAACAAGGGTAATCCCCGGTGGGCCCCACTGTCTAAGGGCCCAGGTTCCAGACTGTGCACTGAAATTATATATTGTTACTCTACTAGAAGGTCAGTAACTTATTGGAGCAAGATCGTGGATGAACTTGGGTGCTAGATTTTTTTTTTTCCCTGACACACCCCTGTCCTTTATAAAGTGGCCCTGTTCTTTGCAGGCAGACGATGTTGGCCAAGTCCCTCTCTGGTAACTATAACTTCCAGACACTAGTCTATTATTAAGGAAATACAGTAGAGGCTTATTTATGGTATTTGAGTTGGTACAAGTAGGACTTACCAGCAGCCTGTTCTGAATGACTTGTCTGAAGTTGTTCTGCTTAATTTTTTTTATTATTTAAATGATTTTCTTATGCTTAGGGGTCTATGTACTAATACTCGCGGTTCTGCCGCAATTATTATGTATCCAACTCGTAAGGGATATTTTCATCATTAATGAAAATATATCCGCTATGTACAAGGGGGAACTGTCCCTGCGAGTTATATCCCCGGCAAATTAGAGAAGTCATTCACAAAAGTGAAACACTCCCTGGGGGAAGCTGACAATGCATACACAGCGACTCTGTCAGCTTCCAGAGCCGGCTGGTGGTGCGAGAGAGAGATTGAAAGATCTCTCTCCTGCACTTGGAGCCCCCATAGGCTTAAAGCAGTTTATACTATCTGAAGATGGTTAAACTCCGAAAAGTTTTGTCTGTTTGGAGTTTAGTACATAGGGGTGTCGAAGCTGGGAAATTGGCTGAGACAATATCAGTTTAAAATTGAATCGCGGTGACGTCATCTTGCGACTGGCCGCAAGACGCCATCTTGGAAATGAAATCGCAAGACGCCATTTTGCGAATGGCCGCCCAAGCGCCATTTTAGATAAACTCACAATTAAGTACATATGGCGAGATTACTATTAGCACCATGCGATTGCATCTTTCATCATTTCTCATATACACAGTAATACGCACAATTGCGCTGTTAACTAGTCGCATATTAGCGAATGCACAAGATCCTATATGAAAACACCATTTAGTAGCTAAATGCGCACGCATCCGCACCAAGTTAACTAGCATCTTTATATCAGACCCCGCATGTGGCGGGAATCTAGGGACCCCCAGTTGTTGGAGGCTGGGTTGTGTCTATTTGAATCAGCCTGTTAAATGCTCTGTAACAGATGTATCCCCCTTGGGAACAAATAGCATCAGCAACAAACATCCCTATTGTGTTGTCTATTCCTGGGGGGGTATAAATATTTGTGCTCCAACACTGGGTCTTTAGTCTTCGTGCTGAATGCTGGTAGACGAGGGGTTTCTTGCTGATGCCTAACATCTGGTCCGGAAGCGCTGCGTATTTACACTGTACTTGGGTCTGTATAATTCCTTTGCGCCTAATTGTGTCTGGATCAATAGCGTGTAACTGACTCTACTTTTGCTTGATTAATACTTGTGCTTTGGAACCATAGATTCAAGGTCTTAAGTCTTTATTTACTGTATGACTGCGTACGCAAATTAGCGTCATCCTTAGAAGGTATAGGCAGGATATTAGAAGGTATAGGAAGGAGTGCATAGAGGTTCTGATCCAGTATCGTTAGTTGGGGGCTCGTAGTGAAGTCACTTACCTGCTCACACGGTACATACGGCTATCGATATTTCAGCAAAGGGTTGAGTGGCCACATGCAGGGTTTACCTGCAACCGCTTTGTGCTGAAAGATCGCTATCCGTCTCCGTGTGAATCAAGGAAGCTGACTAGAATCCAGGGACAAGAGAGGAAAAAGTTTGTTTTCCTTTGTTGATAGAACCTAACGTTTAGAGGGGTGCCGCAGTAGTGAGTACGTGGCTAAGTCGCAGTTTTGCGCACAGTAAAGATGCACTTTTGTGTACGCAGCTAAAAGTTGTCATACGGTTGTTAGTCGCATTATTGTGTATGCGACTGGTCGCACAATAGCGTATACGTATTTCCGGCTGTGCAGCCACATGTTTAAATAAAGCCATTGAGGTTTACATTTTTCAATTATTATCAATATCTGGATTAATGTGTATTTTTCTGCGCAGGACAAAGTGTGTAACAGTGAGTGTTTGTTGGTAGGGGTAACTTGTTCCCTACAGTTAGAGGTACCGTATGACCTTTAAGGGCTAAGTGCTAGTCGCTTGGCAAGCAGCTTTACCGTTCTATACACAGCAGCAGGTGTACATGTTGTCTTTGTTGTAGAGAGGTGCGTGGAAGTAGCCGACATACAAACTTCCATAGGTGTGAAAGTTGCCTTACTAAATCTTATCCGGGTGTGGAAGTTGCCTTTTTCAAATCTTATCCAGGTGTGAGGGCGCCGCCGACTTAAATCGTCCACAGGTAAGTGAAAGTATCTTGATTGTCTTTCACCAGTTTAAATCTTTATTGAAAAGCGTAGGATTTTGTCTCAGAATGGGAGCCGCGCAAACAGTGGAGATGTTAGACAATGATGTGCTGCTGATGGAGGCGCCGATTGGATCGGCTCATCGTATTATGCATACTAAGTACAGTACTTATGCGAAAAGGTATTGTGATGTATGGTTTAAAATGACGATGAAGAGTGTTAGACCGTTTCCCAGAATTGGTAGTTTTGATAAAAATGTATTAGATAATGTCCGGGATCACATCAGTATGGTGCGCTCCCGAGAGAAAAAGGTTAAATATTATGAATGTTTAAAACTGTGGCAGCATGAAGGGGATGCGTGGCTTAAAAATGTGCAAACGACGCAAACTAGCGTCGCGAGCACATTGCCAGAGAATACATCCGCGATGCTAAATTGCAATATGGGCGAGCCGCAAAATGGCGCACGTGCGGCAATGTAGCGTTGTGGAGAGTATTGTCAGCAGTTCACGCTCACCTCCCCCATCTTATGTGGATGGAGGTGCAAGTACAGTTACCAAAAATACCCATAAAAATGTAACAAGCAACTTGTACCCTCTCTTAAGCAACCATAAAGAAAATGTTTACGATGTGGATGATGAGCCTATTGTAATATCTGCCATTTCCCATGGTGTGCAAATGATAGATGCTGCATCCCCACAATCATGAGTGGTGCCACCATCTCCATCGGTAACAGCAAGGGAAGTGTTAACACCCTCTGCATCTGTAGAGGAAGTTGTTAATACCATACGTAGCAGCAACAGATTAAACCCCCAGCCAGGTAACAAGGTCAAAGGTAGCAGCGCTACTGGTCTGCATCCCATTCGGACGATAACTGTTCCGAATGGAAATGCAGGTGCAAACGGTGTAGTGCCCACGAGGGAAGTAGTAATGCATTGTCCTTGGACAAGAGCAGAACTAAATTCCATCATAAATGATTTCCCCGATCCCAAAAAGGAACTAGCCAAATGTCAAAGATTTTGGAGAAATTTGGGTAGTTCACATGAGCCAACTAATAAAGATTGGCGTGTGGTGTTAAGGGCCTGTCTACCACGCAATACCGACGTGACAAAATTTATCACGGATTGTATTCTGGATGGTGATGTTCCCTTAACAGACCAAGTAAACCAAGGCAACATTTCCCGCATTGTAACTCAATTGGGTATATATTTTCCGGTAGTAGTTAACTGGAACAAAATTTTCACCATTAAGCAAAAGGAGAGTGAATCTGCAGAAGATTATTGCGACCGGGCTCTGCAGGCTATCACCCAGTACACTGGGATAGAAGATATTAAAGATAGCACTCACCACAGGGGAATGATAGTCATGGTACTCGTGGATGGTCTGAAAGAGAATTTAAAGACCCGGGTTCAGACCTCACAACCTGGCTGGCGGGGACTCACAATAGATACCCTCATAGAATCCGCCATCGAACATGATAAAAACATCTCAAAAAAGAGAAAGACCCAGAGCGAAAAACTAATGGCTGTCAGTATCCAAGCTCTGGAGGGAATGACGGTAACATCACAGCCAACAGACACACTCGCACCTGCACACACACTTACACCTGAACAATTATATGTCCTCACTAACCCTACGCAACGACAAACACAGCTCTATTCCACTAACCCAATACAACCACAGGTCCCATGCTCATATTCCCCACAATACCCTTACCCTCCCTATCCTTACCCATATCCACCACCTTTACCCCCTGCTCAAACCTCACAACAACACATATTACCCGATCCACAGACATGTTATAATTGTAAACAAACAGGACACTTAAGTAGACACTGTACAGTAAAAGAGTAGGAACCCCAAATCAGGGAAGACCTGGATATCCCCATAAGGGATATGCACAGAGGGCCTGATTCAGAGCCGGACGCTCTGACCAGAGCGCTCGCTCTGAATCAGGGCCCGCCTACCTCAACTTGGAGCGGCCTCTTGGACGCTCGCATAGCTGTGGGTTACCACCCACAGCTTATGCGAGCGTCCATGATGATGGTCGCGATGGTCAAGACCATCGGGCTTGCGATGAGACCCTGGGGTAGGGTCTCGTGGCCGCAAGCCCTGGAGTGATTTTGGCTCTACAAGTTTAAATGAAAATCCATCTCAGGTAGATGAAATGTTGTCCCAAATTCCAGATTCCCTTTGGACTAAGGATGGACAGGACACTGGATTAATGGCAAACGTAAGCCCTGTAATGGTAAATTTAAAAAGCGGTAGCCAAGCTCCAAAAATTCCCCAGTACCCACTAAAACAGGAGGTAGAATTAGGGGTTTTTCCAATAATTGAGTGATTATTGCAACAGGGAATTTTAGTTCGTACAGCTAGTGTAGACAATAGTCCCATCTTTCCAGTGAAGAAGAGTGGTGGGAGGGGTTATAGGCTGGTACAAGACCTTAGAGGTGTTAATAAGGTGGTAGAGAGCCAATTCCCTGTAGTGCCAAATCCAGCTGTCATTCTGATGCAGATTCCACCAAATGCAACCCATTTCACTGTCATTGACTTATGTTCTGCTTTCTTCTCTGTGCCTCTCCACCCTGACTGTCAGTATCTATTCGCATTCACATACAGGGGTGTACAATATACACGGTTACCCCAAGGTTTCATAGACAGCCCCAGTATCTTTTCCCAGGCATTACACGACTGTTTACAATCCTTTCAACCTGCAAATGGATCTGTTCTGATTCAATATGTGGATGATTTATTGCTATGTTCTGACTCGTTTATGTCATGTTTGAATGATACTAAACTTTTGTTACTTAATCTCTCGCATACAGGACACAAGGTGGCTAAGGACAAACTACAGCCGTGCCAATCCAGAGTAAAATATTTGGGACACTGCCTAACCCAAGGGTTACGACATCTAACAAATGATAGAATTCAGGCCATACAAAACATGACACTGCCTCAGAATCAACAGCAAATTCGTACCTTCTTGGGAATGTGTGGATATTGTAGAATGTGGATCCCAGGTTTTTCTATTTTGGCCTTACCTTTACAGGAATTAGTCTCTTCCTCAAAGCCCGATCGTGTCATACACACAGAGGAATCAGAGCAGGCTTTCCTTAATCTTAAGGATAGTCTGACAAAAGCTCCTGCATTAGGAATACCTGATTATGAAAAACCTTTTGATTTGTATTGTACGGAAGCCGATGGTTGTGCTGCAGGTATCCTTACACAAAAACATGGTGATGCCAGTAGGCCCGTAGCATACTACAGTGCCCAATTGGACACTGTGGCAAGATCACTCCCCACCTGTTTGAGAAGTGTAGCAGCTACCGCTCTATTGGTGAGTAAAAGTGAGGACGTAGTATTGGGTCATGATATGATTGTCTACACTCCCCATGCTGTATCTGCTCTGTTGAACTCAGCTCAAACCAAACATGTCTCTTCAGCTAGGTTTACCAAATGGGAACTAGCTCTAATCGCACCCGCAAACATTACTGTTAAACATTGCAGCATGCTGAATCCAGCAGCGTATTTACCATATGTACAACACGATGTACAAAGGGTGGAAGGAGAGGAGTTGCTGGCGGGAGGTGAGTTCAGCAGACATAATGATATGCACGATTGTATGACATATCTGAATCAGACCTTTACTGCTAGACCTGACATACATGACATACCTTTAGAGAACGTGGATGTGACTTTTTATACGGATGGGAGTTGTCATAGACAAAGACACAGGTGAATTATGTACAGGTTATGCTGTTGTAAATGACACAGACATCATAGAAGCTAAACCTCTTGGTCCTCCTCACTCAGCCCAGGTGGCAGAGTTAGTAGCACTAACTAGAGCGTGTGAACTGGCAGCAGGCAAATCTGCTAACATTTACACTGACTAGAGGTACGCGTTCGGGGTGGTGCATGATTTTGGGGCTCTATGGCATCTGAGAAATTTTATGACAGCAGCAGGCACACCAGTTGCACATTCCTGACACATAAAACATCTTTTAGAAGCAATCCAATTGCCCAAAGCGGTGGCAGTAATTAAATGTAAAGCCCATACATGTGAGGATGATCCGGTGTCATTGGGCAACAACAGAGCCGATGAAGCTGCAAAATGGGCAGCAGGGTTAAAAATGTTTTCTCCAACTGAAAAAATTATGTCTTTCCAAACAATTGATATGCTGAAATTAATCGAGATGCAAAATTTGTGTTCAATTCAGGAAAAATCCATTTGGAAGTCCAAGGGATGTGGGCAAGAGTCCTCCGGGCTCTGGAGGGACGGACAAGGTAAGCCAGTAGCCCCCAAGGCATATTACCCCAGCCTGGCTGAGGCAGCACACGGTCTGACTCATCTGGGAAAACAAGGTATGTGCAAGTTGGTGAGAGCATACTGGTGTGAACCAGATTTTTCTTCACAAGCAGAAAAGATAGCAATGTCCTGTCTGACCTGCTTGAGGAAGAACATAGGGAAAGCGATCCCTACCGAAACGTCCCACATTCCACCAACTGATGGACCTTTCCAGGTGATACAAATTGATTTCATCCAAATACCACCCTGCAGGAACCTTAAGTATGTATTAGTGTGCACGGATGTATTTTCTAATTGGGTTGAGGCCTACCCAGCGGCCACTAATACTGCTGCGTTTACTGCTAAGAAAATAGTTCAGGAATTTGTATGCAGGTACGGTATCCCTAAGATCATCGAGAGTGACAGGGGTACTCATTTCACAGGTGATGTTTTTCAAATATGTGTAAGCTGATGGGTATTAATAGCTGACTTCACACCCCCTACTGACCGCAAGCCAGTGCCAAGGTAGAGAGGATGAACAGGACTATTAAAAATAAGTTAAGTAAAATCATGGCAGAGACTGGACTAGGATGGCCAGAAGCGTTACCTTTGGTCCTACATAGCATAAGGACCACTCCTAGACCCCCTCTAAATCTGTCCCCATTTGAAATACTGTTCGGTAGACAACCTCATTTGATTATAAGTCCACAGGAAGACCTGAAGAGTAACAACGAGGTAGCTGTAAAGTATCTTATATCAATGAGTAAGCAGTTAAAGCAACAGCAGCAGAAACTGAAATTGTTGTCTAATGATATGCCTGAAACTAACTGTCATGATGTTGAACCAGCAGAATATGTAATGATCAGAAATTTCTTACGTTCAGGTTGTTTGACTGATCGGTGGGAAGGTCCGTACCAGGTGCTGCTGACAAGTACTACATCTTTGAAGGTGGCCGAGAGAGATACCTGGGTCCATTCCACTCACTGCAAAAAGGTCAATCAACCGGTGGAAAAACAAGTCGGAGACAAGGCTGATAGTGTGGACCTGTCGCTCGCGAGCTTGTTCCGGCAGGATTGAAAAGGTCGTAGTGAGATACCTGAACTAAAAGAAACTTGCAGGTTTTGTTGTGACAATGGACGGGCCTGCTGTGTTCATTTTCATATTCTCTTTTAGAGTGTTCACCATCTTGGTCGGTTTGGGAATATCCAGTTTCTGTGATGGGAGACCGATCGAGGAAATGGGAGCTGATGGCAGTGCTGATGGAGTGGAGTCAGGAGGAGTGTAATGCCAATCAGGGGAGTGTCTGACCAATCTTAGTACTGTTATTGTTAAGAGAGCTATCATTCCGGATACTCGGGGAAAGTGTGGAGGTTTATCGTCTGAAGATTTTTGTATTTGTGAGCTTCGTGGGTCCCTAGTTGATGAGAACTGTATCCAACGGTGCCAACCTAAATATAGCCCGTACTAGGGTGGGTATCCTTTAGAGGATTATCATAGTATGGTAGGCAAAGTATTAAATCAAACTGATTGCTGGGTGTGTTCACATGTGCCACAGGGACAGCATAACGTAGGGTTGGTGCCATTTCCACTGAATATCACGGAAATTTTAGAATTACAGAAAGGGAAAACATTGGATGGAAAATTCCTCTCATCCAAACCACCTCATTTCAAACTCTATCAATTCCAAGTAGATAGATCACTTTTGTGTTTAAACATAACCAACCCCAATAAATCCGGGAGTTGGGAGGTGACGGGGAATAATCAGACGATGACCTTCTCACAAAGAGCTGATAATGAGTCCATAAACCATGATTCATTAAGTCTGGTGGGAAACATTTTAGGTACCGGTATACATTGAGTTCCACCAAAGAAATTATTGGTAAGGTGCCAGACAGTTATTGTGCTAAAATAATACAGCCAGAGACTTGCATGAACCAGATGGAACACCCAGAAATAGGATTGTTTGCAAGAGAAATGTGCTTAATGGAAGAAAAGCATATAAGTGGCTCTCCCCGAGTTCCGAAGGTTTGTGTTACCTGGGAAGAGTAGTCCCAGAAGTTATGACCCTCACACATGTTGAAATGCTTGGTATACAGAAAAACACACTGTCACCATATCTTCACACACAATATGAACACAGAGGCAAAAGAAATATGATACCTGGTGACATGCATAAAGCCACTCAGTTAATCAGTGAGACAACTGGCTTTCAAGTTTTAGTTGCACTGGATCCCACCAGGATTGCTCGGGGTACATTAAATTTTAGGTATATTCAGGAACTTGCTAAATTGATAGATAATATCACCGAGATGACACATGCAGGTATACAGGGAGAGAATTGCAAGTGTACAAGAAAGAACTGGTGCAACACAGACTGGTGTTGAATTATTTAACCGCTGTTACTGGAGGGTATTGCGTAACGTTAGCCACCCAGTTTGGAGTAAAATGTTGCACCTACGTCACCAATGATACTAGCGACCCCAAGGAGGTGATGGTCCAAAAGATGGATGAAATTCTGCGGGAGTTTCGTAAGAACCATAATGCTTCAGTGGCTGAAGTAGGGGAAAAGATAGAAGGATGGGTTTCATGGCTGAACCCAGTAAAATGGTTCTCAGGTCTAGGGGAATGGGTCCAGGAAGTGATCGCCAGCATAGACAAATTCTTGATCCTTATACTAATTGTCATCATAATAATTGGCATATGCGTCCGGTGTGTTCCTATTGTGTTGAAGTGTGGAAAATTTAAAAATAGAGTAAAACACAAGAACGAAACTATGATGGTGGTCAGTAATGACAAAATGAATACTGAGGTAAATATAGAACTGCATTACAACCCTGAACTAGGAAATACCATCATTTAATGTATTATATTTAGACATGCATAGGATGTATTATTGAAATGTTATTCTTAGAACACCTCAGATAATGTAAAGTCTCAATTCCCCTCCTAGACTGCCTTTATAAGACTGGTGCATTCCCACACCTTTCACATGATCTTCCAAGATCCGCGGTGTGTGTATAATAGTAGTTTTATGTCCCCACCCAGAGACACATTATTGATGGATTAAGAACCACCTTGTGCCATCCCACAATAACACTAAATAATATGTAAATGTAAGCCTAAATTAAACTCAAAGAGTAGATTGTGATAGCATGTTGTTTGCTATCAAAGGGTGGACTGTCAAAGCTGGGAAATTGGCTGAGACCATATCAGTTTAAAATTGAATCGCTGCGACGCCATCTTGCAACTGGCTGCAAGATGCCATCTTGGAAATGTAATCGCAAGACGCCATTTTGCGAATGGCCGCCCAAGCGCCATTTTAGATAAACTCACAATTAAGTACATATGGCGAGATTACTATTAGTACCATGCGATTGCATCTTTCATCATTTCTCATATACACGGTAATACACACAATTGCGCTGTTAAATAGTCGCATATTAGCGAATGCATAAGATCCTATATGAAAACACCGTTTAGTAGCTAAATGCGCACGCATCCGCACCAAGTTAACTAGTGTCTTTATATCAAAACCGCATACTCACACATTACATATTCACATACAAGGTTTCATAAGCTTTAAGGTATAAGATTTAAGTTAGTTCATTTAGTATAAATGCTATGAAATAAAGATTGTTTGGTAACTAAGGTTTTATACATGATAAGTAAGCCATGTTTGGTTTTGTACTGATGCGTACTCTTTCCACAGTATTCCGGTGTTAAAGGTGGGGAGATCGCATCATGCATTCTCGACTTATGGACCGCAGAGACTTCAAGCAACAAAATGTATATGATATGAATAACTGTTAGGATGTTGCATGTGGCGGGAATCTAGGGACCCTCAGTTGTTGGAGGCTGGGTTGTGTCTATTTGAATCAGCCTGTTAAATGCTCTGTAACAGATGTATCCCCCTTGGGAACCAATAGCATCAGCAACAAATGTCCCTATTGTGTTGTCTATTCCTGGGGGTATAAATATGTGTGCTCCAACACTGGGTCTTTAGTCTTCGTGCTGAATACTGGTAGACGAGGGGTTTCTTGCTGATGCCTAACATCTGGTCCGGAAGCGCTGCGTATGTATACTGTACTTGGGTCTGTATAATTCCTTTGCGCCGAATTATGTCTGGATCAATAGCGTGTAACTGACTGTACTTTTGCTTGAATAATACTTGTGCTTTGGAACCACAGATTCCAGGTCTTAAATCTTTATTTACTGTATGACTGCGTACGCAAATTAGCGTTCCTTAGAAGGTATAGGCAGGATATTAGAAGGTATAGGAAGGAGTGCATAGAGGTTCTGATCCAGTATCGTTAGGGATCAGATCTTAGTCCCTATTGATAATAATGGAGGCTGCGATCTAAACTGCAAATTAGCACTCTGCAAGAGATTTCTGTGAAACCTCCTGCATTGTGCTATTAGTACATAGGAACAATACACAAAGTTATGCAGAAACTGCAGTTTTTGTATAATTGTATGTATCAAGCAGATTGATACATAGGCCTCTTATATAGAGTACATAGTATCGAGCATTCAACTATGTTGTATATCTGTAATTACAGTATCCATTATTATTCTATACTTAAGTATGTTATTTGTTCAATATTGAATAGACTATCACATTAGTGCTTGAGGTATAATTTCATGTCATCTCAGAGGTTTGGGATTTTACCCCATATATTACCGCCACCTACATATTAAGGACGTACAGTAGCACAAGTATCCAACTTTGCCCTTACTTATTAATAAGAGACCTGTGTGGAGTGGGCACAGTGTGACGAGTGTGGGAGACGAGCCTACGCTCACCTGCGTGTAGCCATGGCCAACCGTTTACCCACTCGGTCACCAGTGGACCTGTGGCTGAGATGTGTACAATCCTGAATCCTCTGGTAATTGCTGACAGTTGCGTGTGCAGGCTCCGATATATATACACAGCCACTAAAGAGCGAGAGATCCATCGGCAGAGCGGACCTGTGTGCAATACTGAATGAGGCTCTGTGTGTGCAGTAATAGTTATTAATGGTTCATTAATATACTGGGGCAAAGGGGCCTTTAGCTACGTCACTCGAGAAAACAAATACTTTATCAAATGTATCCAATACCGATCTCTAATCTGTGTTGACATTTACTCAGTGTTGAGTCAGCCATTGTGATAACAAACTTATTCTTTTGAATCTTTAAGGGACAATACAGTTGTATAGTGCACTGTACATACAGGTTGGTGCGTTAAAAATAAATGCTGAGTTTTCGACATAATAATCTAATATCTCTAATATCTAAGTACTGTACAACCAAATTTTTCAGTTAAATAAATATATCACTCCAGCACGTTGTTTGTTGGCTGTTTTCACTACTATCGTTTATTTTTATAAACATCTCTCATAAGGTGTCTATGTACTAAGCCTTGGAGAGAGCTAAAGTGGAGTGAGATGAAAAACCAACCATTCAGCTTCTGTCATTTTTCAAACACAGCCTATATTGTGGATGTTAGGAGCGGATTGCCTAGTACTGTATCTCTCTCCACTTTATTATTCTCCTTCCAAGGCTTAGTACATCTCCCCCAAGGGGAGATGTGTCAAGCCTTGGAGAGAGCTAAAGTGGAGTATTTGCCCAAAAGCAACCAATCAGCTTCTCTGTAATTTCATAGAGGATGCCAGATAAAGGACAGAAGCTGATTGGTTGCTATGGGCCACTTCTTAACTGTCTCTCTCTTCAAGGCTAGTTGCACTTCCCCTCTGAGGAAATCCCTGTTGGGAAGAAACGCGTCAGGTTCTCTAGACATTGTCTATTTTTTTTAATCACCGCTGCAAGCCCAGGTTATGCTATAATTGCCTTAAAAATGGACACTTATTCTAATTGCACAAGTGGTTTACTACAAAGACAAGTGGTGCCTCTGGCACAGAACTATCCTAATTTGCCAGCATGACGCTACAGACGGCAGCGTAGCAAGAGTGACCCACCAGCTGATTTACAGCCGTAACATTGTATCAGGAGGTGGTGTTAACCAGGACAAGACGGAGCCTGCAGGCAACCGTCCTGGTGCCTCACTTCATACAAGGCTTGAGCCACAAACCAGGAACACAGAGTGTGAGAGAGTGGAGCCCTTTCCCGGGAGTCCTGTGAAACAACAGACTCACCGGTGAGTGAATACAGACCGCACGTTTTGGAGGTCATCATTATTCACAATATGTGTACAAACTTGCCAGTGGAATATTGTTTCTACTACTTTAACATTTATTACGGCTATCTAGCCCGGCTTATTTTGAATTGATCTGAGGATCGGTGAATGGGATTATTATCTGGACATATTAATTCAAAAGCTGCAACATTTGTGTATTTGAAATCCATAAACTGACACACTGTTTTCTTTGCTCTTAAAACGAACAAACAGTCACATTCTCATCCTTTGGATATTATATATTGCAGGCTCCATGCGTGTATAAAAAAAAAAGAAAGAAAAGGGTTTATTATATGGAATCACAGACATCCATATCCTCTTATTTTTCCCAGCTGTTATAAATATTTGGTGATCTGACAAATGATTTATTCTACAGGGTCACATTGGCCATTTTTTTCATGAATTATTTTTCATGAATTATCTGATGAAAGGTGCATTTATATTTCTTTATGTCACATTGGCCAATATTATGTTTTTAATGTTGTATTTCTGTGTAATATTAGATTGTTATTTATCATATGATCCACGCCATTTCATTTCATTCTGGTATAGTTTTAAGAACATTGTGTTTATTTCTTATTGTTTATGGAGTTATATTATAGACCTAAGGTCAGGTGTTTATCTTTTTCTGGTACACTTCCCCCATAGTCTAGGATGACAACTACAAAGTAGGGTCAGATCAATAAAATAAGACACTTTGCAAACTAATATATATATATATTTTACTACAGGAAAAGGTTTCACACACAGCTGCACTAGCTGGGTGTGATTAATTGGTGTGTGTGAAGGTATAAAGGATTCTGGGATTCTGACGCTGACTACCAGCTGGTAGAGCGGGCTGATGTGACATAGTGTTAGGGAGTGACTGCAGATGTACAAATGTGATGTTACAACATTTGTGAAGAAGTAAAAAGTCATCTGACATAACAGAACAGTATGAAGTCGTTCTTTGGAAGCAGATTTCTTAACAGGAAATATATATATATATATATATACTGTAATAGCTTGTTGTGAACTGTGTGCATAATATATATGCACGTTTCAATTACAAAATTAAAGGGTTAATCATTATGAAATCTTTTGACCTATTCTCCATCCTTATGTTTGTTTTGCTGTGTCCTGATCCTGCCATTATGTCACAGATTGGTAAATCAGAACATAATCTCGGTACAGGACAACAGGAATGAGTGTATGACTGGGGCACTGAGAGGTCATCCATTCCTTGTTGCTGCAGAAGCAATTCCATTACCTGTCTTATCATTGTGTTTGGCCAGCGTAAGGGAATGTGTATTGAACAGATGACAACCCTGGAAGTACATAATAGTCTCTCAGGTAAATGATACAATGCAGCTTGATTTCAGCAATATTGGATTCCAGAATTATGAAACCTTCGAAAAGCCAAGTATTGTAAAACTCGTCCTTGACTCCTTTCTAGGGAGATATCTAGATGTTCTGCTTTTCCTAGTTTTGTTTTCCAAGAACAATCTCTATCCTGGAGTGAGGACTGTAATGACCCATGAACAAGGATGTTGCATAGTGTATTGCAAAAACGGTAAAGCTGGTTACACACTATATGATGGGTTCCCAGAAGACGGTGCGATGTAATGATACATTGTACACACTGCACGATCTGGTGTACGATGGTGCAATGTGTCCTTACATGCTGCATGTAACAGCACCTGGTCGTTCCCCACATCTTCCTATCTGACGTGCAGCACAGCAGAGGGGACGTTGCGATGTAGGACAGTCATGCACGCACAATCGGGGCATACACACGGCGCGATCCATTTACCCAACACAAGACACAGCTGACATAGTTGGTAGCAGAAGGGAAAAATTAGGCAGAGATGATGTAGGTATTGGTCAAATACTGTAGAGGCCATTTACAAAGTGCAGAACGCCAACAGCGTCGCAAAACAGCAACTTTGGACACCCGTTCACCTCAATTTATGCATGGGCATCTACATTTCCATCAAAGTGCATGGTTTACACAGCATAGGCAAACGCAGGAGGGTTTCCGGTTGCCTAGAAACCCCCTGCCCCAACCCACACCATGACCACAATGGATATAGGGGCCTATGTATCAAGCTGATTTTTACATAAAATGATGTAGAAACTGCAGTTTCTGCATCATTTTATGTATCGATCCTATGTACTAATAGCACAATGCAGGAGCTTTCACATAAATCTCGGGCAAAGTGCTAATTAGCACTACAGATCACAGTCCCCATTATTATCAATGCGGACTACGATCTGACCCCTATGTACTAAACTCCAAAAAGCAAAGATTTTAGCACCGGTAGTTACACCATCTTCAGATGGTGTAAACTACAGTTTATGGAGTTTCCAAGATTTGCAACAAAGTATTAAAAGGTGAAAGTTAGATTTAGGATTGTTTAGTTTGTCCCATTACTTTTGGCCCCTTAAAAAGTGGGAGGCACATATAGAAACCGCTGTAATTCCTACACCGTTCACCTGATTTGGATGTAATTACCCTCAAATAAAATCTGAAAGTTTGCAGTTAAAGCACATCTTGTTTGTTTCATTTCAAAACCATTGTGGTGGTGAATAGAGGTCAAAATATGAAAATTATGTCAATGTCCCAATATTTATGCACCTGACTGTATGTCCAGGGCAGTGCTAGGTTCTTCTGACTCGTGGACTTGCTCCCATGCTCTGGAATGGTGCCCACATGTGACATGGAAACATTCAGCTCAGACAGGATGGCCCTACTGCTACATATAATGGCTTACTGTGATCACTGGTCCTGTATATGCTGTAATTATGACACACAATACACTATGTATGACGCATATTAAAGCTGGTTCAGTGCTAATTATACTCTCTTCATGGACTGGCCACACTCACTCTAAAATCAAGTATTTAGAAACCCCCCCTTCCACTGTACAGATGGTGGCATGTGTTGTGCACGTTTGCTCAGGTAGACAACAGGCGTTGGCCATCGGAGTACGGGCGCCTGTTTGCTTAATTTTGTCTAACAATGCAAAATTTCTATTTCCTTTTGTTGAACCACATTATTAAAGTGAGATAATTGGCTCATGGCTTCTGGTCTCACCCTATACATGGTGCAGTTCAGCTGAGAGAGAGTGCCTTTGCAAGTGCAAGATAATGAACAATTCAGTTGCCTAATGCTGGGGATCCACTATACAATTTTCTGTCAGATATCTGTCCAATCTGGCTGGTTGGAATGAAAACCTGGTAATGTATGAGAGCCAATGACAATCGTCCATTCGCAAACACTGGAAAATAGCCAAAAATGGTCGTTCAGACAAATTGGTTAAAACACAAATGTAACCAAGTTGAACAATTTTTTTTGTCCTTTTTGCAGTGTTTAAAACCATATGATCGACTGTCATTTGCTCCCATACATTACCAGGTTTTCATTCCAACCAGCCAGATTGGACAAATATCTGACAGATAATTGTATAGTGGACGGCCAGCTTTAAGCTGGGTACATGCGTAAAGATTTTCTGTCCAAACATCCAACTAGTTGATTGGTTGGAATGAAAATCTGGTAACGTATGGGAGTAACTGATGATCAGCAATTTGCTCCTAAATGCCAGAAAACAGATGAAAATGGTCGTTCAGACAAGTTTGTTAAATGTTTGATTTAAACAATTTGTTCAAACAACAGTTTTTGTCCATTTTTTGGCGTTTGGGAGCAAATTGCTGATTGTCATTTACTTTCATACGTGACCAGATTTTCATTCCAACCAATCAACTAGTTGGAAGGTTGGACAGAAAATCTTTACGTGTGTATGCACCTTTAGTTCTGTAAATTATATAGGTATTAGAAGTCTTAGTTCTTTGCCCAGAACTCACCAATTATAAGCAATGACATCTGATCTCACCGTTATAAAGGTAATATTTATAGCAGTTAATGCAGATACAATTAACTTAACTACCTTTAAAGGTCAGAGCACTCGTAGCTTATAAACTATGTGTACCGCATGATCTTAGAAGAATAGAAACAGATGTGACCAAGACACAAAAACCTAGATCAGTGGTTCTCAAACTCGGTCCTCAGGACCCCACAAGGTCACTTTTTCCAGGTCACCCAGCAGGTGCACAGGTGCATTAATTACTCACTGACACATTTTAAAAGATCCACAAGTGGAGCTAATTATTTCACTTGTGATTCTGTGAGGAGACCTGGAAAACATGCACTGTTTGGGGTCCTGAGGACCGAGTTTGAGAACCTGTGACCTAGATTATCAAAGCTTGGAGAGAGATAAAGTACCGAACAATCTGCCCCTGTCAGTTTACAGGCTGTGTTTGAAAAATGACAGGAAACCACAAGTGCAGACTGTCCATTTATTTAGCACCTTGGAGTCACAACTTACAGCACCCGGCTCTTGCTTACTGGGTCCAATGGCGGCTGTCACTGCTACCTCCTCGCGCTGAATTTTTGTGACACTTCAGGGGTGCACTTAGGGCAGCCAGAAACCACTGAGGGGGGATTCCGCGGTGAGTGGCATTTCTTTTCTGCCGGGCGGCTCCTCCCTTCCTTGTCCACTAGGGGGTACATCTGTGAGGTCTGAGCGCACACTACGAATTTGGAAAGGTATCAGATCAGAGCTGTAAATTATGGCTGCAACTTACAGTACACCAGTTATGCAGGTACATAGGGCTCAGCAAGAAATCTTATCCCCGGCCCAGAGTATAATGTGGTGGCCTCCAAAATCTATTGTACTCAACTTTTCCCATCCTACACGCATAGCAGCGCTGAGAAGGTCCTTGTCCAAGCATTGACCATTGGGATAAAAACAGGTTGAAAGAGCATCCTATCTGTTTCTGACAGGACGCTTGAAGGACGGAGCCGATCTATTTTCTGGACTCTGAAAGAACAACCCCCCCTCCCAACCTCCATCTAGAATTCCGGTGTATACCCCTGCACTGGGTAGAAGAGCCCACATGTGGCTGGCATGGAGCAGGGCTGTCCTGCCACTACTGGGTATTCTGCATTTTGAATGTTTAGTTGTGTTATAGTATTATTGTTGCTATCATCTATGCACCTATAATAATTGATACTAATAATAATTATTCATGCGCTGTGATGCTTCCAAGCCTCTGTCTAGTAGAGCACACTGGGATCTGTTTATATACAAAGGTGGGCAGCCGCTGGTTACCTGCGCTCCTGTGAAACATGCATACATATGTGACACAGCCACACACGTCAGACACCCAGATACATTACACAGACACTCAGCGGCAGCATCATATAACACAGAGGGCCTGACACAGAGGTGGACACTAACGCAGCCGTGACTATGGCTTGTGCAGAGCAGCAGTGGCGTTAATATGCAAATGCTAGTTTGAACCTCCCCTTTTGCACTCGCATACGCAGGACTGTGCAAGCCCTGGGACGCCCACGTTCAATGCTCCTGGGTGCTGCAACTCCGCCAATGGTTCCAAACACTCCATCATCTGCGCAGTAATGCATTCACCGTCATCACTACCACAGGCTACGGCTGGCACAGCGTCTCCTTTTTAACTGCGGCTAAACATGGCCTCTGTGGCTACGGCTCTGCGTTTGGGAATGCGGCTGTGATCACTTAAACGCCGGCAGCACTCCCATAACACACCCTTTTTTATACCCATGAGACGGCCTTAGTCACCAGCCAGGATTGCCCATGGTTTTTCCCTCACCAGCTCTAATGCCAGCACTCCGCGTCCACTCAGGAGAACACCCGCAGAGTAGGAGTTTCCACAACTTTCCGGGGATGGGCAGTAGCAACTAATCGCTCAACTGCGCAAACCTCAGCGCCGCGTCCGCCTGTAAATGTCGTTGCTGCCACAGGAGTCTCCGACGTTTTGCAATGACAAATTTTAAATAGAAACGGCAATTGGCGCCGACTCCGTGTAATAGTTGCACAGTACAACTTCCGATGAAAGCGAAATGTCAGCGAATAAAAACAAAACAAAACGTTACGTTACTTCATAGATTTTTTTTTATGACATTCATACTATATATTGGCACAAAAATAAGAACTTTACATTTTCACAATATCATTAGCCCACTAGATTTTAAATTTTTTTTTTGTGGAGGAGGGGGGCACTTTTTTTTTCATGATCAGCATTTTGTGGGTGAATTGTAATCACTGAAGGAAGAAATATCGATCACCACCAGTTTGTTATTAAAGCTATTGACCAAGCAGGAAAAGTTTGGAAATTAAATCTCAACAAAGTTCTTCTAAAAAACCAACTGGTAACAGACTGCGGGAAGGAAAGCAATATCCTCTCGCCAGAGTAATACATTTGTTTAGGCTATATTCAAAGGCAGATATATTTGCTTACTAAAAACCATTACCTCTAAAACCCAGCATCTCACCTGTAGTTCTTGGTAAATGCAAACAGGTCATATTGAAGTGTTATTTACAGATCAATATATTAAACATAGTAATACCATATACTTAAAAAAAAAAGTTAAGCACCTTTTAATCATACATCTGATAATCATTTTTTTTCGACTGTTCAACTACCAATCATTATCTCATTTTCAAAAGGTCAATGGAGGGGAAAACAAGTATGGCCGCCAGACACAGTCTGTCTGCTACACAGACACGGGCTCACAGCATATCGCCCTCTCACAATGCAGGCAGCCATTTTGTAAGAGGGACCCACATTAATGAGAATGCAACCTATCGATTTACTAGGAACCAGTTGAGGCACTTCAAGACTAATATTTATGATGAGGCAGTGAACATTGGTTTAGCCCAGAAAATAGATCCCTCTTTACTGTATTCAGGCGTTTTTGAGCTCTTAAAAAAATAAATAAAATAAAAAATAATAATAAAATAATAAGATTTTCCCTATATCCTCCAAATGTGTAATAAAGAAAAAGACTCTGTAATCCAAAATGTGTGAAATTTTGTATTTCCCAGATATATATATATATTTATTTTTAGTTACCATGGCTAAAATCTACAAAATGACATTTAAAACGACCCATGGACGTCCCCACACTGCCCTGGCTTTCTCTTCTTCATTGAGCTGCTTGGCAGTGCTCCTCACAGTGGCAATACAGGGGAACTCAGTGATGATGCCTGTGTGTATTACTTCATTATTACAAAGCGGCCATTCCTTTTTATGTTTTCTTTACAACTTTATGAAACATTCTGGAAAAGTACGATTCAGCATAACCACACCCACTAACATGCATAGGCGCTGGCACTGCTCCCGAGTACTTGGTTTACTCACTTCTTTCATGACTGGCATAACCCTGGCACTTCGTTAGGATTGCACTAGTGAACGAACATTAAACACAGAATATTATATGCTCTCAAAAAGGAAGGGATAGGGGCATATCCTATAAAAGAGGAGGAACAGGAATCGTATCTTTGTCTTTGGGAATGTTCTCCTTTGGAGATAGGGTCAATTGACCGCCGGACAAGATGCCGACCGCTGGATTCCCGATCAGCGTGAGAAGACCGGCAACGGAATCCCGACATGGCTGGAGATCCCGACAGCCGGCGTCCCGATCGTAAGTACAGCGAGGCCAGGTAGCTGTAGCCGCGGGAGGGGGTTAGGTTCAGGCGTCCCGGGGGGACTTAGACTGCGGGAGATTAGGGTTAGGCTCCAGACAGGGGGGGGTTAGGCACCACCAGGGGGGGGGGGTTAGGGTTAGGCACTAGGGGGGGAGGGTTGGGTTTAGGCACTTACTGGGAGGGTTAGGTGCGGGGTACTGAGGGCTAGTGTTACGGTGCAGGAAAGGAGGGTTAGGGGGTAAATGGGACTACAAAACCGTTTCCCTGTCAGGATTGTAGCCATCGGGATGCCGGTGTCAGAGTCCTGACAGCCGGCATTCTACACGTCGGTATTTCATACCCAACCCCTCTTTTGTACTCCATATTCTATAATGTTATAGCAATGTTTCTTGTGTTTTCTTCCTCCATTCTTATGGTAACAAGTACACATGGTTGTGAAGTTACTACGGCTACAATAAGCAGTTGTTATTAACCTTATGCAGTGATTTGCTTTACATGTGTTGTTCCGACATAAGTGGAACTTCACATAAAAAATAATGAGGAAATACTCGGGTCTCAGTCAAGGGGAGATGTATTAAACTAGGGAAAGGGATAAAGTGGAGAGAGATAAAGTACCAACCAATCAGCTCCTAACTACCACTTTACAGGCAGTGTTTGAAAGATGACAGGAGCTGATTGGCTGGTACTTAATCTCTCTCCACGGCTTGATACATCTCCCCCTCAATGAGCTTCAAAAACATCTACTTTCATTTGATAGCCCTGAAAATGTTTCCCGGTCTAGAAAGAGCTCTCTGTTTATTAGAATACGGTGTGAAATTGTATAGTCGTTCCTTCAAAGACATTTTTTTCAGAGCAGCTTCAGATGACTCCATTCTACAGGATCACCCCAAAGTGACCACATCGCCAGAGCAAAGAGTCCGTTTACAGAAACCAAGAACTGATATTTACAAAGACCCATACACATCGAGTCTCGTGATACATCGAAGGCCGGATCGCAAAACTGCCCAATCCTGACAATGACAGATGGACTAAACGACTCCCTGATTTGAACACTAGTTGGTTTTATCAGCAGTGGTACATAAACGCCAAGCAATAATATAAGACAAAGATACTTCAGAATAATCCACAAATGTTTGGTAGACAGCTAAACGTCTCATCGTCCGCATAAAGAGAATGGGGAACTCCTGAAATGTAAACAGCACAAGGTCGAAAGCCCGTTTTTGCGTAATTCAGTGACGTGCTTGCAATTACACTTTAGCGACTTGCATACCTAATCCAACCTAAAAATGTACATCGCATGATTCAAAACAAAATACACCCTTTTTTTTTTTTTTTAAACCACAGTCACCATTTTTTTTTCCGTAAGAAACATATTTTTTTTTCTATCATTTATGCTGCGTATAAATATATAAGATTAACACTTTCTTCACAAGAGATGTTGGCATATACCATAACAATGTGAGGGGGGAGGTGTATCAACATTGTTAATGGTATGAAGCTGTGAACGGCTGCAGAGTAGACACTGGCCACCAGGGGGCATTGTGGTGGTTTTATCAGCCGCTGCACATGAGCCGTACCAGGTTCTCACAGTCTGCGTGTGTTTCTTTTATTTGCTTCGTGTTTCTGCTGTTTCTATTTAACAGGCACACTTTCTTCCTCCTGGTTTTGATTCATCTAATTTTCCAGAGTTTCCGCCATTAACTGCTTCCGGTACTTGGGTCTTGTCGACGCATTGTTCCATGCGTTTCATTATCAGGTCTAGAAGGGTGTCAACTGATTTTTCCACATTCTGCCCGACTGCCGCACTGGTTTCAAAGTACGGGATGCTGGCAAAACAAGAAATATTATTCGGTTAAGCCACCTTAAACTAAAGACGGTACTTGAACAAGGTAACACTGTGCAATTTTACTCACGGAAATATGTAGCTACAGATGTGTATAAATACATCTAGCCTCATTGCGCGCTAAACAGCCCTTCCAGTCGCGCCATGCTGTGGTGTGACTTGGTAGCGCCGAGCATCCTTTTGTGCTACTTTTTACCTTCAAATGTGTCTTATTCACATAATGATGCGAAGAGTTAGCACAAGCAGTTTCTGCTGATTAAAATGATATGCAGCATGCCTATGTTCTGTGTGCAGCTGCGAGAGTAACTGTATGCGAAACGCTACGTTACAGTGTCTGTGGCTGTAACACTAACGTAGCATTTCGCATACAGATACACCCGCAGTTGAACACAGAATATAGGTATGCTGCATATCATTTTAATCAGCAGAAGCTGCTTGTGCTAAATATTTGCATCACTATGTAAATAAGATGCATTTGAAGGTAAAAAGTTGCAAGAAAAGACGCTCTGTGCTACAGAGTCACATGGAGCTCCACGTTATGTGTGGCACGAGTTATAGCGCACGAAGGATAGATGTATGTGGACACATCTATATAACGCTTCCCAATATATAAAGAGCTGACCAAAACTAGTTTATAGGAAATTAAAAAACTAAAAATAAAGTAGTTTGCTCACTGGTGCACTGTAAAACCTAACTTTATTTTTTTTTTTTAATAATACTTATTACTGCAACCATAATGTTCAAATAAACAAATAAAAAGACTGATAACTGAGTATGCATGGAAAATAAGTGTATTATAATAAATCTTTATCTCTTTAATATAATCTTATTTATAAGAGTCTTCTGTATTATTCTTTTAGGGCTTTGTTACAGCTAACTAAAAAAAAATGCATTTATGGCCTGGTAGAATGCCTCTATCTGCAGCCACAGTTCCTATTTGTTCCTGTCTCTTTAGACACAACCATCGTTGGCACCATCGTAGCCTGCACTAGGCCCTTGCTAGGTGCAGATTCCCCGTCAGATTATGTTTCTGAGTTCGCAACCACTACAGTGACACGCCTGCGACACTCCTATAACAGGCCCATAAAACGGGCCATCTATGTGCATCCGCACAGCCATCTCTCAGTAGCCTCCCAAGAATTCATTTTTAAGACATTTTTGAGACCATACATCTGAATTGCAACTGCGACTCTGCGCGTGGACTGTGGATGCATGCGCGGTAGGGAAAAAAATTGCTCAACTTCGTCCGACTTCAACATAGCGTCCGACTCAGAATCATGGCCAGGTGTCTCTTGTTTGATTAAATATATCATTTAAACTTACTACTGAGGTTAAGGGTCATGTGCAGCCCTTCCGAAGGTTAGAGGTCCTGTATCAGGCTGCCTAATAATAAAGCTGAGTGAAGTGGAGTATCTTAATCTGCCAATGGAAATTTATTCCCAAAATGTGCGCGCAGTCACTTCAATAATCACCTTACTTGTGACTTTTATAATAAGAGATCAAGAAAAAAAAATGTAATCGGTATTAACCACGTATCAATTATAACAGAACTGATATGTAGGCAGATACCAACTCTTTAGCAGCAATATTACTGGACTGATCATTGTTGATAATAATCACATTATCTGGTATACATTAGATGCTGAAACATCGTTCTTAAGACACATTTTATCAGCCACGAAATCCCAGGCCGTTTCTAGTGTCAGGACTGTTCAGACAACAGCCATGGCCAAAAGTTTTGCGAATGACACAAGTATTTGGTGACAAACAATGACTTTCCAGCATGATGGAGCACCTAGCCATAAGGCAAAAGTGATAACTAAGTGGTTTGGGGAACAAAACATCGAAATTTGGGGTCCATGGCCAGGAAACTCCCCAGACCTTAATCCCATTGAGATGTTGTGGTCAATCCTCAAGAGGCGGGTGGACTAACAAAAACCCACAAATTCTGACAAACTCCAAGCATTGATTAGGCAAGAATGGGCGGCCATCAGTCAGTATGTGGCCCAGAACATGATTGATAGCATGCCAGGGCGAAATGCAGAGGTCTTGAAAAAGAAGGATCAACACTGTAAATATTGACTCTTTGCATAAACTTAATGTAATTGTCAATAAAAGCCTTTGACACTTATGAAATTCTTGTAATTTTACTTCAGTATACCATAGTAACATCTGACAAAAAGGTCTAAAAACACTGAAGCAGCAAACTTTGTGAAAACCAATACTTGTGTCATTCTCAAAACTATTGGCCATGGCTGTAGGTCTAGAAATATATGTGACCTCTGATTGGTACTGCCTCTATGTAACGCTGCAGGGTCTAATCATTTAATTTCACAGTCTCTCCAGTAATCTCTGGGATTATACTTTAGTATTTTTTGTGACTTCTATACTAATTTTACAGTGTGTTATGTAATCTGTTTTTTATTTTGTTTGTATATAGTTTTTTGAAAATTATTAAATAGGCATGATTGCATCTTAAATAACAAAATAAAATAATAAGTAATAGACTTGCTTAAATGTAGAAAGTAGTGGTTTCAGTTCTAGTAGATTGAACAATTAAGACTTAACTGTGCATGCCAAATAGTGTAAATCAGATAAGCCTATCGATTTTAACTATGTAGACAAAAGTGATTAGACACCCCCGTGCAAGTGAAATGCAAACCATTGTTCACGAGTTCCAAGTGTTGCGGTTTCGACAAGAACATTTGGTAGGGAGGCCCATGAACTTGCTGTCTTATGGAAACAAATGTTTTTATCAGGACGACAATGCCACCTGTCATGTTTCCAGGGTGGCGCTGGACTGGTATACAGAAAATTTGGTTTCCCGGATGGACTGGCCAACTCGGAGTCCAGATCGTAACCCCAATGAGAACCTCTGGGATGAACTGGAGCGACGGGTGTGTTCTATACCGACTCGACCTTCTTCAGTGTCACAGTTGGTCACTGTACTTAAGGCGGAATGGCAAAACATACCGCCTGCTGCTGTCCAGGAACTTGTGGACAGTCTGCTAAGAAGGATGTCTGCTGTAATCACTGCACGTGGTGGAACTACAAAGTACAGACGTCAATAACATCTTGTTGATCTATTTGCTGTCAGTGTCCAATCACTTTGTCTACATAGTGTATATCTGAGCAAGTTGCCTGGGTCGAGAAATCCTCTTGCCAAAGGAAGTACCTGCTGTAATCTACTCCCTGATGAAGTTTTGGATAGAGGATGTAAAACGCGTGGTCATCTTTTTAACATTAAATGATGAACAAATGCATAATTTTGAATTAAATATCGGCTATATTATTTACATATACTACAGTCATGTGGGTTTTTCGTTTATATTTTATGCAACTGAAAGGTACTTCCTTTGGCAAGAAGATTTCAGGAAACAGGCAGCTTGATCACCAATATTTCAGATGGTATGTAGTCGGGATGCCGACGTTCTAAATGCCGACTGTCGGCATCCCGACTGTCTAATGACAGGTGTCGAAATCCCGACGCCTGTCATTAGACCTACGCCGGGAGCCTGCCACCCTGTTTACCAATCGAAGGTAAGCCTGGCGTGGGGGGGGGATGGGGATGGTTAGGTTAGGGGCTCCCGGGGGGGAGTTAGGATTAGGCACCCCCTGGGGAGGTTAGGCACCCCCTCCCCCGGGAGACTTGGGGTTAGGCTGCTGGGAAGGGGGGGTTAGGGTTAGGCACTTGGGGAGGAGGTTAGGGTTAGCACCCCTAAGGGAGGGTTAGGGTTGGGGGGGTTAGGTTAGTAAATAGAAAATATACTTACCTATCGGGATCTTCACTGCCGGGCTTCCGCTGTCAGGATTTGAACCGCCAGCCGCATGGCCCTATCAAATGTCCCATCAGTGTGTATACTACACTGCATCGCCTCTCTGCTTGAGCCCATCCCATTCTATTATTCTTGAATGAAACAGTGGAATTCAGATAAACAAAACATTTTGAGGATCACAAAGGCCAGTCAATACAAACAACACAAAGGCCAGTCAATACAAACAACACAAAGGCCAGTCAATACAAACACCACAAAGGCCAGTCAATATTCAGCAGTCAAGCATTTATTACAAAAGAGAGATAAAAGACAAGCAAATATATATATTTTTTAATGTTTTCATTCTTGTAACTCACAGGTTCTCAAACTCGGTCCTCAGGACCCCAAACAGTGCATGTTTTCCATGTCTCCACACTGAATCAAGTGAAATAATTAGCTCCACCTGTGGACCTTTTAAAATGTGTCATTGAGTAATGATTACACCTGTGCACCTGCTGGGTGACCTGCAAAACATGAACCGTGTGGGGGGTCCTGAGGACAGAGTTTGAAAACCACTGTTGTAACTGAAGAGGCCCAAACCAGTATGTTTGGGCCTGGGTTCCCATGGGGTCTTAAGCTGGGTACACACTAGACGATTTGTCTACCCAGTGATAGCAGATGCGACAGCGGGATATATCGGGTGGTCCTTACACACCGCACGATCCGGTGTCCGACCACCCGATACACAGTTTGCCTGCACCATTCACCTTCCTAGCATCGGCAGCTGGATCACTCCATCTGCTGTACATGCAGCCGATGGAACTACCCCGGTGTCCCTACACAGGCGCGCGCATAGTGCACGCACACTAGACGATCCGGACGTTATGTCGGTCCAATTCGCTATATTGTCAGATAAATCGTCTATTGTGTACCCACCTATATACTGGCACTGCCCTATGCTGCCTCAACTGGTCCTTGTGATCCTCATAAAGTTTCTTTTTAATGGAGTTCTGCTGTTCCATTCAAAATGAAGTGAATCAGGTGCGGTGTAAGCCGAGATGCGGGTAGTATGCCACACACAGGGCTCCGTACCCACTGAACCAAAAGATGGCAGGCTAGTCATTACCTAGGAATTGTTGGCTACTAGCAAAGCAAAGAGCGTTATGTTAGGTGGCACCAAATGACTTACCCGTATTTATCGGCAAGCTCTTTTGCTTGCCTCTCGTTGACCTCTCGCTGATCTGACAAGTCAGCCTTGTTGCCAATTAATACGATATCTGGATTCTCACAGTAAGCATTCGCTTGCAGCTGACCTGAAATTTAAGAAAAATAAAATAAATAATTGTTTTTGCGGCAGACCATAAATGACAGAAGAGAATAATTTCTCTCAGAATTTAGGTGGAGTTCCTACAGTGTGTTAACATTAAGGAGGTCTATTTACTAAGCCTTGGTGGAGATAAAGTACCAGCCAATCAGCTCCTAACTGCATGTCAGTCAGTTAGGTGGTGGTTGGCTGGTACTTTATTCTCCGTCCACTTTATCTTCATCCATAGCAGCAGCCACTCCAGCTTCGGGCAAAGCCTTCCAGGCACTGCCGAGTCCCTGCCAGGTGAAACAGTCCTGCACAGACTAACCGTCGCGCATACGCATGACATAGAAGCTCATCGATGCCAGCAATAGGCTGTCAGCTGAGCGGGGGACGCAGACGATTCACTGGACCTTGCCGGCTAGGTAAGTAATGATGAATACCAGTGGCATCTTCATTGGTATCACAGTGATACTAAACTAAATATGCCGCTGATGTTTATGTTCGTTGTGAAATGGGGCCCCTAATTTCTACAAAAGTAGGTGTAAATGAAAAGTTTCACTTACTTTTGTAGAAGTTAAGCACTGGAGCTATTCATCATCAAGGTAACGCAGGATAGATCACTGATAACTGCTGCTTACCTTTCAACCCCGATCTGTCCTATGGGGACCTAAATTCGGGAATTAATTATTATCCCCAGTGTAAGGAGATGCCGGCATCCTGACAGTAAGTATTAGGGTTAGGGGGAGGGTTAGGCACTAGGGGCAGAGGGTTAGGTGTAGACTGCGGGGGAGGGAGGTTAGGTTTAGGCACTAAGGGGGGGGTTTAGCCTGCGGGGAGGGAGGGTTAGGAGACTTACATCCTTCTGTTGGGATTGTGACCCTGTCAGGATGCTGACATTGGGATTCTGGCCGCCGAGACCCCGAGTGCCGGTATCCCGTTCCCAAACCCCTAAATTCATCAAACTCTGAAAATACTATATTTACGGAACGTGACTACGGGAGCATTCGCCATCCTCAGACTGCGTTTGCTCCCGCTCCCCTGCACCTTCCTAGCACTGCCGAGCCTGACTCCGTCGTGCTAATTCTCACTGCTACGAAAGTCGCAGAGAAAACATTCGGGGGAGACTGAAGATTTTTGGATCAGCTGTCTCTGCGTCAGAGAAATGGTGAATTGCTCTGGCTCTCGCTGCGAGCAAGAATGTTACTTATTGGGGACCGCCCCGGCCCCGATAATCAACATGATGAATATGCCCCTTAATGTTAACCTAATAGACTCCACCAAATCCTATATTGTGCTGTTTGGAGGATGTTTATCTGTGGTTTTTGTTCTCTTTATCACAGTTTCATGTGGTGACCTGAGGTCAACGCAATAAAAAGATCGTCTCGCGGGCGTGTTATAGGAGTGCCAGGGATAGCGGCTGCGTTCTCAGACGTCGAGCCGCGAGCACAGAGGCCATAGTCAGACAGAGTAACTACACCTCAGGGCTTGCACATTCTGGCGCACGCTAGTACACAAGGGGAGGGCTGAAACTGGCATTTGCATATTATAGCCGCCCACGGCTCCGCAAGCTCGCGCACCATCGGCTGCACCTGCGTCCGCCTCTGAATCGGGTCCGCTATCACTTAGAGGTCTAGTTACTAAGCAGTGTTAGGAAATAGAGTGGAAAGTGATAAAGTGCCAGCCAATCAGCTCCCAACTGTCATTTTTCAAACACAGCCTGTGAGATGACAGTTGGGAGCTGATTGGCTGGCACCTTATCACTTCCTTTTCACTTTTCACTCTGTCTCCTAACACTGCTTAGTAACTAGACCCCTTAGTGCCTCTTCCCTCAGTCCCTGGGAGGTTGCTGCACTTAAATAATGAGGTGACTGCAAAGGCAGGCTGTGGGGCTTATTCTGCGTCACATAGCGGGTGTATTTCAGGGCAGCCATGGAAGCCAGTTGAGACGTGGGTTTCCATTCAGCTAATGCGATGAGCTGTGCGTCTGCAAAATGGCAAGCCGGCGCCAATCGCTATCATTAGTATCAACGCTTACACCAGCCCCATGCTGGGTGCATGAGGTACATCTGAAACAACTGGCTACCATTCCCCACACGTCATACACACCCACAACGCTGCCATGACACTTCTAAGGGTCAGGGCAGTACGGTGCGATTGCATTGTCACCGCACGGTTCATGCTCCAAAACAGCCAATTTCGCGGAGATAGAAATATGGCCGAGTTCCGCCTGACTCAGAACAGGACAGAGATGGAGAAAAATCCGAAATTCACATCTCTGCATGCGCTATAATGCTAAAACTCGCCATTTGCCTCAATTCACAGGGAATCACAATCAGCGTGTCTGCGGAAAGCCAGCGGTAATTTAGAAATGTCCTTTAGTATAGATTTCATGGCAAAACTCAAAATGCCATACAAATTGCCATAGCTACCGACACATGCTTACGTCCTGCATACAGTAGCCGGTCAGCCTCACTGACTGCTGTATCATGCCCATGACCAGCCAAGCCCCTTACCTACATTGGACGAGTAAGATCGCTCATTACCCAGTTATTTACCTCAAGAATTACATATCAAGGACCAGCACTGAGGCTTATCCTCAATGGAGGCAGGTACATGACACTTACTCATCCAGTTCCGGACATTGAGAAAACTCTGTTGACTGGTGAGGTCGAACATTAACAGGAAACCCATCGCATCTCTGAAAAATGCCGTGGTGAGGCTCCGGAACCTGGGGGCACACAATGAACATCAGTACCAATCAACCAACATTAGTATAAACCACCAGTAACACAATAGCTCCAAAAACGCAAAAATAATTGAATATATTCCGGGGGTATAATCTGCACAAACTGATTTAGCGTGAAGAGGAAACATTGACGTCTGAGGGGACCTCATTAATAATGAACACAAAGGTTAGTTGACCGTTGTATTGGAAAATATATTAGAACTATACAAACGCAAACAAGTTTTATGTGTTATGTAATGAAGATCAAATCTATGGCACTTTCATTACTGAAAGGTGTCTCATAGGACTGTAGGTAGTTATGTTTTCGTCCAGGCTATTATTCTATACATGGTCAATAAAAATCTTTTTTGCAGTTTATTTGAAAAAGCACTGCATGGCGGAATATATGTAACGGAGTCATCTTCTTTCTTATTAGAGCATCGTCAAATATATTCATATAATGTATAATTATATAGCATGTCCGTGGTCTGTTGTGTCTACTTTCCATTTCAAGTGTAACTGCACCTAAAATGCCGTTTTAGTCCATCATCCTCCTCACTCGTGTGTAGCAGTACCAGGAGGACCCATACCAGAGATTCCGGAGAACTCGCAGTTGCCGGTTCTGTAACGGTTTGCGATCAGTTGTAGGGAGTATTCAAGCAGCGCAGTTCTATAGTTCTAATCCAGGTTCGGATTGGGCAGAGATTTGTCGTGATACAATCAGAACTGAAATTTAATGTTTGCAACGCTCACAGTTCTACTTCTCCCAGTTGTCAAACCGGGGTCAACGCTGGCGCAGTGGTAACGGCGGAGCCTTATTTTAAGTTTAGCGGGTCCCAGGCTGCTCTAGTTGATTGGAGAGGGGATGTTGGGGGAAAAAAAGGGCATTTTAGGCACTGTTATCCTTTCAGTGGAAATCAATTTGACATAATAATAAAAATAGAATAACAATAATAAAAATAATAGAATACAACAATAAAAATAATAGAATAACAATAATAGAAATAGAATAACAATAATAATGATAAAATAATAATAGAATAACAATAATAGAAATAGAATAACAATAATAAAATAATAATACGTTACCTTTCTTGTCCAGCTGTGTCCCAGAGCTGTAAATGGACCTTGAAGGACTTCCCCTGTGTGCTCCCGGGAGCTGCATTACTGTAAATCTGACCAATAACATCACACGTTACTTCTGCGCATCAAAGACACAGCAGCATGAAGACAAATATGCTTGGGGTCATTTAACAACACACACACACACACACACACACACACACACACACACACACACACACACACACACACACACACACACACACACACACACACACACACACACACACACACACACACACACACACACACACACACACGATGTTAGTGCTCCACTGGGTATACCTCAGTGACCAATGTTTGTTTGTCCCCTCTGTACATTAGCAAAACTCAGATGGCAGATGTACATGTATGATATTTAACAAACTAAAAGTGGAATGAATGGACGGCATGGTGGCACAGTGGGGGGTAATGTTGTCTGTTAGTGTAGGGATTAGGAGTTCAATTTAGAGATGAGCGGTTCGGATTCTGTGGAATCCGAACCGCTCCGAACATTGGGGATCCGAGTCCACCCGAACCCTGTTCGGGTGTCCACCACCTGACTCGGATGCCCGTTCGGGGCCTGATGTCGGATTCTCACTAGAGAATCCGACATCAGGTCTCCTATTGTGTAGGGCAGAGCGCTGTGATAGCGCACTGCCCTACACAGATACAAACACACAGCCGCCAGCGGCAGCTGTGTGTTTGTTACAGCAGCCAATGAGAGTCACACAGACTCTCATTGGCTGCTGCACGGAGGGAGCCGGCTGGAGCTCACACATGAGCTCCGTCTTCCGACTCCCTCCGCAGTGTGTGACAGGCTCAGCAGAGCGGACGGCGCGGGAGCGGGGAATCAGGTAAGTTTTGTTTTTTTTTAACTTGTGAAAGTTGTGCAAGGGCCGGGGGCGCTACTGGGAGGGGTCTGCTACTGGGGGGGTCTGCTACTGGGCGTCCATACTACTGAGGGGCCTGCTACTGGGGGGAGGCTATACTACTGGGGGGGCCCCGCTACTGGGGGGCCATACTACTGAGGGGCCTGCTACTGGGGGGGCCATACTACTGTGGGGGCATACTACTGGGGGGGCTTACTACTACTGGGGGGGCCATACAACAGGGGGGGCCATACTACAGGGGGGCTACTACTGGGGCAGCCTACTACTGAGGGGGGCCTGCTACTGGGGCGGCCATACTACTGGGGGGCCATACTACTGGGGGGGCCTGCTAATGGGGGGCATACTACTGGGGGGGCCTGCTAATGGGGGGCATACTACTGGGTGGCATGCTAATGGGGGGCATACTACTGGGGGGCATACTACTGGGGGCACTGTATAGGGAACCCTACTACTAAGGGGACTGCATAGGGGGCACCACTGCTGGAGGCATTGTGTAAGGGACACCGCTACTGTGGGCATTGTGTAAAAGGGGCACTACTGTGTGTCGTAACATAAATAAGAGACACTACTTTATGGTGTAATGTGAATCAGGCCCTATGTGCGGTGTAATGCTAATAAGATTGTGCACTGTGACTCTTTGGGCCGTAGCCCACTATGTAAACAAGTACTATGACTCTGCTGGCCGTACCCACTGGGTGGGTGCACTACTTTTCATTTCTGCCACTGCTGTGTGGCAATGTGTCATAGATGTGCTTTATACTGTGGTGTCTGTGTCGTTGTGCCGCTGCTTTGTCGCTTAGTAACCAGTAAGGTCACTGCAACCTTTGGCCAATAATGTTGAAAACAATATTATAAGCTGTGATATGGTCTAAATTGACTGGAAATTAATGTTATTGAGGTTAATAATACTCTAGGAAGAAAAAAAAGACCAATTTATGTGATTTTAGCTTTTTTTGTAAATTTTTGTAAAAAAAATCCAAATCCAAATCCAAATCCAAAACCGGTCACCGCAGTTTGGCAAATCCAAATCCAAATCCAAAGCCGGACGACGAATTAGAACCAAATCCAAATCCGGCAAAAATGGTCCGGCGCACATCCCTAGTTCAATTCAATCCAACCTGTGTGGAGTTAGTATATTTTCCCTGTGTTTTCATGGGATTCCCCTGGGTGCTCCGGTGTCCTCCCGAAACCATACTGGTAGATTCTGACAGTTCCTCCTAGTGTGTATGTGTCTGTGTGTTATTCTCTGTGCAGATAACATATAACAATAGGTACACTTGTATATAATAATCCTGTGATGCAGACACTACTGCTAAAGCATTTATTCTGGATGGTCTATCAGTAACTGGCAACTTGTGGGTTAGTAAGAAGGGCGCTGTCCCTGGCATGTGCCTACATTGCATGTATCACGCAGAAGAGCCTATATAATATGTTGTAACAACTTTACACTAAAAGCGGTCATTGGAATTTAGCAAGACACCTATGTGCCCCCATTTTACCTGGTTGTTTAATATTACATTTACAGGTGTAACACACAGTGAGGTGTCCATACTAAGGTAACGAGAGGGGAGACATATGGCACATTAGTAGGCAGTGGTTTATGGTGCCCATATATCAGCCATCACAAACACAAGATTTACAGATTCTGAGTTTTTTCCCCAATTTAACAGTTCTCCTATCCATCAATCTGCGCCCATACATTGCTGATATTTTACAGTGATTTGCAGAACATACATTGCTGATATTTTACAGTGATATGCAGACCATTGTCACCCAAAGATCTGACCTGTGAATCATAAAAGTGCCCAATTCACCAGTAAAATACTAGTAACGGTCTGCGAATCGGCTGATCGCTAACATACACTGGCAATCTACAGCCCCGATAGGTCGGTGAAATCAAACATGTTGGACAACCAGATTCACCGATTCAGCCTTTTCGGCAAATAATAAACCCCGTACATTGCAGATATTTTTACACAATAGTCTGCAAAACGCAGAATTGCGCTAACTGGTTTCTGACGTATGGGCCCCATTAGCTGAAGTAAATCCAAGCTACGTAGATCCAATGTGTGCAGGGAAACCCAATAAAGGGACTATGGCAGAGTTTAAAGCAAGTCGCCACAATCGCTCCCGCATTACCTGCTTGCGTATATTTGCCAGTATGCAGAGTTGTACACGTTTTTGCGAGCGGAACACGCCTATAGGTATGCTAGCATTATCGGTGCACACTTTCCCCCGCCCTATCCTTGGCGCACAAGATACACCTAAAACATAGGAGTATTTATGCTTTCGACCAACTCTGCGTTGCCTGCAAATGCTACGGCACGCCCTCACTAACCACTGCCAACACAAGGACGCTCCTTCACATTCCATTGGCGCCACTTCAGTGACAAGTGTAGATCTGACTGAAATGTGTACATCTCCTCAATTTCCGTACTTGTGTATTCTCAGTTCTAGAGCAAGCACAGAAACACCTCATGCTCTTTCCACCCTGTCTAACCCCATCTGTGTCACGCCTGTTTATCTGCCCCTCCCCTTTAGAATGTAAGCTCTCACGAGCAGGGCCCTCTTCCCTCATGTGCTTCTCCTTATAATTTCTTCTACTCCTTTCTCCCCATAACGGCACCAAACACGTGACTGCTGACTCCCTGCTGCTTATTGTGAGTGTTATGATGGCTAATGCAGCTATGTATATACACCATGTCATTGCCCTGCACTGTATTGTACTGTAAGTCACTGGTACTTGTTCAATTATTTGTTTATGTGTGAGGCGCTGCGGAACACTTGTGGCGGCGCCATATACATAAATGATGATAATGATAATAAAATTAGCGTGCGTCAGCCTTTGTGAAGTAAATATACAGTAATAGCCTGCGCGGTGCAGGCATCAGTGCGCTCCCAGCGAGACTGGTCCGATATTTTAAAGGGGCAATCAATTAAAAGGCCTTCTGTACTTACTCAACAGCACCAGCCAAACAGTCTCAACTATGGAAATCGTACTGTATTTCTCTGTATTTTGGATATGCAAATGATATTATATTGTTATTTTACAGGTTTCCTAAACAGAAAAGTATATGGAGTAATGCTATAGAGTCCGATATGTATTGTGACTGTTAACATTAAAAAGTGTTAAGAAGCTGAAGACAATAGCTGCATACACACACAACGATTTTGTTACCAACGATTTTATGAACGATTTTTATGAACGATTTTCTGTCAGATTTTTTAAAGTGTAATGAACGATTTTTATGAACTACAAACGATTTTTGCATATTCCCTTAATGAAAATCGTTCAGTTGACAAGTCTGACTGAACTACAAACGTGAACGCGCATGAACGATAATCGTTCATCATTTGACTCAGAAAGTGAATGATTTTTTGAAACGATTATCGTTGAACGATATCGTTGAACGATAATCGTTCAAAAAATCATTGTGTGTGTATGCAGCTAATGAATTGGAAGCTCAAGATGGGAAGTAATTGGTAATTTTGACATTAGGAACACATAAAGTCGCAAGAATAACTGTTGTTATAATCATACTTGCCTACTTTTGAAAAAGCATTTCAGGGAGATTTTGAAAGCACCACCTATGAGCGCGGCGGTAAAGTGGGCGTGTACTGATAAATCTGAGAGGCGTGTCCTAAAATTTACTTACATCCACATGTAAATGAGCCCCAAAGCAGTTAGTAAGATCTATTTGTTGATGAAAACACACTGATACTTCTCAGAATATACATGTAGCCATAGGGATCATTATACCTTATACCCAATGCAGGGAAATGATACTAATGATCCCATTTGAATGTATATATCTCTGTTTTTTCTTTTATATAACAGTGTCATAATGGGGGTAAGGTGAAATGAGGGAGATTGGTAGACTCTTCAGGGAGACAGGGAGATTGCTGCTATTTCAGGGAGTCTCCCTGACAATGAGGGAGAGTTGGCAAGTGTGGTTATAATCATACGACCGACTGTCCGACTATTGCATATTGCATTGACTTTCACATGCCTAAGGGGGTGTTTCCTAAAGACATGAGGACAAGGGACGGCACGGGTGTATCTAAGCATGGCTTGGGTAGATTCAGAATGTTGTAACACAATATCAGCAAACACAGAGTCATTAATTTACAAGAAAACAATCTCACAATAAATAAGCACAATTTGCCATCATAGCAGAACTGTCCCCAAGTGACACAATAATCGGGGCGACTCACCACTCGCTTTTCCCGAAAGTCTATTCCAACTGTTGTGATAAACTTAGGGTTGAACTTGTTGTCTGTGTATCTGTACAGGAATGTGGTCTTTCCAACACCGGAGTCTCCGAGGGCCAGGAGCTTAATCAGATAATCATAGTCCCCATCCGTCATAGTGGATACTGCCGTGAACCTTGCAAGACAACAAAGGGGGAATTACTTATTACATCGCTGATCTGTGCAACAACATTTCCTACTCCTCCTCTATGTGCCTGATTCTGAGCTGGGAGCAGAAAAAGAGAATAAATCTGCACCTTGTACTGCAGGTGGGGGAAACTTAGGCCCTGATTCAGACCCACTCGCGAGCGGCTGTCCGCTCGCAAGTGGGTCGATGTTCTGCACTGAGCATGCGCATGACGGAGGGAGCTCCGTCGTGCGCATGCGCCAGACGTGACGAGCGAAGGACTTTCCTTCGCTCGTTGTGTCTGATCAAAGGGGGCATGCTGTCGATGTTGATTGACAGCACGCCCCCTTTGGTGGGCGTGCTGGGGGCGTGCCTCCCTGACGGGGGCGTTCCTAAGGGCACGCCTCCCGTCAGAAGCCGGCCCACTGACATCACTAGTGATGTCAGTGGGAGTGATTTTGGCTCTGATAGAGCCAAAATCACTCCGGGCCTTGCGGTTGAAAACCTCAACCGCAGGCTCCGGCTCACAGTTTCGATGGTCGCGATGGGCAAGACCATCGCGGCCATCAAACTGCACGCTCGTATAGGCTGTGGGTGGTGACCCACAGCTATACGAGCGTCCAGGAGGACGCTCCATAGTTATGGAGGCCGGCCCTCATTCAGAGCGTACGGCTCTGAATGAGGGCCTTAGATCTGAGAGGGAAGCGCCCAAACCCAAATCTAAATCGCAGTGTAAGAATAAAGCTGTCCAGCATTTGTGGGCTACAAGCAGACAGTATTTACCAGCGCCATAATAGGGCTAAGATTCGCCCGGTGCCGGCCTGCCCACTGAGCAGCCAACGTCACGTTCTGATTAGCTGCGCAGACCGCAGGGTGCCCGTCTGCAATGTCTAAAGGACGCTCCGGCAATCCTACCTCACACTTACCTACTCTCCCAGAAGTTGCGGCCGGCTACTAGTGGAGTGGGCAGAGTAGGGGAGATAAAAAGGTGAAACGCGAGTCCGTAAGAAGGGAGAGGGGGGCAAAATAATGCAAAACTGCACCATATATCCCCGCCCCATCACTACGAACCCTTGATTGCGGCATTTTGCCACATCGGGGGTAGGGCCTAATGACATCAGAGCCCGGCCCCTCACAGAGGGGATGCAAAAAGTCGGCAGGTATGTCCTAGCTGCAGGGTAGCGTTCCAGGCACCCTGCTTGCCAGAAGCAAGGGCCGTGGTGGCACTCTGTGTGGTGGCATCGGTCGCCCACCTTTAGTTACGACCCTGGGCTTCACCCTGTATGGAAGATAAATGAATGTATTTGCACCCTTGTATTGCAGCATCGTCTGTCCCAGGTACAAAGTTATTTGCTGTTTTTTTGCTTTGCTCCTAACTCAGAATCCGCCCCGATCTCCCCGTCCTGCAGCTGCCCATCGGTACCAGATTTAATCCTCCCGCCCATATTGAAGACCATCGCAAACAGAAAGAGTGTTCGGGGGTCAATAAAGCATTTGTTAAACAATTCGGAACATAATAATAGTAATAATAACAGCATGTAGCAGATACATACACGTATGTGGAAAAACACCACATCTGTGGACAGGAGAAGAGAAATCTGCGGTTATTTGGCCATGAAGCTCGTCGTGGTGAACAATGAGTGCGTCATATGACATATAAAAATGAACATAAACCCCCCCAGCACTTAACACTATTGAGAGCCGCACGCTATGCCGATATTCACACAAACTGCCGATGTTATTTCTTCTGCGCATTCATCGGAGTTACAGAGCGCATGCGTCAGTATTATTGCCACGCAGAGAGACGAGGAACAGATTTGGACGCAGAGTCTGCGGAATTCAGTGGGGGTTCCTGAAAGGTAACAGGGGGTGCCTAAGCAGGCGCGAACTTGTTGCAGGTGTGTCGCAGGAGGCCGTACTCAAACAGAGAGACTGCACCAGCAATAGGGCGAATGCAAGTTCAGAGGGTGCGTCCAATGGCGGACGGATGGTGCAAGAGTTGCAAATGCACAGTAGCATAATGCCTCAAGTGGGCGTCTCGGTATTTACGAAATCGACAGTGGCATAAGCATAGAATGCAGGCCCGGCGCAAGATGCAACCGTGTCTGTGTGCGTCTCTGCCTCAGAAGAGGACACTCTGTCCATTCTGCGCAGTTAGTCAATGTTTATTGCATTGCTCATGTCTCTGAGTGGCACTGCGCGTGCGTGGCGATGGCTGACAGACGGCAGCCGTACTGAGTATTTTGCAGCAGAGAAATTGACAGTGTGCTTTTATGGCAGGTAACGGGGGTGGCTCTAATCCGTCGCTTGCGTGCAGTCAGTCACACCATCAGAAAGGGTTGCTGTGACTACGCAAGCGGCGGATTAGAGGCGCAGTCAGCGGGCGTCTCTGCACACATCACAGCGGCATTAGCATAAATTCTCAGTATCTCTGCGTGTAAAGATGCAGCCGCGACGGGATTAGCGTCCACATCTGAATCGGGCCCTATTAGAGGAATTCCTTCTGCTATCCATAAACTATCCATAGATCTGGGTCCCTATTTCGGGGCAGTATAAAGCATATAGGGGGCTGCACTCGATGTTCTCATCATCACTATATTAGTAAGCATTATAGAAATTGCAAATATAGATTGTAAAAAACAATGAGAGCAGGAACATAAATGACAATACCTTGTACAAACTACGGTGTCTGCTTTATACCAGAACCTGTATATTTATATACTGCAGACTTTACACAATAGTAAAAAAAATAAATAGAATCAATCATGTTTTTGTGGTAAATTATGCAATTGCTCGCAGGCAAATGACTCAGCAGATCCAGATGTTGTCTAGGGTGCTGCCCAGACAGGTCCCCCCAAGTCAGAAGTAGGGACAAGGTTAGCGAGCTGGGACAGGCAACGAGGAAGTTCCCGGAGTATAATCCTAGGCTACAAGGCATAAGTCTGCACTAGTACTGTAATAACATGGCTGATTTATCGACGGGGCAAAGGACAGTTATGCGCAGTAACCAAAGTTACCGTAAGCGAATATATAACTGGTCATCATGGCTCACAGCACATGCTTTATTTTATCACAGGAAAGAGATTGTCTATAACAAAACTAATGTAGATACAGAGGTGTTATATAAAACATTTCATATGTCCTGTAATTACTAATACAGAATTACAGGGCAGTAAAATCTATGTTAGAAAATCACAATGTCAACAGTAATCCTTTCGACATTGATGTTATGTTGATATTGTTAGAATGTCGACATACTACATACTGTTTTTATTGTCATTCCGTCCCTAACCACAATGCTGACCCAACAGTAACTCTAGCACTAACCCAAGCCCTAATGGCAACTCTATTCCTAACAGTAACCCTAATCTTCATGGAAATGTCGATATCATGACAACGTTGTGTCGAAGCTGGATTATTGGCTGAGACAAGATCAGTTTAAAATTGAATCGCAGCGACACCATCTTGCGACTGGCCGCAAGACGCCATTTTGCGAAATGGCCGGCTAAGCGCCATTTTAGATAAACTCACATTTTAGTACATGTGGCGATAATACCATTAGCATCATGCGAATGCATCTGACCATCATCATAGGTTGCGGCGATTCACTAAAAGCCTATTTCATTACTTTACGTATTATAAGGGATATATTCCAGAAATGGCTTTACAGTATTGCATTAAGCAAGTGGCCAGGTGACAACTGGCATTGTGTAGATAAGCTTCCTGCATAGTGTTTGCCCACAATGGGTGGTCTGGCTAGAATAAATAAGTAGGCTTCCTGCAATGACATGATTTCGGGGGCTGGAGTGTCACCTTAGGTCTGTCTCTTGTAGTTGGGATATTTTGCATTTTCACACAAGAGACCGACAGAGGTATCTTTCCTTTGAACACAGGGAAGGTGGGAGGGCCTGTTGACAGGACATGTAGAACTATCTAGAAAATGTTAGAGACAAATGCACTCACCTTCATACACACATTAAATATGTCTTTATATCAAACCCTGAATACCCACACATTTCATATTCACACATAAGGTTCAATAAGCATCAAAATGTATGATTTAAGTTGGTTTAGGTAGTTTAAATGCTGAGAAATAAAGGTATTTGATAATTAAGGTATTATACATGATAAGCAAGTTGTGTTTGGTTTTGTTCTGATGCGTACGCTTTTTACAGCATTCTGGTGTTATCGGTGGAGAGGTAGCATCATGCAAACTCAAGTTATGGATCGCAGAACTTACAAGCAACAAAAATGTTTAAATGTTAGAATGTTACAGAGGGCGTTACTAGAAAGATTCCCCTGCTGTTAGAGGCAGGGAGAGTCTATTTGAACCAGCCTGTTAAATGTGCTGTAACATATGCTTCTCCTCTGGGAACCAATGACATCAGCGAGAAACTTCCCCATTGTCCTGTTTTAGTCTGTGGGAGATAAATATGTGTGCCCGGAACTGTTTTTTTTAGTCCATGCTGAATGATGTATGAACTGAAGGTCTCTTACTGATGCCTATCTCCGTGTCCGGAGGCGCAGCGTATGTATACTGTACTTGGGGTCTGTATAATTTCCTTTTGTGCCTAAAGTGTGCCTCTCTCTCTCTCTCTCTCTCTCTCTCTGTGTGTGTGCCTCTCTCTCTGCGTGTGCCTCTCTCTCTCTGTGTGTGCCTCTCTCTCTGCATGTGTGCCTCTCTCTCTCTCTGTGTGTGTGCTGTGTGTGTGCCTCTCTCTCTCTCTCTGCGGTTGTGCCTCTCTCTCTCTGCGTGTGCCTCTCTCTCTGCGTGTGTGCCTCTCTCTCTGCGTGTGTGCCTCTCTCTCTGCGTGTGTGCCTCTCTCTCTGCGTGTGTGCCTCTCTCTCTGCGTGTGTGCCTCTCTCTCTGCGTGTGTGCCTCTCTCTCTGCGTGTGCCTCTCTCTCTGCGTGTGCCTCTCTCTGTGTGTGTGTCTCTCTCTCTGTGTGTGTGCCTCTCTCTCTGCGTGTGTGCCTCTCTCTCTGCGTGTGTGCCTCTCTCTCTGCGTGTGTGCCTCTCTCTCTGCGTGTGTGCCTCTCTCTCTGCGTGTGTGCCTCTCTCTCTGCGTGTGTGCCTCTCTCTCTGCGTGTGCCTCTCTCTGTGTGTGTGTGTCTCTCTCTCTGTGTGTGTGCCTCTCTCTCTCTGTGTGTGTGCCTCTCTCTCTCTGTGTGTGTGTCTCTCTCTCTGTGTGTGTGTCTCTCTCTCTGTGTGTGTGTCTCTCTCTCTGTGTGTGTGTCTCTCTCTCTGTGTGTGTGCCTCTCTCTCTCTGTGTGTGTGTGTGTGTGTCTCTCTCTCTCTGGGTGTCTCCCTCTGTCTCTCTCATTGTATTTATTTGCGCTTATTATACACAGATCATAGTGTGTAACTGACTGTACTTTTACTTGAATAATACTTTGTGCTTTGGAACCACACGTTCTGAGTCTGGAGTCTCTATGTATTATTTGACTGCGTACGCAAATTAGCGTCATCCTTAGAGGTTTATAGGAAGGATATTAGAAGGTACAGGCAGGGGTATATAGAGGTTCTTTTTAAAATCAACAGTTGACATTTCAAATGTTAACAAATTGCAGGTGTCGACGTTACAGATGTTGGCATTTTAACCCAGCTGCGATTTGTGGCGTCAGGGCCATGATGAAATAAATCACTACAAATTGCCTCATCAAGCCCCCGAACTGGGGAAGTGGATGGCCTCCTGGAGGCTTGCTTACTCTTCTCGATGTTCAGGAGAGCTCCCGAAAATGTTCCCTCCTCCTACCGGGGTAAGCTCACCAAGGAGGCATTATCACAACCCTTTCTGCAGAATGACTGATATTTTTTTTCCACAAAATAAATAAATGTGTATAAAAAAACTTCAGGTCTAATTATATAAGTGCAAACATTACCCAACAATTAGATGTAGGATCAGTGTTATATTTACAAAATAGACTCTCCAACTTTATGTAAAAAAAAGTGTACAAATAGTCCACAACTTATCCTTTATAGGCCCGTGTTCAATTAGAGGCGAAAAGTCCGAATCTGCGAAAAAATAACGCGGATGACGTCATTTCGCCAGGCGGAAAAGTATCGCCATATTCAATTGCAAAGACTTTTCGCGTACGCGGAAAGTCAATGCAATGTAATAGGTGAAAAAGTTTCGCCTATGAATAGCAGGCGGAAAAAAGTGCAGAATTGCGGTTTTGGGGTGCAAACTTCGGGAAACCCCCCTGCACCCTTGGGACAGTCCCCCAAAGATATACTGTGTCAAAAAACTTTAAAAAAAAAACTTTTGAACACCCCAAAAAAGTACTTTTGTTTTGGGGGCAAAAAAGTGCAAAGTTGGGGGACAAACTTAAAAACTAGCGAAATAGACTTCTGGGGGGTCCCCAAGTATGGGGCAGGTGTTTTATTGATTGCAGGTGCTTGCGTCAGGTGGATTTTTTATGTGATTTAAAACTTCACTTTAGCAATATAAAAATATGCTATCACCCATTTTCAAGTACCCCAAATTTGCTGGGAGTAGTTATTATCACCAAAAAATACTGCTTAATGCTATTCTTCACCACTTGTGTTAATGCGCTAATTGGCACCAATTGACACTACTTAAGTGCCCCAAATACCTTCATTAGGGCTAATCGGGGGCATCTATAGTGATCCCCAATGTTAGTGCTTCTTTTAGGGGGTGTCAGGCTGAGTTCTCCATTTTTGACAGGACTTTTCACCTGTTTCAGTTTCCGCATCCTATCTAATTAAATACGGCGAATAGCGGGAGCGCGCCCAATACTTTTCCGTATGCAAAACACGTGACGCAGGCGAAAAGTCCAGCAGGCGAAAAAGTATCGTGGTTGCAAAACTCTTTGAATACAGGCCATAGGGTACCGGTTAACAACTTACTGTGCCTCGCCCCTCTCGAGAGCACTAGTTCTCCTAAAATCTGTCTCAGCTCATACTCGTACAATGGCTGCCTCCAGTTTTTTGGTAGATTCAGTTTAACAATTCACAAAAACAACTTGTTAGAAACAGAACTAAGCTTCTACATTTACAGTATTTGTTGATTATTTGTTAGACGAATGAAATAACATAAGTTTTTCTTCTCTCTCAAAACGTGCGTCTTACTTGCACCGCTAAACAATGAAGCGACAAAACTACATTGCTAGAGTGCACTGACTACTGGGACTTGCTAGAGTGCACTGACTACTGGGACTTGCTAGAGTGCACTGACTACTGGGACTTGCAGTACTTGTACATCTGTGTGCAACTAAGCCACAAACCTGTGTAAATAAGTTTCTGATACGAGCGGCTGTGGCCATTCCTCCCCCCAGTTTATGTTATACTAAATCTGCGACTCTGTACACGTTATACCAATTCCTTTGCAACAACAGTATGAACCCAGTTTATCTGGTACCCTGTGAGCGGCTTTGTATGTAGCTACGATGCGACCAAGATGAAACAGTTTTAGGGAAAAGTACACTGCCATACGGCAAAATGACGCTAGCTGTATGAGGACACATCTCTATAACAAATATGATACAATTGGTGGTATATGGCGGGATGCACTCTCTTCAAAAATGCAGTCAAACTTTTGAAAATGCAGTTTTTGATGGTGTGACATCATTCCCCATAGGAATCAACTTTCCGTAGCTTGTTGCCGATAGGCAACGCCAAATATAGATGGCATTGTCTAATAGAAGCCCAATAGGGTATATTAGAATTCTGCCCCAGTGTAATCTACTGTAGCTCATTATAATATACTAGTAAAGGGACCTGGCATATACCAGGTCTCCTTGCTGTCTGCCTGCTACTCTGTTCCCGCTATTCCACCAACCGCCCCCCCTCCATACTAACTGTATTCCCGGCAGTGCTTTCCTCCTCTCCTGCTAGGCTAAGGTCTGTCCCTAGAGTGGGAGCCTTTGGGGTGCCTGCATGTTGAAGATGGGACAGACATCAGCAAATTATTATATAGAAGGAATCACTGCCATCTAGTGGCCATATGTAGTAATGCTTTTTATTTGTATTTTCCTGTTAGCATTGCTTGGATAACATTCTGGGCCTGATTCTGTGTGAGACATAATGCTGATATTCACATAAAAGGGTCAATGTTTTCCAACTGCGCATAAGTCATTAAAAATTCACACAGCGCATGCGTCCCACGGTCTGTATACACGGATTCACAGTAGTGACTGAGACACGGGTCTCCGAAATGTATTGAGTGTTCCTGGGCGGTAATTGGGAGGTGACTATCAGACGCACGGAGATTCGCTGTCTTATGGGCGAGTAACGGGAGTATTCCGGGTGTTTTGCTGAACTGGTTGCGAACTCAAGACACTTAATAGAACACATTGATCTACACCTAGCACGAAGCAGGTGGCAGTTTCCATGGAAAGATCGATGTCAGTGTCTAACGATGCACCAAGCGGTATTTCAGAAACTAAAGGCGCACGATGTGGGTATCTCAGTCCTTGCAGAGTCAGACGCACGCTTGTACACCAGGGGAAGGGCCGATACTAGCAATAGTACAATGTCGTAGATGCGACTTCGACAAAAGATGATAAAGAGCGGTTGCAGCAGCCAGCGACTCAGAATCCTCCCTACGGAGTCTGGACTTAGTGCTAGGGAATAGGCACCTGTGATCGTCTCTAGAACTGCCACTGTTAAGGCTCACAGCCCAGTCTGCCGTCAGTGAGAGTTGCTGAAATCCTCAGGCCATGCATTTTATATTCACGTTTAAAATATTCTCTTTACTATTTTATTGTGCAAAGAAATAAACAGAAATACATTAAAACTTTGTTAAATGACCAAAGCTGCTATAATATTTCACGGACATGTGATCTTTCACCAGGGTCATCCTCAGCCAGGTCCCCATGGCACACAGGCGACTGCATATCAACCGAATGCCATCCGTTCTGGTTTATACATGACGTTTAAGAGGGCTAATAAGTATCTCTATGTAGATTACATTTCAACAATAAAAATAAGATTTGTACATACATTTCTAGGAATGCAGAATGAAACATTGGTTGAAATAGGATTAAAATAGATCTTTTTTTTTCCCCATCAATACTCTGAAATGTCCACTTTACTAATTTGCAGAAACGTTAGGACTTAAAGATAGACCTGCTTCCTATGATCAAATTAAACGCATCCAGCATTCCGCCTCACCCATTACTTGTTGGCCATGATTTATTGGATTCTGAATGAGATATGATTACTGCAGAACCGTGATGAAGATTTATGTTGCTCCGACAAGCACACGCAGGTCTGTTACTCCCCGGTGATGCTTTCAGCAGGAATAGGAACGGTCAAAGCTGCAGAACAGCTGCAGGAACAAGGGTGAGGTATATTGATGAGTCACTCCATTCGGGTCTAACGCTATCGGTATGGGAGTCTCCATTGTATTTTCATTACAAGGCAATTCTATTAATCTCAGAGATAGAATGCAGTCATTTGTGACAGCAAGGAGCCACACTATGCATCATGTATGCCAAGAAACAGACAACTTAATATTCACACTAATAAGCACATTCCATACACTAACAATCAGACTAATTGATCAAAATAAGTCTTCCTCTTAATAATAGTTTTCACTCCTGACTTGTCATACATACAGTTCTTGTAATCATCCATTTATTTGAAATATACAGAGAGTTATTTAAAGATGTATGAAATAACAGACACAATGGAGTAAATTTATCATAGGTCGATTTTAATCGATTAAAAATCAATTTAAATCGATGTTGTGTTTCAGGGGCTAAATCGGACATTTACTAACACTTAAAAATCAATATAAAAAAAAATTGTGTTAGTAAATATGTGATTTAGCCTGTGAAACACACCATCTATGTTGATCGTTTTATATTGATTTTTATTTGATTAAAACAACCTGTAGTAAATTTACCCCAATGTGGTACAAGCCCACATAGGTATGAAAATGAATCTAGCATCACAAATAATAAGATTTGGAGGGTCTTCTCACTCCTCTGACCTGTGCTGAGCCCATTTTTGCAGCTGTCACATTCCTACATCAGTATCAGTAATACAGCATTATGAGCAGGTGCCCCAAGAAGACGAAAATGGGCGGGGGGGTGGATACTAATTACACGGGCCCGGGCTTGTTGGAGGGGCACCGGTCTGATGCTACTCCCCCTTTCTCTTACCTGACAGCAGCCCAGCACATGCTGGGCTGAGGGGCTCACAGCGCCCCACTCCCCACTGCTAATGAAAATAGTATTTTTTTTGTTTTTCTAAGGGGGTGTGGTCACGCCTCCCGCAATTAGGCTACCCCCCCCCCCCACCCCAGATAGTATTAGGGCCTGGGACGGCTATCTACAGGCCTTGTGTTACTGTGTATCAGTAGTTTTTTTATCCACAGCAATACAAATAATTTTTTTCCAGAAAATATCCTCTTTTTGTGGTTTACAACACTAAACACTTAAATGCAACCACAAGGGACTAAATTGTTTTTTCTTCAAATCTGAAATATCAAGAAAGTAATACATAATGTATGTATATATAAATATATACACACACACAGGATATAGAATATATATATATTTATATATATATTATCCATATAGTATACAAACACACATAAGGAAACTATATATATATAAATATATATATACATACATATACATACAGTCAGGTGCATAAATATTGGGACATTGACAGAATTTTCATATTTTGGCCTCTATTCACCACCACAATGGCTTTGAAATTAAACAAACAAGATGTGCTTTAACTGCAGACTTTCACATTTAATTTGAGGGTAATTACATCCAAATTAAGTGAACGGTTTCTATATGTGCCTCCCACTTTTTAAGGGGCCAAAAGTAATGGGACAAACTAAACAATCCGGAAGCTAACTTTCACTTTTTAATACTTTGTTGCAAATCCTTTGCAGGGAATTACAGCCTGAAGTCTGGAACGTATAGACATCACCAGACGTTGGGTTTCATCCCTGGTGATGCTCTGCCAGGCCTCTACTGCAAATGTCTTCAGTTCCTGCTTGTTCTTGGGGCATTTTCCCTACAGTTTTGTCTTCATCAAGTGAAATGCATGCTCAATCAGATTCAGGTCAGGGGATTGACTTGGCCATTGCATAACATTCCACTTTTTAGCCTTAAAAAACTCTTTGGTTGCTTTTGCAGTATGCTTCGGGTCATTGTCCATCTGCACTGTGAAGCGCCGTCCAATGAGTTCTGAAGCATTTGACTGAATATGAGCATATAATATTGCCCGAAACACTTCAGAATTCATTCTGCTGCTTTTGTCAGCAGTCACATCATCAATAAATACAAGGGAACCAGTTCCATTGGCAGCCATACATGCCCACGCCATGATACTACCACCACCATGCTTCACTGATGAGGTGGTATGTTTTGGATCATGAGCAGTTCCTTTCCTTCTCCATACTCTTCTCTTCCAATCACTCTGGTACAAGTTGATCTTTGTCTCATCTGTCCATAGGATGTTGTTCCAGAACCGTAATGGCTTTTTTAGATGTTGTTTGGCAAACTCTAATCTGGTCTTCCTGTTTTTGTGGCTCACCAATGGTTTATATCTTGTGGTGAACCCTCTATATTCACTCTTGTGAAGTCTTCTCTTGATTGTTGACTTTGACACATATACACCTACCTCCTGGAGAGTGTTCTTGATTTGGCCAACTGTTGTGAAGGGGCTTTTCTTCACCAGGGAAATAATTCTTCTGTCATCCACCACAGTTGTTTTCCGTGGTCTTCTGGGTCTTTTGGTGTTGCTGAGCTCTCCGATGCATTTTTTCTTTTTAAGAATGTTCCAAACAGTTGATTTGGCCACACCTAATGTTTTTGCTATCTCTCTGATGGGTTTGTTTTGATTTTTCAGCCTAATGATGGCTTGCTTCACTGATAGTGACAGCTCTTTGGATCTCATATTGAGAGTCGACAGCAACTGATTCACCTGATTTGGATGTAATTACCCTCAAATTAAATCTGAAAGTCTACAGTTAAAGCAAATCTTGTTTGTTTCATTTCAAAGCCATTGTGGTGGTGAATAGAGGCCAAAATATGACATTTCTGTCAATGTCCCAATATTTATGCACCGGACTGTGTGTGTGTGTGTGTATATATATATATATATATATATATATATATATATATATACACACACACACACATGCATACATTTAGATACAGAAGAGTAAATACTTTTCCTTGAAAAAGCAGGATTGTATGCAGAGGGTTTCACCAAGAACCTGTACATGAAATTGATAATGCACTTTTGTGTGTGATCATTTTGCCAACTATGTATATATACACTCTGGCATATGAGCAACTAGATCTGGTCCAGTGTATACTACCAGAATTTATGCACCTGTGACAGGGAAACCAGATAAAAGTATTCTTCAGGTCTTCACAATTAGAAGGTGGCGTGCCATGGGTTAGTAGTCTAATGACCATGTCCCCTGAAGACAGATACAATGAGCACCTATTTTATTAGATGTTTGTTTTCTGTGTTAAATGAGGTGTATACAAGATTGTGGTTTGGTTTCTTTCACTAACAGGGTAACAAAATGATTAATCCACACAATTCTATGTAACCACAGGCTAACAACGTGCACTTAGTAAATCAATACACTGCAAATCTTACATGAGACAGGCGCACACCGCACAGGCAAATAGCTACAGGGCTAAAAACCTTGGTGGACACTGTTCTGGCAAAGCAGATAAATAACCATTTCAATTTGAGGCAATACATTATATATATATATTACTGATGGTTTGGGTAGAGTTTTATTGTGTACAAAGCTACCATTAGGTTAGGGCACACAGTCGACTTATTAACTGGCTACAGTAACTCAACTTATTAAATGGCTAACAACTTATTACATACTGAACAATAAATACGTTACCTAGTAGTAAAAGAAATGTACCCCACTAAAATGCCTAACTAAGCTATAGTCCTATAACAGTTGCAGTGTTCGTCCTCTTCCCTGTATGGTTGGTATCACACGGGCTCATGCCCAATTTTACAGCGCTTTTGTTAGATCGCTAAGAAGTGCAACACTTTTAAAGGGCCGTGTACACTGTTTTCGTCAGTCACTTTGAGAGCATGGCAATGCCGGCGCCAGAATCTACTTGCAGCAGGTTAATTGTGCGGGTCTTATAATTATAAACATGTTGGCAAGTGGCATGTTTAAAGTTATTACACAGACAGTGCAAATGCTGTAAGTAGCTTCAGTCAGGGCCGTAGCTAGGGTAGTGCGGCTGGTGCCATGGCACAGGGCACCGCAGGGCAGGGGGCGCTGTTTGGGCCTGTCAATTTTCCTATTTATTATCATTCCCACTTGTAGCTTCCTCTTCTTTTATCCACAGCTTCTCCTGGCCTCCCCTATCTCTTCCCTGGCCTTTCCACATGAGGCCATGGCTCTTTTTTAGGTGCACTATCTTATGTCCCTATTTAAAAAAAATAGGGGTGTGTGGCACCAATGCTCTCTCTGGCGCAGGGCACCAAAAAGTCTAGTTACGGCTCTGGCTTCAGACATGTGCCAGGATCCCAGGACTGGCATTGTCAACAGCACAACAGATCTTCAATGATAGACGTCAGGGGTCTTTAATATATCAGAAAAATTTATCACCTGACTTGAGAATATTGATTCACTACATCTGATGGGGCCCATAAATCAGCAATCAATTCTGGCAATTGCCAGTTTTGCAGAGGATTGCGTTAAAAATCTGCAATGTATGGGGTTCACCGATTGCCGATTCCGACCAAAAAGTGATTGGAATCGGTGAATCAGGTTGTCTAACATGTTGGATTTCACCAACCAAATTTAGATTGCCAGTGTATGGTAAAGATCAGCCGATTTGCCGACCGCTACTAGTAAAATGATGAAGCCTTTCACTATTGGCAGATCTGTTATTTGCTGAAAGCGATCTGCAAATAACTGAAAACTATCTGTAATGTGTGGTGGGCGCAGATTGGAAAATATTAAATATTTTTTTTCTTATTGCGGATGTATGGGCCCCATAAGTGACATGTTCAATGCAGACCCTTCCCTCATGTAACCCAACCTGCTCCTCTTCAATCTTGCTTCCCCTCCCTCTCTCCAGTCTGCTTCACCCGTCCCCTCTGTCTCTCCTGTCGTCTCCACCCATTCCCTCAGTCTCTCCAGTCTGCTTCACCCATCCCCTCTGTCTCTCCTGTTGTCTCCACATATTCCCTCAGTCTCTCCAGTCTGCTTCACCCGTCCCCTCTGTCTCTCCTGTCATCTCCACCCATTCCCTCTGTCTCTCCAGTCGGCTTCACCCGTCCCCTCTATCTCTCCTGTCTCCACTCATTCCCTCAGTCTCTCCAGTCTTCTTCACCTGTCCCCTCTGTCTTTCCTATCGTCTCCACTCATTCCCTCAGTCTCTCCTCTCCAGTCTTCTTAACCTGTCCCCTCTGTCTCTCCTGTCGTCTCCACCCATTCCCTCAGTCTCTCCAGTCTGCTTCACCCATCCCCTCTGTCTCTCCTGTTGTCTCCACATATTCCCTCAGTCTCTCCAGTCTGCTTCACCCGTCCCCTCTGTCTCTCCTGTCATCTCCACCCATTCCCTCTGTCTCTCCAGTCGGCTTCACCCGTCCCCTCTGTCTCTCCTGTCGTCTCCACCCATTCCCTCAGTCTCTCCAGTCTTCTTCACCCGTCCCCTCTGTCTCTCCTGTCGTCTCCACCCATTCCCTCGGTCTCTCCAGTCTTCTTCACCCGTCTCCTGTGTCTCTCCTGTCGTCTCCACCTATTCCCTCCCTCTCACCTGTATGCTTCACCCGTCCCCTCTGTCTCTCCTGTCATCTCCACTCATTCCCTCAGTCTCTCCAGTCTTCTCCACCCATTCCCTCGGTCTCGCCTGTCCTCTCAACCCATTCCCTCAGTCTTCTCAACCCAACCCCTCCGTCTCTCCTGTCGTCTCCACCCATTCCTTCAGTCTTCTCCACCCATCCCCTCTGTCTCTAAAGTCTTCTCCACTCTCCTCTCCTACTTCCTTTTGTCTCCACCCATCCCCTCTGAATGTATGGCTGCCTATACACGGTTTTCATGTGTAGAAGGGGAGTTTGTTTACAATAGGGATTTTGGCAGGAATAGGAAGGGAAGCCTTGACCCAGAGTCTTGCCTAGGGCCCCATGGTGCCATAATCTAGCTCTATCTACTTCATCTACCTCACAGCTCTCTTGCTGCCTGGCTTGCAGTAAGCCTAGGAGAGAGCATAGCACATTAAACTCCCAACGGGCCTATGAGTCACTCCTAGACATGCCCATGTGACACCAATATCTTAGACTAATAAAAACATATTAATAGAACCAAATTTTAATTAAAAAATAAAGAGACATACATTTATTGCCATTAAAAATAATTCAAATTGATAAAATATAAGAAAAAAGGAGCAGGAGTAGGTCAGTATGGTGGCAAATACAGAACTACTGACAAACTAATGAACCATAAACAACCAAAACCATACTTATTAAATAACATTAGGCTGCTATAGCCGAGGCTGCACTAGCTAGAGTGCTTAGATTTTAAGTTCTTAGTTTAAAGTGTAATTAGAATTTTTAAATTGAAGCTGGAGTTATTCAGGAGTTAAACAGGAGGATAACAGAAGGAAACAATCATCAAACATCAAGTACTGCTATTAAGGACTGTTTTCATCTACCACCACATTTCCACCATGCATATGGATTGTGCTTGCTCCTGGATCCCCAATGCTGCCCGCAGTCCTTCTGAACCACTCCTGGTTGATCTCCCCGTGCAATCTGCTTATCCACTCCAACTGTGCCATACCGAACGATGCAGCAAGGTGACCCCTCAAATGGACCTTGGGTTGGGGTCACCAAATGAGGCTTGGTGCAGTTTTGCTCTATTCATACTTTTCCTCTTAAGTTTAGATTAATCTTTCCATAGATGTTATATTACTCCTCACCCTTGTATTAATACTGCCAATTTTGCCTCTGTATTCAGCTTTTCTTTTTATTCCTATGGATGTTATACTTCTACAGCTTGCACATTCTGCCAGATGTAACCTATGCAGTGCACCCAAGATGGCTGCCTCAAATGGTGCTGACATTGACAGGATGAGCAACTTGTGGCTCTATTCATGCAGTACATATCACACTACACATGTTTCAGTGACCCGTATTTGTTTCTTGTATGATATCTTACACTTTCCTAAGTGTTACCTATTCCACCCAGGGTAACCTATGTAGCGCGCCTAAAATGGCTGCCTCGCTTGGTACCCTTCATGAGTGGGATATATAACCCATGGAAGCTATTACTCAAAATGGCTCCACCAACCCGGCATTATGTCCCTCAAACCCATTATGTTGACTGTTTTCAGTTTGTTTTCTTCTTTCTGTAATACTAAACCCCTGAAATTGTTTTTGATGTTGTAAAATGACTTTGAGTCCTGATGGAGAAAAGCGCTATATAAATAAAAAAATATTATTATTATTAAAACATTATCTGGCTAACCACCCTCCCTTAGATACAACTTATGGTGGACCCACACTGACGAGTGGTGCAGCCGAACCTGTAAGAGGTATCGGCAAACACCGTCCATTTAACATGACTAAAATCAACACAAACACAGTAATTCATACCACCACACACCAAGACACAAAATAAAAACACCAGAAGACCCTGACAAAGAAAAAAAAACCTAAAACAAATTATATAGCCTCAGGACAAAGAGGCAGCGCAGAAAGCTCAACTCACAGATAACTCAACAAGATAATACACCCCTTACCAAAACCACCGATCACAACCAACCTAACGAAAACAACACAGTCACACCACGCTAGAGTAAAAAAAAAAATAACCCTTCCCTAACCACTTCAACTGCAAAAAAAACAAAAAAAAACTACCTGCCCATATTCCCTAATGAGACAATGGGGTTTAATTATTTTCAGTGTTTAAATCAAACCTTCAGTTGGCTAAACTTCGTTTGCTTTCCCCTGGATCCATAGTTCTTCTTCACTGCTTAATTGTAAGGTGGCACAGAATGTCTCAGTGCTGGACAGCCGGTATAACAAATCATTCAGAGAAGCAGAACAAGGACATACAACATAAAAGGTTAACAGGCAATGTGCAGACAGAAGCCTACAAAGAGTATAAAGAGCATTGTCGTGAGGAGAAGGTAATTATGAGACAATTCTGAGGCATCAGAGGGTCAAGATGGCAGCTGGTTGAGCATGGAGGGAGTATAATCAGGTGGGGCTAGTTTAGACTACAGAGGAGGAGAGGTGCAGGTCACACAGATCTAAGAGGACATGAGAGAGAATGTCTCAAGATAAGGTCAGAGATGTATAAGAAGGAGGTGTTGGTGAGGGCTTTAATTGGATTCTAGAGCTTATAGGGAGCAATTGTAGGGATTCTTAGAGTGAAGCAGAGCCTGTGGAATGGTAAGAGATGAAGGCCAGTCTTGCAGCGGAATTTAGGACAAATTGGAGAGGGATAAGATGGGTGAGGGAAATACCTGATAACAGAAGGTTGTGGCATTCAAGGTTGGAGATGAGAGAATGAGTTTTGGTAAAAAAAAAAGGCATATTCTGGAAATACTTCAAAGGAATAGGTGACTAGACAGCGCAAGGGACTGGATGTAGATGGATAACAGCAAATTTAGTAGAGCTGTGACGTAGGATGGAAGCACCCTGGGAGAGTGTCGTCCATCTCCAAACCACAGCCAGGGCACTGGCATACAGTGTAATGCGCATTGTTTTCCTGTACTTTCCCTTTTTGTCGGAGGAGCACGAGCCATTCTGTGGATTTTTAACATGCTCTTAAACATACTTGCAAACAGCTCTATGTAACATGCGATAGATCTAAACAGTAACAGATTACAGTATCTTTCAGCCATAACCGTCCTTTCTTGGAGACATTAGCTGTTAAGTAGCTGCAAACGGGATGTACAGTAGTAAAAACATAGACTGTCAAAATGTTGACTGTCCAAAGGTGAACAACCGAAAGGTCGACATTTAAAATGCAGACACTCAAAATGTCAACATTGAAAAAAAATTTTGACAGTCAAAATATCAACATTCTTATATTATGAATGTTTATATGACTATATATAAATAGATACATTTAAGAAAAAAAAAATGCATGCCCCCGCCTTCCCAAATCCATAACCAGCCCTGGACTTCTCAGCCTGGGCTGGTATTGGAAAATCAGGGGAAAAAACTGTGTGGGGTTCCCCCTATTCTCCAATAAGCAGCGCCAGGCTGAACCAGTCGGGGATAACGCTATAGCAGACAGACATACAACGTGGGGTCCCTCTATATCATTAAGCAGCCACAAACTGGTCAGCCCAGGGCTGGAATTCCTCTCACAGTCGGGATGCCAACTAAAATATGGGTCCCCCCCTTTCCCGGGGACACAAACAGCCCTGGACTTTGGGTACGGTGGTAATAAACAGTTAAGTAATATTGCTTTATACAGGCGGTCTGCAAGTCCCAGCAAGCCTGTCCCGGCATGGTGGTACTTGTAGAACCACACGCTTGGACTATAAGGTCCTGCTGGCACTTGTAATCTGCCTGTAAAATATTGTGTGTATATTAAAATAAACACACACGCAGAATATTGTACAGATGTGTCCTTTTACATCTTTGCTGCAGTCACGCTAAAAAGCCGCCCTCAGCGTGCCAGGTGCCGTGAGACACTGCAAGTGCTGGGCGTCTTTTTTGCATCTTCTCTTGCATCTAAAAGTCACAATGCGATGTGACTAAGACGCACCAGCAGACTGTGCTGAGTAATGTGATATGTGACACCTGTATATCTGTGTGCGGCTGAGTCTCTGAATCTGTATACAAAGGGCCACAATGTAGCAGCCGCAGCTTTTTCCATTCCAAGTTCCGTTGTACTTCATATACAGACTCGGGTGCCCACATATCAAATTAATCAGCACAGTCTGTTGGTGCGTCCTAGTCATATCACATTGTGATGTAGACGCATTATTGCCAAAAAAGAAGACACCCTGCGCTAGCCGAGTAACACCGGACCTGGCGGCTTACTCAGGCCAGGCAAGTCACGCTATGTGGGGTATTGAGGCCAGATGTATCAGGAAATATCTCTATACCTTTATTTAAAAAAAACAACAGACTTTTTCATACAGCCCTGAAATGTCTATATCATGACTGTTGACATGTTTTGTCTATATTTTAAATGTCAACATTCTTACTTTCTCTACATTTTAGCTGTCAACATTTTGATCCTATCGACATTTCAACCTGTCTATATATTAATTGCCTACATTATGTCCATGTCTTCAGTTTGACTGTCTATATATTGACTGTTGACATATAGGGCCCAATTCAGAGCCGCTCGCAAGCAGCTCGATGGTAATGCTCTCCGCATGCGCTGCGTCTGGCGTGGACATGCGTGAGCCCCGCTGAGCGACACATTCAGTCGCTGCGGGGCACGCAACAAGACGGGGTGGCTGTCGATGTTGATTGACAGCTCGCCCCGTTTTGTGGGCGGCCAAACAAACGCAGGCTTTCCCTTAGGAACGCCTGGTGTTTGTTGGGAGGGGTTACTGCCATCACTAGTGATGTCAGTAGTGGACTTCCTGCTCAGCTTTGCGAGCGTCCGGAGTAAAAAAAAACCAAATAGCCCAGATTCAGAGCGAGCTCCCACCAGTAGCGAGTGTCTCTGAATCAGGACCATAGTTCATGTCGACCTTTTGGTTGTCTACATAATGGGGGGGGGGGGGGGAGGAGACACAGAGTGGCAGAACTTTGTGGCAATGTTACAAACGGCACTACAGTGTGACATGCTGTGACCTGGGGGCACTACAGTGTGGTATGCGACGTGGGGGCCACTGCAGTGTGACATAATGTGACCCAGAGGGCACTGCAGCTTGGCATGATGTGACCCAGGGGGCACTACAGCGTGGCATGATGTGACCCAGGGGGCACTACAGCACAGCATAATATGACCTAGGGGGCACTACAGCAAGGCATTGTGTTACCCAGGGGGCACTACAGCATGGCATGATATGACGGGGACGCAGCACTACAGTGTGGCATGATATGACCTGGGGGGCTCCACTGTGTGGCATGATACGACCTGGGGGGCACCACAGGGTTGCATGATTTGACAAGGGACACTACAGTGGCATGATGAGACCATGGTATCACTACAGTGTGGCATGATGTGACCTCGGGGCACTACAGTGTGGCATGATATGACCCAGGTGTCACAACAGTGTGGCATGATATGACCTGGGGGGCTCCACTGTGTGGCATGATATGACCTGGGGGGCACCACAGGGTTGCATGATTTGACAAGGGACACTACAGTGGCATGATGAGACCATGGTATCACTACAGTGTGGCATGATGTGACCTGGGGACAGCACAATATGGCATGATGTGACATGGGGGGCACCAGGGAGGCATGATGTGACCTGAGAAAATCACAATATGGCATGATGTGACATGGGAGGCACCAGTGTGACATGATATGACCTGGTGGACACTACAGTGTGGCATGATGTGACCTGCCATAGTGTGGCATGATGTGCCAAGTGACACTACAGTGTGGCATGATGTGACCTGGGGGGCACCAGTGTGGCATGATGTGACATCGGGGTCACTACATTATGACATATGACATGACCTGGGGGGCACCACAGTGTGGCATAATGTGACCTGCCATAGTGTGGCATGATGTGCCAAGGGATACTACAATGTGGCATGATGTGACCGGGGGTCACCACAGTGTGGCATGATGTGACGGTGGGGGGATATGATAAAATCTCTCATAAAAAAAAAAAACTTTTGGTTTGCCTTGACACAACCCCCCACCCCAAGACACAGAACAGCCACTGAGTGGACAGGCATATATGCATAATAATCACACTACACATGGTGTCCTTTAGGTAATAAGCTGTATGGGCTTCATTCAGAGGCGGCCGTACGGTCTACGACTGCACGGCCGCCTCAATGTTTGTCCAGTGCGCATGCGCACGAGGGAGCCGGCTCCTTCGTGCGCATGCGTGAGACCCGCTACAACTGACAGCGCCGGTCGTAGCGGGTCTCTTTCCAAAGGGGGCGAGTTGTCGATGTTGATTGACAGCTCGCCCCGTTTGGAAGGCGGGCCGGGGGGGTTGGCAGCCCAAACGGAGGCGTTCCCATCACTAGTGATGTCAGTGGAGAGCTTCCGGCTCTGACAGAGACAGAAGCTCTCCGGGGCTTACGACAAGTGAGACCCACAGCCTAACGACCGAAACAGAGGCGGCCGGTCAGGTTGCAAGCGGCGCCCAGTTTCTGAGCGACCGCTTGCATCCTCCGACCGCCTCTGAATGAGGGCCTATGTTTGAGTCGCTGGGCGGCACAGTGGAAGAGAGCAGGCAACTATGAATCCTTTGCCAACTTTAAACTTTTGGCGAGTACCATTGGTGTATCTATAACGGCTGCAGTGTGTGGTACATACGGCCCCCAGGGGGCCTACACCCTGCACCCATATAATTATACTTGCTTCTCTGGAGCCCTGGCGCTGCAGACAGAAACTGCCGGTAAAATGGAGCGGCGGCCATTTTCCCATGTGCAGTAGAGATGTCTCCGGGAACAATCCCCTCCCCCACCCCAAGACACAGAGCAGCCACTGAGGGGACAAGCCTGTATGCACATGAGCCCCCTCCTCTCTTAAACCGCCCCTGGTGAGTACAGTGATCCTCATAGCATACACTGTCAAGAGGACGAGGGGCAACACCGATGCGGGTGGAGGAGGTGTCAGCAGTGCTGCACATCTTTTCATAGCCTCCATGGGAAGCTCTCCACCCAATACATGTGTCCCTGTTTCACCTTCAGCTCTTCTGTAACTTATTATAACAAATCATACATTATAATAAGTCACAACAGGAATGCAATAAATATATAATAAAGGGTGGGGTGGAGAGAATATATACCTATATATCTATGTATGGAGAGAGAAATCACACAAAATCACTATTGGGTGTGGGGCAGCGGGGAGGGGGTTTAGTGCTCTCTCTTGGCTAGGGTGCTACAATGTCTAGTTATGGCTCTGTGTCTTTGGACTGGTCACATTCCAACATCAATATCAGTCATTTGTTTAAGTTTTACCCTCGCAAAAAAAAATAAAAAAATTTCTTCAAATAACTACATTTTCAGATAAGGCCATTCATTTATACCTCCTGACACGGCAAATAAATATATCTAAAGGACGTTCGGTTTTTGAGAAGACCAAACACACCTCAATTTAGGGGTTCCGAGTTGAACAGAGTCCCAGTTTGGAATCACTTTGGTGTTCCGAGCAGAACAGAGTGCCTGATTCAGACCAGGACACTATTTGCGGCCGCTCGCTGGCTAAAAGGGGCCGGCTATTTAAATCATGTGCTCGCACTGCATCGCGTAAAGCCGCCCACTAAGTAATAGCGAGCGGCCGCACTATGCGCTTGCACCTGTATAAAGACGCCCCTTTGACACTTGCAACACACGTCATCTCCGGCAGTTGTAGGATTAATCGGGAACATCGAGAGTCATCGGAGCTGCTCGCAAAGCTTGTGGTAGCCATTTCCCACCACAACATTGCGAGCAGTTCTGGCTAAGATACAACCTAGTCACGTGTGTAATGACGCCAAACGCCGTTCTGATGGTCGGGCACGCTTGCATTTGCACATCCACACCCTCATTTTCAAGCACCTTCCCCTGTTACCACCCACAAACGGCACTGTCACTCAAAATAGTGGCTAGACTGCGGGCTACGGGCGAGCACTTTCCCATCGCAATGACTGGTTCGCGCACGTGCATTGCGACTCATACGCAGATGCGAAAAGTCACTCAATGTGAGCGAGCGCAGCATAGCGTCCGGGTCTGAATCAGGCCCAGAGTTCTTACTGGGGTCTTCTCGCAATTTGAAACTCCGATTTAAAAACCGGATCTTGCATGTTTCTGATTGCATTTAAGTCCCTCCATCGTGATTTCAGGTGCCGTTAGGTGGTCATAATTGACTGATAATTAAAGTTATGGGTGTTAATAATAGTATAGGAACAAAAACAGGTCCAAGTTACATGATTTTAGCTGTTTTATAACAACATATAGGTTGTCCACCTTTTGACCCTGTTGACATTTTGACTGTCGACATTCAGAACCTGTCGACCTTCTGAATGTTGAGAAGCTGACATTATAACCCTTGCAAGAGTAATTTACCGTACTCCAGTTCATAAATGATCCACTTTATTATTGTCATTTATTTATACAGCGCCACCAATTGCACAGTCCTGTACAGACGTACAGAGAGAACATCATCAGTAACATCAGTCCCTGCACCAATTGCACAGTCCTGTACAGACGTACAGAGAGAACATCATCAGTAACATCAGTCCCTGCACCAATTGCACAGTCCTGTACAGACGTACAGAGAGAACATCATCAGTAACATCAGTCCCTGCACCAATTGCACAGTCCTGTACAGACGTACAGAGAGAACATCATCAGTAACATCAGTCCCTGCACCAATTGCACAGTCCTGTACAGATGTACAGAGAGAACATCATCAGTAACATCAATCCCTGCACCAATTGCACAGTCCTGTACAGACGTACAGAGAGAACATCATCAGTAACATCAGTCCCTGCACCAATTGCACAGTCCTGTACAGAGAGAACATCATCAGTAACATCAGTCCCTGCACCAATTGCACAGTCCTGTACAGACGTACAGAGAGAACATCATCAGTAACATCAGTCCCTGCACCAATTGCACAGTCCTGTACAGACGTACAGAGAGAACATCATCAGTAACATCAGTGCCTGCACCATTTGAGCTTAAAGTCTGAATTCCCTACCATTTACACCCTAGGGTACAATTTAGTCAGCAGCCAATTAACCTACCAGTATGTTTTTGATTAGTGGGAGGAAACCGTAACACCTGTGCGAATCCCATGCAACACGGGAAAGACTTACAAAGCAATCGGTATGACATACCGCCGGACCTAAGCCCAGCAGATGAAATACCGATGCCAGAAGTCCGTCAAATGAAGATCCCTACGGCGCCTGGTAAGTATCCTAACCCTCCCCTCTCCCCCCCCTAGCCCTCCCTTAGGGGTGCCTAACCCTAAGCTCCCCCTCCTAGTGCCTAACCCTAAGCTCCCCTCAGGGATGCCTCAACCTAATACCCCCTCTACGCACCCTAAACCTAACCCCACCCTCCCCCCGGGGGTGCCTGACCATAATACCCCCTTCCCTTAGCCTAATCTTACCCTCCCGGGGGGGTAGTGCCTAGCCCTGAGTCCCCCCAGGAGTCCCTAAACATAACCCCCTTCCACCGCGGCTAACAGGTCCCGACGCCTGGCTTACCTACGGATTGGGATTGCGGCGTGGGGCTGATAATAGGCGACGGTATTTAGACGCCTATCATTAGTCTCATGCCGGGATTTCACAGTCGGCTTCCTGACTACATACCCTTACAAGCTCCACACATATAGAGCCTTGGTTGTGAATCAAACACATTACCCCAGTGCTGTGAGGCAGCAATGCTAACCACTGTCTCACCACGCTGCCCATGTTGGAAAAATGCTTGAGACCTCTACAAACTTTCACAAATTCACGGTAAAAAAAAAAAAAAACAAGATGTGCGACAACCTGGGATTATCATTACTAGGAAAAGTGCTAACAAGGCACATAATGTAATAGAGTTGACATATGGTCAATACTTGATTTTTTTTCCCACTCTTGACAATCAATATTGAATGAAGACTAAAGTCCGGTATTTGTGAGACATTCTGGAAGGTGTGCACATGTCGCTCGTGTGTAACGCCTGCGGTGGTTAGTTACATGGGTGTGTAAGAAGCACAGAAATACGAGTGTACATAAAGTGTGGAATGTATATTGACAAGTATGAGAGAAGGCTGACAGAGCAAGATCTCCTAGGCTGGAGGCCGGTATAACCTGATCAGCGAATTATGGTTAAACACGATAGTAAATTAGCATTCCTGCTGCAGAAGTCGTGTCATAGAGCAATGATGGCACGGTTCTGTTGTATTATAGTCCCCTTCAGTCCACAGATCTTACCGGAGAAGTCTGGATACCAAATGCCACCTAGTATAACCGAGAGCTTATGGTTCCAGTATTCCTACACTAAGGGGCATAATTGTCACAATCCGTATCTCAGATGGGGACTGGCTGTGATACACTCGCAGGATGTATGAAATATCACATGCAGGGACAGAGCTTGCGATAAAGCTCTGGGCCGGATTCAGACCCGGTTGCATGTGCTGACTCCTTCTCACTGTATTTTTTCCAAAAATACAAAACAAAAACAGTGAGTAGTGTGTGAAGTGGATTTGCAGGGACAGATGCCCTGATTCAGAGCCAGACGCTCGCTCTGAATCAGGGCGTCTTTTTTTTTTTTTATGGAGCTGCCTCCTCCACAGCTAATGCGAGCGGCCAGGATGATGGTCGCGATGGTCAAGACCTTCGCGACCATCGGGCTTGCGACGAGACCCTTGTGGTAGGGTCTCGTGGCCGCAAGCCCCAGAGAGCTTTCGGCTCTAACAGAGCCGAAAGCTCTCCCACAGACTGAGGCGTTCATGGGAACACCTCCGTCTGGGCAGCCACCCCCCCCGGCCCGCCCACCAAAGGGGGCGTGCTGTCACTCAACATGGACAGCACGCCCCCTTTGGTGCGAGACCTGTGCACGACGGAGCATGTGCACGACGGAGCCGACTTCGTCGTGCACATGCGCTGAGTGGTGCACATGTGCCACCATCTGAAGGTGGCGCTATTATCACAGGGCTTTTCCCGGTATTTTTCTTACAATTTATATTTAGTAAATCTGAGCAGATCACATTTCCCATTACAAGTACGGGAAATGCGATCGGCTTACTAAAAATATGTGAATTGAAGGGATTGGAGTAGTTTCTCCCGAAAACTGCTCCAAGAGCCCTTTAATACATTTATGTAATACTAAAATAATGTGAAATGGGTGTGAAAAAATAATATTGATAAATAGGGCCCTAGATACTGAGAGCTGCATCCGAGACAACAAAGGAAGTGGTACTGTGCAGTCACTGACATATATTCAAAACGTATACTGAGAACTGCATGTAACGTGACTAGTACTGTGCAATTGTCTATAGTCAGCACACAGAAAAGGATACCTGAATGTTCATCATACAGAAAAATACTACTACACAGGTTACAGGAACATTGGGCTTGATTTAGACCCGCTCGCTACATGCGTACGCTCGCACCCAGCGTATGCAAAGCCGGCCAACCCACAACATGGCAGGCGGTCGCACGGCAAGGCATTAGCACGCCCACTATGTCTTGTCGTGCAATTGCTTTATGTATGCAGATGCCCACCAGCCTGTCTTAAGACATCCACTTGCGCACGTCATATCCAGGATGTGTATGCAACCATTGGTACATCAGGTACAATTGGATGCGATCGCAGCGCTTGAGGCAGACCATACCCTACCGCAAGCACTGCGAGCACTTCAGTGTAAAATCCAGCCAGATGACGTCTACTATGATGCGGTCTCTTAATTATGCACGCCTCTGAAACGGCGTTGAGACGCTCAGGGAGGTCTGCGTTCGTATCTCCACTCCCCTGTTTATAATGGCCAGCCCCTGTCACCACCCACAAATGGCTTCTCCTGTCACTCACTGCTGGGCTGTCTATGTGCAGCGAGCGAACGCTTCCCGATCTCGCGCACTGGTTTGAGCAGAATGCAAAAATCGACCAGCTATGAGCGAATGCATCCTAGCCAGCTGGTCTGAATCAGGCCCATTGTCCAAGACAAAAACTTTGAGTAACAAGTCTCCAAAGACTGTGATAATCCTATAAATTTAGGGGGAGATGTAACAAGCGTTGGAGAGAGATAAAGTGGATTTTGTAAGTTGTCCAAAGCAACATTTATCTAGCACAGTGTTTGAAACGCCAGAAGCTGATTGGTTGCTTTGGGCAATTACTACACTTTTTATTTATTTTTCTCCTAGGCTGGATACATCTCCCTGGTAGATTCAGCTGCCAACTAAGTCAGTGTTTATACAGCGGGGGTGCCCAAACTTTTTTTCTTGGAGTTCCATCTTAAGAGAATTACAATAATTAAAATATTTGGAAATAAACGTATTCTAATGATTTAACTCACTGTGGTGATATGATGTATTACTGCGGACAATGGAGTTGTGGCTTTAACTGCATGATATGCCAGTCCAGAGACTCCACTCATGCCCCTCTATGCCATCCCAGGGACCCTGCTATCACATTTACATGTCAGTCATGAGAATATATGCCAGCCCAGAGACCCTCGTGTCCTTATATGCCAGCCCAGATCCCCACTTATGTGCTTACATGCCAGCCCAGAGAAACCCTCATGAAAGTGACATGGCCATGTTGCGCCAAGCATATACCACCACCAGACAGAGCAGAACAGAGGGCTCCCGGGTGGGTGACCAGATCTCAGCAGGGTGCAGGCCACGTTGGGCCAGCTCTGATCTGCAGTATGTTACACCTACTGTATTTTTTGTTTAAATTAAAATAAGATAAGTCAATCGCTGCCCCCATTTATATGCCATCAGTACTGTAATAGTTTTTTGTCCAATTGTCAACAATCAAACTCAGTCCTCACAGTTCATGTTTTCCAGATCTCCTAGCTGCCGCACAGGTGATTTACTCATTACTAACGGATACATTTTGATATATATCCTGTGGTGGTCTGAAAACATGAACTGTACCACTACTGCTCTTGGACAGCAATATAACGTATGCACATCCACCTGACTGTGCACAGACTCTAGGGTTGCGCATTAGCCAATGGGTGTGCAGTGCAAACAGGGGCCCTCAAACACCCTGCACCCAGATTATACTTACCTTGTACCAGCAAGTGGGTCCCTCTCCTCCACGATGTCATCTTCCCAGTGAAATCTTCAAGATGGCGCCACGCAGTGAAAGCAAAGACTCTGGCACTGTGTAAAAATCCTTTGGTCTCTTGTGTACATGCGCCATCTTCATGATTATCACTGGGAAGATGGCGCCAGGGAGAAGGAGGGACCCGCTTGCCGCCCTGTCGCCCAATGTAAGATGTGCGGCTGAGCAGGAGGGAATTGGCCGCTGTTCAGAGCAGGGGGGCCTGCTGCACCCATGCCCCTTAGCATTAATACACCCCTGGCATGATCGGCTGGGCAGATACTTTGAACTAGCTGTGGTCACATGAGTTCTTGCTGCTCCATGTCTGTGTTATAGGGACTCATTGCGCCAGTCCTTACCCAAAATAGGAATCATTAATTGTTCCCCAAGTGCACTGAAATCTTTACTTACTTACCAACTTCTGACTTTGGAAACCTGTCTCCTGCACAGACCAACTTGTGGTACCTGCAACGTTACCTGGACATATTCTCTACCTGTTCCGTAATCCCTGAGCTGGTCTTTACCTCCTCCCTTCATTTGCCTACAGTTATACGAAAGGACCAGGAAATCAAATTTATATGGCAGCTCTTTAATACTTTAATCACTCAGTAACCAGAGCAGCCAGACTTAGTACCTTATGCTAATGCAGGTATTTATACGGTTCCATGTATATAGCCGCACTGCCTGACGTTTTTCCATCAGCGGCAGCAACAGTCATCAATAATGGCACATACTGTATACCAACCCAAAGCTGGGTGCAAAAGATCCGCCAGAAACAGGCGTCCCGACAGCACGCGAATCCCGGAAATCTGCCAACGGGCCCACGCACTCCCGCTGAATGGATCTTTTGCATGGGTTTACATTTTGGGCTTGCGCACGACCCAAAATCAGGCCCACACTGTTTCTGTCTTATTGTGGCTCATTATTGCAGGACATGCTTTTCTGCTTGGTCCGTAAAGCGCTATAGTGTGTTGATAGCATCTCTCACAAAACATACAGTATATGGGTTATCCCGCACCAGAGGTAATATTTGTGCCAAACTATATTTTTTCTGCGCTCTCTGCCGACACAGGGTCTGATTCAGCAAGGAACGCAGTTGCTTATATGCACGCAATCGGATGTTGTGCTCTGCGCATGCATCGCAGTGCGCAAACTAGCAATAGCAATCGGAACTGCGATTGCAGAGGCTACGCAGACCCAGAGCAGAGTGATTGACAGGAAATGCCATTTGTAGGTGGTGATGGGGGGGGGTGGGCGGGCGAACGCAGGCGTGCCAGTGTGTTTCAACGCCGTTGCAGGGGCATGCATATATTATCCACTGTGTGGCTATAAGCAGCCAAAGCACTGATAGTGTGTGGGGCTGGTAGCAATTCCTGAGTAAGGTCAGGGCTTGTGCAAGTGTGCATATGGGTCCGATGTTACTCAATGTTACCGATGGTTTTGCTATGTTCCCCTAGTATACGGATGTTAGTAAGGGGAAGTGGGCGTCCTTATGTCAGGATGCGAACACAATGTGAATGCAAACATTTACATATCACCGCTGATATTAGCAACTGCGGTGCGTGAGTATAAGCAGAATTGCGATCCGTAGTGAATCAGACCCACTATATCTTGCTCTGGAAGAGCACCGGACATGTGCATTTATACCATGTGCATTTATACCATGTGCATTTAATACCAATAGATATGGGGTGCGTCCGCTATGAGTCAGTCAGAACCATCACACAAGTCATTGGGCCTGATTTAGAGATGCACTAATGCCCCTCGCTGCTGCGGTGACTTGTGAAGATATACTGAGGACTCATTCACCGTGTTGTGCACAGAGACGCCCACCTCCAGCATCTCACAGCCGCCGCTTATGTACAACTGCGGAAATATCGGTCGCACATTGAACCTCTGAGTAAGCCGATGCCACCTCAGAATAAGTGTCTCACCTAAGATGCCGGGGGCTCTCCAGCTGTGTACCAATCTGCAGAGGCTCAACAGGATAAATAAATCTTCTCTGCAACCGTCGACGCAAACCAATCACTGCGCAGTACAATAAAAAAACACTTCACTGCTTTCAACGTCAACATTGTGTTCTTCTTAGTTTATGTGGCGTTTCTCTGAAGTCAGTTCTTCTGTTTGTTTTTAGAATTAATTTTTAATAACCTGGACAACAAGGTATTTAGGAGGCTCACACAAATCACATATCAGTCTCATACAGTGCACTAAGCATTGGACAGGGATAAAGTGGAGAGACGTAAAGTACCAACCAATCAGCTCCTGTTATTTTTCAAACACAGGGCCTGATTCAGACCCGCTCGCGAGCGCTGAGCGCTCGCAATCGGGTCGATGTTAGCCCAGTGCGCATGCGCACGACAGAGCCGGCTCCGTCGTGCGCATGCGCGAGACCCGGATAGCGACGGCCAAGCCGTCGCTCTGGGTCTCGCTACAAAGGGGGCGTGCTGTCGATGGTGAGTGACAGCACGCCCCCTTTGGAGGGCATGCTGGGGGCGTGGCTGCCCAGACGGAGGCGTTCCCATGGGAACGCCTACCGTCTGGAGCCGGCCCCACTGACATCACTTGTGACTGATAGACACTGATAGAGCCGAAAAGCACTCCAGGGCTTGCGGCAATGAGACCCTACCACAAGGGTCTCGTCACAAGCCCGATGGTTGCGATGGTCAAGACCATCGCGACCATCTTTTTGGCCGCTCGCTATAGCTGTGGGTGGTCACCCACAGCTATGCGAGCGGCCAGGAGGCCGCTCTTAAAAAAGATAAGGACGGCCCTGATTCAGAGCGAGCACTCTGTCAGAGCGTCCGGCTCTGAATCAGGGCCACAGTCTGTAAATTAGTTAGTACTCCAAGGTTTAGTACATATCCCCCAGCACGTACAGTATTAATGCAAATGTATACGATGCACATTTAATGAGTCCCACACCTAATAGTGCTAGATTTTATCCATTTATTATTCCCTTTCCTTTCCCGGATGTATACTTAGCCAATTTGCATATAGTGCAACATAAATTATACTTATATGTTTAAACTTCTGCAATCATGGTATCAGTGATTCACAACGCTAACCATGTATTTTTCATGTTGGAAAAAGAGCGTTTTATTTCCCATTCACACAAATGCTCTTCAGCCGTCACAACACTGACAGCTGACCGGGAGCGACTGAGTGACATCACTTTTGGCCACTACCCATCTTACTTGCCATTAACTGCTAAAGTGCACCTTAGTGTACCAGGCACTGCTGTAGGGGGCAGTGTACACATACACTAAAACACATCCGGACTATACTGGGGGGGCGGACAGGGTGGTCATCTCAGGGCTTCGACACATTTGGAGTCTCCACACTGCCCCAAACATTGCCCCCTGCCCGTTTCCACCAGGCAATAACCAGCCCATTGTCTACGATGAAGTCTAACCTGATTGGTCGAACAAAATGTGCTGGACACGCCCCCCCCTCCCCCCGCTCCTCCCCACCACACCCGGCATCAGCAGATCCCTCAGACTGCAAAGGGACACACGCAGTCCGTCTTGTGGCAATAGCTCTGCCGGTGGTGGACTGCAGGAGAACGCAAAATACTAGACGTGCATAGTAACAGCAGCCCATCCCCTCCAGAACTAACAACTTAGACCGGTGGGGTACGCCTGCATGACAACCCAGGGCATCCGCTCCCTGACACCGTAATCACCGGAGGCTCATAAAGACACTACTATAAATATAAGGCAGGCGGTGCATGCACCTGTGCCCCCGGATCATCATCAGCTATAACCACAAACTTATCATTTTAGAGACCTAGAGATGAGCGGTTCGGGTTTTGCTGAAAACCGAACACACCTGAAGTTTGGGGCTCAGAGTTGAGCAGAGGACCTGATTCAGACCCGCTCGCTAGATGCGTATGCAAATTCTGCAAGGCAGGCGATCGCACGACAAGGCATTAGCACGCCCACTATGTCTTGGCGTACGATCGCTTTGTGTATGCAGATGCCTACCAGCCTGTCCTTAAGACGCCCACTTGCACACGTCATGTCCAGGAAGTGTATGCAACCATCAGTACCATCGAGGACCATCGGATGCAAACGCAGCACTTGTGGTTGATCATACCAGCCAAGTGACGTGTACTATGACGCTGCGTCTTAATTATGCACACCTCTGAAACAGCGTTAAGACGCTCGGGCACGCCTGCGTCTGCACCTCCACTCCCCCGTATCTAGTGGCCAGCCCCTGTCACCACCCACAAACGGCTTCTCCTGTCACTCATTCTGCCGGGCAGTCTATGCGCGGCAAACGCTCGCTTGCATTGGTCCGCGCACACGCACTGCGATGCTTACATATGTGCAGAATGCAAACATCGGCTGTCTGTGTGCGAACCCCTCCTAACGAGCGGGTCTGAATCAGGCCCAGTATCCCTGCTCGGATCACCTTGGGGGTCTGAGTACAACAGTGGGCCTGATTCAGACCCGCTCGCTCTGAATCAGGGCCGGGTCTTTTTTCTTTTAGAACGGCCTCCTGGCTGCTCGCATAGCTGTGGGTGACCACCCAGAGCTATAGCGAGCGGCCATGATGATGGTCGTGATGGTCAAGACCATCGCGACCATCGGGCTTGAGACGAGACCCTTGTGATAGGGTTTCGTGGCCACAAGCCCCAGAGAGATTTCGGCTCTAACAGAGTTGGAATCTCTCCACTGACATCACTTGTGATCTCAGTGGGGCCGCCCCCAAACGGCAGGCATTCTCATGGGAACGCCTCCGTTTGGGCAGCCACCCCCCCGGCCCGCCCACCAAAGGGGGCGAGCTGTCACTCAACATCAACAGCTCGCCCCCTTTGTTGCGAGACCCGCTTGCGACCGGGATTGAATCAGGCCCAGAGTCCAGACTCAGGTCTTCATGACTATTTCGGAATTCGGATCTCATCTGTTTTGGATTGTATGTAAGTCCCTCCCTCGTGATTTCATGTGCTGTGAGGTGGTCAAAATTGACTGAAAATGAATGTTATCGATGTTAATAATATTACAAGAACAAATACATGCGCAAGCTACATGATTTTAGCGGTTTGCATGACGCATCCCGCCGCCCTTCACACGCATGCCGGCGTTGGTAACGCTGGTATGCATGATGAGCACCGCAAAGGACCGCTCTCTTGTGATGGAGGGACTTCTGGGTCTATGACCCAGAAGCCCCTCTGGCGTCCTTCGGGAAGATGGTGTTACCCACCACAATGGATTCCGGTGCTTGGTGCATAAGAGAAATGCAGTCAAAATTGCAACTTGGGGGTTTGACCGCATTTCTCAGGTTGCTGCATCCCGCACCCACTGTTTAAGTATTACTTTCACTTTAAAAAAGTTTTAATGTAATTACTACGTCGATTGTAGTTCATATCCAAATGAGGCTGTCTAATATGTAGCGGTAGGGGTGTGTGGGCGGGAGATCACTGCCGGCAGCGTCGTGGACATCATGTACTACACTAGCAGCAGGGATGGGGTCAGGTGTGTGGGTGTCTTAGGTCAATATGCAAATGCTCAGTATGGGGAAACAAAGTGGATGATTACGTGTTCGGTATATTTTGACGACACGCTCGACTTGTTCATCATGTCGACTTGCACCATAAAGACACTGACAACGGCGCTGCTCTTGTGCATGAGCCGATCTAAAAAAAAAAATTTAGGAAATTTGCGTGAATACCGATTCAACATAAATCTCTGAATCGGCACCATAGACCTCCCTGGAATGTGTTGCATAACTTCATTTTGAGGTATGTTTTGCCAGAGGCAATAATCACATTTGATGTCACTGCCTGTCAGAAATAAGCCACACTCACTTTTATGACATCATTAAGTTGAATACATGTCTTAACGGTGTTTTTATTTTGACTTCTAAGCAAAACCTCTATGAAGATCACCTGACACAAGCATTATTTTTTTTTTTAATAGAATCCAGTCTGTGAACATTTATAGGCCACAGTATATACAGGCCGCCACAGAAAAATGTTACCTACCAATTATACCGTGTGTACCCATGTACTATGTGCATGTACTGTACTGAATGTCAGTGAGATGTTGCCACATTTGCCCTCAGATCAAATCTAATTATGATCATCATCCAGTATTTATAAAGTGGCAACATGTTACGTAAAGTTGGTAAGACGTATACATGCATTGTTGGTGAGGGGCTGCTGAGGCTGTGCGATTGGCGAGGGGCTGGCGGCAATGGCGTTTGTAATTCACTAAAATTGGGGCAGTAGCTTAAGGGCAATTATCAGGGAGTTAAAGTAATGAAGTGACTACAAGGGGCACATACACGAATACCTGGTGGGAAAATGCGTCGGGTAGTAGCTCGGATTACAGATCTTCCACAAATGGTGGTAATGACTCCAAAGTGACCTATGGTTGTTGTGAATTAACTATTGGTAGATGTCTACTTAGCTTATTCCATCTCATATTAAGGCCCCCATACATCAGAAATTGATTGCAGCAATCGTGCAATTTGCAATCAATTGTGTATAAAAATCTTTCCCTTTTTCAATTGATTGCAGAGATGCCAGAATCGATTGAAAAAGGGAAAGATTTTTATACACAATCGATTGCAAATTGCACAATTGCTGCAATTAATTGCTGATGTATGGGGGCCTTTACACATGCTGGACTGGACCTGTGGATTTGGGCGATCACTGTGCTGTGCTGAATTCACAGTCCTATTTCTGGATCTATTCTTGGACTGTCCTAGCCTGGCAGCACACAGAGAACCACCATGCATACATACAGAAAAGAGTCACCTTATAGGTGTGTGTGAGCCAAACTTCATATCATTCATTCAACATGCTATGGGGCTAACACAGAAGAGTATCCGCACTGCGCATGACCTGGGACTGAGCGTTTGCAACAGGACGATACAGAGTCATACGCATTTCAGTCATATCTCAGGTAGGCAGTATTCATAGAGGACGTGAGGACGTGTCAACGGGACAGCGGGCTATGCAGGGATGGGCAGAATCGTAACTACGCCTGTTTTCAGAAGTATATTTTGCATCAAAGGATTTGTCTGGTGAAAATGCGCACGGATATTGATGATGATGATGGGCATCAAACCAAGCATCAGCATAGGGAAAGTCCAGCCGCAGAGACTCTGAGGGGTCTGTAATTTTTCAGTTGGGAGCTGATTGGCTGGCACCTTATCACTTTTCACTCGGTCTCCTAACACTGCTTAGTAAATAGACCTCTGAGATACCTAGGAGGGTATACTTACGAAAGTGCTGGTTTTTAGAAATGGAGATGTTGCCCATAGCAACCAATCAGATTCTAGCTATCTTCTAGACGGTGCTAGTTATATGATAAGTAGAATCTGATTGGTTGCTATGGGCAACACCTCCAATCCTGCACTTTAGTAAGTATACCCCCGGAATCGGTATGAAATACCGCCGGCCGCATGGCGGTTTGATTCCCGGCAGTGCCTGGCTGACAAAAGCAGAGTTCCCGGCAGCGGAAACCCGACAGCGCTGGAAATCCCGATCGTCGCTAAGGTAAGTATAATCTAACCTAACCCCTAACCCTTCTTAGGAGTGCCTAACCCTAACCCCCCCTTCCCCGCTGCCTAAACTTAAGTCCCCCGTGGGGTGCCTAACCCTAAGTCCCCCTCAGGTGGTGCCTATCCCTACCTCCCTACCGCTAGCCTAACCCTAACCCTCCCGGGGGGTGCCTAACCCTAAGTCCCCCCTGGGTGTCCTAAACCTAACCCTCCCCCCCACCCCCCCGGCTGTCCGCTCACGGCACCTGGCATCCCTTCGATCGGGATGCCGGGCGCCGGTCTCCCGCCGTCGAGGAAATGACAGGCGTCTAGATACAGACGCCGGTCATTTATCCCACGCCGGGATAAAGCAGTCGGGAAGCCGGCTGTAGGGACTCCGGCCGCCGGCTTCCCGATTGTATACCATACCCCCTAGGATGTGATGCACAGTTGAACGCAAGTCGGCAGTAATTGCTCCTGTATTGCAGACATGGAACTAATTGCCAACTGAGGATGCGGTCAGCATGTAGACATTCACAATTTCAACAGTTAAAATTTCGCCATTGTTAAAATGTCGACAGCTAACATGTCAACATCGTAAATGTCGACAAGTGAAGTGATGACATTTTGTGATATGGTGACATTAGGTTCAGGATAGAGACAAACTCACCTACCGCAACCGCAGTTTTGCGACATTAGCTACGTCCGCCGGAAAATTAGCCGCAGCAGCTTGTTTAAGGTTAGGCTTACGGTATTTACCAACTCAACTGCCAAAACAGTCACATCTACACGCCGACGGTTGTCGACATTGTTAGCATTTCCACACGTCAACAGTGCCGATCTCGTCGACATGTTACATGTCAACATTATAACCATGTCGACATTCTAACCGCCGACAAAACATACTAAACCCGTGTACTGTAATTTCTGCAGTTCTGTGTGTGCAGTGTAGGAGCAATTACTGCCGACATGCGTTCAACTGAGCATCAGTCCATACATAAGCATCTCAGTCATTCACTCAGTCAGGCTAAATAATAATACTCCGATCCATCCCGGGGGACTAGCATCACTCACGGCACCGAGAGTTCATGTTTGGTCTGCGAGTTACTTCTAGCAATAATCATACACAGGAGAGCTGTATTATAACGGATCAGATGGCGTCACGCATTGATTACAATGCTGCATGTTGGTGGCGTACGCCCTATTGCAGCAGGCCTGCTCATTAATTATTCCCGTGAGCTTGTCATTAATAGTAAAGTCGTGCAGATTGCTATTACATTAATTGATTAGTTATTTACTTATAAACGCGGAGAAATCGATAGGCACTGAACCAGGAGTCTGATGATAGACAGGGCAAAGCCTGGCTGCGGTACTTACAGTACATTAACAAATGTAATATTAAAAAAAAATGTAAATCTATATATCGTATACACTCGAGTATAAGTCGAGGTACCTAATTTTATCACAAAAAACTGGAAAAACGTATTGACTTGAGTATAAGCCTAGGGTGGGAAATGCAGCAGCTGGTAGTGCCCCCAGTAGTAACCCCCCCCTGGTAGTGGCCCCAGAAGTAATCCCCCCCTGGTAGTCCTAATGAAAATAAAATAAAACACTTACCTGAAACCCCGCTACTGGTCCCGCCGCTGTTATCAGCTACTCCGGCCGCTTTGCATTATGGGAGAGACGTCGTCATGACGTCTCTCCCATTACCCACTGTGGGAGCTGGAAGATGGCTCCCGCAGTGGGAGCAGCAGCAGCCGATGAGAGTCTGACAGACTCTCATCGGCTGCTGATTACAACAAACACACAGCTGCCGGCTCCGGCGGCTGTGTGTTTGGTACTGTTTAGTGCTGACCGAACTCCGTCACGCGGTGCAGCTGTGTCACAGACACACTGGGCCTGATTCAGAGCCGCTCGTAAGCGGCCGCTCGTTCGCTATGAGCGATGTTCACACAACTGCGCATGGATATGGGTCGCAATGCGCATGCGCAAACCAGTCATTGCGGTCGGAAATCGTGCGAGGGGCTGCTAATTTGATTGACAGAATGTACCGTTTGTGGGTGGTAACAGGGGAAGGTGATTGAAAATGGGGGGAGTGGAGATCCGAACGCAGGCGTGCCTAACGGTCAAAAGGGCGTTTAATGGGAGTGCATAATTAGTAAAGGAGCGTAATCGACCACGTCACTTGGTTGTCTTTTAGCCTGAACTGCTCGCAGTGATAGCGGTAGGAAAAACCTACCACAAGCACTGCGAGCAGTTCAGATGCCTTTCGATGTACCCGATTAATCAAATAAATACCGGAGATGACGTGTGATGCGAACGACAAAGGGGAGTCTTTACAAAATAGCGAGCACATTTTTCGTTCGCTCGCTCAGACATAGAGGCGTCAACAAACCGCAATGAGTGAGCGGTCAATTTAAATAGCCAGCCCCTTTTTTGGAACAACCGTTCGCAAATAGCATCCGGCTCTGAATCAGGCCCACAGTCTGCACCGCGGCTCGCATGGTACGCTACTCAGCTGCGTACCATGCGGGAGAACCGGCATCACTCGAGTATAAGCCGAGGGGGTGCTTTTTCAGCACAAAAATGTGCTGAAAAACTCGGCTTATACTCGAGTATATACGGTATATATTCAATGCTAATCATTGCATGGATTACATCACCAGGCTGTAATATTTAAAGCTGCATACATATGTAAAGATTTTCTGTCCAACCATCCAACTACGGTAGTTGATTGGTTGGAATGAAAATCTGGTAACGTATGGGAGTAAATGATGATCAGCAATTTGCTTCTAAATGCCAGGTAACAGATGAAAATGGTCGTCAGACAAGTTTGTTAAATGTTTGATCTAAACCAGTGGTTCTCAAACTCGGTCCTCAGGACCCCACACAGTTCACATGTTCCAGGTCACACAGCAGGTGCACAGGTGTACTCATTACTCACTGACACATTTTGAAAGATCCACAGGTGAAGCTAATTATTTCACTTGTGATTGTGAGGAGACCTGGAAAACATGCACTGTGTGGGGTCCTGAGGACCGAGTTTGAGAACCTGTGATCTAAACAATTTGCTCCCAAATGCAGGAAAATGGACAAAAACTGTTGTTTGAACAAATTGCTGATTGTCATTTGCTTTCATACCTTACCAGATTTTCATTCCAACCAATCAACTAGTTGGATGTTTGGACAGAAAAGCTCTACGTGTGTACCCAGCTTAAGCCTTTTTTTTTTTTATTTGTACTGATTACATTTAAAACATTGCACATGTTTTTTCCAGTTGCATAGTTCTCCTTGCTGCATAATTATTGATTTACGCTACTTTTTAAATAAATGTAACTATGTACTGTACAAGAAAGACAGAAATGCGCCTAATCTGCGAGCATAGCGGCGGATTAGATGTGGAAAGTAAGGATTTTCTGGGGTCTTCACCTGTTTATACCAAAATTCAAATATTACTATAACGTTCCTTTAATCAGTGAATATATAAGTACAGATTTGTCCTCATACACTAATGCCGCAGTCGCGTCCAAAATCCCTTCTCAACGCGCCAGGTCCCTCATGACTAGGCTTGTGCCGAGCATCTTTTCCGCTCGAATGTGCGTCTTTGACACACAAATTAAACAATTGGATGCAACAAAACCGCTCAAAGAGACTGCGCTGATAAATGTGATATGCGACACTTGTATATCTGTGTGTGAATGAGTCTGAGGGGTCTAGTTACTAAGCAATGTTAGGAGACAGAGTGAAAAGTGATAAGGTGCCAGCCAATCAGCTCCTAACTGTCATCTCACAGGCTGTGTTTGAAAAATGACAGTTGGGAGCTGATTGGCTGGCACCTTATCACTTTTCACTCTGTCTCCTAACACTGCTTAGTAACTAGACCCCTAAATCTGAATAGGAAGTGCTACCATGCAGTCCCCGCTGCTTTTTTTTTTCACGCCAAGATACATTCTGCTTCATCTGTGACTTTGAACATTAATTACTGTGCGGTTAAAGTCTCAGCCTGGCGTCCCTGGTACTGATTGAGTAGTATTTTGCTGCGTCTGCGTTGGTACGGTACAACGCTCGGCGCAGCTCACTTGCACTGGACGTCTTGCTCCGCATGGCGTGTTGAGACTTGGTTATGAGGACACGTCTGTACTTCTTTCCTCGTATTTATAAAATAACAACACTAGTAATGTGTCCTAATTGTGTACAGAATACATAGGGTATAGCACCACCTAGTAAAAGGTTGTAGAGCAGGGCACCTAGCCGGAGCTCTGCCTCTCATACATGCAGCCATTTTTCCAGGAGTCCTGCTGGCTCTCAACATGGCGGCAGAGGCAATGTGTGGGCTGGTAGGGCTACTCACTGGCCTGCATGTTGCAAGGTAGGGAATAGTTCTGAGCAGACACTCACTTCTGAGAGCACAGCTGGTACACCAACACTGACCCCTCCCTCAAATTGTTTGCCATGGAGCCAGGGCCTGTTCTGCCTATGATGCTGGGACTTGTAGTTCAAGAGTTGGAGATCCAAGTTATCTGTATTTCTGTATATTGAGAACAGAGCCGTAACTAGGGTAGTGCGACCTGAAAAAGGGCCTGGCCTCCCCTATCTCTTCCCTGGCCCTTCCCCATGAGGCCATGGCCCTTTTTCAGGTGCACTATCTTATGTACCTATTTAAAAAATGGGGGGGGGCGCCAATGCTCTCTCTGGCACAGGGCACCAAAAAGTCTAGTTACGGCTCTGATCGAGATCATACATTCAATAACAAACAATATTTTTAGGAGGTGATATGCAAGGTGGTTATAAAAAGCAATGCTTTAGCTGACCAGGTTGTTCATTTATTGATCCAAGTCAGTGACTTGGAATGGTTTTCTGGGTAAATGGAATGTCTCTGACTCCAAAGAAAGGTACTATCATGTAGTTTACCCCCTAGGTAAATTTTACATGTTCCACAGAAATAAAACAGGAAGTAAATTCACATACACTGTTTGAGACCTTATATCTGTACATTTGTTGTTATTTTAAATTCCTTACTGACCTAAGGACTGTGTTGAATTGTCTGCATGTACACGTGAGTCATATGCCACACATATGATCCTTTAGGCAGCAGGCACAGAGGAGGCGTCGTCAATGCCAAACAGCCTGGGGCAGAGCTGTAAGTCATTTACTCTGATGCAGAAAAGTACAGCTGAATGAATATTAATGTACAGGGCAGGAAATATGCAGATATAGCAGGGTGTTTAACACCTGCAGTGCTTACAATGGACAATTCTTCAGTACATACTGGGGAGCCTTCTTATGATTGTGTATACTGCAGATGGTGCATATTACAAACAGGGTTAATCGCTGGTTAAAAGATCTCTGTGGGCAACAATACAAGTAGTGCCACCTGCAGGCCTATCTATGTACTACTCTGCAACTTTTCAGTCATAAGCAAAAACTTGTTACTCATACAGAAGTCATAAAGTGTTTTTTCTTTTCTTTTAAATCATTGCCATTTTGTGATTGTATTGCTTTTGAGTCGAATTTCGAACATAATCATAAAGTTCTTTGTATGAAACAGTGATTTAAAGCAATTCATTCATTTATGTATTTTTATCATTTTCAATTTATAATGTAGCTGGTACCATATCCAGGATAAAATATCTGGAGCAATTCACTGTTCTGGATCCAGAGATTTGAATTCCATAATGTAAGGACTCGCACCTCCAAACTGTCCTGATTAGTGAAGGCCATGGACCATCGATGGTTAGCAAACATTAATCGTTTGCTACCAATGGTCGTTGGTTCTGCCATTAATGGCAGAGATCTGGAGGTGACATGGAAATGTTTTTATTTTTTGGAGCCACACTGCCTTTAGCATCGTCCTCCCGTCACATGTCCCAAAGCCCATCTTTCATTCTCTCATTGGCTCCCCGTCATCACGTGTCACTGCTAATGAAGCCCATTGATGGTTTGAACCATCATTGGTTTCTGTTAATGGTTTAATCCATCATTTTAGACCATCAATGGTTAGCCATTCAAAGTCCATTCCTAGCTCCAACTTGTGTAGCTTAATTGTCAAGCGGTGGATGGTGCTCTGTCTCTAAAGTAGGAGTGGTTTAATGGACTGGGGGAGGGCACAGCTTAGACGGAGGGGGAGGAGTTCCTTGCAGTTCTCAGAGTCATCTACCAAATGGTACTTTTAGTACTAAGACAAATAGGGGTATTCAATATGGGTGCGATAACATAGTTTTTTGCGTTAATATCGCACTTTTTAACGTTTTTGCGTTAATATCACTTGTTTTAGCTTTACACCGTATTCAATTTCAAAGACTTATCGCAGTTTTGAAAAGTCTTTGATAAAAAACGGGGATAACTTTTCACCATTGAATAGGTGTCGAAAAAAGTGCAGAATTGGGGTTTAGGGGTGCAGGCTTAAAAAAAATAGCCTGCACCCCTGAGATTGACATTTAAAAAAGAACGGTGTAAAAAAAAGTAAAAAAAAAAAATAGGGACACCCCAAAAAATTAATTTAAAAATTGGGGTGCAAAAAAAAAAAAATGGGAAAAAATTGTTTAACAATAGGGAAATAGGTTCAGGGCTATTCTGCATGTATGCGGCAGGTGTTTTCTAGAATAGAATTATAGCGGCAGGTGCACAAATGCAGAATTTTTAAAAACTTACTTTAGGGACATCAAAATATGCTAGTACCCATTTTCATGTACCCCAAATTTGATGGGACCACTTTAAAAAACGAAAAAAATAACCTAAGTGCTCTTCTGCATCACTTCTACAATGTCGGGAAAAAAAACACCTGCTGCGGCTATTTAAATCCCCGACTTTCAATTAAAGGCTAAAACGGGGGTATCCATAGTGTTCCCCCATGTTTTTACAACTTTAGGGGGGTCTTACAATTATTTTAAGGAAAAATTTGTAACTTTACGCAAATCCAACTTCGGAGTTTCCTGTTTTCGTTAATTTGATATTGAATACTGGGATAAGCGCGCACCATACCTTTACGCAGAAAAAAACTCCGATATGAAACGTTAACTTCGCCAGGGAAGTTAACCTTTCATATTGAATACCCCTCTCAGTATCACAGCACAAAAGTACTGTATCAATCACGTGCAATGCTATATTGTCCCGGCTTTATGTCCTATTGAGCCACCCTCCTGTAATAAGCTACTGTCCTTGTGAAAGCCTTTATGAATAGAATTCTATGGGCATCCAAAGCATAACGAAACCAACAAAAGTCTTCGTTCACAGCTATATAATGCACCCATTTGCTGTAATTCACAGAACAAACACACAAGGTTGTTTTTTAATTGGTTGCCAATGTTTTAAAACTAAGCTTGTTTTAAAACTAAGAAGTCTATTTATCAAAGTTAATTTGAGGTAAATTCCCCGAAATCACCTGTTTTCGGGGGTTTACCTCAAATACTTAGTATCCCCTGGATGTATGAAGTAGGGACCGCAGCGGCTATCTCCGATACCTGCTGCGATCCCTCCATTGCCCCTGGCAGCCGCCTCCCCCATAGGTTTCTATGGGGGATGTGATGCTGCCAAATGTATCAATATCGGGAATGCGAAGATGCGAAGATAGTGTTAGCCGCTGTAGTCTATGGGGACTTACCGCAAGTCAGCCGGTGGAGGGATCTGGAAGATCCCTCCACCGGCAATGGGCGCCACTCATGTGCAGTCCGCGGGACTGCGCATGTGCAGCAGCCCTGCATGCACTCCGGCCACATCGCAGGGACGGGCTCCTATCGGAGCCAGTCTCCCTGCATGTGCCGGTACATACATTCAGCTGCTATGATCGCATTTTGCAATGCGATCAGGGGCGGTACTGGATGCCCTGTTCGCATTGCTAAATGGGATCATTAATAAATGGGACCCTAAGAGCTTAATATATGGAGATGGCTCAATGGGACGTAATAAGACAATGCGACGATTACAACATGAGAGTAAAGTCGGTCACATGTCTACACCTAAAATAAACAAAGCTGCCACAAGGAAATGATTTGGCAGAAGGTTCCTAAAGAATGCAAATATTTTATAGAAGTTTATTTGGTGATTCAATTCCATTCAAAAGGGCCTGATTCAGCAAGGATCGCAACTGCGAAAGCGTACGCAGATGGCCGATTGTTGCGCACTGCGCATGCATCTCAGTGTTCGTTCGTGAAGGCGCCACTGTGATGGGGACTGCGATCGCAGTCACTACGCAGACCCATCGCAGAGTGATTGACAGGAAGCTTAGTTTGTGGGTGGTGACGGGGGGAGGAACGCAGGTGTGCCAATGTGTTTGCACACCGTTGGAGGGACGTGCAGAAATTAGCCATGCGATGGCATACACAACTTGAGCTCTCACTGCGTGCAGGAAAGATAGCAATTTAGTTGTAGGGTCAGACCTGCCTTAAATGTGCGAGTGGCTCCAAAGTACTTCGATGTGACCGATGTGCTGGTTTGCAAGGTATTACGGATGTGCGAGAGGGGAAGTGGGCGCCTGCATGATGTCAGTAAGAGTGCTTTGCGATTGCAGTTATCAGCATACTTTCACAATTGCAATAGCGATCCTTACTGAATCAGGCCAAAAGTGCACATGCGATCTGTGCACATCGCATGTCGCTCAGAATTACGCTAGCCCAACACAGCAGGTTTTCATGCGTACCTCTACGGGGTACAAGGAAAAATCTGCAATGTTGGTGCTTGCAAGATACAGGAAAAACCGTTGGAACACTCGCATCCAGCGCATAATTGAATTCGGCCCATCACCTCTGGGCTTCAACAGAAGTAGTTCTGCCACTGCTAGCAATGACTCCTGCAGACTTATATACGAGGGTGGCACACTGGGGGCCTGATTCAGAGACGGACGTTCTGAGAGCGCGCTCGCTCTGAATCAGGGCGTTTTTTTTTTTTTGAGTGCATAGCTGTGGGTGACCACCCACAGCTGTAGCGAGCGGCCAGGTTGATGGTCCTTGTGGTAGGGTCTCGTGGCCGCAAGCCACAGAGAGCTTCTGGCTCTAATAGACCACCCACAAACGGCAGGCGTTCGCTTGGGAACGCCTCCGTTTGTGAAGCCACCCCCGGCCACGACTACCAAATGGGGCGAGCTGTCAATCACCATCGACAGCTCGCCCCCTTTGGTGCGAGACCTGGGGCGACGGAGCACCTGTCGCTAGCCGGGTCTCGCGCATGAGCATAACGGAGCCGGCTCCGTCGTGCGCATGCCCAGTGGGCAAACATCGACCCGGTTGTGAGCGCTCAGCGCTTGCGACCGGGTCTGAATCAGGCCCTGAATACCTTGCAGCAGATTTTATTATCCAGCCATTAAATGACTTCAAAAACTTGAAAATATGAGATATGGTAAGAACTTACCCTTGTTATCTCTATTTCTACGAAGTCCATAGGGTTCCACAGGATACCTTGGGGTATAGGTGTGACGTCAGTCGCTGGGCACCATAGAGTTAAGCTTTTCAGCCTCCCAGGATGCACTAGGGTCCCCCTCCTATACCCCGCCCCCGAGCCAAGGCACCTCAGTTAGTTATCAAGCCATAGGCCGGAGGAGGAGAAGGAAGAGAGAGAAAAAAGATCTGGACACATACAAGAATCACATTCTCACCAGAGGGAGACGGAAAACCGGTGACCAGAGCAAAGCCCATCTGCAGCACAGGTGCGACAGGGTGGGAGTCCTGTGGAACCCTATGGACTTCGTAGAAATAGAGATAACAAGGGTAAGTTCTTACCATATCTCATATTTTCTACTTCAGGGTCCATAGGGTATCCACAGGATACCTTGGGGATGTCCCAAAGCAGTATCCTTTAAGGGTGGGGACGCTCCTGTGCAGAAAGGAGAATCCGCCGCCCGAAGGAAGCATCCTGAGAGGCGAAGGTGTCAAACCTGTAATACCTCACGAAGGTATGGACAGAGGACCACGTAGCAGCCTTGCAGATCTGAACTGCCGAGGCACCACGTCGAGCTGCCCACGAAGGACCCACAGACCTAGTGAAATGAGCCTTCAGAGAAGGGGGGACCGGTAGGCCTTCATGAAGATAAGCTTCAGAAATAGCCATATGGATCCAGGCTGCCAAAGTTTGCTTTGAAGCAGGCCAACCCTTTTTACGGAAGCCATAGAGGACAAACAAAGCGTCCGACTTCCTAAACGAAGAAGTGCGGTCAACATAAGTCCTTAAGGCCCGCACAACATCCAAAGAGGCCTCACCCACGGAAAGACCCGGTGAGTTAAAGGCCGGAACAACTATTTCCTCGTTAACATGAAACTGGGAAACAACTTTGGGAAGAAACTCGGGCCGAGTGCGGAGCACTGCCCTGTTCCCATGAAAAACCAAGAAAGGGGGTCTACAAGAAAGAGCCCCTAACTCAGAAACACGTCTGGCCGAAGCAATGGCCAAAAGGAAAACAGTCTTAGCTGTTAGCCTTTTAAGATCCACTGAGCCCAGTGGTTCAAACGGCGGTCCTTGGAGAGCCCTCAGGACCACAGCCAAATCCCAAGGCGCCACAGGTGAACAAAGGGCGGCTGAATGCGGAGAACACCCTGCATAAAGGTGCGCACATCCGGGATTGTAGCAATCCTACGGTGAAACCAGACAGATAGGGCCGAAACCTGTACCTTCAAAGAAGCAAGGCGAAGCCCATGATCTAGTCCCGCTTGCAGGAAGGCGAGAATCCGAGACAGACGAAACTCCCGCGGTGCGTAACCTCTCGGTCGACACCACTGGAAGAACGTATGCCACACGCGATGGTATATCCTCGCGGAAGACGGTTTCCGAGCTCGTAACATGGTACGCACCACAGAGCTGGAAAACCCCCGGGACCTCAGCATGGCCGTCTCAACAGCCACGCCGTCAAAGACAGCCGAGTCAGGTCCGGGTGAAGGCAAGGACCCTGAGACAGAAGGTCCGGTCGTAGCGGCAACCGCAGAGGACTGTCCACGGACAGACCCTGAAGGTCTGAGAACCAGTGCCGTCTGGGCCATGCGGGAGCTATCAACAGGAGCGTCCCTCCTTCCTGTTTGAATTTCCGGATTACCCGTGGAAGAAGGGAGACCGGAGGGAACAGGTATGCGAACCGGAACGTCCACCGGACGGACAGAGCATCCACCAGAGACGCCCCTTCGTCTCTTGTGCGAGACCCGTACACCGGCAACTTGTTGTTGTGCCGGGACGCCATGAGGTTGATTTCTGGAAGACTCCACCTGTCCACCAGTAGTTGAAAAACGTCCGGGTGCAGGGACCATTCCCCCGGATGAACGTCCTGGCGACTTAGAAAGTCCGCCTCCCAATTTAGCACTCCCGGGATGAAGACCGCTGATATGGCCGGAAGATTGCGCTCCGCCCAAACCAGGATCCGAGAGACCTCTACGAGAGCCGCCCGACTGCGAGTTCCTCCTTGCCTGTTTATGTAGGCCACGGTGGTAGCGTTGTCCGACTGGACCTGCACCGGGCGACCCTGGAGAAACCGCTGTGCCTGCTGGAGAGCATTGAAGACCGCACGGAGTTCCAAGATATTTATTGGAAGCTCCGCTTCTGTCGGCGTTCACCTGCCCTGGAACAAGTGTGGACCCGAAACTGCTCCCCAGCCCCGAAGACTGGTGTCCGTTGTCAACAGGACCCAATTTGGAACCCAGAACGGACGTCCCTTGTTGAGGTGGGTCGTCTGTAACCACCACGCAAGGGACAGGCGAACCTCCGGGGTGAGCACAATCGTCTGGGACTTCAGAGACTGAGGCAGCCCGTTCCACTTGGACAGGATCAGGTGCTGCAGAGGTCTGGAGTGAAACTGGGCGTATTCCACCATGTCGAACACCGACACCATGGAGCCCAGTAACCTCATCGTCGAGTGTAAGGACACCCGGCGGCTGTGCAGACAACTGCGCACCCTTGACTGTAAAGCAGAGATCTTGTCCTCCGTCACTAAGATCCTTTGCTGTCCCGAGTCCAATAAGGCTCCAAGATGCAGAATCCTCCGAGACGGGATTAGAGTGGACTTCTGCCAGTTGATTAGCCAGCCGTGCCGTTGCAGCAGTGCAATGGTCAGGTCCAAGTGGCGTAACAGGAGCTCTGGAGATCCTGCCACCAATAACAGGTCGTCCAAATACGGCAACATGCGGACTCCCTGCAGCCGCAGAGAAGCCGCCATGACCGCCATCACCTTGGTGAAAACACGTGGTGCTGTTGCCAGGCCAAAAGGTAACGCCCGAAACTGGAAGTGGTCGCTGCGGATTGCAAACCTGAGGAACTGTTGATGGCGCAAAAGAATAGGGACATGCAGGTAAGCGTCCTGTATGTCCAATGACACCATGTAGTCCCCAGGTTCCAGCGCCAGAATGATGGACCGTAGGGTCTCCATCCGAAACTTCGGGACCCGCAAAGACTTGTTGAGTGCTTTGAGGTTGAGAATCGGACGATATGACCCATTGGGTTTCTGTACCAAAAATAGATTTGAATAGAAACCCTGGCCCCTCTGGGAGAATGGAACAGGCACTATATCTCCAGCCTGGAGCATAGTGTGCAATACCTTCCGCAGCTCCGTAGCCTTGTTCCGGTCTGATGGTAGACCCGTGGTGAAGAATCGAGCCGGGGGTCTGTGCCGGAAGGAGAGGGCGTATCCGTGGGAAACCACCTCCAGAACCCAAGTGTCTGTCGTAGTGGTCGACCAACACTGGGCGAACTGTAGCAGGTGGCCTCCCACCCTGGGATCCCCCAAAGGGAGGCCCGGACCGTCAGGCCGCAGGCTTGTCATCTGGCTTGGGGGCCGGACGTCTGGTACTCCATGCCTGCTTCCGGGGCTTGACCGATTTCTTAGGGCCAGCCTGTCGAGGAAACGACTGTGGTTTGGGCCTGCCCTGGGCCCTAGATGACCGAAAGGACGATGGTCCAGAACCAGAAGGAGCAGCGGCCGACGGGAGACAAGCAGATTTGGCTGCCGCCAGCGTGGCCACAATCTTATCCAGATCCGGACCGAAGAGAACTTCTCCGGTAAACGGCAACGCTTCCAGACCTTTCTTGGAATCTGCGTCCGCCTTCCAGGATCGCAGCCACAAGGTGCGACGAGCAGCTACCGCTGCTGAAGAAATTCTAGACACCAGAGTACTAATGTCTAGAGCCGCCTCGTTGATGTAGGTGGCCGAATCACGGAGATTGCCAATCAACTCCGCCTGTTCGGCCGGACAGTCGGATTCAAAAGAAGCCTCTAATGAATCCGCCCAGCGCTCCATCGCTCTGGCAACCCAGCAAATGGCCATAGCCGGCCGTGCTGCCCCCCCTGCAAGGGAATAAGCGGACTTCAGGCAGATTTCTACCTTGCGGTCCGTAGCATCCTTAAGGGAGGACATGGATGGCATCGGCAATGTGGCACTACGGACAAGACGGGTCACGTGAGAATCCACCTGTGGAGGGGATTCCCACTTAGCAAAATAATTATCCGCGAACGGATAAGCCACCGCCAGGCGTCTCTGCGGCTGGTATCTTTTGCCAGGTTGTTTCCACGCCTCCTCTAAATGGTCCACCAACTGACCCGAAAGAGGAAAGACTGTGGCATCGCCCTTCACATCTTTGAAAAAGGCATACTTAGATTTAGCCGCTGGGGGAACTTCGTCCTCAATCACCAAGGCTGTGCGGACCGCCCGAATAAGTCCAGGAATATATACTTTGGACTTAGCATCAGCATCCTTAGTATGGAGAGGTTCCTGATCGTAAGGATCCAGAATCTCCCCATCATCAGACGTCCCTTCGTCATCCTCATAAGGAGCGGACAGAGACGCCACCGGCCTTTTATGAGGCCGCATCACAGACTCCCCTTGCAACACATCCGACAGGTGCTGTACAGAACTCGTCAGGGAGTTAACCCACGCTGGCTCCTGAGAACCCGGGAGCGGGGAAATAGGGAGACTGTGGGGTACCACCAATTGTCGTGGGAACCCCTGCATGGGTGATGACACCACAGACTGCTGGGACAAACCCATCGGAGTAAACGCGGGCTGCGGAGCTAACTGGCCCACTAAAGCTGTTAACGCCTGAGCGAAACAAGCCCAGGGCGGCTCCTGTACCGGTGCTGTAACCGTAATAGGCCGCGCCATGGACAAACACTGCCGGCAAAGGCCCTCCGCGCTACCCTCCCCCTCCGCTAACGGTACTTTGCACGTGGTACACTGTAGCCGGAGGGGAAAATCACTTTCAGACATGATGGCACCACGTATGTGACCTCTCTCACCAATTAAGTATTAAATAGGCGAGAGACCACCCTGCAGCACCGCACCGCAAGGGCTTTAGCAGAAAAAACAGGGACAGTAATAAAGCTGACAGTTTAGAGAAGAAAAGTTACAGGCAGCACTAGCACAGTCACATACAATGCAGAGAAATAACCATTCCTGCACTAACAGCGCTGATCACTCAACTACACAGACACAGGGCCTGGTAGGACACAGCGCTGCATACACAGACCTGAGCCACAGCGGAGGAGAGGTATGCGGGGGGACCCAGACCATGATGCTTCCGTCCAGCGCTTCCAGCAGCGTTCACCATGCGTTCTGGAGAAGATGGCCGCCGAGGAGCAGAGAGGAGGCTGGCCTGGGGGAGGAGCGCTGCCACAGGACCAGTCGGCAGAATGCAGAGAGGGCTGTGTGCAGCGGGGGAGGCGCCGGCTGTGAGACAGGGAAGGCGCGCTCCCCTGGCATGCATTTAACCCCTGGGACGCCGCAGCGCTACCGCTCTGCTGCTGTCCGCTGTCCCAGGGGGTAGTGGAAAGCGCAGGTTGGTCGCCTGGCTCCACGCTGCAGCCAGTCCCCAGGGAGCCCCCTGCCTGGGGACTTAGGACCATGTGACCAGCGGGGACCCGCCGCGGGACTCCGCTGCTTACCTTTGTCCCCCTTGGATCTGGCCATGGTCCGGAACATCTGGGGTCACCGCTAGCTGTGACCCCAGATGCTCACCAGCATCCCCGGATCGGTACCGGCGTTCTGGTACCGGCGGGGGTGTAGGGAAGACAGCATGGACGTCAGGACTGACTGTCCATGCTGTACATCCAGATGTGCAGCCACAGCTGCACTGAAGAAAGCTTCAGGGGCTCTTCTAGCCCCCACTCCGATAGGTGCACCCGACGCCGGACGGGCACCAAACTAAACTGAGGTGCCTTGGCTCGGGGGCGGGGTATAGGAGGGGGACCCTAGTGCATCCTGGGAGGCTGAAAAGCTTAACTCTATGGTGCCCAGCGACTGACGTCACACCTATACCCCAAGGTATCCTGTGGATACCCTATGGACCCTGAAGTAGAAAAGTACTTCCCCAATGCTTGAATGGAATGTTCAGAGAATCTTTAAGCAGGGGTATTCGACATGTGGCCCTCCAGCTGCTGTGGAACTACACATCCCAACATGCCCTGCTATAGTATTAGCATGCCCTAATAACAAAACTGTGGCAGGGCATGCTGGGAGTGTAGTTCCACAGCAGCTGGAGGGTCGCATGTTGAAAACACCTGCTTTAAAGGATTATGAAACTAGAAAAAAAAAATGAACCCGACTTCCCGCTCTTTCTTTGTGCGATCTGGTGCAGGTCTGCAGGGATTTCAGTTGCTGTAACATCACTGGCTCCATCTATGAATCTCACAATCTTCAGTGCAGTTATGTATTTTGAAAAAGTTATCAGTCACTCTGCGTTCGCGGTGTTGCAGAAGCTACTCCTTCCCAACCCGCTTTATAGAGTGAAATAGAGCATGGTGGACATATAAATTGTTTTACATGCCCACTGCTGGGCATCTATACGAATAGGCACCCGATGGAGCAATTCAATGGTTTCTCCGTTTGGGCGCCCATTTAAAGCGGCTAAACCTGTCTAAAGAAGTGGTTATGGCGCTCAAACGCCAAAACCGTGGACTTTGCACACATTTGTTCTCGCACCTCAGGAGGCTGCCAGAAGAAATGTGCCCACCGCGCGGCTTTAGGCGTCTGAATGGAGCAACAATTGAATTGCTCCATCAGGCACCCAATCGTTTAGACGCCCAGTGGGGATGGTGCCCAAAACAACTGAATTGCCCCCATAGGGTCTATTACCAAATGGGACAGAAATTTGCTATACAGATGTGTCCTCATACAGCTAGCCTCCATAGGTATGTTCTGGTCTTTTTACATTCAAATGCGTTTTATTTGCATAGTGATATAATTTAGCACAAGCAGCTTCTGCTGATTAAAATTATATGCAGCATGCCTATGTTGTGTGTGTGTATCTGCATGTGAAATGCTACATTACATTGCGAGTGGCTGTGACATTGTAACGTAGTGTTTCACATGCAGATACACCCGCCGTCGCACACAGAATATAGGCATGCCGCATATCATTTTAATCAGCAGAAGCTGTCGATGCCACCTGTATGCTGTGCGAATAAGAGGCATTTGAAGGTAAAAAGTCGCATGAAAAGACACTCGGCATTACAGAGTCACACGGAGCTCCTGCATTATGTGTAGCGCACGGAGGATAGATGTATGCGGACACATCTGTATGTGTCCATAAAGATCATTTATGTTACCCATAAGGCTGCAAGACATATTTGGCAACTTTACAGAACTCCTCCCCGAGTCGAGCCCAGGGAGAAGATTCGGCAAACATCTTTGGGAGGCGAGGCTGGACTGTATATGTCATTAGGCCCCGCCCCGCCCCAGGAAAAGACGGCGATTTGAAATTCCTCAAGCAGGGGGCACGGTTTAAATATGCGATTTGCGTCATTTTAGCCCTGCTCTTTGCCGACGGACCCGTGCATTCCTGGTAAAATCTCCTCATCCTGCCCACTTCACTAGGAAGAGGGCAGGATGCGAGAGATCTGCCTACACTTTTGAGAGTGCGGGAGCCACCTGCGACCTCCAGGAGTGTAGGCCAGTATGCTGCAAGACCATCATTTTCTAAGCTACCGTGACTTGTTATTTTTGTGTAAACACTAGATTTAGGAACTCCGCTAGGGATTTGGTGGTCTAAATTGTGATCCACCAGAGGTCTAGGTTCTTATTGTACATTCACCAAAATGTACATTTTCCAAGCAATTAATATAATATTCTGGAGAAAAAAAGAAATAAATAACTGAGCATATATAATACTGGTCATAGCTTAAACCTGTCTGCAAATACTAAACTATTCTTGGAGTTTTCCTCTGTTTGATATGAGGGATAGACCAGAACACACCTAAAGCTGCAAGTATCAGACAGAAATGGGTGTATGCACTGAAAGATAGGAGCTGAATAAGGAACTGAGGGTTACAAGTCTACCAGCCACTCACTCACGGTGCTGATGCTGAGTTGTACGCAAGCTCACGGATCTTGTGATTTTTAGCATTGCTCATGTTGTGCGCCCGCGGTTATGCAATTCAGTCGCATCTCCACTTACAGCTGACGGGGTGTAGCTGGCTGGCAATGGGATGTTCGTTCTGAGGCCGAGTTGAGTGAGGGCGTGTCCTGTGCGTGTAAGCGGAATTGTGGGCTCTGTGTAATTGTACGTATGCAGACGGATGACTTGCGCTAGGTATAGGGCTTGAGCAATGCGTCCTGATAGTGATGACTGTTATTTACACAACCGTATGGTGGTGCTGTAACATAGATCAAACCCCCCAAAAAATAGGCGCTGGACTTCTTTAAGCTTGCTAGCGGTAACCAAAAACTCAATATATATACACAACAATTCTATAGGGTATATTATTGTCCTAATAACTGACAATAGCCCTCAATAAGGAGGAAACTAGACCCTCCGATAATTATCTTACCAAAAACACACAATATCAGGCGCTGAGACAGTTAATTAGTTTAATTATGCAAATGGCTATTTATAACAATTATATATTTATTTATTACCAGTTATTTATATAGCGCACACATATTCCGCAGCGCTTTACAGAGAATATTTGGCCATTCACATCAGTCCCTGCCTCAGTGGAGCTTACACTCTATATTCCCTATCACATGCACACACATATACACTCTATATTCCCTATCACATGCACACACACACTAGGGTTAATTTGTGTTGGGAGCCAATTAACCTACCAGTACATTTTTGGAGTGTGGGAGGAAACCAGAGTACCCGGAGGAAACCCACGCAAGCACAGGGAGAATATATAGATAAATAAATGAAAAAGTACACATAAAACTTAATAAAAATAGATAAAAATAAACACACAAAGCATAAAAAATGCACCTTTTAAGAGTAAAACAGCTTAAGACAGTTTAGCAATTAATATGTACAAATTTTCCCTTTTCATAAAAACATATTAATACAGATTAATATGAGCACAAAATTCATCAGCATTTAGCAGCAATCAGTATTGTAGCTGTTTCTCATATTTTGTATGCCACAGTATATTCAAATGATTCGTATCTACTGTGGCAATTTGTTTCAATTACGTAAGTTCCAAGGAAACAGTGTTACTTAAACAACAGATGGTATTTCCCTATCCAGATACCTGATACAGCATAGTTCCTATTATAAAGGTATTGGGACCTCTATTATATCTGATTCTGTTCACAAAAGAAATCTGTATATTTCTCCCTATATCAGGGTAAAGTTCTTTAGTTATTCCGAATAGGGTGGCTGCTCCTTTCTGCAGACCCCTCCTATTTAATACAGACTGCAAAGCCGTTGTTTTTATGTAGTTAATATGCCAGAGGCAGGAAGAGTATACAGCAATTTATGCTTTCTGGACATAACTCAGGGCCCTGCCTGGATCCACTCTTCCTGTGGGGACTTTTCTTTAGGGTTTCTGTTGCCACGATACTCACACACCGGTGTGAGAATAATAAGTCTGATGCAGTTGCCCGTCGGCGATCGTATGCCTCGGTATATAGTTATACTAGTCCCCAGTTTATGCAGCCAGTGGTCCGCTCATTCAGCAAGCAGTCAGGCACTTCTCTACGCATTTCTCCACCTTTAAGGTATCAGCGGATTCCTCAGGAGTCCTCAGGAAGCCGCTGATACCTTAAAAGGTCCAGCCAGTGCCTCCCGCATTATATTCACTGTATTCACGGTCATATGTATCAAAGCTTGATGTGAGATAAAATTGTGAAATATATATCACCAACCAATCGGCTCCAAACTATCATTTCTTAAACACAGCCTGCAAAATGTAAGGTAGAAGCTGATTGGTTGGTGATATACTGTATCTCTCACAATTTTATCTCACATCAAGCTTTGATAAATATGCCTCAAAACTAGTAGACCCAGCAGGGAGACCTATCGGTAACGTCAGGTGAATAAACAGGCAACGTTTCCAAAATGCTTTTTAAACATTGGGGAGTTTATTATCAAAATTCATGCAAATAAAGTTGAATTTAACCTTTAAATGAATGGGGGAACTTTGTGGCTTTACGATGCTAGGAAGCTAATAATAGGAAACGCTGTATGTACCATCTATTTGTGATCATTGAAATGAACACAAGTGGGCAAAGCCTAAAATGTTGCCACAGATAACTAAATTAAAGGAGTTGGCTACTTTTAGACAACCATTTATAAACAAAGTGTACTAGTACTATATAGTACTATTTAACTATTTAATACCCAGAGGGACTTCTGCGTGTTAAACCCATTAGTCCCTCTCTCCGGGGGTATTGCACAGGACAGATCTCATCGGGAGAGCTTTCCTTTGCGTTATTCAATGTAATCAGTATGTACCCGATGAGAGGTAGGACGTATCCTACCGCATTGCAGATGCGATGCTTAGTCCGTCCCACCCAGATCGAGGGAGAGATAAGAGAGCACTGTCATTTTACACAGCACTGTACAGAGAAATTGCATCATTCACATCCGTCCCTGTGCCATGCCCACCACACAAAGATTCATTGTTTTGTCAAAGCTTTTGGAGTTTGGGTGCAAATCCACGCAAACGAGGGGATAAGATCAGGGGTGCCTAGAAGACGGGGGGGGGGGAATAGTATTTTTTTCACAGTTGTTTGGAGAGGGGTCATGGTCATGCCTCGCATACTTGGCAGCTCCCCCCAGTACCTGAGCACTTTTTGGCTCTCAACAGCCCTGGAAAATATACAAAACACCGATAGGGCCTGAACTCATGACCTCACTGCTGTAATGCTAACTGATACACCTCCTTCCAAGCTCAATATATTGTGCATATTTACGGGTACATGAAATAAAATGTCTTATTGCCGCTATTCACAGTGATAAGGGGAGGCTACTGCTGAGCAATGTGTTAAGGATGTCTTGCCTGGACTGCAATTCTGATAAGGTGCTTTCCTGGTGAGGAGGTTCAGTATAGCGATAACGATCACCTATAGTGCATGCGCAGCCATCAGCCCGCACATGCACATAAAGAAGGGAGAGGAGGAGCTTAAAGACCTCAGGGGCGGGATCAGAGGGTCTCTCTCCGGTTGGGAATTTCCTATTGGTAAAACTTGCTAACGCCATCTGCAGATGGTGTTAGCTGAAAGATAGACGTCCAGAATAGCAAATCTATTCGGAGCTTAATAAATAGCCGCACATTGCCCAATTGGTCATTCTTTAGTGATTGGGGCGGAAAGAAGTAAATACCAACATAAAAAAAACAGCAGGTGTAACTTATCCTGCAAATAAAAAGCAAATTTCACAGGATTTATGGTTTAAAAAGTAGACCCCCTAAAGTGTTGCCATCTCCTACCTAGATGAAGCCACATTTATTAAACCAGTATTGGTGAGAATGCAGCGCTTTTCTGTGAACTAGTGATATCACTGTCAATGTTAGTTGCACCTACAGTATTCCTCAGAGAAGCTGGGTACACACTGGAGTGATATCGGCCCGATGCTGTTCCCGGCCCAACTGGAGTGACATATCGTCCAGATCATTCAGTGTGTATGGCCAATCTGCTGCGCTACTGCGGTCGTTAGCGATATCTACAGGTCGCCCGTGCTGCACGGCCAACCGGATGATAACGCATGCAGTGCCGTGCACAGTAACGAAGGATCGTTCCGTCCTTCATTACATCGTTCTGATGTGTACCGTGGATACAATATGTCAGCCCGTCGTCCACCATATCGTCCGGGCACGCATATCGCCAATGTGTACCTAGCTTTAGTTTTCCCTCCTCCTCTGCAGCGTAGATCGGATGCAACATTCTAAACTGATTTTAATAAAACTGCTCCCAATTTTTTTAAAGTTATTTTATAGTACATAGGAACATACCAAAACATGGTACAGTCAGGATTGGCTGTAAATAGTGCTACATCATGTGTCTACATACACCTTTCGCTCAAATTGCAAAACAAATAGTGCCATTTGGCACAGCCATGGACCTTGCGACTTTTTCTTTAAATATGCGTCTTAGTCACTAATGTGACAAAAGTACAATAAACGGGTACACTGACTACTGGGGCTGGCATGTACTATTGTGGGAGACCACTGTAAATCGCAAATCTGGGTAAAAAAGGCAGAGGTACTGTTATGCTTAATCTGCGGCTTTATGTTAATTCATTTGCGTCAAAAATACTAATCTAGTGACCCTGGTGCACTGTGAGTGAGTTTGTATGCGGCTATGATGCGATAAAGACATAAGGCAGACAAAGTGCTCGGTGAATGAGGGCACATCGGTAACTATCCCAGCTACAGACACTCTGGCGACTGACACAATACAAGATGGGAGATTGCTGTCCTCAATGGTTCAGTGGAATGTGCGCACCTGTTTTCATGTCTTTTGGGCACAGCTAGACAAGCAGTTGCTCTTTAGCTGCTGTTGAACCACAAATATCAGCATGCCTATAACATAGAACGACATACTGTAATAGTGCTACTATGCAACTTGTAGCAGATGCTTCGGTCCAGCAGATAAAATGTGATTATTAATCATCTGAATCTCCAATACCTAAGTACTGTATAAATTGTGTGGAGAGTTCTCCCCACACTTGTGAGAGAAAGTAAAACTTAATAAGTCTCAATTAGATAATAAAGACATTAATAACCACCTGAGATAATGCCTGACGTAGATCATGTGGGTGTTTTATGTCATAAAAATGTCACAAAACTCCCACAAAATTCACAAAGATAATCTGGATTACACCTTTATTTATTATCATCTTGTCTGTCTCAGATCTCTCTAGAAGTAGCTGTGTAATGTTCTAAAATGCAGTTCTGTAGAGATAATTTAAGTGCAACCAGCGGGAGCGCGCATCGCTGGTTGATGACGGTATACACACTGCACGATATTGCGTACGATTAACTATAACTATATCATTCATATCGTCCAATTTATCGTGTAGTGGATATGCGCCTTAACTGTAACACTAATGGCAAACCTAACCCTAACCCTTACCGTAACGGCAACCCTAACCATAACCCTAACTGTAACCCTTACCGTAACGGCAACCCTAACCATAACCCTAACCCTAACTGTAACCCTTACCGAAACGGCAACCCTAACTGTAACACTAATGGCAACCCTAACCGTAACCCTAACTGTAACACTAATGGCAACCCTAACCCTAACTGTAACACTTATGGCAACCCTAACCATAACCCTCATCATAACCCTAACTGTACCACTAATGGCAACCCTAACTGTAACACTAATGGCAACCCTAATCATAACCCTCACCATAACCCTAACCGTAACACTAACTGTAACACTAATGGCAACCCTAACCTTAACTGTAACACTTATGGCAACCCTAACCATAACCCTCACCATAACCCTAACTGTACCACTAATGGCAACCCTAACCGTAACACTAATGGCAACCCTAACCCTAACTGTAACACTAATGGCAAACCTAACCCTAACTGTAACCCTTACCGTAACGGCAACCCTAACTGTAACACTAATGGCAACCCTCACCATAACCCTAACTGTAACACTAATGGCAACCCTAACCCTAACTGTAACACTAATGGCAACCCTAAATATAACCCTCACCATAACCCTAACTGTAACACTAATGGCAACCCTAACCATAACCCCCACCATAACCCTAACTGTAACACTAATGGTAACCCTAACCATAACCCTAACTGTAACACTAATGGCAACCCTAACTGTAACACTAATGGTAACCCTAACCATAACCCTCACTGTAACCCTCACTGTAACACTAATTGCAACCCTAACCATAACCCTAACCGTAACACTAACTGTAACACTAATGGCAACCCTAACCATAGCCCTGACATTCTGACCACATAAATACAATGAGAGTGAAGATGCTCATTACACAGCTTGGAACGCACCTAGGAATTAGCTTGTCTGCCAAAGCTCAGAGAGGAGATGCAAAACGCATTGGTACAACATGAAAATCCTTTTGAAGAGTGGAAATGTCTTTGTATGAGCAAGAAATGCTCCTATAAAAATGGGTCCGCTCCAATCCTTTACCTCACTACAGCAATCTCTATCCATAACAGCAAATCTCATTCTGTACTGTTCCCCAAAACAAGGTACATCAACTCCGAACACACCACATCAGCTCAAATATCACCCCCAAGATGTTCAAATATCTGCTCCTCACAAACGTCCATCTTATGCTACAAACCTAAGTTTCGGTATAACAGGCCCAAAGCTGCAGTGCCCACGACAGAAATGGTCAAAATCACGGACTTCTCTGAAGACGGGTCAGCTCTGCCCTTGGTTACTATTTTGCATGACTTGCTGTTTGATCTCTTACCTGCAGGAATTTTCCCAAGGTGTCACAATATGGCTGGTTTTTACAGGGGAATCATTCAAGATGGCACAAGATGGACCATCCAAAAATATATTATGCATTGTGATACAGGGAAAATGTAATAATTCACATTATTATGGGGTTTATTCACTAAGCTTTGGAGAGAGTTAAAATTGGAGAAAGATAAGTACCAGCCAATCAGCTCCTAACTGTAATTTTTTCAAACACAGCCTGTAAAATGACAGGAGCTGATTGGCTGGGACTGATCTTTCTTAATTTTATCTCTCTCCAAGGCTTAGTGAATAGACCCCTTAATGCAGTATCGCAGATTCCCCCCTTAGCTGTCCTTGGTCTAACCCTATTTTGCATATTGCATCTTTGGGGAGGGGAGGCTTTGGATTGCACGCCCTAATTCTAAACATAATATGAGGTGCTACCATGCTGAGACTTGTAGTACCACACAGAAAAAAAAGAAAATTCATGTGCACACTCTAAGCACGAATAATACTGATAATCAGAATAATTATAGTAAACTCTTCAATTTAAAATGGAGTACAAATGAGGTTCTTAGCACATATTTGGCCAAAAAAGCAAGCCCACCTACCACATCACAGTGACCTCATCAGGTGGGTCCCTAACATACCCAAGGTTCAAGTCTACAACTTGGAATCCCCCCCCGACCAATACAACCAAACCGCCCCAGAACACCACCAGTGAGTCACACATAGCAGTTTAAAGGGGAGATGTACTAAGGCTTGGAGAGAAATAAAGGGAGAGAAATAAAATACCAACCAATCAGCTCCTGTCATTTTTCAAACGCAGCCTGTAAAATGACAGGAGCTGATTGGTTGGTACTTTAGCTCTCTCCAAGTCTTAGCACGGGGGCAGGGAACCTTTTTTCTGCCGAGGGCCATTTTAATATATAGAACATTATTCGTGGACCCGGTGCAGACCACGCCCCTTCCATGTAAGGCAGGGAGAGGCCACAATCGCTGGTGAGAACAACAGTGCCCGAAGCATCCTGAGGATGCTCCTGGGAGCTGTAAGGGCAGCGGTGTGACCATCTGAAGTGTCCTAAGGAAACTCCAGGCGGTACAGCTGCATAGATTCTGGCTGCAGGGTGCCATTCTAGGCACCCTGCTATCCAGATGAGGCTAGCAGAAAAAACCTCCGTGGGCCAGACCAAATCATTCCGTGGGCCTTATACGGCCCCCGGGCCTGAGGTTCCCCATCCCTACCTTAGCACATCTAGCCCTAAATGTTAAAAGTGTATCATTAGTAATAAGTAGCAGCTTAGGTGCTAAAAAGTGTTACATTAGTAAAAATATTGCATCTTATAAGCTGCTGCATGCAAGGTTCATATAAAGGTCTATACTGCGCCTTTAAGATGTGTTCTGTCCACCGCGCTCTTTATTATAACACAAAGGGATCTCTGTCGCTCACCCTCGTATGCACATTGTTTTGGTTAATAAATGATTATGCTATTTACATGAAAGAGCCTTTCCAGGGAATAAGACTCCTTTGTTCTATATGTGTTTATTCCTAGGCAGCCCTGTTCTGTTCTTGTCTGTTTGTTGCTCTGCTATTGCACAAACATATTTAACCCATCCTCTGCTAGTGAGAATCTAATCCCTATTGGGGGTAAAACCTCTGCTACCTGGAAGTGGTCGATTAGCCGCGGTCCTAGACTAAAGATGCAGATAAAGCCGTGTCTGTATCCACCTCTGAACAAGCCTATTATATCTATATAACCCACCTGACATCCCAGTATTATGTGCCACAAACGATCATCTTCAGCAATCAAAATTCCATCAACTGGGCTATATGGCAAATCAGATTGCACAATTGCCCTCATCAAGACACATGAGCGGCCATCAGCTGACCCAGAAGTTGGCGGTACACTGCCACCTTTACCTTTACACTGCCACCTTTACCTCTGCGACCTGAACAGGCCTGGAAAGAAACACAATTAGTGGACTGTTAACGCCAATATGCAAAAGCAGAACTCAAGACGGGTTGGGTACATGTTCCCGACGCTGATAATGCCGGCGGTCAGAATCTTGGCATCCGAATCCCGACGGTGGAAATCCTGATGCAGGTAAGTATTCTAACCCTAGCCCACCCCCTGGTGCCTATCCCTAATACTCACCGTCTGGATTGCGGCATTCGGGATTCTGGCTGCTGTCGGGATGCCGACTACATCCCCTCAAGACAGGATGAACAGAGTGTAATTGACGTGTATTACAGTGCTCTATCCTGCACTGCTTGAAGTATATACAGTGATGCACTTTACGTGGCTGAAACATGATTGCTAAACACTGAGAAATTAGCACATTATAAATAATTGACTATATTATACAACATTGTGGAACCTTGGTTGAGTATCACTTTCCTGAGAGCCTGTGCAGTGAATACAGACCCATTTAAAACCTGAATACTGTAATTAGTATTTATGGCATGTGAGGTCAGTGCACAGTCACATCGTAATTAACCTAAATGGGTTAAGATTCACAATAACAAGACAGAGAAACTGAAATCACAGTTCATTTCCGCTAAACTACAATAATTATACCGCTAATGTAAAATTCAATCTTAACAGTTTTTACACGCTTGTTAGGCTAAAAGTGCATCTGCTGCTTATTTTTCAAAGTGACATGCCTTTGTTTCAGTGCAAAGCTTAGGTGGGTCTCATCCTAAGGATATATCTGAAAAGTGCTAAAGAAAAAATCTTGTCCTCACTACTGAAAGAGTTCAAAGCAATTGGGGTCAACCCAATTCGGAGCGAGGGGGAGAGTTACTGTTGTAAGGGCACCTCAACTCGCCCCAGACTCGCAGCTTTTAGGACGTAGCCCTTCGGGACCCAACACAAATCAGCGAGTCCGGAGCTACTGATCGTGTGGCATATAGCCGCGCTCACACCCTCTGACTCATTTGGTGGGTCTAATTAAAAATACACTTACAAGTCCCCCAGCAGAACTCAATGCAGGTGGAGGCGGGGTGTAGAGGCGCGGCAGTCAAGATGACATCACGGCGATGCGTAATGGCATCACTGAGGTGTGGACTACAAAAAATATATAAAAAGGTAAGGGATGGCAATGGGCACAATAAGTGCCAGATCTACCCCCATCTTGGACCATACTCACCAAGGGCCTGATTTAGATTTGGACACTAAACTTGTACACAGTGATACTGAGACTTCATGCCAATGCACTACATAAGGGGCGGGGAAACTTTTCTCTGCCGAGAGCCATTTTGATATATATATAACATTATTCGCGGGCACACTGCAGGCTATGTGTGATGTCACACGGGGGCGGGGCCACAATTGCAGTGATTATAGCAAAGCCCGGAGCATCCTGAGGATGCTCCGGGGAGCTGTAAGGGCAGGCGGCACTGCTGCATAGATTCTATCTGCAGGATGCCATTCTAGGCACCCTGGTAGCCAGATGAGGCTAGCAGAAAAAAGCTCAGAGGGCCGGACCAAAATGATTCCGGGGGCCTTATATGGCCCCCGGGCCTGAGGTTCCCCATCCCTGCTCTACATAAAACGGAGATGTGGTTCAATTTTGTTCAAAATTTTGCTTGCGATTTTAAAATGGGGCTGAAAGGTTTTCAATAAACCAAAAGTCAAACCTCAACTTGCCAGAATATTAATTACTATACGATTCTATAAGATTGGTCATCTCCCAAGACCTGGGTTCTTCATAACACACTTTTAGAAGTGGATGCCAAAATACTTTGCCTTTAATTTAGGAGATCTTTAAATATATCGTTAGTTGACAGCTATTGCAGCAATCTTGTTCCGTGAATATCAGTGGCTGCAGCTCCCCTTAGAAAAATTCGCCACCTGCAGGGATTGCCTAGCAGTCAGTGGCAGTGACTTCCCATTGGAAGTTCTACCTGCTAATCACAGCCGGACAGGGGGAGGTATACTCTCCCAATGGGAATGGGTATGAAATACCAGATTCCCGTCAGCGGCAGCCCGACAGGTGCAGAGTGCGACGCAGCGGAACCCCGACAGCGCTGGAAATCCCTATCGTGGATAGGTAAGTATCCACTAACCTAACCCCCCTAACCCTCCTTAGGGGTGCCTAACCCTAACTTCCCCCCAAGTGCCTAACTCTAATCCCCCCTCTAAGTGCCTAAGCCTAACCACCCCCATCCCCGCTACCTAAACCTAAGTCCCCCGGGGGGGTGCCTAACCCTAAGTCCCCCCCGGTGGTGCCTAACCCTAACCCTCCCTCCCCCTAGCCTAACCCTCCCGGGGGGGTGCCTAACCCTAAGTCCCCCCCGGGAGCCCTAAACCTAACCCTTCCCCCCCGCGGCTGTCCGCTCGCGGCGCCGGGCATCACTACGATCGTGATGCCGGGAGCCGGTCTCCCGGCGTCGGCGAAATGCGGGCGTCTACATCTAGACGCCCGGCATTTCACCCATGCCGGGATAAGACAGTCGGGAAGCCGGCTGCCGGTATATAGGCAGTCGGCTTCCCGATTGCTTCCCCTCCCAATGGGACTGCCAGTCCGAACTACAACTATCAGACAGAGCGTCAGCCCAATCTGACTAATAGGGGCCGCAGCCGATGAAGTCTCTGGAAGCCTGGGTGAATTTGTGTGCATGCGTGGGTTAAGAATGCCGCACATGCGCACATTGACTCGTCCAGTCACCCCCCCCACCCCCCCGATATCATTGTAGGAGCCACTGGTCAGTATACAATAATTGCGGGCACACATTCTGGCTAAGAACATTTGAGGTCAATCTCATAGTTGGTGTAGAGCAACGTTTCCCAACCTCGGTCCCCAAGGCACCCTAACAATCCAGGTTTTAGTGATATTATAGGTGAATGACCAAACAACAAAAGGTGGATTATTGACCGTCAGGGTGGTTATGTTGTGGAATTCCACAGTGCTGATGACAAATTCATGAATGTAATTAAAATGTGGATAATTTGTGGTGGACATTATAATTGTAAAGGGCAGCTGAATATGCTGGCGATATATATAAATAACGGTTCACGAATGAAATAAATAGAAGTGATCGGGCAATCAAATTTATCAGATCAATTTTTTCCACTGCAAGGTTGAATTGGTGACTCGTCCTTGGGTCCTTGTTACCCTTCCTCTGGGCCATCACCATTAGAAATTAATTCATGTATTAAATGTTGAATTTGATGGAAATGTTGCCTTTTTCAGAATTACTACAAAGTAACCAATGTGTATGCGAGAAGGACCCTAGAAAAGTCTGACTACAGCAACGTGGAACCTCTATAGCCGACACATCAGCAGGACATTAGGGGGTCAATTTACTAAAGGGGTTGTGTTTCAGGGGCTAAGGGCTCTATTCATTATCACTTAATTTAAATTTTTAGAAATTAAGTTTTCAGGCCATTCATCAAAAAGGAGAAAGCAGGAGATATTACAGATATCTCCTGCTTACCTTTCTCTCCTGGAATGGCCTGCTGTCCACCATACACTTGTATCACAGATATCTCCTGCTTACATTCCGCTCCCGGAATGGCCCACTGTCCCCATACACTAGTATCACAGATATCTCCTATTTACCTTCCTCTCCCGGAATGGCCCGCTGTCCCCATACACTAGTATCACATATATCTCCTACTTACATTCCGCTCCCGGAATGGCCCACTGTCCCCATAGACTAGTATCACAGATATCTCCTGCTTACCTTCCTCTCCCGGAATAGCCTGCTGTCTCCATACACTAGTATCACAGATATCTCCTGCTTACCTTCCTCTCCCGGAATTGTCCGCTGTCCCCATACACTAGTATCACAGATATCTCCTGCTTACCTTCTTCTCCCGGAATGGCCCGCTGTCCCCATACACTAGTATCACAGATATCTCCTGCTTACCTACCTCTTCTGGAATGGCCCGCTGTCCCCATACACTAGTATCACAGATATCTCCTGATTACCTTCCTCTCCCGGAATGGCCCGCTGTCCCCATACACTAGTATCACAGATATCTCCTGCTTACCTTCCTCTCCCGGAATGGCCCGCTGTACCCATACACTAGTATCACAGATATCTCCTGATTACCTTTCTCTCCCGGAATGGCCCGCTGTCCCCATACACTAGTATCACAGATATCTCCTGCTAACCTTCCTCTCCCGGAATGGCCCGCTGTCCCCATACACTAGTATCACAGATATCTCCTGCATACATTCCTCTCCTGGAATGGCCCGCTGTCCCCATACACTAGTATCACAGATATCTCCTGCATACCTTCCTCTCCCGGAATGGCCCGCTGTCCCCGTACACTAGTATCACAGATATCTCCTGCATACCTTCCTCTCCCGGAATGGCCCGCTGTCCCCATACACTAGTATCACAGATATCTCCTGCATACATTCCTCTCCTGGAATGGCCCGCTGTCCCCATACACTAGTATCACAGATATCTCCTGCATACCTTCCTCTCCCGGAATGGCCCGCTGTCCCCATACACTAGTAGAGGAGATAGAATTCATAAAGCTCCAAAAATACAATAATTTCAGAACTTGACTGCAGGAACATTTGCCATCCTTAGATGGGGAGTGCTCCTGCTCCTTACCTATGGGAAAGAGTCCCGGGTTGCGAAGAGGGATCCTCCTGTCTGGCTTCTTCCGCCGGGCGTCGAGGGTTTTGTGCACCTGCGCGAACTTTGAAAGGAGTAGTGAAAAGATTCGGGGAGAGAGACGATTTTCGGATCAGCGGACTCCGCGCCGAAGCAATGATGAATTGCTCCGGTGATTGCGGCAAGTTCAAATGTTTAATATACCCCGATAATTAACATCTTGAATAGAGCACTAAATCACACATTTAAGAACACATAAAAATCAAAATAAAAAAAATGCTAGTAAATGTGTGATTTAGCCCCTGAATCACAACATCGATGTTGGTCAATTTATATCGATTTTTCATCGATTAAAAACGACCTTTAGTAAATTTACCCCTAGGAATTAAAACAACAAGATGTGAAATGCACAAGAGTTAATATAAATATATTTTGCATGTGAGGGAAGTAAAGCAATGCCCGGCATGTAAATAGCATACTGTACATTCCAACGTGTCAGAGTACTTTACTGTGCAATTAATGAGCCATTAGCACTTTAGATTTTAGTTGACCTATAAACACGTATGACTGTATACACATTTTCCTACATGCGCTGGCTCCCTTAGGCTCTGCGTTAATTGTGAGCTGTTATCGTGTGTTCTTAAAGCCCATCAAGTGCACTTTGATGCTAATAGCCTGAAACCTGGTATAAGCGAATGGATCTGCACTCGCTCATTTCCCGACAAGTGTTTGCTGTGATAGCTTTGTGGTCTCAGAGGCATTAACACATAGTAACACGCAATGCAGTTCTAAGGCTCATTAAGTACAGTACTTAGAGGGAGATTTATCGGGTGTGGTATATAAGGCAGATATTCATCATGTGGGTACTGTTGAAATGTTGACATGATAGAATGTCGACAAACAAACCTAGGGGGTCTAGCTGTGACTTACCGGCTGCTGAATGTGGCTGGTCACATATGCAGCAGCTTCGACGCAGACAGCTGACACAGCAGCGGTTCCAGTGAAAATTCTCCCCCTATCCCTAACTCCTAGTGCCTAACCCTAACCTTCTGTCCCCCCATAGTCTAACCCTAACATCCCCTCCCATACACTTACCTTAACCCTCCCCTCCTGTAGCCTAACCCTAACCTACCCTCCCATAGACTTACCCTAACCTCCCCTCCTGTAGCCTAACCCTAACCTCCCCTCCCATAGACTAACCCTAACCTCCTCTCCTTAGCCTAACCCTAACCTCCTCTCCTGTAGCCAAACCTAACCTCCACTCCCATAGACTTACCGTAACCTCCCATCCTGTAGCCTAACCCTAACCTATCCTCACATAGACTAACCCTAACCTCCCCTCTCATAGACTAACCCAAATCTCCCCTCCCAGACTAACCCTAATCTCCACTCCCAGACTAACCCTAATCTCCCCTCCTGTAGTCTACCCTTAACCTCCCCTCCCATAGACTAACCCTAACCTCCCCTCCCATAGACTTACCCTAACCCTCCCCCCCTACAACCTAACCATAATGTAGACATTCTGAGAATGCCAGAGTTTCACATGTCGACATTTCAGCTGTTGACATTCTAAGGATGTCAACATTTCAACATTATAACAATCAACATTGTGACCTTAATGCTGCTTCCTGATTTATCAATCCATCTAGAGAGGCCCAGTGCCATAGCAACCAATCAGGTTGTAGATATAATTTTATAGAATGTACTAGAAAACTGATAACGAGGATCTGATTGGTCGCTATGGTCAACAGCTCCACTGGTCCTCTTTAGAAGGTTTGATAAAGCTCACTTTGAGGGGTCTATTCATTATGATATAATTATCAGAAATTATATTTTATATTTTTAAGGTCGCCTCAAGTTTTTAGTTAAAAAGAAAGGGCCATTCATCATTATCTTCTTACTAAGGTATCACTTCCGAAGAGCTGCTATCTCTGTGGAGAAAGCATATCAGAAGTGTGATATACTTCCCCTGCTTGTCCGGAGCTCCATGGGGTGATCTGTGTCTCGTTTCTCCCTACTGGTATCTTCTCCCCAGTGGCTCAGGTCACAGTGCTGCTCCATGTCTATAGGGCCCGGGACTGTTACTTCTCCACAATATCCCACCTTCTACACACATCCTCTGCCAACCTCACCCCCTCCACACTGCCCGCTCCATAATCTCTGGTCCAAACTGCGCTGAGTGCAGGAGTCTGACCCCCATAAGCCTGATCTCAGCTCCATCAGCTCTGGTCCATACTGCGCTCAGTGCAGGAATCTGACCCCCATAAGTCTGCTCTCAGCTCCATCACCTCTGGTCCATACTGTGCTCAGTGCAGGAATCTGACCCCCTTAAGCTTGATCTCAGCTCCATCACCTCTGGTCCATACTGCACTGAGTGCAGGAATCTGACCCCCATAAGCCTGATCTCAGCTCCATCACCTCTGGTCCATACTGTGCTCAGTGCAGGAATCTGACCCATAAGCCTGATCTCAGCTCCATCACCTCTGGTCCAACTGCGCTCAGTGCAGGAATCTGACCCCCATAAGCCTGATCTCAGCTCCATCACCTCTGGTCCATACTGCGCTCAGTGCAGGAATCTGACCCCCATAAGCCTGATCTCCGCTCCATCACCTCTGGTCCACACTATGCTCAGTGCAGGAATCTGACCCCCATAAGCCTGATCTCAGCTCCATCACCTCTGGCCCATACTGCGCTCAGTGCAGGAATCTGACCCCCATAAGCCTGATCTCAGCTCCATCACCTCTGGTCCATACTGCGCTCAGTGCAGGAATTTGACTCCCATAAGCCTGATCTCAGCTCCATCACCTCTGGTCCATACTGTGCTCAGTGCAGGAATCTGACCCCCATAAACCTGATCTCAGCTCCATCACCTCTGGTCCATGCTGTGCTCAGTGTAGGAATCTGACCCCCATAAGCCTGCTCTCCGCTCCATCACCTCTGGTCCATTCTGCGCTCAGTGCAGGAATCTGACCCTCATAAGCCTGATCTCAGCTCCATCACCTCTGGTCCATACTGCGCTCACTGCAGGAATCTGACCCCCATAAGTCTGCTCTCCGCTCCATCACCTCTGGTCCATACTGTGCTGAGTGCAGGAATCTGACCCCCATAAGCCTGATCTCAGCTCCATCACCTCTGGTCCATACTGTGCTCAGTGCAGGAATCTGACCCATAAGCCTGATCTCAGCTCCATCACCTCTGGTCCAACTGCGCTCAGTGCAGGAATCTGACCCCCATAAGCCTGATCTCAGCTCCATCACCTCTGGTCCATACTGCGCTCAGTGCAGGAATCTGACCCCCATAAGCCTGATCTCCGCTCCATCACCTCTGGTCCACACTATGCTCAGTGCAGGAATCTGACCCCCATAAGCCTGATCTCAGCTCCATCACCTCTGGTCCATACTGCGCTCAGTGCAGGAATTTGACCCCCATAAGCCTGATCTCAGCTCCATCACCTCTGGTCCATACTGCGCTCAGTGCAGGAATCTGACCCCCATAAACCTGATCTCAGCTCCATCACCTCTGGTCCATGCTGTGCTCAGTGTAGGAATCTGACCCCCATAAGCCTGCTCTCCGCTCCATCACTTCTGCTCCATACTGCGGATGCTGCAGCTGCAGACGGCTCCCCCCTCCCCCAGAGCCACGCCCCCCCCCCTTTCCCAATACCCTTCATTCTACATTGTATGAGGTAGAGAAAGGGGAATGGAGTTCTGAAACTTCGGCAGCTGTACATCACCTCGGGGGAGAAATGTAACCAGGGGCGGGGTGCAACAAGCATCGCATTTATGGATGTGATGCATCCCGCCAATCATTGCACACATACCGGTGTTTAGCAGCGCCATATACATGATCATTTAAGGCGAAGGACAGCTCTTCCGATAAGAGCTGTCATTTGCAGTGTCTGGACTTTCGGATTTATGCTGTAATGGTCTAAATAGAGTGCACTAATACAAGATAATGGGGCAGATGTTTGAAGCTCTGGAAAGTGATAAAGTGCAGAGTGATAAATGACCAGCCACTCAGCTCCCAACTGTCATTTTTCAAACACAGCCTGTAACATGACAGTTGGGAGCTGAGTGGTTGGTTGCTTATCACTATCACTTTCCAGAGCTTCATACATCTCCTCCAATATATGCTGTAATAATAATATGCTGTTAGCAGGATAATATCAGTGTACGTGAGAGTGTGCATAAGTTCACGGTTGTGGCGGCATTGTGCTAACTAATGTACCATGAGACGAGGCCACTGAATGCTAGGTACACGAGTTTGCTATACACATGAATTTGCCGCCCTGACCGGCATAACAATACAATTTGTGGGAGTGCGCAAAGGTTCACGGCTGTGGCGGCATTGTGCTAACCAATGTACCACTGAATGCTACATACATATCCTGACCGGCATAAAATTACAACAGTGGCTCATAAATGTTATAAGACGTTTTCGGGGGTTTACCTCAAATACTAAGTATCCCCCAGATGTATGAAGGAGGGACTGCAGCAGGTATCTCCGATACTTGCTGCGATCCCTCCATTGTCGCCCGCAGCCGCCTCCCCCATAGATTTCTATGGGGGATGCGATGCTGCAAAATGTATCGGCCCCAGCAGCTAACGCTATCTAAAGATAAAGATAGCGTTAGCCGCTGTAGCCTATGGGGACTTACCGCATATCAGCCGGCGGAGGGATCTGCCAGATCCCTCCACCGGCAATGGGCGCCGCTCATGTGCAGTCCGCGGGACTGCGCATGCGCAGAAGCCCCGACTGCCCTCCGGAGACATCGCAGGGACGGGCTCTTTTCGGAGCCCGTCTCCATGCATGTCCCGGATAATACATCCGGCAGATAGGATCGCATTTTGCTATGCGATCAGGGGCGGTAATGCATGCCCTGATCGCATTGCAAAATGCAATCATTGATAAATGGGCCCCGGAGTCACTTGAGTACAGAGCTAATGATCAGGATAAATAGCACTATTCCATTCGTATTTAACGGCATCCCCATTCGTTCCTATTAATAATTGAGACTTGCAAAAAATGTCTATAAATACAAGAGGAATGGCCTGATTCCCTGAATAAATAATTACATATATATGTTGTAAATTAAGGAGAATATATATCTGTTTGATCATTCCAGCTAAAATCAAATTACATGGAAAACTGAGATCATAATGCCTTCGCTGCTGTAAGTGTGGAAATAAGCCACCATTGTACATTACTTGCAGAGAAAGATACAATTGTTTCAAAGTGTACACATGGAATATGAAACAATGTATCCCAATATAGGTCTGCTGCTATAACATACACCACTGATCAAAAAGTCAGTGAGGAAGTGTGCTGAATAAAATGATTCCTAATTTACCTGTAACATATATACTAGTGCTATTTCTGACATTTTGTCTACATACTACCCTGATAATTTACCTGTAACATATACACTAGTGCTATTTTGATGCATACCAACACATCGCCGCCCTGTAGCATACCATGGGAAGTGCAGTGCTGGCGGGCTTCAACGGATATGAACACTTATGCATATGGGGTTAGCAGCAAACCTCCGAAAACGGCAGTTAGTTGTTTAACCGCATTTTTAGGGGTGATACATCCAGTCATTAGTACGTATGTTTTGTCTAGATTATAATAAGCTGTAACTACCATTGTTCTACAGCACCATTTTGTACTAGCCCTTCAGCACAATTTACTACACAGGTTTATGTATCAAGCAGTGAAAAGCGTGGTGCAGTGGACCAGTAGAGATGTTGCCCATAGCAACTAATCAGCTCCCTCCTATTATTTTATAGACTGTACTTGATAAATGCTACTTCAAACCTTATTAGTTGCTATGGGCAACTTCTCCACTGGTCTACTTCTCCATGCTTTTCACTGCTTGATACATAAAGGCTGAAGCAGAGCTGATAGCAAAGTCGGAGGTAATTGAACCTGCGCAGAAATAACTGCGCCTAATCGCCTATAGGTATAGTAGTATGCAAATGAACAAGCATTCCTCCGCAATTTGCATCATCAGTGAGCAATTACACCAGCCCTATACTTGCTGCAAAACATAGATGTCTGACAACCGGCTAAATGACAGCTCTGCCAGACTCTGCATAGACCCTAATTCCATGGACACGCCTTTGCTTAACAGTGATTGTGTAAGAACGCCCCGTTACAGCCCAGTTATACCCCTCGCAAGTGGAGATGTGACTGAAATGTGTATGGCTCCGCATATTCTGTTCTCGTATACGCTCGGTTCTGCAGTATGCGCAGTGCTCATACACGTGTGATAATAGCACATTGCCCGAGTACCCTGGATACTGGCGCTGGCACTGCATGCAGCCGCAGTGTGCCACACAGATGCCAACCAGGGTAATCAGGCAAAAGGCCGAGGACAGATACGAGAGAGACGCGACTTAATGTCAATTCCTTTGCGACAATAATACTAATCCTATCTGCAGAGGGCTCTGGCCCTCATTCAGAGCCGCTCGCTATTTGCGGTCGTTCGTTCTAAAACAAGGGGTGGCTATTCAAATGAACCGTTCGCTAATTGCGGTCTGTTCACGCCTCTAAGTCTGAACGAGCGAGCAAAACTTGCGGTTGTAATTTTGAAAAATACGCCCCCTTGCCGCTCGCACCATACGTCATGTCTGCTATTTATTAGATTAATCGAGTACATCGAACAGCGTATGAACTGCTCGCTATTCTTGTGGCTGGTTTTTTCAACCGCTATTTTGCGAGCAGTTCTGGGAAAAAACAAACAAGTGACGTGGTCAATGACGCTGCTGTATTAATTATGCACTCCCTTAAAACGCCAGTTTTGACCTTTAAGCACGCCTGCGTTCGAATTCCACCCCCCCATTTTCAAGCACCTTCCCCTGTTACCACCCACATACGCCTCTTTCTGTCACTCAAAATAGCAGGCATTCGCTATATAGCGAACAAACGATTTTTGGCCGCACTGACTGGTTCGCGCATGCGTATTAAAACCCGTACGCATGCGCATATGTGTGAACATCGGTCAGAACGAACGAGCGGCCGCTTACGAGCGGCTCTGAATCAGGGCCTCTGTACAGTGATTTGCGTGCACGTGTAATGCCAAATTCAGGACAAAGTCTGAGATCTCTCCAGGGACGGAGCACCTAACTAGTGCCATGTGGGGCAAAAATGAGAGACATACGAGGACATATCTGTAAGATCAGCCCTATTATAGGTAAATCTGATGTGAATGGAAGAAAGAAAGTTACATTGAGAAGCCAATAAAGGACTACATTCATTTGTAAATTTGGACTAGATCCACAAGGATGTCGTTCGTTTAGGTAGTGTTCCACCCATCTCTTAGAAAACCACAAAGGTGTCACAAGAAAACTGCGGAGGCTGGCCATGCAGGAACACATTCACACGTTTGGCTAGGGGATAAGGAGTGTTCCCTTTCTACATTTTACAAAGGTTCCCAAACAGGCTAAAATTAATTCCCCCGCCCCCTGCACCTCTTAATGACTCAGGGCCCGATTCAGCAAGAAACGCACACACGCACTCGGCCGCTGCGAATATATGCTAATCCATGCATACGCACGACAACCGCAGTATAAGATGCAGACGCCCAGCACTACACAATGCCGCCCACTTCCCTTTACTCAAAACCTGAGTAGTCCGCAAGACAGCGGAAACATCGGTAACATCGAGAACCATCAGAAACCATACGCACAATAGAGGTTGACGTGATCTCGTGCAGGATTTTGGCCACTTCCTGCGTGCATCGAGTGGTCTGGCTGCGTATGCGGCCGCACTGCCTTAATTATGCACGCCCCTGTAACGGCGTCCCAACGCACAGGCACGCCTGCATTCGCCCGACCACCCCCCGTCACCACCCACCAACGCCAAATCAATATCGGAAGGGTCTGCGTACACACGGCGTGTAGTTTGCGTACCCTTACCCGATCGCACTGGCTGGTTGGTGCAAACACAGTGCAATGCATACACATGCATAGTGCGAAAACATTGTCTGAGTGCGTGCGTTCTCTCACTTGCGTTCCTTGCTGAATCAGGCCCTCATTCCCCTGCCCCTGTGTGTTGGAAATGAGGAACCTCAAGGATTCTCAAACCTCGGACTGTCACACATATAGAACAGAATGAATGGATGTCGCTATTTTGCAATCAACAGGCAGAATTAGAATGTCACTGACAGTAATAGGCAGAATTAGAATGTCACTGACAGTAATAGGCAGAATAAGAATGTCACTGACTGTAACAGGCAGAATTAGAATGTCACTGACAGTAATAGGCAGAATTAGAATGTCACTGACAGTAATAGGCAGAATTAGAATGTCACTGACTAACAGGCAGAATTAGAATGTCACTGACTAACAGGCAGAATTAGAATGTCACTGACTGTAACAGGCAGAATTAGAATGTCACTGACAGTAATAGGCAGAATTAGAATGTCACTGACTAACAGGCAGAATTAGAATGTCACTGACAGTAATAGGCAGAATTAGAATGTCACTGACTGTAACAGGCAGAATTAGAATGTCACTGACTGTAACAGGCAGAATTAGAATGTCACTGACTGTAACAGGCAGAATTAGAATGTCACTGACAGTAACAGGCAGAATTAGAATGTCACTGACTGTAACAGGCAGAATTAGAATGTCACTGACTGTAACAGGCAGAATTAGAATGTCACTGACAGTAATAGGCAGAATTAGAATGTCACTGACTGTAACAGGCAGAATTATAATGTCACTGACTGTAATAGGCAGAATTAGAATGTCACTGACAGTCCTATGTTTCACCAACAGCTCCATCAATTAGGAAATACACCAGATGCAAGAGAATAAAATATGGTTATATTGTAGTGTTGTCTATGGAATTTTCATGTTAAAATTCACTTTGATTATTAATATAATACTTTTATGATGGTTTCTGTAGATGGTGCAGTCTCTGCGCCATCTGTTCCAAAGTCTGCTAGACTTTAAATGCTGAATTGTGAATGAATGAATGAAACTCTCCCACAACCTGACCGGAGCCTGACATCAGAGACGGAGACTTATATCCCAAGACTGGGTCTGTTCCTTGGAAATCAGCGCGACAGCTGGACGCATTCACACGGCAGATTGGGGCTTATCTATTAATTGTTATAAGTGGGAGATCATTGAGAGTGTGGGCTCCTGTGCTTTAAATAGATCAAAATCGTGAGATGATTAATAACTAGGAACGAATCTCAGAGGGACGCAGCCAAAATGATAATGTCTCCAATAATTAACCCCCGCCACACACACTCATTTGCACTATTTCTCATCTTGTACTTTAGCTCTAAATACCAGAAAACTTATTATACCGGAGAATAATTTGTATCAAGTGAATCTTAAGGTGTGTTAAGTAAACGGAATGTACTAATAGTGATAGGTATATAATAATAAAAATAGTTGATGGAGCTCATGAAAACCATATGATTGAAACAAGAAATTACTGATTAAGGCTAGTGATAAAAATATTAAGAAAAAATATAAATTATATATGTATGTACAGTATATATATATATATATATATATATATTTTTTTTTTAAGAAAAGTAGCACATGGATAATTTAGGGCCTGATTCTGTGTTGTACGCTAATGCTCCCGCAGCTGCGATTTTCGCAGCTGTGGAAGTGGACTTGAACTGAGACGCCCACCTGAGCCATCGCAACTGTCCGCAACTGCTTACACATATGCAGCATCGGACGCAGGTCATGCAAGCATCGCCATCCTGAGTGATGGTCACTCAGAATGGCCGCCGTAACAGAGACCTAGAAGCCATGTTTCCTGCGTACGGGACCACAGACGCAGGATGTGACGCCCCTGAAAAAGGTTGCGAAATGCCTGTGGTTTTAGCCGACACTCCCCCAAATGCTCCTTACCTGTCAATCACACTGCGGATAAATACATGCAGCCTGCGACTACGGTAATGTACCTTCACGCATGAGCCGTGCAAATCAGACACACGCAGTGGCAAAAAAAACGCTCCATTGGCAAAAACATCAGAATAGCGTAGAACTCTGCGTCAGGTACTTAGTGCAGTAAATAGAAGCGCTGATAATAAACCAGATAATGAGGTATTTCAGTTATCGTGCTGTTCTGCTATCCCTGTTTTTTGTCATATTATGTGACATAGTCAATAGGGACCAACTAAGAAATGTTTGAACATACAGATGGATACCTATGTTCAAATCGCACCAAATTGCCCCGTTTGGCCCCACAGATTTTGTGACTAAGCTGCGCCATGCGTCCCGGCCGTACAGTTTTGGATGGAGCGTGCATCTTATTCTCATCACTAATGTGACAGTAGTACAATGCACTGGACACTGGTGCTGGCATTGCACGCAGCTGCTGTATGCACACGGGCGCTAACCGGGGTAAAAAGGCAAAAGACGGAGGGCCGCACCGCGCCATGAATTGTGCCGCACAGTGTTGTGCCCAATCTGCGACTACATACCAACTCCACTGTGATAAAAACACTAAGCCTAAGCACCCAGTACTCTATAAGTGACTTTGGATGTATCTGCAATGCAACACAAATAGTAAATTGAGAAATAAGTATAAAAGTCCAGGAATCGCTACCTGTGGGAGAACGTCCCTCCTCCCAGATGGGGCAGACCTAAAGACAGCAAGTACGGAATAAGGTAATTCTTATATATATATAGAATGGCCACAGTCACATGGATAAAGTAACCTGTGTGTAGTGAGCAACCTATAAAATACTCCTCAGTATTTCAGGTTATGCAGAGAACAAACCTCACAAGAGGCCTGACATAAGCTGATTGGTTGCTATGGGCAACTTCTCTACTTCAAAGCTGGGTACAGACTGTAGGATATATATTGTCCTGACGCAGATAGGAATGATATATAGTACACATCAGAGCCGTAAGTAGAATTTTTGGTGCCCTGTGGAAGAAAGAGCATTGGCGCCCCCCCCCCTCCATTTTTCAAATAGGGACATAAAGCACCCATAAAAGGGCCATGGTCTCGTGGGGAAGGACCAGGGAAGAGATAGGAGAGGCCAGGAGATGCTGGGGATAAAAGAAGAGGAAGCTACAAGTGAGAATGATAATAAATTGAAATTTTGACAGGCCCAAGCAGCGCCCCCTGCCCTGCGGTGCCCTAGTTACGGCCCTGGTACACATCGTATAGCAGATCTGTATCTAGACTTTTTGGTGCCCACCAAAAAAATAAGTGTGGCCTCATGGGGAAGGGGCATGACAAATCTGATTTGTCCAGTACGATGACGAAGGGGTACCAATCCCATTGTACCACTGTTATAAAGGTGTCACTGCTAAATACAGTGTGAATCCAATGTCTGCAGTGATAATACAATAATTATGCTGTATACTGTATCTAACCAGCTCTATCAGGGGTATTCAATATGGAGCGACAACTCAGTTTCTGCGATGTATTCGCTCGGATGACGTCATTATCGCCGTTTTTACCTTTACACCATATTCAATTTGGAAACTTTTCGCGGGTGCGAAAAGTATATTGCATTAGACCCTGCGAAAAAGTATCACCAAGGAATGGGTGGCGAAAAAAAGTGCAGAATTGGGGTTTTGGGGTGCAACATTTTTGGGAACCCCCATGCAGCCTTCAGACAGTCCCCCAAAGGTAATCTGCGTTAAAAAAAAAAAAGTAAAAATTAAGGGCACCCCAAAAATTTACTTTGAAAAAGGGGGCGAAAAAAAAAAGTTGGGGTACAAACTTAAAAAATAGCGAACTTTACTCTGGGGGGTCCCCAAGTATGCCCTAAGTGTTTTTTTGATTGCAGGCGTTTGCGGCAGGTGGGTTTCTCACAATTTTTTTGTCACTTTAGCAACTTTAAAATATGCTGAACCCCATTTTCAAGTACCCCAAATTTGATGCCCATACTTGTTTTGCCCCAAAAAAACTTCTAAACTTCTAAATGCTCTTCTGCATCACCTTATTCAAAGCCGCATTTATGCACCAGCCGCGGCTATTAGAAACCCCGACTTCCTTCAGTAGTTAAAAATGGGGGTACCCATAGTGATCCCCCATGTCTACACATCTTTAGGGGGGTCCCTAGAATATTTCCCGAAAATTCCCATTTTTGTTGAACCTGTAAAAAAAAGTAGCAAAAATTTACAAAAAAAATTACATAAGGCCCCCGCCCCAAAAGCCAAACCAGCCTCAGGCTTGCCAGCCAGTGGTGATTTCTAAAAATACGTGGAACAAAATGTGTATTTTAGAAACCAACACCAGGCTGCAGGGACTAGTGCTGGTTTTAAATATAGGGGGCAAAAAAGACGTGGGGTACCCCCTATATTTAAGACTAGCACCAGATCCAACCGACTAGGGTGTAATGCCACAGCCCCGGACACCCAATCACCGGGGCACCACGTCCAAAGCATTACACCCCAAGTCAGTCAGGGCAAGCCGGTGATCTCGGGGGAGTCGGGGACCCCCCAAAAAAGGGTCCCCCCTCTCCCGAGCACCACAGGCTTACGCTGAAGCCTGGGGCTCATCCCCATACCCCTGGAGCGGTGGGTACGGGGGTAATAAGGGGGCCAAATAATGTAACACTATTGTACTTTACAGTGGAACTACAAGTGCCAGCATGCCTTCCATTTTGCACTTGTGGAACTACAAGAGCCAGCAGAAATGCGGCACCTGTAATTTCACTGTAAAATAAATAGGTTTAAAAAAAACAAAAAACACATACACCGTGACAGTATAACTTTATTACACACACCTACTTACCTATACCAGATGAATCTGTCCTCTTCTCCAGTAGGATTTCCCAAAAATATGGCTCTGCAAATAAAAAATCATACTCACCTATATCCTGGCGCTGGTCTCCGCAGTAATCCATGTACTTGGCAAAAAAAAAACTTGAATACCCGATCCACGCAACACAGCTATCTGTATGTGTGTTGTCACACATACTCATAGCTCCCGAATGCCAGCTGACGGCACATCCACAGAGCTGGCAGTCACGAGAATCAATCAGCGGCCGCGCTGACTGTAGTGCAGCCGCTGATTGGCTCCGGCGACTGACAGTTCCCACGTGGGCTGACTCGCCCATGTGGGAACTGTCAGTTGCCGGAGCCAATCAGCGGGCGCTCTACAGTGAGCGCTGCCGCTGATTGGCTCACGGGACTGCAATGCCCCGTGAAGTGCCAATAGCTGCCATTCGGGAGCTATCTGTATGTGTGACAACACACACACAGATAGCTGTGTTGCGTGGATCGGGTAACTCGTTTTTTTGTTTTTAAACTGCCATGGATTACTGCAGAGACCAACGCTGGATGTACTGTAGGTGAGTATGAAATCTCTCTTTGCAGGGCCACTCATCATGGATTTCTACTGGAGAAGGGGACAGAACATCTGGTATAGGTAAGTATGTGTGAATGGGTAGGTGTGTGTAATAAACTTATACTGGACACGGTGTGTGTGTTTTGTCTTTTTTAAACTATTTATTTTACAGTGAAATTACAGGTGCCGCATGTCTGCTGGCTCTTGTAGTTCCACAAGTGCAAAATGGAAGGCATGCTGGCACTTGTAGTTCCACTGTAAAGTACAATAGCGTTACATTATTTGGCCCCCCTATTACCCCCATACCCACCGCTCCAGGGGTATGGGGATGAGCCCCAGGCTTCAGCGTAAGCCTGTGGTGCTCAGGAGAGGGGGGATCCTTTTTTGGGGGGTCCCCGACTCCCCTGAGATCACCGGCTTGCGCTGACAGACTTGGGGTGTAATGCTTCGGACCTGGAGCCCCCGGTGATTGGGTGTCCGGGCTGTGGCATTACACCCCGGTCGGTTGGGTCTGGTGCTGGTCTTAAATATAGGGGGTACCCCACATCTTTTTTGCCCCCTATATTTAAAACCAGCACTAGTCCCTGCAGCCTGGTGTTGGTTTCTAAAATACGGTGGAACCCTACACATTTTGTTCCCCGTATTTTTAGAAACCACCACTGGCTGGCAAGCCTGGGGCTGGTTTGGCTTTTGGTGGGGAGACCTTGTGTCATTTTTTTTGCAAATTTTTGCTACTTTTTTTTACAGGTTCAACAAAAATGGGAATTTTCGGGAAATATTCTAGGGACCCCCCTAAAGATGTGTAGATATGGGGGATCACTATGGGTATCCCCATTTTTAACTACTGAAGGAAGTCTGGGTTTCTAATAGCCGCGGCAGGAAAAAAACACCTGCCAAAGCTATGTAAAAACCAGACTTTCTTTTGCAGGGGTACCCATAGTGATCCCCCATGTCTGGACATCTTTAGGGGGGGTCCCAAGCATAATTCCCGAAAATTCCCGTTTTTGTTCTTAAAAAAAATTCCCGTTTTGGTTTTAAAAAAACAGGGATAATTTTTCAAATCACTACAGCAAGTGAAAAAAAGTGCAGAATTGGGGTTTGGGGGTGCAGGATTATAAAAAATAGCCTGTACTTTTGGGAATGTCCCCTTAAAAGGAAACGTTCAAAAAAAAATGTAAAAAAAAAAAAATCGGGACACCCTAAAAAAAAAAAAAAAAGAATTTTGTTGTGAAAATAAAAAAAAAAAAAGGGAAAAGAAAAATGTCAAACTAACAAAATTAGTTCTGGTGGGGTCCCCAAGTATGTGGAAGGTGTTTTTTTTCATTGCGCAAAGTAGAGGCAGGTGCATTTTTGCAGAATTTTTTAAAAATAACTTTAGGAACTTAAAAATATGCTAGCACCCATTTTCATGTACCCCAAATTTGATGGGACCACTTTTAAAAATGAAAAAAAAAAAGCTAGATGCTCTTATGCATCACTTCTTCAAAGTCGGGAAAAAAACACCTGCCGCGGCTATTTAAAAACCCCGACTTTCTTCTGCAGGCAAAACGGGGGTACCCATAGTGATCCCCGAGGTCTGGACATCTTTAGGAGGGTCCTACAATTATTTCCAAAAAATTCCTGTTTGTTTTCGCCGATCCAAGTATCGCCGGGTCCTGTTTTCGACGATTTCATATTGAATACGGGGATAAGCGGGAGCGGGCGTGATACTTTTTCACTGGAAAAAGCTCTGATGTCCGGCGAAAACTTCGACGGCGAAGTTTACGTTTCATATTGAATACCCCTATATATGTAGGAGAGCGCTGGTGAAGCTGCATCTGCAGCAGGATTTATCCATCAGAGCAGCCGTGCACAACTCTAGAGCCGATGCAATGTAGCTCACTGAGTAAGGTATAGCATGCTGCTTGTAGTGTATATGCAGCAAACATCAACGGGTGGGAGTTGGCCAGGGGGGTAATAGGGGAGGCCAGAAGATGCCGGGGATAAAGTGAGAATAGTGAGTATGCCCGTTACGTCGTTCATTGCATCGTCCCATATGCTGTAGGACACGACAGACGAGACGACGCAATGAACAATGCGGTGTAACTACAAGCAACGTGTAATGATACATTGTGCCGCCATAAGCCAGATCGTGCAGTGTGTACGGCACATGCGATGTATCGCTACATCGCTCGCCACATCGAAGGGTTGCACCGACGTATGGTGTGTACCAAGCTTTACTTTCTCAAAGGTTTGATACATCTCCCCCCAAATGACAGAATGAGCTCTACAGATTGATACTGCAATGCGTATAAGATGCAAAATGTAAAGAAAAGTATACTGCTAGCCTGGGAGTGGCTCAATCATATAGATGCTAGGTGTATGAGGCAGATCTGTATATATCTATCTAAAATTCTACTGTATATATATATATATATATATATATATATATATGTACACATATATATATATATATATATATATATATATATATATATACATATACAGTCAGGTCCATAAATATTGGGACATTGACAGAATTTTCAGATTTTGGCCTCTATTCACCACCACAATGGTTTTGAAATGAAACAAACAAGATGTGCTTTAACTGCAGACTTTCAGATTTAATTTGAGGGTACTTACATCCAAATCGGGTGAACGGTGTAGGAATTACAACAGTTTCAATATGTGCCTCCAACTTTTTAAGGGACCAAAAGTAATGGGACTATTAACTCAAAAGCTATTTCATGGACAGGTGTGAGCTATTCCCTCATTATTTCATTATCAATTAAGCAGGTAAAAGGTCTGGAGTTGATTCTAGGTGTGACATTTGCATTTGGAATCAGTTGCTATCAACTCTCAATATGAGATCCAAAGAGCTGTCACTATCAGTGAAGCAAGCCATCATTAGGCTGAAAAATCAAAACAAACCCATCAGAGAGATAGCAAAAACATTAGGTGTGGCCAAATCAACTGTTTGGAACATTCTTAAAAAGAAAGAACGCACTGGAAAGCTCAGCAACACCAAAAGACCCGGAAGACCACGGAAAACAACTGTGGTGGATGACAAAAGAATTATTTCCCTGGTGAAGAAAAACCCCTTCACAACAGTTGGCCAAATCAAGAACACTCTCCAGGAGGTAGGTGTATATGTGTCAAAGTCAACAATCAAGAGAAGACTTCACAAGAGTGAATATAGAGGGTTCACCACAAGATGCAAACCATTGGTGAGCCACAAAAACAGGAAAACCAGATTAGAGTTTGCCAAACAACATGTAAAAAAGCCATTACAGTTCTGGAACAACTTCCTATGGACAGATGAGACAAAGATCAACTTGTACCAGAGTGATGGGAAGAGAAGAGAAGGAAAGGAACTGCTCATGATCCAAAACATACCACCTCATCAGTGAAGCATGGTGGTGGTAGTGTCATGGCATGGGCATGTATGGCTGCCAATGGAACTGGTTCCCTTGTATTTATTGATGATGTGACTGCTGACAAAAGCAGCAGAATGAATTCTGAAGTGTTTCGGGCAATATTATATGCTCATATTCAGTCAAATACTTCAGAACTCATTGGACGGCGCTTCACAGTGCAGATGGACAATGACCCGAAGCATACTGCAGAAGCAACCAAGGAGTTTTTTAAGGCTAAAAAGTGGAATGTTATGCAATGGCCAAGTCAATCCCCTGACCTGAATCCGATTGAGCATACATTTCACTTGATGAAGACAAAACTGAAGGGAAAATGCCCCAAGAACAAGCAGGAACTGAAGACATTTGCAGTAGAGGCCTGGCAGAGCATCACCAGGTATGAAACCCAGCGTCTGGTGATGTCTATGTGTTCCAGACTTCAGGCTGTAATTGCCTGCAAAGGATTTGCAACAAAGTATTAAAAAGTGAAAGTTAGATTTAGGATTGTTTAGTTTGTCCCATTACTTTTGGCCCCTTAAAAAGTGGGAGGCACATATAGAAACCGTTGTAATTCCTACACTGTTCACCTGATTTGGATGTAATTACCCTCAAATTAAATCTGAAAGTCTGCAGTTAAAGCACATCTTGTTTGTTTCATTTCAAAGCCATTGTGGTGGTGAATAGAGGCCAAAATATGAAAATTCTGTCAATGTCCCAATATTTATGGACCTGACTGTATATATACATACACACATACATATATATATCACACACATACAGCACACAGTGGTGTAGCCTACTAATCCACTAGGCGCTAATGCAGTCACTGAGGCACGAGGCACTAACTTTTCTGCTCTCTTCTGGTGGAGAACCCCCTCGTGCAGCTATTACAAGCAATGTCATGTCGGGAATTAAGCTGACATGGATGAAGTGAGTTTCTTTCCATTCCCCATTCAGTATGATAGAAATTTGCCAGGCAACCAACTACTACAGTTAATATTTTACTTTGCTGGCAAAATACTGTAGCTCTTCACGCACCAGTTATCCCTCAATGTGCAGGACTTAAAGCCTCCAAAGCACCCTCTGATGCTGACCGTCCAAAAATAATGCAAGCGAACGGGGATTCGGTATGACATACCGCCGGACCTAAGCACGGCGGATGAAATACCTACGCCGGAAGTCCGTCAGATGAAGATCCCGACGGTGCCTGGTAAGTATCCTAACCCTCCCCACTCCCCCCCTAATCCTAACCTCTCCCCCTATTGCCTAACCCTAACCTCCCCCAGGGGTGCCTAAACCTAACCCCCCCTTCCCCTAGCCTAATCTGAACCCTCCCGGGCGGGTGCCTAGCCCTAAGTCCCCCCAGAGTCCGTAAACCTAACCCCCCCACCCCTTGGCTAACAGGTCCCGATGCCTGGCTTACCTATGTTCAGTATGCCGGGTGTTGGGATTTCGTTGTGGGGCTGATGATAGCTGTCGGTGTTTAGACGCCTATCATTAGTCCCATGCCGGGATTTCACAGTCGGGAAGCCGGCGGTTGCCATTTCGACTGCCAGCTTTCTGACTACATACCGCAAACAGCCCCTGTACACACACCCTTACTGCTGAGGGTTTGCTTTGCTTCAATTTTGACTTTGCCTGGAAAGCTCATGAGCATTGAAGCAGATTGGAAAAGGGGCATGTCCACGTCGAAGAGGGGCATCGCCACCCCTCCAGCAGTGTGAGCCAACATCCCTCCCAAACTGGCCGGTGATCTGGGAAATTCGGTCCCAATCGTGACGGCAGGACAGAGCCCTAAAACACTGCATTTAGAATCTCAGAATGCGACAACCCTTATCTGTGATATTTTATCAAGCGCTACCAGCGCAATCAGATTGGTAAAAATGCAATATATGAAAAGTGCATAGAAAATGCGTTTAAAATGTGTGACTAGAATGCGTTTGAAGCCTGCGTTGCTTTGAAGCGTGTCGCCCATTTTCCTAACACGTGTTTGAACGAGAACTCGAGCAACAGAAAATTACTAAATAAAACAATGTTTGCAGATCTTTTCTATATGAATAATAATAAAAAATTGTAGCCATTCCAGTGTTAAATTACAACATTAAGGGTCATATCCAATTAGCCGCGGTAAATTACCACGGCTAATTAGCTCGCCCGGGGCTCGCTCAGGGCTATCCAACTAGCCTGACGACGGCACTTATCGGGGGTTATTTTTCGTGACCTGTGTCCCGCAAAATAATCCACGATAAGTGCTGTTTTTTTTCCCAAAAAAGGTGAGAACAACATAGGGCCGCGAGCTTATCGTGGCTCCTATGTGTTAACGGGCGAACCATCCTATTAATTCGCCTGACTTAATAGGATAGGGAGAAATTTTTTTTTTTTAAATCGGGGATTATCGGCGAAAAAAATCCCTGTTTTTCGCTGATTGCGGGGATCAATTAGCGCCTGAACAGTGTTCGGGGCTAATTGGATATGACCCTCAATATAGCTCACTTTATAAATATACTTTTTAGATAGTTTTCCATTAATCTTCTAATGCCGTTAGAACCATTAACAACTCTGCATCAAATGATCGCATGTAAACGTCCTTCCACGGACCATCAGTTCAGGGAAAACTTTGGTTGAGAGAGACTCTGGAGCAGTAAGTATCCACTATCACTACAAGACGCGAAAACCCCAAATCAATATTTACCCCGACTCACAAGGGGCTGAGCAGAAGTAGGGGTGTACAGTATATGGCGTCATGTGGTCGTATCACATAGGGGGAGATGTATCAAACCTCAGGGAGAGATAAAGTACCAACCAATCAGTTCCTCACTGTCAGACATCCTCTTTGGCCAGTTGCCAGCTGCTGGTGCCAGATCCCTCGGCTAACCACAATAAATATGGCCAAGTGACCAATGTATTCATAATCTCTTTAGTAAAATACCAACGTACAGAATTTCTCATGGAACAACAGAATCAGATTCCTCCTATAGAGTTCCAGACACATGTAGTATTAATACCAAGGCGCAGAATATAATGGTCCATCCAACGTCGTTACTATAGAGACGACAGCTACAACAATACAGGGCCCTGGGGTGAAGGATGCCTAGCAATAAACTCCTCACTTGCTAGGTATTTGCTCTAGAACACCGGCTAGCCCCTGTTCTGCACCTGGGTCCATGCCTTTAGTAAAAGGCAGTTTCGGTTGACATTTCTGTTATATTCACAGCTACCCGGATACAGAATAGCAATATAGTGACAAGTCTTAATGCGTCCTGAAATGCTACTTATCCTGGTCCTTTCTACTGATCCACATCTCCGTGCCCAAGCAGAACATCGCTCCACTTGTCACCTAATGGCTCCTCCGGCTTCATATATAAAACATGCTGAAACAGATTCTTCCAATTAAAGGGTTGGAATAACTGTCAGGCATTATATTCTGCATTGATCCAGTAAGCCGGCAGCCAAAACCAGCCTATAAATTATAAAGCAAGACTGAAACCTCTGTTCAGGTTCATTTATTGAAAAACTGTGGCATTAACACTTCACGCAGAAATGTTCTGCCGCCCCCAGCCGGTTCATCCATCCATCCATCCATCCATCCATCCATCCATCCATGACACAGCTGCTGCTGACAAAGTAACCGCATAAAATTTATTGATGATTTGGTATAAAAATATCTTTATCACATCAGCCCAAAAGGTTACTGCAGAAATCCATCTCATTGCAGTATATGTGTCTTATGGTTTCTACTAATGTAAGAGTAGTTTTATTAACCTGTGATTAAAATATTCATTAATATACTGTCACTCTCAGCACAGTGCATGGTGTATTTACTATTATGTACTAAATATTTCACTTGCACGTCACAGCAACATAAAATATACAGTCAGGTGCATAAATATTGGGACATTGACAGAATTTTCATATTTTGGCCTCTATTCACCACCACAATGGCTTTGAAATGAAACAAACAAGATGTGATTTAACTGCAGACTTTCAGATTAAATTTGAGGGTAATTACATCCAAATCAGGTGAACGGTGTAGGAATTACAACGGTTTCTATATGTGCCTCCCACTTTTTAAGGGGCCAAAAGTAATGGGACTATCAACTCAAAAGCTATTTCATGGACAGGTGTGGGCTATTCCCTCGTTATTTCATTATCAATTAAGCAGGTCAAAGGTCTGGAGTTGATTCTAGGTGTGACATTTGCATTTGGAATCAGTTTCTGTCGACTCTCAATATGAGATCCAAAGAGCTGTCACTATCAGTGAAGCAAGCCATCATTAGGCTGAAAAATCAAAACAAACCCATCAGAGAGATAGCAAAAACATTAGGGAGGTCATTCAGACCCGGTCGTTGCCGTCGATGTGCTTTGCCCGGGTCGATGGCCCCCCACAGAGCATGCGCACGACGGCACTCACGCCGCATGTGTGAGACCCGCTACGACCGGCACTGTCGATCCAAAGGGGGCGAGCTGTCGATGTTGATTGACAGCTCGCCCCGTTTGGAAGGCGGGCCGGGGGGGTGGCAGCCCAAACGGGGGCGTTCCCATGGGAACGCCTACCGTTTGGGGGCGGCCCCACTGACTAGTGATGTCAGTGGAGAGCTTCCGGCTCAGACAGAGCCGAAAACTCTCCGGGGCTTACGACAAGGGAGACCCTACCCTAGGGTCTCGTCGTAAACCCCGAAGGTCGCGATGGTCTTGACCATCGCGACCATCACCTTAGGCGGTCGTAAGGCTGTGGGTGTTAACCCACAGCCTTACCACCGCAAAGGAGGAAGTCTTGAAAATTCAAGACGTCCTCCCCTCATTCAGACCGACCGCACTCTCTGTGCGAGCGGCTCTGAATGAGGTCCTAGGTGTGGCCAAATCAACTGCTTGGAACATTCTTAAAAAGAAAGAACGCACCGGAGAGCTCAGCAACACCAAAAGACCCGGAAGACCACGGAAAACAACTGTGGTGGATGACAGAAGAATTATTTCCCTGGTGAAGAAAAACCCCTTCACAACAATTGGCCAAATCAAGAACACTCTCCAGGAGGTAGATGTATATGTGTCAAAGTCAACAATCAAGAGAAGACTTCACAAGAGTGAATATAGAGGGTTCACCACAAGATGCAAACCATTGGTGAGCCTCAAAAACAGGAAGACCAGATTAGAGTTTGCCAAACAATATCGAAAAAAGCCATTACCGTTCTGGAACAACATCCTATGGACAGATGAGACAAAGATAAACTTGTACCAGAGTGATGGGAAGAGAAGAGTATGGAGAAGGAAAGGAACTGTTCATGATCCAAAACATACCACCTCATCAGTGAAGCATGGTGGTGGTAGTGTCATGGCGTGGGCATGTATGGCTGCCAATGGAACTGATTCCCTTGTATTTATTGATGATGTGACTGCTGACAAAAGCAGCAGAATGAATTCTGAAGTGTTTCGGGCAATATTATATGCTCATATTCAGTCAAATGCTTCAGAACTCATTGGACGGCGCTTCACAGTGCAGATGGACAATGACCCGAAGCATACTGCAAAAGCAACCAAAGAGTTTTTTAAGGCTAAAAAGTGGAATGTTATGCAATGGCCAAGTCAATCCCCTGACCTGAATCCGATTGAGCATGCATTTCACTTGATGAAGACAAAACTGAAGGGAAAATGCCCCAAGAACAAGCAGGAACTGAAGACATTTGCAGTAGAGGCCTGGCAGAGCATCACCAGTGATGAAACCAAGCGTCTGGTGATGTCTATGCGTTCCAGACTTCAGGCTGTAATTGCCTGCAAAGGATTTGCAACAAAGTATTAAAAAGTGAAAGTTAGATTTAGGATTGCTTAGTTTGTCCCATTACTTTTGGCCCCTTAAAAAGTGGGAGGCACATATAGAAACCGTTGTAATTCCTACACCGTTCACCTGATTTGGATGTAATTACCCTCAAATTAAATCTGAAAGTCTGCAGTTAAAGGACATCTTGTTTGTTTCATTTCAAAGCCATTGTGGTGGTGAATAGAGGCCAAAATATGAAAATTCTGTCAATGTCCCAATATTTATGCACCTGACTGTATATAGTATATTACACCCAACCAGAGGTGCCGTGAGGGGGGGGGGAGTGGGTACCAAATACCCTGGCCCGGGCTTGCTGGAGGGGCAGCAGCCATAGCAGTTTTCTATGACAGTGGGGGGGAGCGATCCGTCTGATCACGCCCCCCCCCCCCACTGGCTATGCACTGGGCTGAAAGGCTTACAGCGCCCCCTCCCCAGCGCTGCAAAAATATTTCTTTTCTCCTAAAAGGTGCGTGGCCACACCTCCCATGATTAGACCACGCCTCCTTTGCCCAGGCCCGGCGCGGCTGTCGGCGCGCCTGCACCCAGCAAGGGCCATCTGGAACTCTATCAGAACTATATACTAGGAGCATACTTACTTACTCTCCTGGAATTTTTGGGAGGCTCGCCATTTTCGGATAGCCCCGAGCAGCTGCGGAAGACTGGCCGGAACTTGAGCATTCCGCCTCCTTCCTACTGAGGTGGGCAGGATGGGGAGATTATTACCGGGAATCGCAGTGCGTATGGGGGATGGAGCTAAAATTACGCAAAGACGCATTTTTTAGCCCCACCCACTCTCCACAGACCCGCGGCATTTTCCAACTATGGGGCGGATTCTAATGAAGTGAGAGTCAGCTGCATCTCCTCTCTCGGCTTCTCCCAGAGAGATGAAAAAAGTAAAACGTACGTATGACTAGGGGGTGTGGCCAAGCACTGTAATGCCCCTTTTGGAATGTTGGAAATGCTGTCTGTGCAGGTGTTGATATTGCAGAGTTATGTGAGTTATGCTAAATGAATAAAGCACAAGCTATGCAGTAAAGCAAATAGGAAACATCTTATAAAAACTGCTAACTAAATGTACATAGAGCAGTCCACAAATAAAATGTTGCCAAGGAAACCATTTGTTGTGCAAATATACACGAAAAGTATCTGACATACCACGCAAAGCTCTTCTTAAATGGAGTCCATTGGGAAACTCTTATCTTCCACATGTCAAGGAGATAACTGTTTGAGCACAGGTGGCTCATCAGGAGCTTAGCTGGAGTCAAGGCAATCCCCGAGGACTGGAATTGGGATGAACTGGTGTATGAGCCTTACCACATTCTTGCAGATCAATAACAATCTTCTGTACTAAGTAACGCAGAACATCAAAGACCTAATAGCGCTGTGCATGTTAGGGTAGCCCGACTTGTCAAAATTCAATCTCATTATTTCACCTTTGGAATTGTAAAAGAAAAAACAAAAAAAACTAAAAGTGTGCGAGTGACAATAGATGACATTTTCTGAATCAATAGATAATATGAGCGATCTGTAGTGGTGGTAAGTTTTAATCAGAATTTTCTGAATCGACATTGTTTAAAGTGTGCAGTCATGCGAAAATCTATGAAGAGATCGTTCATATGTAATAATTTTTTTTTTTAAATCTTGAACTTAAAAATATAAAATTAACATGACAGCAATGTGTCCCCTGCATGTAAAAATACTGTATATCTGATCGTATACAAGGCCAATCGGTCATTGTAAAATGTGAGAATTGTTGCATCTGTGATAAGACTTCTGCTCATTTTGGGGCCTATTCATGATGTTAATTATCTGGTCCGAATGGACCCCGATAATTAACATTCTAACTTGCTGCGGCTTCTGGAGCAATTCATCATTGCTTTGGTGCGGTGACAGCTGATGCGAAAGCAGTACCTACAGGTCACGCATGGGTAGGTCACGCATGGGCACAAAAGGCCCAACGTCCGGAAGAAGGAGCCGGACAAGAGCAGAGGGATCCAAAAGGATCCCTCATCGCAACCCGGTCAACGGGTTTGCGATCCCAGAGCAGGAGCATTCACCATCTGAATATTATATTTTCGGAGCTCGATTAATTCTGTCCCCATACTAGTGTATGGTGACAGCGGACCATTCCGCAAGAGGAAGGTAAGTAGGAGATATCTGTGATACTAGTGTATGGTAACAGCGGACCATTCCGCAAGAGGAAGGCAAGTAGATGATATCTGTGATACTAGTGTATGGGGACAGCGGGCCATTCCGCAAGAGGAAGGCAAGTAGATGATATCTGTGATACTAGTGTATGGGGACAGCGGGCCATTCCGGGAGAGGAAGGTAAGCAGGAGATATCTGTGATACTAGTGTATGGGGACAGGGGGCCATTCCGCAAGAGGAAGGTAAGTAGGAGATATCTGTGATACTAGGGTATGGGGACAGCGGGCCATTCCGGGAGAGGAAGGTAAGCAGGAGATATCTGTGATACTAGTGTATGGGGACAGCGGGCCATTCCGGGAGAGGAAGGTAAGTAGGAGATATCTGTGATACTAGTGTATGGGGACAGCGAGCTATTCCAGGAGAGGAAGGTAAGCAGGTGATATCTGTGATACTAGTGTATGGGGACAGCGGCAATTCCGGGAGAGGAAGGTAAGTAGGAGATATCTGTGATCTCTCCTGCTTTACCGTATTGATGAATGGTGCGATAACTTAATTTTTACAATTACAGGTGAAAATGTGCATTTTCACCTGCTTTTGTGAAAATTAAGTGAGGCCCCTTTATGAGATGCCACAGGACAAATTTGTTCTTGCTGAACCCAAATCATTTAATGAACAGAAGTTCATGATGGAAAAATAAAATCACTTCAGTAATTAGACATTTCCATATATACAAGATACAGATCTGGGAGGAGGCACTAAAAAACAATATTAACAAGCTCTGCAATGTAAATAGGTGAATGGTGATAAAGAGAGGTGAGATAACAGAACCTTCTAGCCACTGAGCATATGATTGACTGAACGAACGAACTAACGAACTAACGAACGAACGCAGACTTTAAAGGTCTGCTAGTATTTGTTTGTTTGGTACAGTAGTTCTGGTCTTTTGTCTAATAAACTTCTGGGAAGAGTTTATATATAATAAGCTTAAGTTCAGGCATCACCTACATATAGACAGCAGATGTGGAATGAACCAATGGTGGAATTATCATCGATGCAGGGGGTACCAGTACCGGTCATTGGAGGTGAGGAGGTTTTATGGCACCAAGGCCTCTGTACCTCCCCAAGCTCTCCCTGATGCCACCAATTCCAGCAGAGACTTCTTCCAAGTGGAGCTCGCGTTGGATACGCACGAAGAGGAAGGCTAGAGTGGCATCACCCAGCCCCTACCTACTGTAAGTTTTGCTCTGAATTGAATTTGAACCAATGTCCACAAAAATTCCATTAATCAATTCACCAGTATTCAGTGACATCACTGCGGTGCACCGTTACAGCAACAGCAATAGAGCCGCTACATCTCTGGCTGAAAGCCTTGGAGCAGCGGTGTCGCACCAGCCCCGCTATGGAGATAGGCGAAAAGTGGTGATGGCACGGTGGCACAGAAGTCACGGTGTGTGCCGTATCTCTGCAAAATACAGACCATCAAATGGTGGCTTTCCTATGGGCCCTCAACAAATGGCTATTATTGCGCTGGGAGGTGAGTCATTAAAAGTGGAAAACTCCTCAAAGCAAAGAATCGTGTTCGCAATTAGGGCGGCCAAGTCAGTCATTTAAAAGAGACACGTGAAATGTATTACACCACACAGCAATTAGTGCAGCTTCATGCAGCAGGCCGTCAGTTATCATTACTAATTACAAAGCAGCCAGGCAGCATGTATATTTTATGTATGTCAGGATTAAAGGGCTGACCTGATAACCCCCATTCACAACAGGGGATTTTACAAAACATGGCTGAACTATTTCTTTCTGAAGGATTCAGCAAAGTGACGTCTGCACCAATGGACACTGCTCCATCATTTTAATGATGTAACAAATAAGACATTCTAGGGCAGCCTACAAAATTAGGAAACATTTTACAAAATGAACACATCATCGTCAGTATGATTGAGCAGAAGGGGCTTTCTGGTCCGGGTGATTTCGCTCTGCAGTTCTAGAGTACCGTATAAATGCGGCAGCCAGATTGGTGGTGCACAACATAAGGGACAACAGGTAACTATAGACTGACCTTGGCAAAGAAAGAGAAGCATCACATTTATAACAACGCTGGACTTGAGGTGGCCCCTTAGTGCCTGTCATTTCTATCCAGCAGAATGGCTTTGCTCTGATTGGTCAGTGAGTGAGAAAAGCCACTTTGATTGGTTAGATACTCATGTTGGCAGTTTGCTATGTTCAAACCAAAGGGGATTTTCTCATGCTCTGACCAATCACAGGGCGTTCTAAGTACTGAAGTTTTGACTTTGCCAAGCCAGAATCATGAATGAATACATGCAGCGAACAGGGAACCCCTTGCAAATAGGTGTGGATGAGTGTTTATTTCAATTAAGTATTTTTTATGCGGTCTGTGATTATTTTTTTTTTTTTACCGGTAGACTATAGGTCCTGGCAGGCCTCCCTTACTGGCAAAGCCTAGTTAGGATAGCAGCATTTTCGGTGAGGCACCGCACTTTTCTTCGATAACATTCACTTCAACCCCTTCCCTAATGGAGCTTAAAATCTGTGTTTCCTATCACATGTCCACACATACTCATGGACTAAGGGTAATTTACTAACCAAAAGCAAATTTACCTACCAGTATGTTTTTGGAGTGTGGGAGGAAACCCAGGCAAACCTGAGAACATACAAACGCCACACACTTGAGCCATGGCTGGGTATTGAACTAATTATCTCAATGCTGTGGGGTAGTAATGCGAAGCACCACACCATCTTTGCTGGTGTACGAAGCAGGAAGCCTGGCGCCTCTCCAGGTTGCAACCATGTCGGCCTCTCAGCCTTGTCCTCTGGCACCGCCCTGGTATGGCATTGGCTCTAGTGAGATGCCTCAGCAAATCAGAAATGCCTATAAATGTGCAGAGGGGTGAAGAGATCCCAAAAGTGCACTGTGCACTCTCAGTGATCTAAGCGATTCCGTTCTTCTTCTCCTAAAATAATGACTTTCTTAGACACTTATGGCTTAAACCTAATCATGCGTGTGAGAGGATATATGGACTGTCTAAGCTACATGTGGATTGTTTGCGCGTATAAAGCTTTTCATTACCTCGCTTGGAGTGCGCTGGAAATGTGCCAATATGGAGGCAGAAGACGTGGGCCATTAAAATGATAAAAGGTGACCAAAAGACTGTCAGCTATAAGCTTGTGCAAAATTCAACTCCATTTTGCAAAGCAGAAATGACTGTGCACCCCTCCATGCAGCAAGCAGTGACCCTAAAAATCGCCCGTCCTACCACTTTACTCCGATTCAATAATCACTGCAAGAGAATATATATTATTTCTGTGCTGCTCAGCAAAACTAGGAGCACCAATGCGACACTGCGCATAGAATGCCACACCTCCTCCCAACCACTTCCCATCAGCCTACGGAGACTCCTGCTGATCCTCAAACCCTGCACCTGGCTCCGTAACACTGTATGTCTCAGCGAAGTTCCAGGCGCACTTGCTCCAATCGAGAAGCATGATGGGTACAAAGCTCATCTTGCACTATGGAAGGACATATTGCGCTTTGTACATGACCCCCACTGTATGCAGGATCGCTGAATCTGTCTCATCAGGTAAGTAGGTAAAATTTTTTCAGATGAGATACATTATGTCAACATTCCGAATGTCAACAGCATAATGGTATTTTAAGCTAAACCTAATACTCTAAACCTAACCCTAATTTCAGCCTAACCCTACTCTAACCAAAACCGTATTCGCAATTTGCAGCCTAAGCCACCGAACTTCCGGAAGAGTAGGCACGTCGCCCGCATCCTGCCCACTTCCGAGTGAAGTTGGCAGAACGGGAAGAATCTTCCCTCGAACCTGAGGTATGTCGCGAGGGGGTGTGGCTTAATGCGGCAATTCTATGATCATTGCGTCATTTGGCCCGCTCCTTATTCAAATGTGCCCGATTGGCACCATTTGTTCATTCATGTAGAAATATACTGTGTAGAAGACTTTGCAATGAATCACTTTTATTTTAGGTCCAACAGAAAGACCTTATCACCTGCGTATCGAAAACCATGTCACAATGCGGTTGGGAGAAAATGATGTGGGCATCACAACCCAAACATACAGTGGCAAACTCATTACCGCTGTAGAACATACCGCACAAAAACATAGGCACCTCCGAATTTTTTTTTTTTAAAGTGACGCAGATCCTAGTCTGCGGGAATTCACCCCAAATACATCTGACAGAGCAACAATAGCGCAGTATAAACGCAATAACAGAAGCATGGCTAAAACGGACATGGCAAGTTACTTAAAATGTCTGAACGAGGAGCAGAATAGCACACAAGAACAACATTAGAGATCTTGCATTACACCATACCCATTGTAAATACAAGTATCTGAAGATCTCCTTCCTGACGAGATTGATTAAACATTAAAAAGGTGTCTGCTAATCTTTCCTGTGTTTGGCCACGCCGACTTATCTGCGTCTATCTCTCTCCTGTGCACTGGGCACATAGTCCTCAACGTGGGCACTGCCAGCAGCCTAACAGCTGCTCAGACCGTGCCCGGGGGACACATGTCATATGCTTCACCCAATGACAGATACCGTAACGCAAACTGTTTGCATAATTCAGAAACAAGCTTACGCTCCTGTCTCACACACACAGGCCTGTGACTGACAGGTTTCATTATGGATGCGTTAAATAACCAGTGGACATTCCACATCCACTGCATAAACTTTGACTGGGGGAAGGATCCTATTAAGGAAGCATTGTCTGCAGATCCCAGCTGTTTCCCAGTTCTTGAGGCAGACACACAGACAATACCCCCACCCCCCCTCCCCCTGCATCTCTGCTGGAGTGAATGGGAAATGTTTAAGAAACTTACAGTTTTCAGTGCCCGTATCCTGGTCTTGCAGAACTCCGTCTACAAATCCTGTATATCCTAGCACCACCCTTGTGGCTGAGAACACAGTGTGGACTAGGCTTCTATCCCAGCAGTGTATGAAGAGAAGAAGGCGTGCCTTGTAATCTCCACACGGATATGAGGAACTCACCTCAGGCAAATCTTTCTTGTGACTCAACCACATTGCAACAAAATACATACTCTGCTGTGACTCGAAAAACCTACGCAGCAACTTGTGTCCTTTAAGTAGGGTGCTGCTCAGGAATCTCATAAAAGGTTATTCTGCGCAATAAAAAACAAAAAACAAAAAAAAGAAGCAACAACACATCTTCATGCATTAAATCACATACAGTACAGGCCCACCAACAGACATATGGGAGCGTGTAATAATGTGCCCACACACAAACGTGTATAAAAATATCCAAACACCACAACATGAAAAGCAAGAGGAAAAATACCATCTGATGCACCGTATAGCGCTGTAACTGTAACGATACCGAATAAATTAAATGTGGCGTGAATGCACTCAAGATTGTTCAATGTATACGTCGTTGTAAGGAAAATGATTGGATACTTTTAATTGTAAAAAGGGATAAAAAATAAAAATTTTATAAAATGTATATTACACTTTGGTACCTCGATGGGTTTCAGGGGTCTATTTACTAAGCAGTGTTAGGAGACAGAGTGAAAAGTGATAAGGTGCCAGCCAATCAGCTCCCAACTGTCATTTTTCAAACACAGCCTGTGAGATGGCAGTCAGGAGCTGATTGGCTGGCACCTTATCACTTTTCACTCTGTCTCCTAACACTGCTTAATAAATAGACCCCCAAGTCTTTAATATAAACAGCATAGTAATAATGAGAAAGAGAGGGAGAGACAGAGGACCTCATTCAGAGCTGGTCGCACAGAGCGTGCGGTTGGTCTGAATGAGGGGAGGACCTCTTGAATTTTCAAGACATCCTCCTTTGCGGTGGTAAGGCTGTGGGTTAACACCCACAGCCTTACGACCGCCTAAGGTGATGGTCGCGATGGTCAAGACCATCGCGACCATTGGGGCTTACGACGAGACCCTAGGGTAGGGTCTCCCTTGTCGTAAGCCCCGGAGAGCTTCTCTAGTGATGTCAGTGGGGCCGCCCCCAAACGGTAGGCATTCCCATGGGAACGCCCCCGTTTGGGCTGCCACCCCCCTGGCCCGCCTTCCAAACGGGGCGAGCTGTCAATCAACATCGACAGCTCGCCCCCTTTGGATCGAGACCCGCTACGACCGGCGCTGTCAGTCGTAGCGGGTCTCACGCATGCGCACGATGGCGCCGTCGTGCGCATGCTCTGTGGGGGGCCATCGACCCGTTCCGAGCGCATCGGCGCTAACGACCGGGTCTGAATGACCCCCAGAGAGAGGTAGAGAGTATAATTATTTTAAATGTTGAAATGATACATGGGTGATAATGACACATTTTATTTCTGCAGGTGAATTCACTAGTATCTCAGTCAATTTGATTTAACCAGACTCAAGCAAGGATATCCTTAAAACATGAACTGTAGTGGCGGAGTTTGGGAACCTCTGGGTTAATGTACAAAAACACCAAAGTCGATACATCACAGACATTTACAATAATTTTCTAAACTGTAGTAGAAAAATGACAGAAACTGCTGCAATGGTTGCTAAGGGCAACAGCATCTCATCGCTACCCATGCCTTCATTTTCAAAGATAACAACCCCCCTCCCCTCCCCCCAAAGTACTATTATCTGATTCTCTATCTTTGACTATTATTATTTTATTCATGGAGCCTATGCAGTATTCATAATATTATCTTTGGAGTAATTACATAGAACAACATAATTAAAAGACTAAACAAAACATATTGACGGCAGAGAGGACAAATATTGATGGAGTTTATAGGGACGGAGTAATGTGTAAAAGTAGAATTTGTTTCACGTAGAATCTCGACCTGTTGCAAGACGCTAGAACATTATATTATGTTAGTGGTATTGGCTGGTACATGCAAGGCGGAGACCCGAGGAGACAAAAAAATGTTGTTCTTCAAAGTAAACAATGTCAGGTATTTATTCCCCTCCGGCATTTATCACCCGGGTTCTGAAAGAGAGAAATACTACAGGTTATAGCCTTCGGCAAATGCCCGAGGTGTAAAGCAGAAAGGCCGGTCTGATCGGAATTCTCAAAATGCAGCACAGAAGGGCGTGGGGAGCTACGGTATACCTCTTCTGTATTCTTCTCAGTTACTGTATTACAGCTGCCATGACAGCTCACCTGCCAGGAGAAGTCTATGAAATAATTACACGTGTGTCCATAATAAAATCCCCAGTAGCAGTATTCCTGCCATCTGAAAGGTGTTGGCGTCTATGTACTGTAAACGGTCAGGCAACTAAACAGGTCACCTGTTCAGAGCATGTAAGAAATCAGCACTACTTTGGGGATTCATGAAAGCTTGGAGAGAGATAATATTGTGAGAGATAAAGTACCGACCAATCAGCTCCTGACTGTCATTTTTCAAACACAGCCTTTAAAGTGACAGTGACGAGCAGATTGGTTGGTACTTTTTTCTCTCTCCAAGATTTCAGGAATACCTCCCCCCCCCCCCCAAAAAAAAAAATCCGGAATAAAAAGACTACTATGGATGTTAAATGGGCCTTCCACATTCAGACAACTTTAAAAGTTGGAAGAGTTCATGTACAACGAGACCATCGATTTTACAGAATACATTCCTATACCTCTCTGGTATTCTTCCATGGTTTTCACGTTGGTCTTTATTTCGTCCAGACACATTTTTGATTTTTTTTTTTACATTTATGGTATGGGAATCAGCCCGGCAGTGGTAAAAACCCCGATCGTCCAACGGTAAGTACTGACTAACCCTATTCTACCCCTTAACCTTCCCTTAGGGGTGCCTAACCCTAACCTCCCCCCCAAGTGCCTAACCCTAATCCCCCACCCTAAGTGCCCCCTACCCCCGGGGGGGTGCCTAACCCTAACCTAACCTCTTCTCCGGGGGTGCCTAACCCTAACCCCCATTTCCCTAGCCTAACCCTAACCTCCCAGGGGAAGGGGGGGTGGCTAGCCCTAAATCCTCCTGGGAGGCCCTAACCTAACCATCCCCCCTTCGATTGGTCCCGGCGTAGGTCTAATGACAGGCGTCGGGATTTTGATGCCTGTCATTAGACAATTGCCAGGGTTAGACAGTCGGGAAGCCGGTGGTCGGGACCACGTCCGTCGGCTTCCCGACTGCTCACCATGGTATGACGCAGAATTGCTCTAATGAGAGAATTGAATTTACAATCTGATTCTGAGTCACACGCCACCCGAAATTCCATACACCAGCCGCAAACCTAAGTCTAATGCGAGTATCAGCCCGTATTCCAAGTCGCACTGATCTGTGTGGCTGCACCACCCCAGCCCCCTGTCCTCTAGAGCAGCCATAATCACTACTATCTGCACTGACACTTACCCCATGCTACAGTAGGTGCAATACATACGTCTCAAACAGGCATCTTCTTGGCCTATGCGTGACTCAGAATATGGTATAACTCTGGTTACATGCCCACTATACGGCCAGGAGATGGTACTCATACGTGCATATGCCCCGATAACGCCCATGTGATGGGCGAAGAGAAACGACTGAGATGCTTCCGACACATAATCGCTCAGAGATATAGGATGATGCGTATTCTTACAGCAGCGCATGCACGGTCTGCAGAAAAATCACTTTATGCGGCTGCATTAGACTGGTATCCGGTCAAAAGGTCGGCAGTGCCAATCATAATTTTTACATCACATTGTCGACATCTGAATGTAGACATGGTTCAAACCGTTGACGGTCACCATGCTGACATCCTCAGAATGTCGCCATGCTCACAATGTCGACACCTCAACTAATGGGTTCAATACTCACTGAAATTCTGCTGCAGAGACACCGCTGAAGCAACTCATCCTCACGTGACCGGCGAGACCCGGAAGACGACGCTGAAGCTGCAGCAGCTGCCGGGAGAAGGGAAGACACCGCTAGACCACCATGGATGGTTTGTCGACAGTTCATCATGTCGACATATCATCCATGTAAACATGTTGAATATCGGCATGGTTAATATTGAGCACCATACCCAATCCCATTAGACCTTGCGTGCAGAATCAGGCCCTTAATGTGCATGGGAAAGTTAAACTGTGTCATATCCAAGTGATCATGAGCAAAGGGTCAGTGGCATCTGGGTGGGGGGAGCGTGTGGCAGCAGCCCAGTGCTGGTCTCAATAATGCATAGCCCTGGTTGGAGGGGATGACTACATTGCCCCTTTAAAAAAAACTACACTGTTTAGCATCTGTGGTCTCAAAGGAGGTAACTGTCAATCACCTGCTGTTACCCTGCAAATGACGGACAGTCACCTCTGTTCATAAAAGAGATGCTGCCAATTCATGGATTTAAAATTAAATACAATTTTAATTATCCACATTTGCAATCATTGACTGTAAACTGCTATTCTCATGGGATCCTCATGTACTGATAGCAAGCCATAATAATACGTGGGGAGAAATCATACGGTCACCTGGCGTTAGACAATTTAATACGTACTATATCTTCCTACAGTACTAGTCTCATATGGGGGCTGACCGACTCTCTAAAGTAGTGTCACAGCAAGATTTCATAATGGGACCAGTGAAGAGAAAAGGAAAAAAGTTATGCCGTCCAATAAGATTGCGGAAAATAAAAAAATTGCTATAATGTCTTAATGGTGTTTTTAATTTCCACAGTATTACTAGAATACCCATTTACAGTATTTCCCATCCCTACCTCCTGCTGGAGCAAAAGGAGGATTTTGGAAGGGGGATTCCAAATATAAATAGTATACGTTAATATTGTTATTAGTGGAAATAAGCACACATATATATATATATATATATATATAATGTTGGGTGTGAAATCCCGGCTGTCGAGATACCGCTAGTCAGAATACAGACAGCGGCATCCTAACAGCCAGAATCCCGACACCCATAGGAATGCACGGTGTGTAATTTCCTAACCCTCCCTCTTCGGTGCCTAACCCTAACCCCCCCCTCTGTGCCAAAGCCTATCCTCCCCCTCCCCGTACCCTAAACCTAACCCCCCCCCCTCCCCGAGTGCCTAAGCTGATCCACCCCCTCCCCACACCCTAATCCTAACACTCCCTACCCGGTGCCTAACCCTCCCCCTAATGCCTAACCCTAACCCCGCTACCTAACCCTAACACCCCGATACTTACCTTCGGGATGTCGGTGGTCGGGATACTGGTGCCGGGATGCAGACTACATCCCATATATATTATACACACATAAGAATCCTCTTCTAGTATACTATAGTCCTAAAACCTAATTTAATAATATATGGAATGCATGGACTCTGCCATTTATTGGTCCTAAGGTTTTTTTTTTTTTACCTTCTATTTTTCATAGATGAGCGGTTTGGTTTCGGCATCTTTTACGGATATCTCGGCACAAATGTCCTATGATGTTTTGCCTTGTTCTGAAGAACTTGACGGGAAGATCTGAGGCAAAACCAAACCGGTCATCTCTGATTTCCTATTCTATTCCTCCTCTGTTTATTATTAAGTAATATATTTCACATATTTCTAAGTAGAAAAAAAAAAAGAGCATGTTCATAATCCATGAGCAGGACCACCAAAGGCATCAGCGTACCTGGGATGTGGCCACTGAAGGAGGTGTGGCTAAGATGCATTGGTGTGTGCTGTCACGTGCAGTGGGGGGGGGGGCGTGGTCATGGCATCATGGGAGGACTGCTTACCGAGGCACAGGTAATCTGTACCCAACCACTCCCATTTACAGATCACCGTTGAATACTGGTGGCGTTTTACCATTGACGTTATAGTGGTGCTTGTACAAAAGATTTCTGCTGCTGACGCACTTAATTCCGGCATCGACTGGAAAAAGCATTTCCGTTGGATCGGCCAACGTTCATGGTTGCCGACTATCGCTTTCCGATGGCCATCTCTTCCCCCTTCTCAGCATCCCGGTTTGTAAGGATTACTTATTAAAATCGGTCAAAGGTGCAAACCTTAAGGGCTCTATTTATCAATCTATTTTTTTTTATTAATATAAGGTGAAAACTGGTGTTGTCACAGCCTTTTCACGTTACTTTAGTTTCACTGAAATGTATTAAAGGACTTTTTGGAGCAGTATTTGTGAAAAACTACTCCAAGCCCTTTATTTCGCATTTATTTAGTAAGCAGATATTTGGATGGGAAATGCGATCTGCTTGAAGTGTACTAAGGGGAATTGTGAAACAATACCAGGTGGGAGCCCTGCGATAATTCCATATGGAGATGGCGTTAAGCAGGGTTCCCCCGAAGTCCTTCTCCGCTCTCACAGGCAGAGCAGAGCCAGGAGCTGGCCCTCTGTGATCAGCTTTGTGGTCTAAAAAGACCACTGTAAAAAACAAAAATAAAACACCTACCTGCAGCCAGGGGTCCGCGGATCGGTGAGCTCTCTCCTCTGGTCAGCCGGTTGTCAGGCTCCTGCTCTCAGTCAGCTGCGCCGTAAACTGGCAGCTCAATGTACAGCACACATCAGCTGACCGGGGTCACAGACCAGGAGACTACCCTCTGTCCCTGCTTGAGAATCTTAATACATTCTTGTGATATTTCCTAAATTTGCAATGAGAATTTAGGTGAAAATGGCACATTACAACTGCATTTGAAATGCAGACTGTAGTAAATACTTTAAACACTCACCATGTCCTCCAAGATAACAAAGCTTAATTCCAAGTTACATGTGACAGCTCACAAATCAATTGCTAAATATTTCTGCCACTGTTATTACACCTGCTGTAACATCCTACACTTACTTACATTTTAAAGTGGCTACAGTACGTTCTTTTGAAACTGTAGATTTAAAACATGTTTTGTGATTATTAAGAAAATAAATATGACCTTGATGTACCTGAGGCCCATAGAAGTGCTAATGTACAACATTGCTAATTCTGGAGCAGAGAGCATTTATTAAATACATAGTTCAATGATTTAAATGAAGGCTGCAAGAATTGACCTTGTGAGCTGTACAGAAACACTATTCATAATGAGCAAGACTGGTAAAATGTATGAATATATATATATATATATATATATATATATATATACACACACACACACACACACACACACACACATGCACACACAGGGCCGTAACTAGGGTGGTGCGACCTGTGCACTCTAGGGCAGGGGGCGCTGTTTGGTCCTGTCACTTTTCTGTTTATAATCATTCTCACTTGTAGCTTCCTCTTATTTCATCCCCAGCATCTCCTGGTCTCCCCTATCTCTTCCCTGGCCCTTCCCCATGAAGCCATGGCCCTTTTTTTGGGTGCATTATGTCCCTATTTGAAAAATAGGGGGACACCAGATGCTCTTTCTGGCACAGGGCACCAAAATGTATAGTTACAGCTCTGTGTATATGTATAAATATATACATATATATATATATATATATATATATATATATATGGTCATCACTTTAAAGGTGCCTACACACTTACCGATATTTTACACGGTTTGCCCAATTCAGACACATAATGACTACTAATCGTGTAAAATATGCCCAAATCGTGAGTGCCCACTCACGGTGCCGATGCGATGCCCGCAGGTCGTACATCGCATCTTCAGGTCTGCCGTGCTGTAGGGCAGATCTGACAATCTCAGTCACAATGCACTGGAATAGTTAGGAGGCACGATAGATCGTTTGTTACATTGGTCAGTTTGTAACACCAAATCGTGCCCACGACTGCCGGGGAGTTCAAGAGGAAATCGGACACGATATCAGATCGTGAGCACATCGCCAAGTGTGTAGGCACCATAACACATTCCTGTTTATGAAGAGTACGGATCGTAATACTGTACTGAGGAATGATAGTTTTCATCCTTATCCCTTGAGAAAGGAATTGCCATATTACCATTTATTGAGAGCTAGACGCATTACATCAGATGACAGCCAATTAGCACAAGCATTAGATGATATGACCACACAATTCGTTAATCGAGGTTATAAGTGCCAGGAATTGGTTAAGATTTAGGATAAGGTGTTGCGGATACCACGTGATGAATTATTGGCCCCCAAAAGGTAGACAAAAAAATAAGCTTGATAAAGATCATATCCTTTGGGTGAATCAGTTCACTACAAGTAGTTCACAAATTGTGAAACAGGCCAAACAATGGTGGCCCATTGTCAATACTGATAGTGAATTACCTGCACTACAAAATTCTAAATTACTACCTAGTTTCACTAGAAATAAGAATATTAGAGACTATGAGGTTAAGGGCCATATTCAATTAGAAGCGAATAGCAGAGATCCGCGAAAAAGTATCGCCGATAGCGACTTTTCGCCTGGCGAAAACTTATCTCCGTATTCAATTCCATCCGCGTACGTGGAAAGTCAATGCAATGTAATAGGCAACAAAGATTTACCTCTGAATAGCAGTAGAAAAGGAGTGCACATTTTTTGTTTTGGGGTGCAAAGGTGAGGAAACCACTCATAACCCTTGGGACAGCCCCCCAATGGACAACTGCGTCAAAAAAGTGCAAAGTGGGGCTACAACTAGCGAAATAATGTTCTGGGGGTGCACTAAGAAGGGATCAAGTGTTTTTGGAAGTACAGGTGCTTTTAAGCGGGTGGAAATTCCGCAATTGTTAAAACTGCACTTTATATATATTAAAATATGCTTGCACCCATTTTCAGGTACCCCAAATTTGCCAGGACTACTTATTTACAAAAAAATACTGTTTTATGCCATTCTTCACCATTTGTGCAAAGACGCGAATTAGTGACAATTGTGCGAACTTAAGTACCCCAAACAGTAGTGTAATAGCTAATCGGGCGCTACTACATTGATCCCCAATGTTTCTGCAGATTTTTGGGGATTCAGGCCGATTTCCCCGATTCTGACACCACTTTCTGCCTGTTCTGATATCCCGTGTCGCCGTGTTCGCGGCTTTTGGAATGGAATAGGGCGAATCGCGGGTACGCGCACGATAAGTTTCCGCAGCTACAATACACAATGTAGTCGAGAAGTCCAGCAGGTGAAACTTTATCGCGTACGCGAAACTAATTGAATATGGGCCTAAGTTGGATATCACTGAATTAAGCAGACAGCAAAATTACAGATTGCAGATTACAAGAGTTTGTCGGAAACTCAAACGGGTCAGAAACTGAAGATCTTTAGATCTGACAATAGCGGGGTATATGAGAATAAAAGTGTATCCGTCTTCTTAAAGAAATATGGCACAGAGTACGAGCTAACCATTGCATACACACCAGAAAAGAATTATGATAGTAAGCGGGCCAACCGCACAATTGTGGAGACAGCATGGACTATGGGCCTGATTCAGAGCCGGTCGCTATTTGCGCTCGCTCGTCCAGAAAATAGGGGTGGCTATTCAAATGAACCGTTCGCTGTTTGCGGTCTGTTCACGCCTCTAGGTCTGAACGAGCGAACAAAACTTGCGGTCGTTTTTTGGGAAACTACGCCCCCTGGCCGCTCGCATCCTACATCATGTCCGCTATTTATTAGATTAATCGAGTACATCGAACAGGGTATGAGCTGCTCGCTATTCTTGTGGTTGGTTTTTGCTACCACAATTTTGCGAGCAGTTCTGACTATAAAATAACCCAGTGACGTGGTCAATGACGCTGCTGTTTTAAATATGCACACCCATAAAACGCCCGTTTTGACCTTTAAGCACGCCTGCGATCGGATCTCCACTCCCCGTTTTCAAGCACCTTCCCCTGTTACCACCCACATACGCCTCATCCTGTCACTCAAATTATCAGGCATTCGCTATTTTCGGCCGCACTGACTGGTTCGCGCATGCGTATAACGATCCGTACGCATGCACAGTTGGGCAAACATCGCTCGGAGCGAACGAGCTGCCACTTACGAGTGGCTCTGAATCAGGCCCTATGTTTTTTGGGCAGAAGCAGTGTCTACCGCAGTATATATGAAAAATTGTGCACCCACAATTTGAATGTGAATGTCAAAACATAGCTAGAGGAGTGGTCTGGATGAAACTGTCAATCATCTCAGAGTCTTTAGGTGCACAGCATATGCACACATTCCTAAGAAGAAGAGACGTAGTAAGTCGAGTGTATCATGCTTGGATATTGCCAGGAAAGTAAAGGATACAGACTATAGGACATTATAGACCAATAGCTTATAAAATCCTGGGACTTAATGTTCCATGAAACAGTGTCAACTCGTGTGAAGATGGAACAAGAACTGCAACACAAGTTTGTTATGCTGGACATGCCGACAGCTGAAGGCGTGTCAGAGTTAGAGACTGCCAATGTGAATATCCAATCACAGATCAGGAGTTCTGTGAGAAGCAATAGAGGAAAAACCCCTAGGAAATATTATGAGGCATTTGCAAATATCACTTTTTGTGAACCGCAAAAAATCCAAGAAGCAAAGTCAAGCAATTACTGGGAGTGGAAGACAGTAATAGATTAAGAAATGGCATCATTGGATGACAACGATACATGGCCAGTTGGTAACAGACAGAGGCCCTGGTTATTCAGCATTCCGGTCTAGAGATACTCCGGGTTCCACATAATCCAGTAACCTACTGAGTATAATATGGTTGACGTCCAAAGCTCTTCCTATTTCCAGCTTCCTGCACCTGTGTGCCTCAAGCACCTATCCTCTGGTTCCTATCAAGACTGGTGACTGTTCCACCAGTGTCTCCAGTCACCAGCAGCCATATCTTGCCTACCAGTTAAACATGCAGTCCACTCCTATACACTCCTACATCCCTGTTCTGGTCCATGAGCAGGAATTATATTAGGCCACCCAATTTCAGCCGCTCATCCCATATCCCACTCCAGCCAAAGACTCCAGTTCGGTTCCAAAGACAAATACAAACATGACAATAGTGATGCAGCTTGAACAGGTTGCCAATGCCTTCATAGTTATAGGGCCCAGCAGCTACATGTATGGACTGAACATCAGGGCACACTGAGGCCTTGATTCAGAGCTGGACGCTCTGACAGAGCGCTCAGCGCTCGCAAGCGGGTCTGAATCAGGCCCAGAGTCACTGCACGATAGTCAAGAACAAATGGGTCTTTTGTAAAAATCCAAAAATAGACGGAACTATTGCATGTTACAAAGGCAGTCTTGTTGCTAAATTATATAAAGGGTAAGTCAAAATGAGGTTCCCCATTTCTATGATTTGATATGTGAAATGTGATGTTTTTTGTTGCTACATGTGTGCTTTGAAAGGCAATCTCTCAAAATACCCGCTGCCAGTCCAGTGTTGATTCCACTAGCGTCTGTCAGTAGCCAGCTAAGGAAAATGGCGACTAACGGAGAGCATAAGACATTCTGTTTTCTTGATTTTCATACAAACAGGGCTGTTGTGGGCGTTGAACGGCATTTTCGGACAAAATTTGGGATAGATCTACCCAGCAGTAGGTCAATTCGGAAGTGGTATTTACAATTTCAAGACACGGGCTGCATTTGCGAGCAGAAATCGACTGGACGTCAGTCAATAGGGGAACAAGCAGTGGAGTCTGTCGGAGCAAGTTTAGCAAGGAGCCCATAGCATGGAGCGCACATTCAACATTTGTAATTTGACTAAAAGAAACATGAGGAGTATTCCTTTTCATCAGTACTTGTGTTGTTTACCTGAGTTACAATAAACTTGAGTAAAAAAAAAATCATTGGAATTGGGAACATCATTTCAACTTACCCGATACACAAAAATCTGGTAGTGACTATGAGGAAATCTTCTGCAATGTATATTACGTATAGTCATTGCCATATCTGCCATGCATGAGTTACTGCTGTACCAATTAGACTTAGACTAAGCTTTCCTAAATGGAGAACTGGTTGAGCAAATGTATATGAGTATTACAATGAGGACATGTTCCAAGAAGGAAAAATGTGTGTGTTAAAAAAAGCATTGTATAATCTAAAACAGATTGGTCGTTGTTGGTACATTAAGCTAGATGCTGTACTATTAGAGATGGACTTTGTGCATTCAGAAATTGATCACGGTCTACACCACAAGACAAAAGAGTAAAAGATGGTCATCATAGTTACATAGCTCGATACCCTTCCCCCTTACTTGCATAATTATCTCCCCATTCGATATTTGTCTCCTGTCATGTCTATTTGATCCTTTTCAACTTGTACTGTTTATAGCATTGTTATTTACCTTGTACAGCACTACAGACGGAATGCAGTCAATATCCTGACCATGGGGATTTCGACGCTCAGAAGGATGGTGCCGGAATCGCGACACTTGTCAGAATCACAGTGCCAGCATCACAACTACCGAAATCCCGTAGTAGCAGGGTTGGGGGGAGGGTAAGCATTAGGATTAGGCACTAGGGGAAGGGTTAAGCAATAAGGGGGGGAGGGTTATGTTTAGGGTGCGGGAAGAGGGAGGTTAGGTTTAGGCACTAAGGGGGGAGGTTAGGGTCACGCTATCAATGCTAGGATGGTCAGTTACAGTGACCTTGATGTTTTGACTCAGAAATGATGATCAGTAAGCTCCTTCTATATCTAACTGCTGTGTGACCTGACCATTCCCCCTGTCAATCAAAAGAAACAGATGGGTTAGGGACAGAATATTGTGGTAGAAGTCAGATAGCACGGTGGGCAACACGTTGGCGTTGTGGTTAGCAATACTGCCTCCCAGCACTAAGGTCATAGGTTCATTTCGGTGTTATGGCCTATCTATGTGTAGTCTGTATGTTCTTCCGGTTGCTGACAAAACTATAGTAACACGTGTACGGTATATTAGGAAGTTTAGACCGTAAGCTCAATGGGGCAGGATCTGATATGAATTACATATATTATTTGTACAGCGCTGCATAAACTGGTGATGCTATATAAATAAGAATAAATAATAATGATAATAGAAAGTGGTGTAAGGTGGTATTATTAGCAGAATGAACCCTAATACTTCCTTTCTATATACTGTAGTAAAACAAAGTGTCCAGTCAGAACCAGTTTGTACAATGCCATAATGTATGTTACCATGTCGCCTATTATATAAACACTGAATTAATGCAAAGCAGTAATAATAAAAGAATGTTGCTCAACATGGAACTCTATCATTTTTATTTTTCAAAGATGTAATAATCCCTTTTTAAGCCTAAAAAAAATGAACTTTGAAATACTTTTAGAAGAACTTCAAAAGCACAAGGGACATTGGTTCTAGCCTAAGCGGGTTAATGTCCTCTGTGTGCTTCTCCAATAGAGAATGGGTTTTGTTCTGTAGCTTGTGAGTGAATGCTCTTAGAACCACTATACAAAGCCATCTCAGACCATCTTCCCTTCCCTTTAATTTTCCACCTTCAAATATCACTTTTTACCTCTCTCGGTTCCGTTTTCATTCCCCGTCACCCATTGTTCTATATTCCCCGCGCCCTGCGCTTTTCTCTTGCTGTGATTACATCTTTGCTTTCATTATTTTTCCTGGCTCTTTTATCTTCTTTCAATAGTCATTCAGAGAATTCTCAGCAATCTTATTTTTTTAGGTTTTTTTTTTTCCAGTTCAATTTCTACAGATACTTTTCCTTTTAAGTCCTATTCACGGCACAGTGCGAGATTGTGTCTCTCGGGATAATAAGGGAGTGAGAGGAAACACTGCCTTGAAATTGACAGGAGAAATCACATTCGCATTCAGGACACGACAAGGATGAAAAATGACAAATCCATCAGTTCAACCTGCGCTGTGTGACTTGTGCTCCTCGCCCTATGTTTAGCTCTGCAGACGAGCACGGAGCTAAAGCAACAAGCTCGCAGGGAAATGATTTCATTTATCTCACTGGAAGAAAAAAAAAAAAAAGCAAGAGGCAGACCCGGGTCGTCACCTTGGATTCCTTTTTTCGGTGTAATCGTAGAATTGATCCAGTTATGTATCATGGAAGGACGATTGCAGACCTAGATGGAGAGATCAATGCCAGTAATCTCTAAGTACAGGTCATGGCGCTCACATACAAATCTGGCAGCGCTGGGCAGCAAATAAACACTCACTACCAGCCAATGATTACATAAAAACAAAAAATGGTGAAAAGACAAAAAGAAAAAGTGTGCACGCCCTTAGACAGTTTTATAGAGGCTGATATTATATAAAGAGCAAGGGGCAGATTTACTAAAACTTTTAAAAATTGAAAAGTAGAAGCACTCGCTAAAGGGGTTATGACCTTCAGTATTTTAAAAAACTTAGCTTAGCTTACCGCTTATAGCAATACAGTCCCCAGAAACCCAGCAACAGCCTTCAAGGCATTGCAGGGTCCCTGCCGGATTAAAGGGTGATGCACATTCGCATAGGCTGCCAGTATCAATGTGGAGAATGCCGCCGGGGAGGAAGACGTCGCTGGACCTCGCCGGAGAGGTAAGTAATGTTGAATACCAACAGCATATGTGTTAGTATCACCGCAATACTAAACGAAATATCCACATAATGGTCATAAGAAGATGTTTGACCTTTTTTTGCACAATAGTCAATAAACAATCTGTCCAAAAACAAATCAAAAAACATGCACCCCTTCAGTTGTAAGCAGAGACACGCTTTTGGTTTGTGTAGGACTCAGCAATCACCCACAGTTCTGTAGCATATAATACACAATATGCTCCGCAAACAAACGTGCTCAATTCTGCACTGGCCCCAAGAAGCTATTTCAGGTGAAAGTGACCCACAGAAAAATTCACAATTGTTTCAAAGTACTTTACGAAACCGGTTTCAGCAGTTCAAACCATCCCAATGGCTTCTCATACTGTACATAGAGGAAAAAAATGTGAGCAAGATGAGCAGGTTGGAGCTGAAAGGGCTGAATGGTATTTTTCATGTGAACGGCGAATTCAATCTCAAACACACTCATTTTTACTGTTCGAACTCAAAAAGTTAAAAATGCTAAAAGAATCAAAATTTGCTTATTCTGAAATAGGCAGAGAAAGCCACATCACATACAGTAATAAATAAATATAATAATATATAATATAAAAATAAATTCAAACTTGAACTTGGTGGTTGAAAAAAAAAGTTTGAGCATAATCTGGACTGACACGGACTAAAATGCTAGGAATGTGGCCGGCAAGGGGGGCGAGTAACCTCAAATTTGTCAGCAAAAGTGCCAAGTTATCCAGAATGTATGATATGCATAGAAAGATAGTAATACTAATATTTCACACTTTTTGTTTATTGAAATTCTGAAAGTGGAAATTACCTCCCACCATCACAACTGGGAACATGGCATAATAAATGGGATATAACGAAAATCATCTTACAATTCACACGATAAAGATGTGCCAGGGAGCTGTGGGGGAATTCTGTGCAATCATAATAATTGTAGTTATGTTCTATCCGTGTTACAACACACTTATATTCTACCCCAAATCCTTGACATCTCAGCACGCACAAAGCCGGTGCTCACAAGCCAGGCTCCTTCCCGGCGGCTGCGATACCGAAGGTAAGAATTAGAGGTTAAGGGGAGGGCTAGGTTTAGGGGTTAGGTACTAGGGAGAGAGTTAGGTTATTCTATGGGAGGTGGGGGCAGGTTGGGCTGTTTAGGGTTGAACTGCAGGACTGGAGGGTTAGGTTTAGGCTGCGGGAAAGGAGGGTTAGGAGAAGGGTTACCTTACTTACCTGCAGGCGTTGGCATTTCAACCGTCGGTATTCCAGCATCGTTATTGCAACCACCAGCATTGTGTGCGCAAGGATCGTGTACTAAACCCTGTTGTACAGTTGCAGTATGTAGTGTTTGTTAGTATTTATACAGATATGTCCTCATATACTGTTGCTCAAGTGTAAATGATTTGGGGACAGGTATGTGGAGGTGTAAATGATGTGGGACAGGTAGGTGGAGGTGTAAATGATAGGGGACAGGTATGTGGAGGTGTAAATGATAGGGGACAGGTATGTGGAGGTGTAAATGATGTGGGAAAGTTACTTTAATGAAGCTCCGTGACCACGGTTAACATGAATAAGGTCTTAATTTTTTTTCCAGGCCACCACCTCAGTGGCTCTCCTACCAAAAATCCTGGCGCCCTAGGCCGCAGCGGTTGATTGGACACTGCTTACAATAGTTACATGTTGAAGTATATCAGTGATTCCCAAACCCAAACTAGAGTATCAGATTTTTTTTCACGGCACCCCTAGGCCAAAGAGTTCTTATAGAGAAAGTCGGAAAAAAACATGAAAGTAAGTAAATTTAGCTTAGAGTATATACCATCCTTAGTTTCAGTTACTGTAAGTGGTGGTGGATAGGGTTGCACTTCTGCTTGTCCCCATACAGGTGTGTGCACATACAGTACATGTAGCCTCTTTGCATGTTAAACAGCCCTTCTAGTCGCACCGTGCCATGGAGCAGCTCGCTACCGCCGAGTGTGTTTTCCTGCAACTTTTTCCCTTAAAATGCGTCTTATTCACAACTCGCGGGTGGATAGTGGATGCAACCCATATTTGGGGATTGGCGTGACCTATTTCTGAGGCGCGGAGTCTAATGTGCTGGCGGTTTTCACCGGGGACCCTCGCAAGAGGGTATAGACTTGGCTGCGTCCAACACACAGGTCGCGGCCCTCAGGATAGGTTCCCCTATACAGGTGTTGGCAAACTCTGGATGGAGCAGTCGACAGGCCCACGTCAGAAACAATACGGACAAGATGGTATCAGACGTATGCGGGTCACACAGGACAGCCGAGATCTGAACCAAATATCAAACACGGTACCAGGGATCAGACGAAATCAGAGTCACAAACAAAGCCAGGATCAGGTAACAGGATTTACACAGGAGTAAGGTAATGGAGCTTATACTCTGTCACAGACGTGCTCCCAGGGACTTCCTTATATAGACAGGGCTTGAATCAGGACGCCTCCTGTGACGTCACCAATAAGAGTGTATATCTCTTTAAATACTTTCAGGCAAGCGGGCGCTCCAGCAGGGAGCAGCGGCCACCTGTACCATGCCACTGGGGGGAAGGAGCCGGGGACTCCTCACCCGCTGCCAGAAGCGGTAAGTGCGTGCCAGTGTCCGGCGCGCTGTGACAGCCTAACCCTGATCTCCTCCCGGTGGTGCCTAACCCTAATCTCCTCCCAGGGGTGCCTAATCTTAACCCCCCATTCCCGGAGCGTAAACCTAACCCTCCTGGGGTGGTGCTTAACCCTAACCTCCCCCTGGTGGTGCCTAGCCCAAACCCCCCCTCCCCGTAGACCATAACACTAACACTCTATGGTTCGTGCCTAACCCTAACCCACCATGGGAGGTCCTTAATCCTAACCCCCCCACATCACTGGGCTAATGCTATGCCTGAGCCAGATACTCACCATCGGGATGCCGACGTCGGTATCTACATGCTGTCCAGGATAGCGGAATCGGCATCTTCATCCTCTTTGGGATTCCTGCGCCGGTATATCGATGTTCATCATCCCGCCCGCCGGCATCGTGACTGTATCCCGTGACAATCAGTACATAATTGGGGTTTGGTAATGATTCCTTTACCTACTGTATGTATACAGACAGAGAGCAGCCTAAAAGCCAATGCGTTGTGCTATATATTTGCACATGCTACAGAATGTCCAATTAAATTCAGCACATTCATTAGCGAGGCTCCTAGAGGGCTCAGGGTACAGTATGGATCTTTGCTACACAATAACAAACCTGCACCGATAGATACAGTGTGCCCTGACCACATAACACTACTTACCACTGTCATGTAAATATCACTGAGCCGTAACGAATGCACGCTGTGCTTGTCCTGAGGTTTGCAGCGGCTGTGAATCAGTTTACCGTAGGCTACATTGCTCCCACGTATCTCACACATTTTGGAGAAGAGCCATAATTTATCCTGTTTTATGGTTCACAGTACTGCACTATGGCTAGGGATCCGTATGTTCTTGTTTTCGAGGACTGGTGAGGATTTAGCAATTGAAAATATTTAAAGGGCTTCTCCCTAAGCCCAGGAATACGTCTCTTATACACCTCCATAATTACTATTTTATTAATTAGACTGACCTGCCAGACCACTGACCATCTCCAGGCTCCGCACGCTGACCCGCTGCCATCTCATAGCAACATGCTGCATTATAGTTACACTCGGTGAGTACACGTACATAGCAAGGGGAGATGTACTCTGGGGCTGTCCACACAGAACGCAAGTCCGGCGGTAGGAATTCGACAGCGGCTGCCCAAAATGGGTAAAAATCTCGATCGTCCCTAAGGTAAGGAGAGACTATCCTAATTCCCTCCCTTAACCCTTCCTTAGGGGTGCCTAACCCTAATCTTCCCCCCCAGTGCCTAAACCTAACCCCCCCCTTCCCCGCTGCCTCAACCTAAGTCCCCCGGGGGGTTGCCTAACCCTAAGTCCCCCCCGGGGGTGCCTAACCCTAACGCTCCCTCCCCCTAGCCTAACCCTAACCTCCCTGGGGGTGCCTAACCCTAAGTCCCCCCAGGGAGCCCTAAACCTACCCCCCCCTTGGCTGTCCGCACCCGGCATCCCTTCGATCGGGATGCCGGGCGCTGGTCTCCCGGCGTCGGTAATATGACAGATGTCTACATTTAGACGCCTGTCATTTAACCCTAGCCGGGATAAAGCAGTCGGGAAGCCGGCTGTCGGGATTAGGCCCGCCGGCTTCCTGACTGCATACCAGGGAAATACTGCTCCTTACTGACAGCATGCAGTAGATAAGAAATGAAGCGCTCTGCGCTTCACATTGGTAACAGAAATCGCTTGGCGCAGGGTCTGCCAGAGGGAAACAAATGTATCATGATTATGGCCTAATAAGGATAGTTAAGAAAATAATATATAAATGTGTTGAGTTGTTTAGATTAAATAATTCTAGCAAATCCCTGTGTGTAAAGTAAAGACGACGTGCTTTCTGTCACCTCTATACAGCGAGGGTATGGTACAGCATGTCAGGATGTTCTGAATGTCGACGTGGACATGAGGTGAACAGGTCAAATGTCGACATTGTCAGAATACCAAAATGTTGGCCATGTGGTTTTACATAGACGTGTTAACTAACCCTATCTGCAGCTTAACCCTTACCGCAGCCATAACCATTGTGACTTTCTGTCATATATTTAATAATGTTCTGTCTTTGTATTCCTAACAAATGTCATATGTTTGGCAGGCTTGGGTTTCATAATGGATACATAATCTGACTAAGCGCCCGATTTAGAGACGGATGGAAATGCAATCATAGCTACGATTCCGCATGGAACGCAGCTGGGAAAATGCATTAAAGCATCTAAAGCGTACCCGCGCCTAGAGATGCCCACTGCTGCCTTCTCATATCCGTCCAATGTCGCACTCCTGCGTAAACATCAGTACCATCAAAGCACAACACGCAGTCATGCACGTCTGTACGGCAAGTCTGCTCAGCCACAAATACTGCTGCTCTCCTCGCACGTAGAGAGGTCTCATGCTGTGAAAGCGGTCACACTGGCAAATCTATGCCCGCCCATGTAACGGCTTTTAAACAGCCAGATACTCCTGCATTTGCCTAGCCGCCCCCCCATTACCACCCCCAAAATGCTGACTACCTGTCACTTACTTTGCAGTGAATTCTCTGTGTGAACGTAATTGCACAATAGCAAACAATCACTCCACCGGTGTAAATATCGCCATTGAGTCAGTCTCAGAATCAGGCCCTAATATTAGGTTGTGATTTAAGATTGTCAGCTCTTGATCTAAAGGCTTAGATTCAGACCTGCTCGCTGGATGCGTATGCAAATTCGGAAAAGTGACAGCAAGGCAGGCGATTGCACAGCAAGGCATAAGCACTCCCACTATGTCTTGGCGTGCGATCGCTCTGTGTATGCAGATGCCCACTTGCGCACGTCATCTCCAGGAAGTGTATGCAACCATCGGGTACCATCGTAAGAGAACGCAGAGCTTGTGGTTGACCATATCCTACCACAAGCACTGCGAGCTCTTCAGTGTACTATCCAACCAGGTGACGTGTACTATGACGCTGCGTCTTAATTATGCACGCCTCTGAAATGGCGTTGAGACGCTCAGGCACACCTGCGTTTGCACCTCCACTCCCTAATTTTCAAAGACCAACCCCTGTCACCACTGACAAACAGCTTCGCCTGTTACTCACTCTACTGAGCAGTCTATGCGCAGCGACCGTACGCTTCCCGATCGCGCAGACTGGTTCGCGCACTGCGATGCATACGCATGCGTAGAATGCAAAGATTGGCAGCCAGCGTGCGAACGAGTCTGACGGTCAGTTTTGGTCTGGTGCTGGTTTTAAATATAGGGGGGACCCCAGCACTGGCACTGCAGCCTGGTGACGGTTCCTAAATTACGGTGGAATCCTACTCGTTTTGTTCCCCGTAATTTTAGGAACCAGGATTGGCTGACAAGTCCGGGGCTGGTTATGCTTTTTTTTTTTGGGGGGGGGGGAACCCAAGGGGGTGTGTATAACCCTTCTTTTACAGGTTATAGACACAAGCAGCCTGCACATATCTCACTGATATGTGCAGGCTGCTACTGTAGCTCGGGAGAGATTTGCAGAGAGAAAACACTGCAATCTCGGTTGAGTAATCTCATCTTCACTTGCAACTCGGGGGAGATATCTCGATCTGCATCACCATCGGCAAGCTCACTTTCAGCTAAACTCACTTCTTAGTAAATTTGAGAGATGAAAGAAGGGAAAATCACCCGAGATTCGGCGATGCAAATCGAGATTAAAAAAAAACTAAACTCAACCAATCTCGATTCTTAGTAAATTTACCCCTATGAGTAAAAATTTTTTTTTTCCCTGAACAACTGTTGTTTCCTCTAAATATATGTTTCCAAGTGCATGATTTTGACATATTGTTGCAATTTTGTATGTGCACGGTTATTCCTAGTGTTTTAGATTGTTAGCAATTGCACGATTGCTGCAATCAATCTCTGATGTATGGGGGCCTTTAGATGTGAAACATCGATGGTTTGCCCATGGATACTTTTTCATTTTGATGTGTTGTGTTGCGTGAGTTTATCCCTACTCTTGAAAGTAGTCTGGAACGTAATCTTGTGGGTGAGAGTTTGCATTGTAACTTTAAATTGTCATGTGGGTAAATGCCCCGGACACTCCCCTTCACTCCTTTTTCTCGCAAGCAGTACGTGGCCTATGCATAGGCACACCCATGAACCTCCCCTTGTCTGCGTGTGTGCGTGAAATCGTGCGTACTGTTGTGTGGTCGCACACATTTCAGTGCTGAGGATTATGTTAAATTTGGAGCATACGCAGTGTGTATTTTGAGTGTTCTGCGCATGCGTACTTTAGCGATTATCGGCCACTGCGTGCGCATTCGTTTTTGCATCCACCTCTGAATCAGGCCCAAATTACCAACCACTCGGCTCCTGTCAGTTTACAGGCTATGTTTGAAAAATGAGTTAGGAGCTGATTGGTTGGTACTTTGGACCTTATTCAGAGGCGGCCGTACGGTCTACGACCGCACGGCCGCCTCGGTGTTTGGCCAGTGCGCATGCGCACGAGGGAGCCGGCTCCCTCGTGCGCATGCGTGAGACCCGCTATGACCGACAGCGCCGGTCGTAGCGGGTCTCTTTCCAAAGGGGGCGAGCTGTCGATGTTGCTTGACAGCTCGCCCTGTTTAGAAGGCGGGCCGGGGGGGTGGCAGCCCAAACAGAGGCGTTCCCATGGGAATGCCTGCCGTTTGGGGGAGGCCCCACTGACATCACTAGTGATGTCAGTGGAGAGCTTCCGGCTCTGACAGAGCCAGCAGCTCTCCGGGGCTTACGACAAGTGAGACCCTACCCTAGGGTCTCGTCGTAAGCCCCGATGGTCGCGATGGTCTCTGACCATCGCGACCATCACCCGAGTGGTCGTTAGAGCTGTGGGTATATATAAACCCACAGCCTAATGACCGAAACAGAGGCGGGCGGTCAGGATGCAAGCGGCCGCCCAGTTTCTGAAAGACCGCTTGCATCCTCCGACCGCCTCTGAATGAGGGCTTTTATCTCCCTCCAACACTTATGCTGGACATACACTGCGAGAAAAAATGCCTGTCAGACCGACAGACATTTTATCTGGCAGCCTGCAGATATCTGAGGCATATACTGCGATATATCTCACAGTGTATAGGCCCCAATATCTGCGCTCCGCCCCCCGGGGAGGAGACATTTCCCCGTTCCTTCCCTGGGAAGGAACAGGAGAAATGTCTATCTGTCGGCCGCGGCTGGGCATACACTGCCTGATGCCGCTGACATTTCATTTACTAAATATCGCATGGGACGGGCATGCTGGACAATCTGGCATACCCAACCGATCGATATTTAACCCTCGCTCGCCCTCGCCCGCACACACTACAAGTAATGGGGCGATCCATGAATATCGGACGGATCGCCCCAATAATTGTGTAGTGTATGCCCAGCATTAGTAGACATAGACCTCATTGACACACAATATTATATCACCAATGTATCTTTCCTGACCCAAGCATTGTCCTGCAGTAAATCACACTGGATATCTGTCTGATCCATATTTTGCCACATGACACAAGACATTAGCTATTTTCTCACCTTCGTCCTAAATAACCTTAACCGTATGGTCCCTGCCCTGTATATCTGAATAAGGTGTATATTTTGTGCCATGCCCTTATTTAATAATCCCTCCCTTGGTATACATGCTGCAGTACTGTGTAAAACACAGGTATGAGCAACGATTAAATGTCACCTTATTAATAGGACACCAGACTTCACTCCCCGCACTGATGTTAGCCCTATCAAACAGGCCCAATGGATACTTTCCTTTGAATATCTCAGGTGTATAATGTGATACAGAAAAAGATATCACCATAACTTTGTCATTTTATATCTGTCAGGTGACTGTGGGGCTGGAAATGTGGGCCAGTAATGTGGGTGGCGAGTGTTATACAGAATACAAGGTGTTAGACCCTGTGCTTTATCTGCGCATAGGGACCGAGCAGCTCTATAGTGTTCTCCTGTTTCAGAATATGATGCTTCTATGGCAATTGGTGATATTACAGATTGAGAACATATAGTGGGGGCTTCATTTTAGCGCGGTGTGCTGGTGCAATGTCTGGCTGCTTACAATAGCACTTATGTAGGCCGTGATTCAGAGATGGACGCTATTGCACTGATGCTGTGACTTAGGAGCTCATTCAGAGCCACTCGTTCGTTCGCAGCCGATGGTAAGCGACCGCGCATGTGTACGCTTCGTTCTGCGCGTGCGCAAACTACTCGGAACGATCAGAATCCGCTCGCTCCCCAGCAAAGACAGCCCAGTGTAATGAGTGAAAGGAGAGGCCGTTTGTGGGTAGTAACAGGGGCAGGACACTAATAACGGGGGAGTGGAGGTGTGAACGTAGGCGTGCCAGAGTGTTTCAACACCGTTTCAGAGGCGTGCGTATTTAACAGCCAGCGTCATAGTACACGTCACATGCCTGTTATTTACACTGAAGTCCTCGCAGTGCTTGCGGTAGGGTAAGGCAACCTCAAGCGCTGCGATCGCCTCCATTTGTCCTCGATGTACCAATGTTTTAATACACTTCCTGGAGATGACGTACGCTAGTGGGCGTCTCTACATAAGCTAAAGGGCGTCTATAGAGACAAAGTGATCGCTCGCCAAAACAAAGTGGGTGTGCTTATGCCTTTCCGAGCGAGCGCCCTTTGGGCCTGATTCAGCAAAGATCGCTAGTAAGAATTCACTCGCAGTTGGCCGATGTTGCATCTCTGTGCATGCGTGTGCGTCTCAATGCGCGTGCGCAAACCAATCATTGCGATCAAGTAAGGTATTGCCCGACATACGCAGTTAGCACGGAGAGACCTCCGATGTTGATTGACAGGATGTGCCGTTTGTGGGTGGTGACGGGGGTGCGTCTGAACGGCATTACGGGGGGCGTGCATAATTAAGCTTGTGCGGCGGCATACTTAGCTGTACGTCTCGATGTAAACAGGAAGCTGCCACAATCCTGCGGCAGGTCAGAGCTACCACAGTTGTGCGTATGGGTTTGATGGTTCTCGATGTTACCGATGTTTTCGCTAGCCTGCGTACTGATCAAGCATAGAGTAAAGGAAGATGAGCTGGCTTTATATAGTGCTGGGCGTCTCCATCTTGTGTTGTGATTGCCGTGCGCATGCATTCATTAGCATATTCTCGCAGCGGCCAGGTACGTGCAATCTCTTACTTGCGATCCTTGCTGAATCAGGCCCTTTGAGCGGAAAGGAGCAGTCGATAGGAGTCTATTTTACCTCCCCCCACACAGTATTCAGTCGGGATGCCGACGGTCTAAATGCCGACCGTCGGCATCCTGACTGTCTAATCCCGGCAAGGGTCTAATGACAGGCGTCGAAATCCCGACGCCTATCATTTTACCTACGCCGGGAGCCCGACACCCAGCATCCCGATCGAAGGTAAGCCGGGCGCGGACAGCCGCAGGGGGGGGGGGTTAGGTTAGGGGCTCCCGGGGGGACTTAGGGTTAGGCACCCCCCCAGGGAGGGTTAGGCTAGGGGAAGGGGGGTTAGGGTTAGGCACCCCCGTGGGGAAGTTAGGACCAGGCACCCCCCCGGGAGGCTGCAGGGGAGGGGGGGTTAGGTTTAGGCACTTACAGGGGGGGTAGGGTTAGGCACTTGGGGGGGAGGTTAGGGTTAGGCACCCCTAAGGAAGGGTTGGAGGCGGGGGGGTTAGGTTAGTGAATAGGAAAATACTTATCGGTCGGGATTAGAACCGCCGGTCTTCCAGCGTCGGGATTGGAACCGATCCCCTCCACACACACACACAAAAGGGTGCTTATGACCAACTACACATCAGCCCCTACACCTAGGCACTCAATATGCAATTATTGGTCAGATTTGCCAATAATCGAGTGATCGGCGTGTTTTATTGTGTAGTGTGTAGGTATGAGCGTTTCAGCAATAAAACGGGGGGTAGGGGAAACGACCACAACACTTTCCTTCAATTATCGATTCGGTCAGACTTGCCACAGGATATTAGCAAAAAGGTCCCGATATCAGGTAGTGTGTGGGCATCACCGTCATTCAGAGCATTTATCCTATAAATTTTCCCGATTACCTCATCTTCCTTGTGGGCAAGACTTATATCCATGAGGCAGAATATCGGCAGCTTTTTAATTTAAATTGTATAGTGTGTACGCAGGTATCGGGGCCTTCCACTGGCTGAAAATTCATGCCGAATAATACAGGAAGGTATTTGTTACATAAGAGTGCTGCAATAAAGGCAACCCCACCGCCCTTACCGTGAAGCTTTGCAAAATATTTCACAGCTCCCATTCATACTGCCAATAGGCCAACTCCTGACAGTTATTCACAATCTTGTGTTCACACACAGCAAATTATACAGGAGAACCCAGGTGCAATACACTGCTGCTACTATACTTCATCCAAGTCACTCGTCACAACAGCGCCACCTACTGACAAGGACACAAATGTTTACACTTCAAGTTTAACTTTTTTGCACACAGGGCGCAGTGACTTTACGCCGTTCGTAATTATCAAGAGTCATTACAAGTGTTTCTTAATCCCAGTTTAAGGTCACTGTGCTCAGAACAAGTTTTAAAAGGTAAGTTATAAAGTAAAGATTAATGCAATCTAATATTAAACTTTAATTTCACATTTACAGCATTGAGAGATCAGTTGCAAGTTCAAACTCAGCCCTGTACTGGGCGACGGGCACTGGGAGCAATGATTGGAGATTGGATTTTCAGCTGATTAAAGTGGAGAAGTACAGTATAACAAACCTCCCAAGTGTCCTAGTCTAGGCGGGTCAGTACCGATTTCAGGGGGCTGTCCTACAGACCCGATTATCATGACGTTATTCTGATTCCGTTACATTTTGCAGGTATGCATACAGTACAGCAATGAAGAATTACATTTTTATTTTAGGGATGGGAATGGGGAATGAGGGCGGCCTGGTACTACTCTGGCAGCACAAGGCGCGCTTATGGGGCTAGGAAGCACCCCTAATGGGATACGGCTATATCCCCATTTGGTTGTGTCTATATTTAAGATTTTCCAATGAGGGAGGCATAGGCAAAGCATAATTAAGAAGAGAATGAGAATGACAGAGCACCTAACATTCTTAGGACTAATTCCAGTTTTTACTACTAGTAATCTATCATTCAGTATACTGCATATAAGTACTTTGGTATACGGAGGGAAGATCGACAATGTCAATATGTCAGGTCGACACCAGATGGTCGACAGGCAATAGGTCAACCTGTCAAAGGGTCAACATTGACAAAAGGTCGACTGACTAAAGGTGGACAGTGCAGAAGGTTGACAGGGTTAAAAAAATCCACAGGTTCAAAAATGGGTGACGTGTTATCTCAACATTTTTAAGGTTAGGGGTGAGGGATAGGGATGAGCACTAGGGGGAGGTTTAGGTATAGGTATAAATGACAAAATAAAAAAGCGCATTGACCACATGCGTCGACCATTTGAAATTCGATCTTTTAACCCTGTTCGCCTTCTACACGGTGAGCATTTGTCAGTTGACCTTTTGTCCATGTTGACCTATTACATGTCGACCTATTGACTGTCTATCTAAACATTGTCAATCTATTATAACACACCCAAGTACTGTACTTTAGTATAAATCAGGCTTCTTTTACACAGAGGTCACCACAAATAGCAGTAGTAGGACCTGATCACTAGGACATCCATAAGAAAGCAGGAGTCAACTTCAATGGATCATTGTTCGATTTAGGTTAGATTTTTTATGAAAGGATTTACTAAAGCCCAAATCGAATGTCAAATTGAACAGAAATATGAATTTCAAATGAAATCAAATTTCTGAAAAACATCGATGTTTTCACATAGCGGAAAATAGGATCCCTTCATTTACTAACATTCGATTTGTAAATCGAATGAAAAACTAACTGAAACTCGAAATCCCCTAATGAATTGAAGAACTTCATGAATTCGTTTTCAGCATGAGCAGTTCGATCTGACACAGATACATGCATACATCAGTGAGATGCATGCATGTATCTTAGTGTAACAAGCTTGTAAAGAGTTAATGTTAAAAAAAAATTATGTGGGCCCCCCCCCCTAAATACACAACCATTTTCATAGCCAGTCCTGGTTGTGTAAGTACAGGGAAAAAATTGCATAGAGTTCCATTGTACTAATGACAACCAGCACTGGGCTCAGATCCTGTCCTGGTTCTGGAATTACAGGGGGAAAAAATGCGTAGGGTCCCCCTGTAACCTCCAGAACCAGCACCGGATCCTTTCTAGCGGGGGGCTGATGCCACAGCCAGGGAAGCCCTATCACCAGGCCCCCCAGCCCAGTGATAGGAGGCTTTTCCCCCCCTGTAATTCCAGAACTAGGACAGGATCTGAGCCCAGTGCTGTTTGTGATTAGTACAGTGTAACCCTACGCAATGTTTTCCCTGTACTTACACGACTGGCTATAAAAAGTCAAGGGCTAGTTGTGTATTTAGGGGGGATCCTGTGTCATTTTTTTTTTTAAACAGTAACTCTTTCCAAGCTTGTTACAATAACATACATGCAGGCATCTCACTGATGTATGCATGTATCTGTGTGAAAACGAAAGCATGAAGCAGTTCTATTCATTTGGGGATTTGCTGTTCGATTTGGACATGAATATGCAAAATCGAACAGCAAATCCCTTCTTAAACTGAAACAAGATCGAATTCGAGTTGAAAATCGAAACAAAATCCATTCTTCGTAAATTTGAGATTTGTTAAGGGATTTTGCTGTTCGAGTTCAATTCAATCTCAGGAGATTTCAGCGATTCATAAAAATGATTCACAAATCGAACTTTAGTAAATTTACCCCCAGGACAAGAGAAGTCGTACCGACAGAAACGCAGAACAGCCCTGCACTGAGAATTGCACCGTGTATGCAGAATAAAAGTAGTAGTACTGGCTAGTTATCCATATATAAAGCACAAATATGGTTGATCGCAGTTACATAAAGAGAACTATGGGCCTGATTTAGAGATGTACACTAACCCCATGGTTAGGGCATATCTCCGATGGCAAGTGGACTGCGCATGTGCAGAATGGGCCTCGCAGACCTCCCCCAAGTTGCAGCATGCGCAGGGTCGTGGCTGGCCACCATTCCCAGAAACTGGGATGCGTCGTCCCCGTTTTCTGGGAGGGACTGGGCCAGGGTCTTTGTACACAAATTTCCTGGCCTCGCAGCTGCTTCAGCTACCGCAGCCTGACCAAAAGGAGCAACCAGGTTGCGATGGCGATTTAGGCTGCGTCCTCGGTCGCAGAGCTGGGATCACGCAGATGCAGCAAGTAGGTGTCTGTTCCCTACAGACACATCCTGCTGCTTTGCATTTGAGATGGACGGAATTGCTCAGCAGCTTGTCTGTGGCTCTGCTATTCCGTCCATCTCTGAATCAGGCCCTAAGCACAGCTTCCTGATTAAATATTAGTAGCATAAATAATACTGTACATTGAGCACCTAGCGAAACAGTAGATGTAATACCGCCAAAGTGTATTGCGCTTATTAAAATCTAGTGGGCATAAAATATTTTCATATTTTTAATTGGAACTGTGTAAAATGGATATAAGAGTATTTCTCATATCTGCATAATCTAGTGACTGCTTTGTCTGCGGCATTTCCCTGGAGCTCTGCTGCTAAGACTAACGTAGACGTACAGTACAGGACGAGGAGTTCAAGGATACAGATTCAGCCGACACATTAGTTCTACGGCTCAGGAATCAGATTGTGCTGCGAGGTTGGACAGAGTTCACAACGCAGAACAAGAGGTCCCATATGACAACAAGTTACAGAGTTCATTGTTCTACTCTGGCGGGACACATGAAAGCGCCGTAGCACCACAGCGTGTGCACACGCCATAGGTCAAAGACAATGAGAAGCGTTTGGCTACATGACAGCAATTAATTACATTTCAGCTGCACGGATTCCGATATTGTGTATCAGCCACAGAAAACCGGTCACAGGTGGAGTGGAGCAGCACCAAAAGCTATAAATATATATAAAAAACCCCTACTCTGTAAGACTGATAAAGGGGGGGGGGGGGGGAAGGGAGACCAAAAGTAAAGTAATACAATCTGTGATTTATTAAAACAATGAAAACTACAGAGTACAGACATCCCAGACAAGAGATGCAAACTAAATGATGTGAAACGTTAAAGATAGAATTAGCGACTCGACCAAACTGAATAGGTTCAACCATGTTTATAGCAGTATGGACCTCATTCAGAGTCGGTCGTTGCGGCCGCTCGGTCGTAAGGGAAAAGGGGCCGGATATGCAATTGAAGCGCTCGCAAGTTGTGTCGTTAAGATGGGATCGTTAGCTGGACGAGCGAGGGGAGGATGCGGCCGTAAGACTAAAAACACGCCCCTTCTCGTTCGCAATACACGTCATCTCCGGGCCTATAAGGATTAATCGAGACTATCGGGAACCATCGGAACTGGTCGTAGAGCTTAAGGCTGACCATACCCTCTCTTAAGCACTACGATCAAGTCAGTGCAAAAACCTCCCATGTCACATGTGCCATGACGCTACTTAGTTACTTATGCACTCCCATAAAACGCCGTTTGCATAGTCAGGCACGCCTGCGTTCGGATCTCCACTCCCCCGTTCTCAAGCACCTTCCCCTGTTACCACCCACAAACGCCTCATCCTGTCACTCAAACTAACGACCTGGCCAAGTTGAAGGAGAGAAAAAATTCCGATCACAACAGCTAGTTTGCGCACGCGCATTGCGAAACTTACGCATTCGCGCTGTTTTGCGAACATCACTGGGTACGACCGAGCGGCCGCTTACAACCGACTCTGAATGAGGTCCTCTATGTGCTCAAGCTTGAATGGCTTCAGTATATAAAACACATTGGAGCCATTTAAACTTGTAACTGCAAACCAAAATGTTACCAGCCTAAAAATGTTGATTGTACCCCAAATAAGTGGTCAAGTTTGATCCAGGCTGAATAGTTATATTGTGTTTTAAAAACTAAACATACAGTATATTTAAAAAGGTTTCTAAGCCAACAGTTTAGTAGTTCTATAAATCCATATAGAATTTTTGGGGACTTTGGAGATCGCAGTTATTACTTCAAAATGTCCAGAAATACAGCACTAGCCTTCAATTATTAAAGTGCTTTTGAGAATTAAAAATAATAAATTTAAATAATATCTGATAAAAATATTCTATTCCATTTGTCTGGCAGATTACACATGAAGGGCAGCTGATCGGTCATATACAGTACATATACAAACACACACTTTGCGAGCATTGGCCGAACTCTGGGCCTGATTCAGACCCGGACGCTAAGTTGCGCTCGCTCTGAGCGATGGTCGCTCGTCTGTGCAGTCGCAGTGCGCGTGCACAAACTAGTTCGAGCGATCGGATTTTGCTCGCTCACCTGAAATGACTGCCCAGTGGAATGAGTGGCAGCGCCGTTTGTGGGTGGTAACAGGGGAAGGTGCTTGTGAACGGGGGAGTGGCGCTGTGAACGCAGGCGTGTCTGACCGTCAGAACGGAGTTTAATGGGTGTGCATAATTAGCAAAGTAGCATCGTTGAACACATCACTTGGTTGTTTTTTTACCCTGAACTGCTCGCAGTGCTTGCGGGAGGGTATGGTCTACATCAAGCGCTGCGAGCAGCTCCGATGGCTCTCGATGTTACCGATTAATCCTTCAAATACCGGAGATGACGTGTGTTGCGAGTGGCAATGGGGCGTCTTTATACACTAGCGAGCGCTTATTGCCGGGGCTCATTAAGAAATTGAGGGCGTCCTTATGAGACGCAGTGCGAGCGCTTAATTTAAATATCCGGACCCTATTTGCCAGCGAGCAGCCACAATTTGCGAGCGGCTCTGAATCAGGCCCTCTAACCGAAGAGCAGGAACCACTGAATGGAACAATCTCTCAAAAAATACTCTTATTAAAGACACAAATACGTTACCCAAAATACACAGTTAGGACAATCTATAAAAACATAGCACATAACAATCTGATGGCATAAATTACTAAGAAACCCAGATCTACGTGTGAGACAACAATGAGCCACAGATGTGTCCTCATACATCTAGCCTGCTTGTACGCTAAACGGCCCTTCTAGTCGCGCCATGCCGTGGCGTGACTTGGTAGCGACAAGCGTATTTTCATGTGACTTTTTCCCTTCAAATGCGTCTTATTCGCACAGTGATATGAATAGGACGCACAACCAGCCTCTGCTAATGAAAATTATATGCGGCATGTCTGTATTCTGTGCGCTACTGTGGGCGTATCTGCATGCGAAACGCTACGTTACAGTGTCACAGCCGCTGACACTATAATGTAGCGATTCGCATGGAGATACGCCCGCAGTTTGTATCTGCTTAGAGGATAGATGTATGTGGACACATCTGTAGTTCTTACAAACGGCAACGCAACTTGCCCCCCTCACAGTCAGATATCACCCCGGATTCACAGATTTTTGTTTGCAGCCCTATGGGGAAAGCGGGGGGGGTGCACACAGCCGCACTTTTCTCACACTGCAAGGAAACTCGTGGCTAATTCGGTTGACCCCAATGATTCCTCACATACATTTCACATTATCCAAGATGTTTGAATCTTAGAATCTTATTTCTTTCAAACTACGGGCGAGATGCAGCAAGCCGAGAAATATGGTAAAACCCCGAAAATGCAGGTTTGACCGCATTTCTCATATGCACCAAGCACCGGAGTGCGACGCACTCTGGGACTTGGATGCGGTGGGTAACGCCATCTTCCTGATGGCGCTACCCATAGAAGTCTATGGGCTTATCTCCGCAGAGTGCTGATAGAGGGATCCAATCGGTTCCCTCCCAGCACCACCTGTGGCATGCGCGTCCTTCTGTGCATGCGCAGGAGGGGCTTCTGGGTCATAGACCCGGAAGCCCCTCCACCGCAAAGAGCCGCTCTTACCGACAGAGCGTTCCTTTGTGGGGATCGTCAAATCGTTACCAACGCGAGTGCGACGTGTCATGCATCCCGCCCTACATAATAAATCAAGTGCTGATAAAAACGACGTCATCACGTTGGTAGTCAATAATAATTGGTATGAACTCTGACCCCTCCTACCAGTGATGTCACTTCCACAGAGTTTTGCCACAACACACATCTTACAGTCTCCTATAGATGTAGGGAGAGGAGAGGAGGAAATATACAGGGGGAGATGTATCAAAAAGAGAACAAAAGGAGAAGTCATCGATGGCAAACACTAGTTCCTAGCTATCATCTACCTAGTAGACACTATAAATGAGTTCTATAATCTGATTGGTTGCTATGGGCAACTATTCCACTAGTCCTCTTGATAAATATCCCCCAGAGACCCCCCCCTCCCCTTCCCACAAGCAGCAACTGAGACAACATCTAGTTTATAATAGATCTCCTTGATAATGACCATCCTACCTCTGTAATTTTTCAGTATGTGTCTATCGTCAGCTCCTCATCCCTCGGACAACCGGCTGTCTGTTGCCTCCTCTTTGCTGTCTGGTTGTTGGAACCTGCAGTTAAACATATAACAAATTATTCACTGTGCAAATTATGTTTCAGTGCTAATAGCTACAGTACATGGTCAGTATTGCTGCAGCCTGGCTGGTGACCGGCGCTCTGCCAATGACAGAAACAACTAGATATTTGTCACTATTATTTCCATTATACATTGACACGTACCCTACAGACAGAATCGCATCATACTTACCTCCTCTCCCGGAACCTGCGTGAGGCTCACGATTTTTCAGGTAACCCTTCGCGCCCCCTGGAAGAGTAGGCACTTATCCCGCATCCCGCCCACTTCCAAGTGAATTGGGCAAAATGGGGAGAACATTCCCAGGCATCGGTGGTTCGTGAGTAAGGGGCGGAGCCTAATGATGCAATTCTATGATAATGGCGTCATTTTGCACAGCCCCTATTTAAATATAGGGTATATGCGGCATTTTACCACAAGGGGTGGGGCTTAATGATACCCCGCCCCACATAGCTGCTCACCTGCATCTACACTTCACCAGGAGAGGAAAAACAGAAAGTAGGTAAGTATGAATCATATCAGTCTTACTTAGTTACAATTTCCATGGGCGTCGTAATGGGGGGGGGGGTGGGTAAGGGGGCTGCACAGCTCCTGTATTGCACGGAGGAGGAGGTGTAATGTCTTTCATTTAAAACACCGCACCTAACCCCTCCTCTTTCTCCGTGTGGGGCAGAGGCTGTACAGCCTATTGTAAAGCACAGCCCCTGACCGCCCACTGCCGTTGCTACAGTGAGTCCTTGGGCTGGTTACATGTCGTGCGCGCAGATAAGAGGGAGGGAGGGGGGGCTGGGAGGGGAGAGGGGGGCGGGTGCCAGTACGATTTTATGTTGCCCCCCCAACATAAAATTGTTTAGATACCCTGGCAATATCTAACTGATACAATGAAAAGTTTGGGGGACATTTTTAGAGTACTCCCTAGGAGCAATAGACTGCTACTTAAGATAGGAAGATTGTATGAAAAAAGTCACAGGTGCTTTAAGTTTTACCTTATACTGGTGGCACAAAATCCCCAGTGCGACTGTCACTGATTTAACCTCATAGCAGGAAAATACATTTTTCTCCCCAAAAACGGAGATTGAAAAAAATTACCTGGAGCAATCACTCCCCTCTACCAATTACAGCAATTGATGTCATTATTACGATTAACATTATTACTAACGTCTACAGCATTTACATGGAGCCAGCATACTGAGCAATGCTTTACAATTAGGGATAAAACACAGCAAGAAAAAAACAGAGACCGAGTAATGACAGGCAGAGCAGTAAGAGGGTGCGCTGCCAATGCTTGTTGTAACTAAGGACCTGATTCAGACCCGCTCGCTAGCAAGTGGCCGCTCGTTGCAGACGATGTTCGCTAATGTGCACATGCGTGTAGTTCTCAGTGCGTGTGCGCAAATTAGTACGAGCAATCGGAATGTGCTCGCTCGTCCTGCCAAGACAGCCCAGTAGAGCGAGTGACAGAAGAGGCCGTTTGTGGGTGGTAACAGGGGCAGGCCACTAGAAACGGGGGAGTGGAGTTGCGGACGCAGGCATGCCAGAGTGTTTTCATGCCATTTCTGGGGCATGCATAAATTAACAGGCAGCGTCATAGTACACGTCACCTGGTTGAATAATACACTGAAATGATCGCAGTGCTTGCATTAGGGTACAGTCAACCGCTAGCGCTGCAGTCAGATCCGATGTACTGATGGTTGAATATACTTCCTGGAGATGACGTACGCTAGTGGGTGGCTAAAGACAGGCTGTTGGGCATCTGTAAGCACAAAGTAATCGCTCGCCAAGACATAGTGGGCGTGCTTATGCCTTGCCGTGCGAGCCGCTACCTTGACATCACTTAGCTGAATTTCCATACGCTGGGAGCGAGCAGGCCCTAAGAGAGGTATCCAAACAATTTTTAATCTCTGTAAGTGAATTTGCCATCACCATGGGCGGGATGCAGTAATCCAATCAGATTCCTGCCAGCAAGCCCCCGCAGCATGCTCAGAAGGACGGCAGAGGGACTTCTGGGTCATAGACCTGGAATCCCTCATTCGCATAGGGACTCTTACCGAGAGAGCGGTCCTTTGCGAATTCCTTAATGCATACCGGTGTTACCAATGCCGGCATGCATGCGAAGAGAAGCGGGATGCACCCCGCCTCTAATGTGGTAAGGAATTTCATAGCCTAACCAACATTATCTACTATATAAAAGCGAAAATTTGTCCTTCTGTCTTTCTATATAAATCCACAGTTTACAAGCAACGATCATGAAATTTTACATACGAGTGTATTAAAACACAGCAGTGGCAACGAAAAAAATTTGAAATCAAAATTACTGTTAATTTTTAATTAATGTAAAACCACAATTTTTGCATAGCATTCGCCCTCTACAGGTCAGGTATGGAATTACAAAAGGATTTAGCTTATCTACTATTTTTTCTTTTCTATCTTCTCTACTATATCAAAGCGAAAATTTGTCCTTCTGTACTTCTGTCTTTCTATACAAATCCACAGTTTAGAAGCAAAGATCGTGACATTATACATATGAGTGTATTAAAACACGGCGAAGGCAACTAAAAAAATCTTAAAATTTAAATTAATCACTGTTAATTTTTAATTAATTTAAAACCACAATTTTTGCTGGACGCTCATTGTGGGGCCTCACGGCATATGGGTAGGGCCTCGGAGCAAGTGTTTTGTGTTGTCATGTTTTGTCATGATCTTAATGTTTATTATCGAAGAGAGCTTTAGCAGGCTTTGCCAGCATTCTCAGCTCTCTGACTACACCAAATTACGCAACAACATTTACTTCTTTCTTCCAACTGTGTCAAAATGATGACTTTGCAAAGACCCTGCTGTACTGTGAGCTGCCAAAATATTACACATTGAATGCTTCTCCCAAAGTTTTTCAGCGCAGAAAACAGGGAGTCGCTGTAGATGGTCATCCTGGTATCAGAGCAACAGAAGCTCTTGGCCGTGTTTACACTGTACATACGTCAAATTTTGAATGCTTCTATCTCCGAAGTTTGCTCTACACCGTTACAGGTCCTGCTTCCATCGAAGACCTTAGGACTGTTGATGGGGAAGTTTGTCACATTTTCGTGAGGCCTGCCTAAGGAGAGGTTGGTTGGAGGATATGTGTAAACAAACATTCTTAAAATCCCGAGCAACGCCGGGTACTCCAGCTAGTAGTAAATAAACCTTTCCTGTGTTCATGGTGAAATAATCTTTCCATTCTCAGCTGATGACTCCATGCTCTCTGCAGAAGCAGTACACTGTATTAGAGCAAAATAAATAGGTTGTTTTCCAATTTTTCTTTTTAACAGCTTAATGCTCAGATTTGTGCCTTTCCATATTCAAGAGGTGTTCAAAGAACTAGTCAATTACACAATGGTTACTAGAATTTAATTTGCCTTTGCAGCAGCTGTCTGGCACTGGGCTGCTTGGTGTGGATTGAAAGATGTTAGACGGTCAATAGGTCAGGTTGACACACTAATGGTCGGCATATAAGGTCAACATGTACAAATGGTCAACACAGTCAAAAGGTCAACACGAAAGTGGTTGACGCTTTTTTTTTTCTAACCCTAAACTTCACCCTAACCCTAGCCCTCCCCTTGGTGCCTAACCCTAACCGTCAGGGTAAGTGCCTAACCCTCCTGTAAGAGCCTAACCCTAAAAAAAAACAAAAAAAAAAAAAACGTGTTGACCATTTTTTGTGTCAACCTTTTGTAACCATCGACCTTCTTACAGGTTGACCTTTAGTGTCCCTGTCAACCTTTTTGTCCATGTCGACTTATTGACTAACATCTAGTGTCTAAGTAGACATTGTCGACCTTTTTAAAGTAGATCTTTAGACCGGATCCCGTGCTGCTACCTAGGTTTCTCTAAACTAGTATTCTGATGTCAATTTCAGTCCCAGATTTTCCCAATTGTATTCCATTAATTGTGTGAGCACTACAGATATTACCGTGCACTACTGTCTAACATCTCAGAATCACCGTCCTTAGAATACCATCAAATAAAGACTTAGGGCAGTAATTTCCTGGTACCACATCTGCTTTCTGCCAATCTAGAAGCACTGACTTGGCTGTGATGGTTGCTGAACTTGATTCTGGGTGACATCTAGGCAGCACTGGGGTAACCATAAGCCTAACCAAGGCAGTTTCCTAGGGCACGAATGGTTAGAGGATTCTCTAAAACACTGAAAGAGCCAGTAATGAATGCACCTGTGCACCAACTAGGAAACATGGAAACTGTGCACTGTTAGTGCTGCCTGAGGAATAAGTTTGGGGTCTGCTCTACTACATGATGACATGGATACTGTAGTGTATAATAACTTTAATAAATATGAATACAAAAGGTCCAGTGACTAATGTAGTGGGTCAATACGGCCCAACTCAATGATTCCATAAAGTACTGTGGTCCTGATTCAGAAGTGGGAGCTATTTAATCTGCAGCTGTGTTTTTGTACAGAGATGTCCACCGGCTGCGTCTCTAATCCGCCGCTTGCGTACAAGACGCACCATAGATCTTCTCAGCAACCTTCGCTCAGAATGTCTGTTGGAACTAAGGGCCTGATTCACTATGAATCGCTATTGCGATCACAGCTGTGAACACACACAGAGGTCTGCTGCAAAAATATGCTAATGAATTACAAAGCCGTCGCACAGCCAGCATAGACGCGCCCACTACCGCTATCTCACATCCGTAATACCTTACAGTCCTGCATATACATCGGGAACATCGAGTTACATCGGCCCCTCGCGTAGATTTACAGCAGGTCTGACCTTACTCAGAAATCGCTAACCTCGTCTCACGCAGTGAGTACTCAAGTAACAGCGTTCAAACGGACTAGGGTGCCTGCGTTTCTCCGACCATTCCCACGTCACCACCCCCCAAACGCTGACCTCCCGTCACTCATTCTGCAATAGCTTTGTATTTGCACAGGCGATCGCAATGCTGACTGTAGTGCATACGCATGCGCGGTACACACCATCGGCCGATCTGCGTAGGCTGTTTCAATTGGGATCCGTAATGAATCGGGCCCCACGTCGTCAGGGCCAGTGAAGCTGCGTACATAGGCGAGGTCCCTGGCAGAGACACACCCACATTTGATAAGCCACTCCCATTACTTCCCATAAACGCACAACGACTGTCAATCAACTCTGCGTCCAAATTCTCACTGCGACCGCCGTGGGTAACCCATCGCAATGCATGCGCAGTATAAAAAAACATTGCTCAGCTGCGCAAACATCGTCATAGCGCCAACCATTGAATCAGGACCCCCTATGATGTATTATAAAGCCGGAATGGTAAATTCAAAAATTGGCAACAGGTGTAAAGTAATATAATTGGCATTACATCTTCTTTGCTCTCATTATATGGCCAACTCTGACAGAGATCAATAAAAAAAGCTCCAGGCCGGCAATGAATGATATTCTATGGTATAGTATTACAAATCCATGAATAAAGGGTTTTTAGATAGACTTCTAATATATATGCGTCTCCATACAGTGCTCAGGATGCAGATTGCGATGTGGTTTTAATGAACACACAAGAACAATGAGAACAGCAGTCGGTGACTACTATAGAAATATGAGTACAATAAGGTCTCAGAAATAGTCCATCTATATTTATCACTATATTCATAGATGAGAACCCCCCCCCCAGCTGAGCCCTGGATTCTTCCGGCCCGGCTTCCTCGTGGCTTAGTCCAGTCTACAATCAGGCGCTTCAATGGTGTGCTGCAGTAATGAGGAAATACTGTACCTCTATTCATTATATTTGGTTTAACCGATTCATTGCAAAGGTTGAGTGGGACACGACCTGCAAAATCCTGTGCACAGTACATAACGTATCTCCTACTATTTTGGAATGGGTCATTCGAATAGCTAAGAAAATAATAAAATAGACGGCGATGTCTAGAGTATATTCAACTTACTGAAAAATCAGTGACAAAATAAACGGAATTAAATGAATTAATGACTTGTGACATCATCAATTGAGAAATATACTGACAAAATAACATCAAATAAAAGATCACAATAAAACCACAATAAGAAGTCTGGTACTCACCTACAGTAGGTGTACACTGAATTAGGCCACAAACAAAGGGCCTAATTCAGTGATGTACGCTATGGCGATATTTACACAGCTGGCCGATGGTTTTATTACAGCATATGTGTCTAAATCGCACGGCGCATGTGTCCGAGGGGGGAGGGGAGTACTAAGCTCATATAAGTGATAAACTGGAGAGTGATAAACGACCAGCCACTCAGCTCCCAACTGTCATGTCACAGGCTGTGTTTGAAAAATGACAGTTGGGAGCTGATTGGCTGGTGGTTTATCACTCTCCAGTTTATCACTTTTCAGAGCTTAGTACATCTGGCCCTCGGTGACTCGGTGATGTCGCTTATAGAGAGGATTTACTAGAAAAATGTGGGCGTGTCACAACCGTTTCATGGGTGTGTCCAGCGACTGTGCCTCTGTATGCAGTTTCACTGGTGCTGGCGTCTTCGTTCTGTAGTCCATTCAGAGTTAGCATGGGGTTACTCAGGACGGTGATCGACTGATCTGCGGCTGATGCTGCAATAATTTACGCAGCTGCTGCGACTTTTGACACAGGGCCTTGGCTTTGCAAAGGCGCAGGGGGATGTCTAAATACATCTCCCATTCGGCTCCGACATTTGCATATTTCCGCATAGCAGCTGCGTAAAAAGTCACAGACGCGTCGGGATTAGCGTATGTCCCTGAATCAGGCCCAAAGTTAGTAAGTTATATAGCATGCATGACGTTAGTAACAAAGTCATATTTCCAGGTGAGTGGACCAATCAGTAGTAATTATTCTGCGTTCCCATCTACTGTATCAAGACACTTTGGGGTAGATTTAATAAAGCATTTAAAAAAAATTGAAAGTGGTGGGGTTGCCCATAGCAACCCATCAGATCTATAATTTCTCTGTTGCATTTTCAGGTAGCCTCCTGCACCCCTGGAAGAATAGTCACTGCTCCCACATCCCGTCCACTTCCTAGTGAAGTGAGCAGAATGGGGAGAATACTACCAGCAATCCTGGGGATCTACGAGGAGGGCGGGGCCTAATTGCCCCACCCATTATTTAAATGTGCTCAATTTGTGGCTTTTTGCAGTGAAGGGGCTGGGGCTAATACAGTGAATAGTCCGGCCCCACCCCCATGAACGCCCAGTTGCGTCTCTTGTCCGGGCTTCTCCCGGAGAGGAAATTTATAAGGTATTGTAGGCAAGTATGCTTAATGATGATGCAAATAAAAGGGGCTCAAATCACCTGCAGCTATGATAAAAAATATGGCTGAAGCAAGCTGTGTGGCTGTGTTCACTAATTACCTGAGATACCTTGGACTCAACCACCTGACTGAAAGGACCCAGGAGCAAGAAACAGAGCAGGCTGAGCAACTTATTGAGGTACCGCAGAGGTTACTTACAACCACAGCCAGCTCTGAAAGACACCCCAGACTACTCCAAAATTGTAAAAAAAAAACAAAAAAACTCTCCTTTCGCCAGAAGTGCAAACTCTTTCCACATGAACCCACTGCAGTATAGATGGGTTTGGTGATGGCACAGTTGCATGTGATGACTTCTACCATTTGAAAAACAAGAGGAAGTGGATTTCGTGTGGTGTCGGGCTGGCACATACGTTCGTCTGCGTAAATGCACTGTCCAATAGAGTTCGCGGCACGACACCACACGATGAGAGGAAGTGGTTTTCTTGTTCTGTGTTTCACTGGGTGTTAGGATCTGCGGTTAGCAGATAATTTTTGACACTGCATTTTATCCTGTGTGCTGATCACAGGTGTTCAGTAATTTGCTGTCTGCCTGTGTGCAGTATCAGCTGCTCACTAATTTATTTGTCAGTGTGCAAAAGCCAGCTGCACATTGATCTGTCATTAAGGAGGCTTGCTAGGCTTCCGCTGATTGGACTTTGTATCTGTTAAATGTACAGCCAGCCCTGCATTCCATGCCGGTGATAGAGTTGCTCGTACTTCCAGTTGTTCCAGTCTCCTGATTCTCAGTCGAGTTCCTGTGCCAGTTTGGCTGTGTTTGTTTGCTGCCAGTTGTACCATCCAGGCGGCACAGTCTGCATACCACCTGCTCATGTCATTTGTGTCATCTAGGCGGCACGGTGCTCTTCCTCCTCCTGAAGTGCCAGTCTAGCCCTTCGGCTTGTGGCAACCCGGCGACATAGGCTGCAATTCAGCGTCCAAGGTGCGCTATCCTGTGCATCGTCATCAGTGTCATCCTGGCGGCATTGGTAGCAACTTTGTATTCACAGTGTGCAACCAGCGCACCGTCGCCAGTGTCATCCCGGCGGCACTGGTAGCTACTCAACTTTCTATGTGCGCAATCCCGCACACCGTCGCCAGTGTAAGCCCGGCGATATTGGTAGCAGCACTAAGTCTTTCATCTAAGACTCATCAGCCCAAAGGCTGCATCTAACCCTGGGGCCCCAGGTCAAAACTTGCCATGGCAAACCAGCCCTCAAGGCTGCTCCACCAGCCCAAAGGCTGCATCCTCCTCCAGGCCCTCAGGCCACTGCCAGTCAAGACAAACCAGCCCTCAAGGCTGCTCCACCAGCCCAAAGGCTGCGTCTTGCTCTCGGCCCTCAGGCCACTACCAGCTCTCATGGCTGCTTCAACAGCCCATTGACTGCATCACACCTTCAGTCAATTGGCCGCCACTTCCTACATCTAAATCGGCCCTCAAGGCTGCTCCAACACCCCAAAGGTTGGCTCTCACCTCTAGCCTTTCGGCTACCAACTCATGCAAATCAGCCCTCTAGGCTGTTTTCACCAGGTCTAACCAAGACTAACCCTCAGTCCTTAACACTGGGTTGGCACATACGTTCGTCAGTGGAGTCTAGCGTAAACGCACTGTCCAATAGAGTTTGCTGCAAGACACCACGCGATGGGTGACGCCATTGAATGAGAGGAAGTGGTTTTCGTGTTTTGTCGTGTTTCATTGGGATGGCGCATACGTTGTCTGCAGAGTCTAGTGTAAACGCATTGTTCAACAGAGTTTGCAGCGCGGCACTACACAACACGATGGGTAAAGCCTTCAAAACTCAAACAAACATGTTTAATAGCAAATCCAGGAGTTTGAATGTAAAAAATCTCATGCGAAACCCAGCATTTGTTTAGAAGTCAAACACGATTCTTAGTAAATTTACCCCATAAACTCCACTCAATATTCATATTTTAGTTTTGGCGGAGTTCTTTCTTAAACCCAATGATCATGGGTAAGATAAACATGAAACTATGGGCCTGATTCAGACCCACTCGCAAGCGGCTGTCCGCTCGCAAGTGGGTCGATGTAGTGCACTGCGCATGCGCACGACGGCGGGAGCTCTGTCGTGCGAATGCGCCAGACACGACGAGCGAAGGACTTTCCTTCGCTCGTTGTGTCTGATCAAAGGGGGCGTGCTGTCGATGTTGGTGGGCGTGCCGGGGGCGTGCCTCCCTGACGGGGGAGTTCCCAAGGGATCGCCTACCGTCTGAAGCCGGCCCACTGACATCACTAGTGATGTCAGTGGGAGTGATTTTGGCTCTGATAAAGCCAAAATCACTCCGGGCCTTGCGGTTGAAAAACTCAACCGCAGGCTCAGGCTCGCAGTGGTGATGGTCGCGATGGTCAAGACCATCGCGGCCATCAAACTGCACGCTCGTATAGGCTGTGGGTGGTGACCCACAGCTATACGAGCGTCCAGGAGGACGCTCCATAATTATGGAGGCCGGCCCTCATTCAGAGCGTGCGCTCTGCTCAGAGCGTCCGGCTCTGAATGAGGGCCTATGTTTTAAAATGTACAGTAATTCTGTTTTCTCACCCTCGGCCTATACAACTTGCATGTATAATACACATTATTTATTTAACATTATTTACCAACTAAAAATCAATGCTAAGATGGTTTTTATTGAGTTACCATTCACTTAAATGTAAAATATTAATGTTATGTGAAATCCTTTGTATACGTGCTGCTGCTTCTAGGAGGTAGCACATCAGGAGGCTGATTCCAAGTTGTGAGCAATGAAAAAAATGGTAAGTAACTTTGTATCTGGAACAAACCATGTTGCACTGCAAGGGGGGTAAATATATGTGTTACTTTGAATGCAGGGTAAATACTGGCTGCTGTTGCATGTAGCCCACAACTGCTGGGCAGCTTTATTTTTACACTGCAATCTAGATTTCAGCTAGGACACGCCCCTCCCATATGGGGAGGCAATCGGGAAGCCGACTGCCTAAATACCGGCAGCCGGCTTTCCGACTGTCTTATCCTGGCAAGGGTGAAATGCCGGGCGTCTAGATGTAGATGCCCGCATTTCCCCGACGCCGGGAGGCCGTGAGCGGACAGCCGCGCGGGGGGGGGAGGGTTAGGTTTAGGGCTCCTGGGGGGGACTTAGGGTTAGGCACCCCCCCCGGGAGGGTTAGGCTAGGGGGAGGGAGGGTTAGGGTTAGGCACCCCCGGGGGGGACTTAGGGTTAGGCACCCCCCCGGGGGACTTAGGTTTAGGCAGCGGGGAAGGGGGTGGTTAGGGTTAGGCACTTAGAGGGGGGATTAGGGTTAAGCACTTGGGGGGGAAGTTAGGGTTAGGCACCCCTAAGGAGGGTTAGGTTAGGTTAGTGGATACTTACCTATCCACGATCGGGATTTCCAGCGCTGTCGGGCTTCAGCTGCGTCGCACTTTGCTTCTGTCGGGCTGCCGCTGACGGGCCATGCGGCCGACGGTATTTCATACCAATTCCCCCATATGTGAATCTCTCTGCACATATTACATTAGCCCCACCTGCAGCGCAGCATGGTTTTACCCAGGTGCCCAGTTACTTGCTGTTTTCTGCTTTGCTTCTAGCTCAGAATTAGACCCAGTAAAATATGGAATAGGAAAAAAAATCCTTGATAATTAGGGTAGAGCGGTGGCACAGTGGTCATCATTGCTGCTCCATTGAAGTCAAGAGTTCAATTCCTGACCAGACATCGATCTGTGTGGAGTATTTATGTTCTCATTGTGTTTATGTGGGTTTGTTACGTGTGCCCCGGTTTCCTTCCTCACTCCAGAAGCATACAGACTGAGATGTACCTTAGTGCGTGCCTTGATCTGGCTCTAAGTAGGAATAGTATTCAGGTGTCAGCAGAAGGACCATTCAGCGATTATAGTTTATCCCAATAACATATTCACCAAAAATGTGAAATAGTTCCACAATGGGATGTAGTTAATAACCCTGCGGACGAGATGCCGTCTGTCGATATACCGACGCAGTTATCCTGGCGCCGAACAAAATGCAGATGCCGCTATCTCTGTACGAATAAGGATAAATATGAGCTGTGGGGGGAGTGGTTGTTAGGGTTAGGCACCCCCCAGGGAGGGTTGGGGGGGAGGGGGTTAGCGTTAGGCATCACCGGGGGGAGGTTAGGGTTAGGCAGCCCCCCTGGTAGAGTTAGGTTTAGGGTGCGGGAAGGGGGGTTAGGGTTTGGCACCCCCCAGGGACGGTTAGGGTTAGGTGGTGGGGCGGGTAGCGTTAGGTACCACCGGGGGGAGGTTAGGGTTAGGCACCCCCCCTGGTAGAGTTAGGTTTAGGGTGCGGGAAGGGGGGTTAGGTTTAGGCAATCCCCGGGAGACATAGGGTTAGGCGCCACCCTGGGATACTTACCTTCTATCGTCGGGATCTCCTCCTGTTGGGCTTCCGCGGTCGGTATAAACGCCGCTGGTATTTCAATTCCATTCCCTCCACAATATTATGGGTCACTGACAGCTGAGGTGGATGCTGTCTGAAATACCTGGAGACTTCATTTAACATTTTTGAGAAATATGGGGTTTGCCAAAGTGTGACTTCCCATGTGTCTGCCACTGGGGGAGGGGAGAGGAAGACGGAAAGGCCCTTTAAGAAAATGCCAGCATGGGCAGCACAGACAATGTAATGGTAGCATTACTGCCTCACAGCACTGAGGTTGTTGTTTCCATACCCACTAATGTCCTAACTGTGTGGAGTTTGTATATTCTCCCTGTGCTTTCGTGGGTTTCCTCTGGGTGCTCCGGTTTCCTCCCACACTCCAAAAATATACTGGTAGGTTAATTGGCTCCTAACAAAAATTACCCCTAGTGTGTATGTGTGTGAGCATGTGATAGGGAATATAGATTGTAAGCTCCACTGGGGCAGGGACTGATGTGAATGGCCGAATATTCTATGTATAGCGCTGCGGAATATGTGTGCGCTATATAAATAACTGGTAATAAATAAATAAATAAATAAAATGAGATGAAAGAAGGAAATTACTTTTAACCCCATTTTTACATGAGAGCTAGAATGGTATTGTTCATTTAAAACTAATTTGGAATGAAGACACGGTAGCACTTATATGCTAAACACTGTTATATATTCCAGATACAGGGGCTAAAAGATGGATCCTGCAAGAGATTGTAAACAGCCCTATTTATATCAATATAGGTAATAACGTATTCAGGTGCCTCACATTGAAATACAATCCCACTTCCAGCAATAAAAGGGATATATTTCATGTGTAAATTTTAGGATGTAGGCTGACAGAGTGATTATGAAGACTGAAAGTTAATGGTGTTTTATTGATCCCCAATCAGCTGCTCAGAACATAATGCATTTCTCTGCATCCTTTATTGCCGAGCAATTCCACGTCTCTGCAGGATAAGCCGAGATCTCACACAAGGCAATCGCGTAGTAAGAGGGTGACTGCACTTTCCAGGAAACAATCTTTGCAAGTGGTTCCCAAGGAGCTGTATGCAATCACTTTGATTAGTTCCTAAATAACTGTGGGGTCCTTGTTCAAAAGCCCACAATAGTTATAGCATTAACTTCTCTGCTCATCTAGTACCATGGAATTCTCAGAGATTATTACAGTTGAAAAGAAGGAAATACGCCCCAGTCTGTAAGCTTCTATACAATGTTGGACTGCGCTTTGTCTTGCTCTATCCGGTTAAACTGAGAGTGCACTACGCAGGGAAACAGCACTTCTCCGACTCCCCGCACTCTGCGAAAACGTTCGTGGATTCTCTCCCTGGAGCCTCCATGTCTCCTACAGATTCGTGGACTGACTGACGCTTGAATTCCCTTTACCCAGTTTTGATATGTATCTAATGTTCCACATATATTACTGCTGCTGTGGTCATACTTCCATGTTTTTCTATCATGCTGGCTTTACTCACTAAATGCGGGATGTACTAACCGTGCGGTGTACATCCCGCCAGTCACCATAAAAATACTAATCGCATATGTACTAACATATGCGATTAGTATAGTAAAGAACAGCTCTTGCGGTAAGAGCTGCCCTTTTCAAAGCTGCCGCCACCAGGTGAGGGGGTCTCCGCGGGTCTACTCCCCCTCCTAGCCCCGGGAACTTCCTGCTGGTGACCTGTACAGGAAGTCCCGGGCTCCTCCTCCCTGCACCCGGTAGAAGATTAGGAAAAGGAGGCGAGGGACCCAGGAGGAGACCGCAGGAGGCTGAGGTAAGGAGGGGCCGGCAGGGAGAGGTGCTGGCCGACTGCGGGGCAGCGGCAAAGCGTCGGGGAGCGGGATGCGAAAAGAAGTCTATAGGCTTCTATAGGGCATTACCCTCCTCATCGAATATCGGACGGCCAGAGATTCGTACATATGAAAATGTGGTAAAACCCCTGAAAACGGGGGTTTTACGGCATTTTTCCTTAAGTACATCCCAGCCTAAATAGGAGATGGAGATATTAGAGAGAAGTTTCTATTGTATTTTCCGCCTCCTTTCCTCTCCTTCCCTCCCCCCCTCCTTTATGTTATCGTGGTTACATATTTAGATTGTGGTAGGCCCTTACATTTCGGTTCACAAAATATTTAAAATTTATAGGACTGCGTATTTTAGAATAGTGTTTTTTACGTATTTACTCTATTGTTCCGGGAAATGTGGTTCAACACATATGTTTTACTACACTTCTGTCTCCAGAAATTCCCTGTGCTCGCTGGGACATGGGGGATTGTGGTAAATCAGATAATTGTTTTTATGCTATTTTGCAAACGAGGTATTGGCGGATTCTGTGATTAAGCCTCAGGACTCTAATAGAATCCAGCGGAGCATAAAGTTACTGGCGTGTAAAACGTGGAGGGGTTAAATACACCACTCAAACGTAGAAAGGTGTTGCAGCATTTAAAAAGGATGACGCCTGATATACTGTAGCTGTGCTTCAGGAGTCACATTGGAAATTGGGTGATGCCAATGTATTACGGGACACCTGGATAGGTCACTATAAAGTGGCCTCGTCGAAAAAAAAGGGGCGTTGTAATTGTTTTTCATAAATCACTCTGTTACAAAGTACTAGGGCCCCCATTCAGACCCACTCGCGAGCGGCTGTCCGCTTGCAAGTGGGTCGATGGTCCGCACTGCGCATGCGCACGACGGAGGGAGCTCCGTCGTGCGCATGTGCGAGACTCGACGAGCGAAGGACTTTCCTTCGCTCGGAGTGTCTCATCAAAGGAGGCGTGCTGTTGATGTTGACTGACAGCACGCCCCATTCGGGGGGCGTCCCTGCCAGACGGAGGCGTTCCCAAGGGAACGCCTACCGTCTGAAGCCGGCCCCACTGAAATCACTAGTGATGTCAGTGGGAGTGATTTTGGCTCTCATAGAGAAACTCAACCGCAGGCTTTTGCTCGCAGTTTCGATGGTCGCGATGGTCAAGACCATCGCGACCATCATCCTGCACGCTCGTATATGCTGTGGGTGATGACCCACAGCTATACGAGCGTCCAGGAGGACGCTCCATATTAATGGAGGTGGGCCCTGATTCAGAGCGAGCGCTCTGGTCAGAGCGTCCGGCTCTGAATCAGGGCCTAGATTCAAAGATTGATGGTGGTGGACGGTATTGGTTTATCAAATTAGAACTAGATGATGAAATGTTAACCATTGCCACCATCTATGCTCCCACAGGACCCAACAACGCTTTTTTTGCAGATATCTACAGTTGCGGTTGAAAGTTTGTGAACCCTTCAGAATTTTCTATATATATCTGCAGGTATGTAGCCTAAAAATACCTCAGATTTATCTAAAAGTAGATAACGAGAACAAAATCAAACAAATGAAACAAAAAACAATTATACGTGCTCATTTTTTATGTTGAGGAAAATGATCCAAACACGAGAAAAATCTACAAGGACACTAAAAATCTTTATGATACTTTGTGCACAGAGAGGGCTCAATGTTACCTAGATTAAAAAAAAGAAATAATGAATCTATATTTCAGATGGGGTAATAAGGCAGGCTAATGTAGTAAAACGTTATAAGAACACCACTAACATATTCTCACTTGCATCACCAACTGGCGACATACATAGCACATGACCGATAGCTGCTGCTTTTCTAGAACATTATAGCGATTTATATTTGGCATCCACGGATGATACGGCCCTTGGCACGCGGTTTCTCAGGAGCCCCAACCTTAACTGACGCTGAACATGATTCCCATACAGCACCGGTTACCGGACAAGAGGTTTTAACAACAATCCAAACTCTATTCCGGGTCCAGATGGACTGTACATGGAGTATTACAAATTACTATCTCCGTACATTCATCTGCAAACATGCTCAACCTGACGTTATCGTCAGGTTGGCCAGCATGCTTGCACGATGAAAGATGTCTAAACGACCAGCGGGCACGCGCATCGCTGGTCGTTTTAGACATTTCTGCAAACGATTTGCAAACGATTGATTATCGTTCAACTTAATTGTCTAGTGGATGGGCACCTTTAGTGTCATTGTATAAATCAATTCTAGAAGGAAAGGAAGCCCCTGCGGGATTTAACCAAGCCCGTATTGTAGTATTACACAAACCAGGGAAGGATCCTCAATTAGTGCAATCATATCGCCCAATCTCTCTACTGAATCAAGATCTTAAGATTTTGTCTATAGCTGGGTACACATTAGACAATGTGTACCCAGCATAACTCTTGTTGGCTTGCTGGCGGGGGGTTTCGGGCATCGGCAAGTGCATACTAGGGGTGTGCACCGGCCACTTTTCGTGTTTTGTGTTTTGGTTTTGGATCTGGATCTTTCTTCGTGTTTTGGATCTGGATTGGTTTTGCCAAAACCACCCTTCCGTGTTTTGGGTTCTGGGTTTTGTGTTTTGGATCTGTATTTTTTTTTAAAAAAGCATAAAAACAGCTAAAATCACAGAATTTGTAGGTTTTTCTGCTCCTATGCTATTATTAACCTCAATAACCTTAATTTCCACTCATTTCCAGTCTATTCTGAACACCTCACAATAGTGTTTTTATGTCCAAAACGTTGCACCGAGGTAGCTGGATGACTATGCTAAGCGACACGAGTGGGCGGCACAAACACGTGACCCATCTAGGCGTGAAACTGCAGTGGCAGACAGGATGGCAGTTTGAAAAACTAGGCCCCAAACTGTACATAATGCAAAGAAAAAAAAGAGGTGCAAGATGGAATTGTCCTTGGGCCCTCCCACCCACCCTTATGTTGTATAAACAGGACATGCACACTTTAACAAACCAATCATTTCAGCGCCAGGGTCTGCCACACAACTGTGGCTGAAATGATTGGTTCGTTTGGGCCCCCACAAAACAAGCTGGCAATTAATGTGTCCCTGCACAAACTGGCTCTATGGAGGCAAGATGTCATCCTCATCCTCCTCATCCACCGATTCCTCACCCTCTTCAGTGTGTACATCCTCATCCTCACAAAGTATTAACTCGTCCCCACTTGAATCCACCACCACAGGTCCCTCTGTACCTTCTGGAGGCTGGTCTCCCTGGAAGAGCTGATAATTCATTTTGATGAACATCATCTTCTCCACATTCTGTGGAAGCAACCTCCTACGCCTTTCGCTGACAAGGTTCCCGGCTGCACTAAACACTCTTTCGGAGTACACACTGGAGGGGGGGCAACTCAGGTAAAATAGAGCCAGTTTGTACAGGGGCCTCCAAATTGCCTCTTTTTCCTGCCAGTACAGGTATGGACTGTCTGCCATGCCTACTTGGATGCTGTCACCGATGTAATCCTCCACCATTCTGTCAATGGTGACAGTATCATATGCAGTGACAGTAGACATGTCAGAAATTGTTGCCAGGTCCTTCAGTCCGGACCAGATGTCCAAACTTGGTCCTGCCTGCCCTGCATCACCGCCAGCGGGTTGCTTAGGATACCTAAGTTTTTTCCTGGCAGCCCCAGTTGCAGGAGAAAATGAAGAAGGAGCCGTTGACGTGTCACGTTCCGCTTCAGCTGACAGTGTGTTCACCAGCAGGTCTTTGCACCTCTGCAGGCTTGTGTCGGCCGGAAAGAGAGACACCACATAGGCTTTAAACCTAGGATCGAGCACGGTGGCCAAAACGTAGTGGTCTGATTTCAACAGATTGACCACCCTGGAATCCTGGCAAAGCGAATGAAGGGCTTCATCCACAAGTCCCACATGCCGAGCGGAATCGCTCCGTCTTAGCTCCTCCTTCACTTTCTCCAGCTGCTTCTGCAAAAGCCTGATGAGGGGAATGACCTGACTCAAGCTGGCAGTGTCTGAACTGACTTCACGTGTGGCAAGTTCGAAGGGCTGGAGAACCTTGCACAACACGGAAATCATTCTCCACTGCGCTTGAGTCAGGTGCATACCCCCTCCTTTGCCTATGTCATAGGTGGATGTATAGGCTTGTATGGCCTTTTGCTGCTCCTCCATCCTCTGAAGCATATAGAGGGTTGAGTTCCACCGCGTCACAACCTCTTGCTTCAGGTGATGGCGGGGCAGGTTCAAGAGTGTTTGCTGGCGCTCCAGTCTTCGGCACGCAGTCGCTGAATGGCGAAAGTGGCCAGAAATTTTTCGGGCCACCCAAAGCGTCTCCTGCACGCCCCTGTCGCTTTTCAGAAAATTCTGCACCACCAAGTTTATTGTGTGAGCAAAACATGGGACGTGCTGGAATTTGCCCAGATGTAATGCCCGCACAACATTGGTGGCGTTGTCAGATATCACAAATCCCCAGGAGAGTCTAAGTGGGGTAAGCCACTGGGCGATGATTTCCCTCAGTTTCTCTAAGAGGTTGTCGGCGGTGTGCCTCTTACTGAAACCGGTGATACACAGCGTAGCCTGCCTTGTAACGAGCTGGCATTTCTGAGATGCTGCTACTGGTGACGCTGCTGCTGTTGCTGCGTAAGGTGATACATCTACCCAGTGGGCTGTCACAGTCATATAGTCCTTAGTCTGCCCTGTTCCACTTGTCCACATGTCCGTGGTTAAGTGGACATTGTGTACAACGGCATTTTTCAGGACACTGAGGACACTTTTTCTGACGTTTCTGTACAGTCTCGGTATCGCCTGCCTAGTGAAGTGGAATCTAGACGGGATTTGGAACCGGGGACACACTACCTCCATCAATTGTCTAAATCCCACTGCACTAATGGCGGATACCGGACGCACGTCTAACACCAACATAGCAGTCAAGGCCTCAGTTATACGTTTTGCTTCAGGATGACTGCTGTCGTACTTCATCCTCCTCGCTAAGGACTGTTGGAGGGTCAATTGTTTAGTAAAAGTAGTGGTGTTCCTACTTCCTCTCTGGGATGATGAACGACTCCCAGCAGCAGCAACAGCAGCAGCGGCAGCAGTAGGCGTAGCAATGCAGGATCCTCCGGAGGAATCCCGGATAGGAGAGTCAGTCATGCCAGTGACATGGCCTGCAGGACTACTTCCGATCCTAACTAAGGAGGAAATTGACGAGGAGGGAGTTGACGGTGTGGTTTGCAGGCGCTTGGATACAACAGGACAACGGGATTTAGGTGTCCCTGGACTGCTTACGGTCTTAGCCAAAGTTTCTGAACTTGACAGTAACTTTTTATGAACGCGCTGCAGGTGCCGTATAAGGGAGGATGTTCCTAGGTGGTTGACGTCCCTACCCCTACTTATTTCACCTTTACATATGGTACATATGGCAAGACAGTTGTTGTCCGGATTTGGATAGAAATATTGCCAGACCAAAGAGGTGGAATGTTTGGTCTTCTGCCCAGGCATGACCGTGATGGGCTTTTTCATCCCACGGACAACAACTGTCTCCCCCGGAGCCTGATTTAAACAAACCACATCACCATCAGAATCCTCCTCGCCAACTTCCTCCTCAGCGCCAGCTACACCAGTATCCTCATCCTGTTGTACTTCAACAGTGACATCTTCAATTTGCATATCAGCAAGTGGACTGTGGGTGCTCCTTTCAGCACTTGCAGGGGGCGTGCAAATGGTGGAAAGAGCCACCTCTTCCCGTCCAGTGCTGGGAAGGTCAGGCATCGCAACCACCACCACACTTGGACTCTCCTTGGGGATTTGTGATATCTTCTTAGAAAGCACAGTTCTTCGCTGTGCTTTTGCCAGCTTAACTCTTTTGATTTTTTTAGTGGGAGGAGGGCTTCCATCGTCATGTGAAGCTGAACCACTAGTCATGAACATACTAGGGATCGACCTTAGCCGTTCCTTGCCACTCCGTGTCGTAAATGGCATATTGGCAAGTTTACGTTTCTCTTCAGCTGATTTAAATGTCTTTTTCAAGGTCATTTTCCTGAACTTTGCCATTTGGGATTGTATGTGCCCTCTACTATGACATTGGGCATCGGCCTTGGCAGACGACGTTGATGGCATGTTATCGTCTATGTCATGACTAGTGGCAGCAGCTTCAGCACTAGGAGGAAGTGGTTCTTGATCTTTCTCTATTTTATGTTATATCGATTTGATATATACGTGCGGCTAAACACAGAAAATAATTTTTTTTTGGGTTTGGACTAGAGTGTACTTTGTGGGTTACAGCACCCTTTAACGGTCAAGCCAGCCGGCCCTTTACTTATGACACAGGCGCACGCTTGGCACTACTTTGTTGATGCACGTGCGGCTACTGCGCACACAATTCACAAACACAGAAAATAATTTTTTTTTGGTTTGGACTGGAGTGTACTTTCGGGGGTTACAGCACCCTTTAACGGTCAAGCCAGCCGGCCCTTTACTTATGACACAGGCGCACGCTTGGCACTACTTTGTTGATGCACGTGCGGCTACTGCGCACACAATTCACAAACACAGAAAATAATTTTTTTTTTGGTTTGGACTGGAGTGTACTTTCGGGGGTTACAGCACCCTTAACGGTCAAGCCAGCCGGCCCTTTACTTATGACACAGGCGCACGCTTGGCACTACTTTGTTGATGCACGTGCGGCTACTGCGCACACAATTCACAAACACAGAAAATAATTTTTTTTTTGGTTTGGACTGGAGTGTACTTTGGGGGTTACAGCACCCTTTAACGGTCAAGCCAGCCGGCCCTTTACTTATGACACAGGCACACGCTTGGCACTACTTTGTTGATGCACGTGCGGCTACTGCGCACACAATTCACAAACACAGAAAATAATTTTTTTTTTGGTTTGGACTGGAGTGTACTTTCGGGGGTTACAGCACCCTTAACGGTCAAGCCAGCCGGCCCTTTACTTATGACACAGGCGCACGCTTGGCACTACTTTGTTGATGCACGTGCGGCTACTGCGCACACAATTCACAAACACAGAAAATAATTTTTTTTTGGTTTGGACTGGAGTGTACTTTCGGGGGTTACAGCACTTTTTAACGGTCAAGCCAGCCGGCCCTTTACTTATGACACAGGCGCACGCTTGGCACTACTTTGTTGATGCACGTGCGGCTACTGCGCACACAATTCACAAACACAGAAAATTATTTTTTTTTGGTTTGGACTGGAGTGTACTTTCGGGGGTTACAGCACCCTTAACGGTCAAGCCAGCCGGCCCTTTACTTATGACACAGGCGCACGCTTGGCACTACTTTGTTGATGCACGTGCGGCTACTGCGCACACAATTCACAAACACAGAAAATAATTTTTTTTTTGGTTTGGACTGGAGTGTACTTTCGGGGGTTACAGCACCCTTAACGGTCAAGCCAGCCGGCCCTTTACTTATGACACAGGTGCACGCTTGGCACTACTTTGTTGATGAACGTGCGGCTACTGCGCACACAATTCACAAACACAGAAAATAATTTTTTTTTTGGTTTGGACTGGAGTGTACTTTCGGGGGTTACAGCACCCTTAACGGTCAAGCCAGTCGGCCCTTTACTTATGACACAGGCGCACGCTTGGCACTACTTTGTTGATGCACGTGCGGCTACTGCGCACACAATTCACAAACACAGAAAATAATTTTTTTTTTGGTTTGGACTGGAGTGTACTTTCGGGGGTTACAGCACCCTTAACGGTCAAGCCAGCCGGCCCTTTACTTATGACACAGGCGCACGCTTGGCACTACTTTGTTGATGCACGTGCGGCTACTGCGCACACAATTCACAAACACAGAAAATAATTTTTTTTTGGTTTGGACTGGAGTGTACTTTCGGGGGTTACAGCACCCTTTAACGGTCAAGCCAGCCGGCCCTTTACTTATGACACAGGCGCACGCTTGGCACTACTTTGTTGATGCACGTGCGGCTACTGCGCACACAATTCACAAACACAGAAAATATATTATTTTTTTAGCACTTGGGGGGAGCACCCCTGATGGACAGAGCACCCCCTGGACAACACTACAGCACTCCTTTAGGACTGGGACACTGCACAGGACTTTGGAGTGGACACAGCCCCTATGGAGAACTGACTGCACAACACAGTCCAGCCAGCCCCTATGGACTTTGAAGTAGTGGACACAGCCCCTATTAACAACAGCAGCACAGCACAACACAGCCAGCCCCTATGGACTTTGAAGTAGTGGACAACAGCAGCACTACACTACACTACACTACACTACACTACACAGCCCTAACTCCCACCCTCCCTCTTCACTGTCCATTGCCGAGTGAGAAAATGGCGCCGACGCGGGTACCTTATATAGGATCCAAAACCCGCGAGACTCGGAAGGCGGGATGATGACGTTTTGCCTCGATTTCAGATCCGAGTCAGGCGGGAAAAGTCGAGCCTGACTCGGATCGGACTCGGATCGGGGGGGCTCGGGGGGGTTCGGATTTCAGAAATCCGAACCCGCTCACCCCTAGTGCATACACACTTGCCGATGCCAGCAACGACGGAGCAGCGGCGGGGGGTAGCATTTGGCAGCAGCATGGTAACGCTAGCTACATCCTCAGATCTTTCTGCATGTACAAAAGATCTGAGGATGCGACGGACGACCCACATCGGCATTGTGCGTACACACTGGACGATATGAACGATTTGACATTCCGATGTGACGGAAACAGCCAAATCACTCAAGATATCGTCTAGTGTGTTGGGGCTTTAAGATTGTAGCACAGACACTGCAGGTCTTACTGCCTAAATTATTACAGCCCTCACAAACAGGCTTTGTTAAAGGGGGATCATTGGTGCATAATATGCGGCAATTAATCGCGGTTCTGACAATATCGCTTTCCTCGGAAAAAGGTCAAACGCTCCTTGTAAGCTGCGATGCAGACAAGGCATATGACAGGGTATCCTGGACGCATTTGTTAAGGGTATTTTATCTCAGGAACTTTGGCGTCAATTACGTCACTCTTTCTAGCAAATTGTATAAAAACCCCTACCCTTTAATTTAGCGCTGGACCCGCTTATATGTAGAGATGAGCTGGTCCAGTTCTCCGAGAACCGGACCCACCTGAACTTTGTGTTCCGAGGCGATATCATAGTCCGGCTCGAGTTTTCCCACCTGACTCGGATCCGAAAACGAGGCAAAACGTGCCATTCTCCCGCTGTCGGATTCTCGTGGTTTTTGGATTATATAAAAGGTCCCCGCGATCGGCGGCATTTTCACTCCAGCTGTGGAGAGAGAAGCTAGCAGACGTAGTCAGTCACTCAGTGTGTGTGTCCAGTCGGGGACTTGGCCTGAAGGCTGCTGCTGTGTTGTCCATAAAGGGGCTTAGCCTGCAGTATATAAAGGGGGGCTTCCTTCAGTGGGTGCTGCAGCTGCTGTGTCACTTGTCCTGTCAATTAACTGTGGCTGCTGCTGTGTTGTTGTCCTGTCCATCAGGCTAGGGCTGCAGTCCATAAAGGGGTACTGTGTTGCCCGGGGGGGGGGGGGGGGGCGGTGCTCTGTCAATTAGGGGTGCTTTTCCTTTTTTTGTGTGTGTGCGTTAGCAACTTAGCTGCGCTATTATTGTTCGGTGACACGGCCGTAATTTATCGTTCACGTATTTGTGACTCTGCAGGTGGTCTGTCCGCACTTAGCTTTGCTTTGTTGTCCATAAAAAAGGGGCGCTGTCTGTGTTGTTCATCAAGGGGCTGCTGCCTCATTCAGGGGTGCTTTCCCCAGGGTCCAAAAAAATAAAAGTACTTTTATTTGTGTGTGTGCGTTAGCAACTTAGCTGCGCTATTGTTGTTTGGTGACACTGCCGACCAGACCGCAGTTTATTGTCCACATATTGTTACACAATAAGTCATAGTGCAGTCATAGTGCAGTGTGTTATTCTTATTCATAAAAAATATTGTGGCACTGTAAGTGGTAGCGCAGTGTTTTACTCATAAAAAATCTTGTGACTCTAAGTGGTAGCGCAGTCTAATATTCAACTTTTCACTTCTTTCATCAATCGTGAATAAATTATTTGTCTACATGCCAACTACAAGACCACAGCAAAGTGTTATATATTAAACATAATGACATCGCTGTAAGTGGCAGCGCAGTGTGTTATTTTTTTCTTATTCCTAAATAACCTTGTGACAATAAGTGGTATCGCAGTGTGTTATTCTTATTCATAATCTTGTGACAATAAGTGGTATCGCAGTGTTATTCTTATTCATAATCTTGTGAGAAGTGGTAGCGCAGTGTGTTATTCTTATTAATAAATAATCTTGTGACACTGTAAGTGGTAGCACAGAGTGTTATTCTTTTCTTATTCATAAAAAATCTTCTGACACTGTAGGTCATTGATACCGCAGTTTAATATTTAAAATTGTTACAAATTGACGTTTGTGCTGTACACCACTTCATTTGTGTTTGTTAATATGGAGAACGATCAGTTGAGAGGAGAACAGGAAGTACATACTAGTGCTGGAGCTGCTGCCAGTGCCACCGATGTCATGACGATACTAATCCATCTACTAAAGCCGATGCCAAAAGGATACAGGGCTTAAATCAGGGCATCTAAAATCAAGAACCAATTTTTTACAGTGGTAAAGAAAAAAACATCAAAAGGGAAAATTAGCTGCAGAAAGACATACAATTGTCAATATGCCTTTCACCACATGAAGAGGCAAGGAAAGGCTAAGGCCTTTATTTATGACTGGTGGTTCTGCCTCTTATGATGATGTAAGCACGAGTGAACATGCTGACATAGAAATCGAGGATGCTTCTGTGGAAGTGCACCAGAATGAGCAGGATATTTGTGTAGCTGACACTAATAAAGATGTTGTTGATGAGGATGTTGTTTGTGTAAATCAGGCACCAGTGGAAGAAACAGTAATTGCCCATGATAAGGAAAAGCCCATTGTCATGCCTGGGCACAAGGCAAAAAAATCCACTTCTTATGTGTGGAATTATTTCTACCCAAGTCCAGACAACATTTGCCCTTTGTAAAGCCAGAGTAAGTAGAGCTAGGAAACTTAACCATCTAGGAATCTCCTCCCTGTTACGTCATCTGCAGTGCATCCATCCAAAAAGTTTTTGTGTTGACTCATTTGCATCACCAGTGGGTCTTTTGGGAAAGTACATTTTTTTCTCGCCAGATGTACTTGTTGGAAAAACTAAAGGAGAAGCCATCGCTGCATCACGTGCCACTTGAGCTGACAATTTGCTTACCAACAGCTCTTTGCATCTCTTCAGATCTGTGTCCATTGGGAAGAACACAACGTATGACTTAAACCTTATGTCAGAGTCTGTATTTGTTGTGGACCCGGGGTGGAAGCAGGAGCAGATACAGGTTTAAACTGAAAGATGGATTGTTTAATGTGACTGTTAGAAGACATGAATAATGATTAACTAAAGTCCAGTAATAAGCAAATTGATATATGTGGCTGAAGGGAGCTGTAGTAAATGGGAGTAACGAATGTCCAGATCAGTGACAGAGATGAATCCAGATAAACTGTGAGAGTGAAGTGGGATTCCTGGTTTGCTGAATAGTGGCTGAAGGGGATATCCAGTACTGAGGTGATGCAGGCTGAAATGGAAATCCGGAAATGCTCTGATGGGTTAACTGTGGAGACAGGTTCAGGCAGGAGAGGGTCTGGTGGAAGGTGCAGAGCGGATCTCAGCAGGAAGCAAGGCAGAGTGGTGCAGGCAATGCAGGGAGCCAGAGGCCGACAAGGAGCTGGAGCTAGCACCGGAACACAAGTCTAGGTCTCAGGAGCGTAGAGAAGTCTCTCTCACAGCTACGCTGTGAACACGTTGCACTGACAACTACAGGGAGCTCCAAACACCCTTAAGTATCCAGTAGCAGAACATGATAGGCCAGAGAGAACAGGTGACCTACAGACAATTAGCCTGCTATGTCACATGGCCAAAGACAACATGGTGGCGCCCAGACACCTGTGACACAGAGATGCCGCTAGACTTACCCTTGCCAGGACCTCTGCGTACAGCCAATGCCAGTCTCCACATGCCAGCTCCCTCAACAGAAGGACCGCGCCGCAGCGCCCTCACCGGTAAGGACCACAAACCTCCACGCCGCAAAACCCTGGTCGTGACACCTTAAATCTTGTGTTTGCTCTGTTCAGCTTGTCCACATATCTGTGGTTAAGTGGACAGTGGGTGCAACGGCATTTAGTAGGCCACTAATTAGGTTTTTTTAATGTCCTTGTACAGGTTGGGAATTGCTTTTCTATTGAAGTGGAATCTTGATGGGATTTGGTAGCAGGCACACAGGAGCTCAATTAACTGTCTAAAACCCACTGAATTATTGGCGGATATTGGATGCACATCTAATACCAGCATAGATGTTATGGTGTCAGTGAGTGACTGCTGTCATACTTGCTGTCATAGATGTTATGGTGTCAGTATGCAACTGGGTGACTGCTGTCATACTTGCTCCCCCCTTTCAAAGGTTTGTTTAACAGTCAATTATTTTTTAAAGTACTACTAGTAGTCTTCCTGTTCCCCTTCTGGGATGAAAATCCACTCCCAGCAGCAGGCATAGCGCTCAAGGATTCCTCTGGGGCAAGGACTAATGTAAATGCCTCCCATCCTCCCTCATAAATTTGCTTTGTAATCAAAAAATTTAATTAAATTTACTATTAATCAAATCTTCCTTTCCCTGCCTTCGGCAACATACATACTCCAACTCCTTCAGGCCTCTTAAATAATAAAAACATTTGTTTCCTGATGTGCCATGTTGGAAGTTAAACTGCCGCTGCTGTTGCAATCTTTGACATGCGGTTGCTGAATGCCAAAAATGTCCAGAAATGTTTATGGACACAAAAAGCATCTCCTGCATGCCCCGTTAATTTAAAAAAAATATTCTGAACCACAAAGTTGATTTTGTGGGCAAAACGTGGGACATATTGTTCACCCATGCTCTCCCCTCCTCCCTCATTAATTTGCTTTGGAATGAAAAAATTAAATTAAATTTACTACCAATCAGCATTTCCTGTCCCTGCCTTCAACGACATACATACTCCAACTCCCTCAGGCCTCTTGAGTAATGAAAACGTATGTTTCCTTATGTGCCATGTTGGAAGTTTTACTGCCTCGTGTTTGTGCCATCCACTGCTGCCACTTACCTTAGTCAGCCAGCTAGCTTGGTGCAAATTTTCAGCCTAAACCAGATGAAAACAATATTGTGAGCTGTGAGGTGGTCAGAATTGACTGGAAGCGAGTGGAAATTAATGTTATTGAGGTTAATACTGTAGGAACAAAAAATATAAAAATAATAATGTGATTTTAGTGGTTTTTATCAATTTAAAAAAAAAAATAGATCCAAAACACACAAGAGGTGGTTTTGGCAAAACCAAATCCAGATCCAAAATACAAGGAGATACAGATTCAAAACCAGAACACGGGAGTCGGCGCACATCCCTACTTATTAGGCATTTTTATAAGTGTACAGATTGGCAAGGCGTAAAAATCGGTTCACATGAACTAAAGGTATCAGCATATACGGATGATCTTTTGTTATACTTCACAAATCCCCAGGCCACTTTCTCTGGCCTTCATAAAATATTGCAGGAGTTTCATTAAATGTCAGGATTTTTGATTAATAGGACGAAAACTGAGGCTCTTGCGTTGCACAAGGCAGCAAGAAGTAATTGAAGGGATTCACTCCCCTTTAAATGGGCTACTTCTACCTCGAAATATTTAGGAATAAATATTCCGGTTAATCCATTTAATCTATATAGAGTAAACCTCCCTGATCTAATTCAAAAGACGCTGACAGATCTCAGGGCATGGAAACACTTGGCGATATCATCTTAATCAGGTGGCATCATAAGATATCTTTCCCATGGCTGCTGTATCCATTACAAATGCTCCCTCTGTTAATCTCTGATATAGATTTAAAAGCATTAAATAAAGCGATTAGTAAATTCAGTTGGGCAGATAGAAAGCCTAGGATATCCCTATTCAAATTGAGTCAATCCCTCACTATGGGAGTTATCAATTTGCCATGCATGTGTACATATGCTTTAACACATGAGCTTTTAACATATCTATAGCATCCACAACCTGTCGCCATAAAAATATCATACAAATCCCACAAATATATTTATATCTCTCTCCTACTGCTTCTATTAGCTGGTGACATATCACCAAATCCAGGCCCAACACACATGCCACACCCACAGCAAACTATAAATCCAGCTAACCTCAAACATTGCATGCCTCCCTTCACCCTCCAAGTCACTAACATGTGCCTTATGGAATGCACGCTCTGTCTGCAATAAACTAACATCCATCCATGACCTCTTTATTTCAACTAACCTCAACCTTCTGGAGATGACAGCAACATGGCTCACACAATCAGACACTGGACCTCATTCAGAGTCGATCACTTGCTGCAAGCGATCGCTCTGAATGAGGGTGGCCATTTACTTTTTTAAGTGCCGCCATCTGGTCGATAGCTAGGCTGTGGGTTACCACCCACAGCTCTAGCGACCGACCAGGGTGATGGTCGCGATGGTCATCACCATCGCGACCATCGGGGCTTACGACCAGACCCTAAAGTTGGGTCTGGGCTCTCGTAAGCCCCAGGGAACTTCCTGCTCTGTTTGAGTAGGAAGTTCCCCACTGACATCATCAATGATGTCAGTGAGGCCACCCACAAATGGAAAGCGTTCCGCCTGGAATGCCTCCGTTTGGCCGGGTACGCCCCCGGCCCACCCTGCAAACGGGGCGAGCTGTCACTCAGCATTGACAGCTCACCCCGTCTGCTACGAGACCCCTAGCGACGGAGTGCCCGTCGCTAGCCGGGTCTCGCGCATGCGCACGACGGAGCCGGCTCCATCGTGCGCATGCTCTGTGGGGACCATCGACCGGGTTGCGAGCGCATGCGCATGCGAATGAGACCCACTGTATCTCCTGCTGCACTTTCATATGGTAACCTACACTTCTCAAACACCTCCAGGCCTGGTAATTGTAAAGGAGGTGAGGTAGGATTATTACTATCCCAAGCTGTAACATACACAGTTCTCCCACAGGTACCTTCACTCACATTTACATCATTTGAAGTAAATTGTACCAGGACTTTCACCCCTTTCTCCCTGGCTCCCTCACTTCATATCCTCAGACATCTCCACCATCATTATGGGTGATTTCAATATCCCCATTGACAGCCCACAATTCCTCATTCCTCCAAACTACTCTCTCTAACCTCCTCTCTTGGCCTCACCCAATGGACTGACTCCTCTACTCATGAGGAGGGCCACTGCCTTAATCTTGTATTAACCAGACTAGGCTCAGTTTCTGATTTCACTAATGCTCCTTTCCCTCTCTCAGATCACAACCTTATCACCTGCACACTCTCCTCCATTACATCAAAGTCATTGAAATTAACCAAACCTATACCTAAAACCCGCAGAAATATTAATGCTATTTAACTTTCAACAACTATCTACATCTCTACAACAACAACTCTCAACAATTTCTACATTCACTTATCCTGAGACTGCTGTATCACACCTAAACCAGATTCTAGAAAAAGCCCTAGATGAAGTAGCTCCAGCTACCCATCACACACCACGTAGAGTTAGACATCAACCGTGGCATTCCAACTTAACAAGGCATCTACAAAAACTCTCACGTAAACTTGAACGTAAGTGGCGAAAGTCTCATACTCCAAGTGACTTCCTCACATATAAGACTATCTACAACTCTTACCGTACTGCTCTGGACACTGCCAAACAAACATATTTCAATCTCTTATCTCTGCTCAAGCCTCTAACCCAAGCGACTTTTAATACATTTAAACTGCTTCTTACCCCTCCCTCACCCAAACCACCTGCTACTATCTGTGCGCAAGATCTTGCTTCCTATTTTAGGGACAAGATTGATTAGATCCAAAATGAAATGGTATGCTCTTCCTCAGCTAGTGACCTGCTCAATTCCCTACCTGAATCCTCTGGCACTTTCTCTTCATTTGATCTCACAAACAAAGATGAAGTATCTACACTCTTCTCATCCTCCTACTCTATTACCTCTCCTCTAGATCCTATACCCTCACAAATCAGTAATGCTCTGTCTCCTGTGCTTATCCCAACCTTATCTAAAATCTGTAATCTCTCTCTCTACTGGCAACTTTCCATCACTGTTCAAGCATGCAGTGATTACTCCAATTCTGAAAAAAAAAAAAAATTCTGACCCCAACACTCTCTCAAATTACCGTCCTATCTCCCAGCTACCATGCCCCTCCAAGCTACTTGAGAGGCTTGTCTACACCCGCCTCACACACTTTCTTAACTCACACAATTTATTGGACCCACTTCAGTCCGGCTTTCATTCCCAACACTCCACAGAGACAGCACTGACTAAGGTAGTAAATGATCTGGTCACTGCCAAGGCTAAAGACCATTACTCACTCCTAATTATTCTAGATCTCTCTGCTGCTTTTGACACTGTTGACCACTCTCTTCTCATACAAACACTACAATCCCTAGGTCTTAAGGACACAGCTCTTTCTTGGTTCTTTTCCTACCTATCTGATCGCTCTTTACTGTTCGTTTTTCTGATTCTGCCTCCTCTTTGCTACCTCTATCAGTTGGAGTACCACAAGGCTCTGTCTTAGGTCCTCTGTTATTCTCAATCTATACCTCCTCTCTTGGCAAACTAATCCGCTCTTATGGATTTCAGTACCATCTGTATGCAGATGATACTCAAATCTACCTATCTTCCCCAGATTTACCACCATCTGTACTGGTCCGTGTCACTGAATGTCTTTCTGCAATTTCATCTTGGATGTCATCTCGCCACCTGAAACTTAATATTTCTAAAACAGAATTAATTATATTTCCACCGGCCAATAACAGTTACCAACCTGATCTCTCGATCGGTGTTGATAACTCAACAATCCACCCTGCCCCACAAGCTCACTGCCTTGGTGTCATCCTTGACTCTGAACTGTCCTTTGTTCCCCACATTCAATCTGTCTCAAAATCATGTTACATACATCTAAAAAAATATCCAAAATTTGACCATATCTCACACAAGATACTGCAAAAACTGTAATCCATGCACTTATTATTTCCCGCATTGACTATTGCAATAGCCTCCTTACTGGTCTTCCCAAAAACAGGCTATCACCATTACAATCAATTATGAATGCAGCTGCAAGGCTCATCTTCCTTGCCAAACATTCATCGTCTGCTGCCCCGCTCTGTCAGTCCCTCCATTGGTTGCCGGTTTTCTACAGTATTCAATACAAAATACTTTTGCTTACACATAAGGCTATTAACCAAACCACACAAACATACATCTCTTCACTCATCTCAATATATCTCCCTACCCGACCTCTCCGCTCAGTACAAGATCTGTGTCTCTCATCTCCACACATTACAGGACTTTCTTCGGGCTGCACCCACTTTATGGAATGCCTTACCATGCACAATAAGACTTTCCTCTAGTCTCCAATCCTTCAAGCGTTCCCTGAAAACTCACCTCTTCAGGCAAGCTTATCAGATTCCAGAACTGCCCACATAACCTTCATAGCTTCCATATCTAATTACATCCCCTTTCACAGTCCACACACAAACTCACGCATTGTCTTTCTCTCACATCCTCATGACATTTGGCCGACATTCCGGTGTGACTGGATCATGCAGCCCACCAAGAAACTGTGCATTCTGGCTGGATAGCACCTATCCTTGTGTATCAATGCCTATTTCCCTATAGATTGTAAGCTTGCGAGCAGGGTCTTCCTACCTATATATCTGTCTGTTATTACAGAGTTTTGTTCTATTCATGGTTACAATTGTAAAGTGCAATGGAATATGCTGCGCTATATAAGAAACTGTTAATAAATAAATATGCTTTAGAGGCAAATTATAGGTACATTATGCGGTAGATTGGTTAAGGGATACAGACAAATTTTCCAATACGGCATTAGAACAAGCTCCGAGTCATGATATACCGCTTCCAAGCCTTTTTGCACATGCAATCATCAACGTTTCCTGCACAATGTCGAAGCTGAATAATTGGCTGAGACAAGTTCAGTTTAAAATTTAATCACGGCGACGCCATCTTGCGAATGGCCGCAAGACTCCATTTTGGAAATGAGATCGCAAGACACCATTTTGTGGTCAGCGTCAATTCAAGTTATAACTCAGGAGCTAAGAACAGATGGCAATGTTTTTGTTAACCTACCAAGGGCAACTGGAAAAACAAGCTGAGTAAAAGTAAATAAGAATAGACAATGGGTATTTTTACATACAAATTGGGAATCCCTGGATGCAGATAAAGTATAGTTGTGGCAATTGTAATATAATCCAGGCATTGATCTACACAATTGGATTCGTCTGAATCCTAGACAGGATGGCCCCAAACTCCACAGCTTGAGGTGGTAATACATTTGCATTTCACACAAGAGTCTGTGAGAACAAAAGAGGTTTTATTTTCCTTTGAACACACAACAGGTGGGGGCCTGCTGACAGAGGGCATGTAGAACTACAACCCTCAGCCATCCACACTGCTGGATGTTCACTTCGTGTATGAGAGATTATGCACTTAAATCTCACCCATTAATAACTAGCGTCCTTATACCAAACCCCGAATACCCACACACTACATATTCGCACACAAGGTTCCATTAGCATCAAATTGTATGATTCAAGTTGGTTAAGTTAGTTTAAATGCTAAGAAATAGAGGTTTTTGATAACTAAGGTATTATACATGATAAGAAAGGTGTGTTTGGTTTCGTTCTGATGCTTACGCTTTTTACAGCATCACGATGTTATCGGTGGAGAGATCGCATCATGCAAACTCAAGTTACGGATCGCAGAACTTACAAGCAACAAAATGTTTAGCTGATGGAATGTTACAGGAGGCGTTACCAGAAAGACCTCTGTTGTCAGAGGCAGGGAAAGTCTATTTGAAACAACCTGTTAAATGTGCCGTAACATATGCTTCTCCTCTGGGAACCAATGAGATCAGCAGGAAGTTTTCCCTTTGTCCTGTTTCAGTCTGGGTGGGAATAAATACATGTGTCCAAATACTGGTTTGCCAGTCCATGCTGAAGGTTGTATGTACTAGGGGTCTCTAGTCTGAGGTCTATCTCTGGGTCCGGAGGCGCAAGCGTATGTATACTGTACTTGGGTCTGTATTATTTCCTTTTTACGCCTAAATTATGTATGTATAGATTGAATGTAACTGACTGTACTTTTACCTGAATAATACTTGTGCGTTGGAACCACAGATTCCACTCCTGTCTTTATTTGCGGTCATACTGCGTACACAATTAGCGTTGTGTTTAGAGGTTTATAGGAAGGTTTTCAGAAGGTATAGGCAGGGGTATATAGAGGTTCATTTCTAATATTGTTAACAAATAGCTCAGAATTTACTATGAACTACCACCTGTACTGCCTGGAGGCTGACGCGTTCCAGGATAGGTGTCTCCACTCATTATCCTCTTTTTCTCCCCTTAAATCACAATGTAGGATTCAACAGGGGTTTTGCATCTATTGATTTTACCTCTTGGTACCATAAGTGTCTCCGGTTGCTTCATCAATTCCTAGCTCAATAAACTTTAAAAATATTACCATATGAACCATTACAACAGATACACCCGCATGTTTCTATAACACTGATTGCTTAGGGGAAAGAGGAGTTCCCTGATATATCGTTAGAAGACATCCTTGACTCATTTGTGAGATTAAATAAACAGCTTGTATCAACAACGTATGCAGAAATGCATGATCAGTTACTACATTGCTCATACATAGCACCTAAATTGCCTTTCTTGATAGGTGCCTCTTCGGACTTCAATTGTTTTAAATGTACACAATCGGGAGCAGACCTGATGCACTGTATGTGGGGGATGGTGCTGCTTACATTACCGGTGCCAGCATACAGACGCCGGTCAGAAATGTCGAAGGTAAGTAGTGGGGTTGGGGGGAGGGTTAGGCACTAGAGGGGGGGTTAGGCACTACGGGGGGAGGGTTAGGTTTAGGGTAGGGAGAGGGGGAGGGTTAGCATACCGGCCAACAGGTGACGGTATGTTAACCCTGTTGAGAACCCGGATTTTCATACCTAACCCATATGTGGACCTGTGCAGAAGTTCAAAAATTCTAGCTGTTACTACGGTCCTAAATTAACAATACCCTTAGAATTGCATTTAGTCTCACCCCTGAGTGGGCACTGTGTGATATATATTCCACATCACTAAGGTCCAATCTGCCTAAGGGCTATATCACACACGCCGGCCGGTAAAAAAACTGTCCAAAGCTGGCCGTTTTTTGCCGTCAATCAGTTCCTTTCACATGCAACTGCTTTAAGATGTTTTTAATGTTGTGGTTAGTTACCTTATTGTAGTAGGCATCTGCAGCAGCAGATGGATTTCTGGGTGGGTACAAGCTCTGATAAGCCGGTGTGTATGAAAGGAAACATTGTAAATTGTGCTTCACTGACTTGCCGTGATGGCACGGACACGGCACGGCAGGCATCCTTGTCAGTGGATATTCCCGGCTGTAACACGGCAACTGTGCCGTGTCCGTGCCGTCTGAAAGTACCCATATGTTTACAATCTCAATTAAATTTACTACATGGCTGAAAACCGGCAGGTTTTTTTTGCCGGCCAGCGTGTGTGAAATATCCCTAAAGGAGAAAAACTATTGCTAGCCAAAATTGCAGCAGCGGGTACAAAATCTCAGTGGACATCCTCTGACACTCTCTCTTTAGCACTTTTATTACCTAGAATAAAACACCTGTTCCATATGGACTGGTTAGAGATGTCCATTGATAAATACAATAGAGTAGGAAAACTTTCTAACATCTGGATCCCCTATATACATACCCTTGGTTCTTCTGTAAAAGGCTCTTCTGTAAGTGGTACAATTTACAGTCCTTAAAACTGGGAAAACCTAAAGTTTAAAAAAATATATCAAAATTATTGTATTTCGATACCCCCAAATATTCTTTCCCTATTCCTGTAGATTTAGATGAGGGCCTTTCATTTCCGGATATCTTTGCATTATGGAGATTGTCTTGTTCATGTATGCTTCTGTACAATGGCCCTCATTCAGAGCCGTTCGCTATTTGCGGTCGTTCGTTTAAAAACAAGGGGTGGCTATTCAAATGATCCGTACGCACATTGCAGTCTGTTCACACCTCTAAGTCTGAACGAACGAGCAAAACATACGCTCGTTTATTTGTTAAAAACGCCCCCTGGCCGCTCGCATCATACGTCATGTCCGCTATTTATTAGATTAATCGAGTACATCGACAAGGGTATGAACTGCTCGCTATTCTTGTGGTTGGTGTTTGCTACCACAAATTTGCGAGCAGTTCTGGCTCTAAAATAACCCAGTGACGTGATCAATGACGCTGCTGTTTTAAATATACACACCCATAAAACGCCCGTTTTGACCTTTAAGCACGCCTGCGTTCGGATCTCCACTCCCCATTTTCAAGCACCTTCCCCTGTTACCACCCACATACGCCTCATTCTGTCACTCAAAATAGCAGGCACTCGCTATATAGCGTACAAACGATTTTCGGCCGCACTGACTGGTTCGCGCATGCGTACTAAAAAGCGTACGCATGCGCAGATGTGCAAACATCGCTCGGAACGAGCGTACTGCCGCTAACGAGCGGCTCTGAATGAGGGCCATTGTTTTGTGTTTTTTGGTAATTGCCAATGTATTATATGCAGTTCTATAATAAAAAGATTTGTAAAAAAAATAACAAAAAAAAAACAGTAGCATAGCGAGAAAGGTTGGAGAAAGAGAGGTCCAAGTTCCACCTTTGATTAATTCTAATGGAGGTGATCTAGAGGAAATCAAATAAAAAATGGCGGTGCGACAATTGCCAATTTAGGGAGGGGGAGGAAAGGGATTCCTCTTCAGACCCGAAATGCCGACAGGATAAACTACATCAGTCGCCCAAGTACCATCCTCCCCTAATTATAGCTACACATATCATGTTTGGTTAATAGTCTTAATTTTAGCACCCTGCCTGAGGTGTCGCTCTCTGCTCTGGTGCTTCTATATATCAGAAGTTTGTTGCATCAGTTGAGTGTGCTAGAAGCACCAAAGCAAAGAGCGACACCCCAGGCAGGAAAGAGGAACTGCACGGGTTGTGACAGGTGCAGGGTGCAAGAATTTACACTAGTAACAGCAGCGTAACATATATTTAACTTATTTGTGACTTTACCATTATCACCTCATGTTATAACAAATCATATAGCCCTCCCTCCAATAATAAATTAACCCCTTACTGTACTGGTGGAGGCACAACCTCTTTTTTTTTTCATCGCAATAGATGACATGTTCTTCTAAACTTTTCTTTTTCTTGGTATAAAATGTTCATTAGACAAATCTTCGTATGGACGTTGAATATAACTGTGCATACTTTTTAGGTCTGAGGCTTCCTTTCCCCCAAATGTTGCAAGTTACTCTGAACTTGTCCGCTCTCCCGGAATGTACAGCAAGACTCACAAAAGGTTTGAGGAGCCCTCCAAGGCTCCAGAGAGAGAATGCTATCATCCTGGATTCGCTCACTTCCCTGGTGAAACGGGCAGTCCAGAATCTGGATGATGTGATACATGGTAAATTGCGTCACCATGGTATGTCTGCAGAAATCACGACATTAAGCAGTGGATTCAACATGTGTCAACCCCCCCATTCTACCCTCTGATCTATCCCAGTGCGCAATTATGAAATGACGGCAACTATGGGTTGCTACCAGCAGCGGCATAACTAGGGCAGGGTGAGCGGGGTACGTGCCCTGGGCGCCGCGGGGGGGCGCCACTGGCCACAGTACCAGCCCGCCCTAGTTAGCCAGTGTAGCGCCGACCGCAGTGAGTGCGGTCAGCGCTACACATTTACACAGCACCGCAGCTAAGCTTCCCTGCGCCGGTCCTTGCTGCACAGCTGAGCCCTTTCCCTTCCCCTGAGCGCTTGCCCAATAGCGCCAGGAAGAGGGTGGCAGGCGGGCTCAGACTGTGCTAACACACACATCGCCGCCAGCACGGCAGCGATGTGTGTGTTATTCAGCAGCCAATGACAGTCAGACAGACTCTCATTGGCTGCTGCTGCACACACATCCTCCGCCAGCGCTGGCGGAGGATGTGTGTGAATCAGCAGCCAATGACAGTCAGGCAGACTCTCATTGACTGCTGCGCACCTACTGCAAGAGCCGGCTCCCTTCCGGCTCCTGCAGTGTGTAATGGGAGAGACATCATGCCGTGATGACGTCTCTCCCATAATGCAGATCGCGCCAGCCCGGGAGGACTGACGTGCGGCGGCGGGAGCGGTGTCTGGAGCAGGAGCGTGGATTCAGGTAAGTGTATTTTTTTTATTTTGTTTTTGTAACTACGGGGGGGGGGGGGACACTATCACTTGGGGGGGCAGCTACTACTGGGGACACTATTACTGGGGGGGCTGCTACTACTGGGGACACTATTACTGGGGGGGGGGCTGCTACTACTGGGGACACTATTACTGGGGGGGCTGCTACTATTGGGGACACTATTACTGGGGGGGTGGAGCTACTACTGGGGGCACTGCATCAGGAGGGGGAACGTCTACTGGGGGGGGGACTACTACTGGTGGCACTATTTAAGATGCTTACTACTAGGGGACCACTACTGGGGGCACTAAATAGGGAGGACCACTACAGGGGGCCCTGTATAGGGGGCATTGGATAGGAGGATCACTGCTGGGGGTCTGCATAAGGGGGACCACTACTGGGGGCACTGCATGGGGGGACGACTAATGCTGTTGGCAATATATAAGGGGCTTACTACTTGGGGCACTGCACTGGGGGGACCACTACTGGGGGCACTAAATATGGAGGACCACTACAGGGGGCACTGGATGAAGGGGGGGGGGGGGGGGGAGTTCACTGCTGGGGGCCTGCATAAGGGGGACCACTACTGGAGGCACTAAATAAGGGGAACTAATGAGGGGCTGCATAAGGAGGACCACTACTGGGGGCATTGCATACTGGGGGTACTGTATAAGGGGAACTATTTGGGGGCTGCTTAAGGGGGACCACTACTGGGGGTACTGTATAAGGGGCACTACTATGGGCCTGCATAAGAGGGACCACAACTGGGGCCATTTCATACTGGGGGTACTGTATAAGGGGCACTACTGGGGTTAAAGTGCATATGGAAAGTAATGTGACGATAAAGATGTGTGTCATGTTGACACGCCCCATTTTTAAGTGACCACGCCCATTTTTGGTATACTCTGAATGCAGGGTGTACGGTGTGGGGTCTCCATGGACCCAGGTGCCTGTGTGCACCAAACACCCTGTGCCTATTGTAATAACGCCTACGGCCCAGTCTGAAGATGTTCCTTCAACATCATACTTACTGTAAAAGCTTTAGTAACATCCAAATAGGTATGCAGCCAGGAAGCCATCGGACCTAATCCCGACAGCCGGCTTCCTGACTGCTTTATCCCGGCGAGGGTTACATGACAGGCATCTAAATCTAGATACCCAGTGGCAAACGCAGGATTTTTAGAGGGGGGTTTCCAAATGCTTGATTTTAGAGTGTGGCCAGTCCATGAAGAGGGCATAATTAGCACTTATCCAGCTTTAATATGCATCATACAAAGTGTTTTGAACTTTTTAGTGTCATAATTCCAGCATATACAGGATCAGTGATCACACTTATAAATGCAACAGTAGGGACATCCTGCCTGAGCTGGATGTTTTTATTTCAGATGTGGGCTCCATTCCAGAGCATTGGAGCAAGTCCTGGAGTCTGGGGGAGCAGCAGAAGAACCTAGCACTGCCCTGGACCACTGCCCTGGACATATATGTACATATTGCATATTGTTATGCACTGCATAGTGTATTATTATTTGGTATTAATAATTAACCATATTGATGTTCTATAGCAGTGCTCCCATAACAGTGCATGTTTACTAGATCTCCTAGTTGATGCACAGGTGTATTTTTTACTGGCTGACTCATGTTAAAAGATCCACAGGTGGTGCTAATTTCATTTGAGATACCTAAAAGAACATTCAGCATTAGTAATATTCTATTACATTACTATTTCTATTGTGGGCCGGGGAGGTGGGTTTCCAGGCAACAGGAACCCCCCTTGCGTTTTCCTATGACACCTGTCATTTTACAGACGCCGGGAGACCGGCGCCCGGTATCCCGGTCGAAGTGATGCCGGGCGCCGGGCGCAGACAGCCGCGGGTCATTGTAAGAGGGCTGATTGAAAAGTCATGAGACTGCCTGTTTTTCTGTCCCATAGGTAGATGTGGCAACGCTATGCTGGTTATTGTGAAGCTCATTATCGATGCATCTGAACATGCGGTTGGATTGCCGTAGTCTTCTTTGTTTGGTCACAGCGAGTGGAAGATTTTCGTACGTTTCGTCATGGCGGATGAGGAAGACGTGTCTGTGAGATTACACCAGAGATGTGTGATTGAATTTTGTGTTAAACTTGGAATAAGCGAAAATGAAACTCATGAAATGTTACGGCAAGCGTACGGGGGAGAAACAATTAGCCGTGCTGTGGTATTTCGGTGGTGGAAGCACTTCAAAGAGGGTAATACGCGAGTGACTGACGAAGAGCGTTCTGGGAATCTATCCACCGCGGTTACAGATCAACATTGCCAAAGCTGCGGAGATGTGGCAAAATGACAGAAGGTAACTTTACGCAAACTTTCGTCACACGTCACAATCGATGTCACGAAATAGAGAATCCACTCCGACATTCGAACGGTGTTCTTGCACGAGTCAACTCGTCATCGCATCTGCTCTTCTGTGAGATTTCTGGGTACCCACCTGGCACACAGGCAATGCATTTTCAGTTCCTATGTCATAATATGCTGAATCCGTTCAAATGAGATACCAAGTGAAGCCGAAAGTTCCAGCTGGTCGGAGAGCTAGTCGGAAGTCAGAACGGTTGTTAAACAGGTATGTTGTTAAATGAGGAGCATCTGTAATGTGCTTCAGAATCTTGGGGGCGATTTAAGAGAGAAGATTGTCCGTGTGCAGACTCTGTGTGGGCTCCATCCTCTGACAGCGCAGTAGACACTGGCTTGGTACCAGAATTTACTGCGCATGCGCAGGTCTCCGGGAAAATGGCACCTGAGTCCTATTCTCGGGGACATCTCTACTGTACATGTTGAGGTCACTGGGAGAATGGTCACCAGTCTATTTTCCCTGTGATTTTTGCCGCCGGCAAAGCAGAACTCCGGAGACTGCGGAGAGGTAAGGATAACTATAGATGGGTGCAGGGTGTGCGGTGTGGGGAGATGTATCCAAATTTCCAAAGAGGACAAGTGAAAATGTTATTCATAGCAACCAAAAAGATCCTATCATTTATCTAGTACAATCAATCAATTTCTAGCTATCGTTTTATAGGTTACCATGGGCTCTCCTCTACCAGCCCTCTTTAGACGGATTGATACATCCCCCCATCTTTTATTCTTCAAATAATGTATCCATCACTGTAGGCAAGGTCACGGATCTATTCATTTTCAGGCCGTGATTGGTACCATACATGTCTACAGTCAATTTTGTGGAACTGACAGAGGGCCTAATGCAGAGCCGGACGCTCTGACCAGAGCGCTCGCTCTGAATCAGGGTCCTCCTACCTAAAATTGGAGCGGCCTCTTGGCCGCTCGCATAGCTGTGGGTGACCACCCACAGCTAATGCGAGCGGCCAAAAAGATGGTCGCGATGGTCAAGACCATCGCGACCATCGGGCTTGCGACGAGACCCTGCGGTAGGGTCTCGCTGCCGCAAGCCCAGGAGTGCTTTTAGCTCTATCAGAGCCAAAAGCACTCCCACTGACATCACTAGTGATGTCAGTGGGGCCGGCCCCAGACGGTAGGCGTTCCCATGGGAACGCCTCCGTCTGGGCAGCAACGCCCCCGGCACGCCCACCAAAGGGGGAGTGCTGTCCTCACCATCGACAGCACGCCCCCTTTGGTGCGAGACCCATAGCGACAGCTTGGCTGCCGCTATGCGGGTCTCACGCATGCGCACGACGGAGCTCCCTCCGTCGTGCGCATGTGCACTAGGGCACCATCGACCCGCTTGCGAGCGCTCAGCACTCACGAGCGGGTCTGAATTAGGCCCAGAGTTAGAAAGGATTCTATAAAAATCATTAGTACTGAACTTAGGGCATGATTTAGATTTGGGAATAGAGTAAGATAGAGCAAGTAACTGTGGGCCTGATTCAGAGCCGCTCGTAAGCGGCCGCTCGTTCGCTCCAAGCGATGTTCGCACATCTGCGCATGCGTATGGGTCGTAATGCGCATGCGCCAACCAGTCATTGCGGTCGGAAATCGAGCGCTCGCAAAATAGCGAGTGCCTGCTAATTTGAGTGACAGGATGAGGCATTTGTGGGTGGTAACAGGGGAAGGTGCTTGAAAACGGGGAGGGGTGATCTGAACGCAGGCGTGCCAAAAGGTAAAAACGGGCGTTTTAAGGGTGTGCATAATTAACAAAGCAGCGTCATCGACCACATCACTTGGTTGTTTCTTAGCCTGAACTGATCGCATGATTGCGGTAGGAATGACCAACGATGTGTGCTCCCATGGGTCGTTAACGATGTCTTTTGTCGACCGTACATGCAGGCCAATCTGACGATAACGTCAACAATTGCCTGTTCAGAGACGCGGCAGGATGACTTCACTGAAAGATATCATTAATGATATATCTCTCAGTGTGTACACCCAATATTGTTTGTCCTGCACTACAGAAAGTTCAAGGGAAATTTTTCACCAATATCGTTCATACAGCACATCGTCCAGTGTGTATGACAGTGGTTCCCAAACTGTGCGCTGCTGCACCCTGGGGTGCCTCAGGTTGGTGGTCCAGCACTAAATCAAACTCTTTATGGTCAATGTAATGTAAATATGTGGACAAACAGAAGCACAAACCTGTCCACCACCACATAACAGAGCCTAAGAATGACTGGTCAGCACAAGTTCCTTCACATTTACTAAAAAATTTTCTGACTTTCTCAATAACAAAACTTTGGCTTAGGGGTGCCGTGAAAACAATGCTGATACTTTAGGGCGCCATGATTCAAAAAAGTTTGGGAACCACTGGTGTATGAGCCTTTACTCTATTCCCAAATCTGAATCAGGTCCTTAGTTCCCTTAGCACACATGGGTGGAAGCCATTTGGGCAAAGTTCTTTCTCTGTTTATTTTTAGGGGTTTTTTTCTTGCTGTTTAGGTATTTGCTTTTCTTTTTTGTATTACAACTGCCATCTTTTGTCAGCTTATTCTATGCTAACCTGATTTGCTGTGTTTAATGTATTTTCAACCCGCTACAGTTCTAGTGCCCACACACATACCGACTTTTCATCCAATTTGGCCGATTTCGACGAATCGTGACGACAGATCATGTAAAAAATGGCCAAATCGTGAGTTTCTACACTTGATCACGATGCCGATGCGCGTCCCCGCTCGTCGTACATCGCATCTTCAGATCTGACGTGCTGTAGGGCAGATTAGCCAATCTGGGATACAATACACTGGCTGCAAGATAGATCTTAAGTCAGATTGGACATTTTTAACTCCAAATCGTGACCACGACTGCCTGGGGAGAGTTCAGGGGAAATCGTGTACATTGGCTGATTGGGAGCAAGTCGGTATGTGTGTGGGCACCTTAACACGTTATCTGTTTTTAGTAATTGTGCTGCCATATGGTGTGCATTGCAACAGAATGTAATATTTGTAACAATTTTCCACTCAGTCTTAGGCCCTGATTCAGAGCCGGACGCTCTGACAGAACGCTCGCTCTGAATCAGGGCCGTCCCTGCTCCTTTTTGGAGCGGCCTCCTCCACAGCTATAGCGAGCGGCCAAAATTATGGTCGCGGTGGTCAAGACCATCACGACCATCGGGCTTGCGACGAGACCCTTGCGGTAGGGTCTCGCTGCCGCAAGCCCAGGAGTGCTTTTGGATCTATCAGAGCCATCGACAACACGCCCCCTTTGGTGCGAGATCCATAACGTCGTTTTCGGGTCTCGCGCAAGCGCACGACGGAGCCGCCTCCGTCGTGCACATGCGCACTTGGGCAACATCGACCTGCTTGCGAGCGCTCAGCGCTCTCGAGCGGGTCTGAATTAGGCCCTTAGTCCACAAGCTTCCATGTTCCTTTCAGCTGATCAAGCCTTGCCCTTTCTTAAATGCAGTTTAAAGAGCTCCCTTGACAAATGTTTTATGAAACCATTCCCCACAGTAGTATCTGCTCTATTAGATTATAACCTCCGCCCGTGCTCCCCCTCTGGCTGATTCTGCTAACGATAGTGAAAAGTAGTTGCCTTTTAAAATAGATTTAAAAAAATCGTCTTCCTTTCCCTAGTTTCATTGACCCATTTTATATCTTCTGGATAGTTACAAACCAGAAGGAACTGAGAATCAATTTTGCTTTGCGTTTTTTTTATTTTGTAATATTAACTGAATTTCCTCACAGTGGTTATATGGCTAATAACTTAACAACCCCATTGAAAAAGTTGCTTTTATTGAGGTTCAGTTAGTTCCTGTAAACAAATAATGAACATCTAGGACAGGGGTGGGGAACCTTGTTTTTGCCAAGGGCCATTTTGATATATATAACATTATTCGCAGGCCCGATGCAGACCACGCCTCTCAGTTTGATGTCACTCGGGGGCGGGGCCACAATGCCTGGAGCATCCAGAGGATGCTCCGGGGAGCTGTAAGGGCAGCGGTGTGACTGTCTAAAGCATCCTAAGGATGCTCCAGGTGGCACTGCTGCCTAGATTTGGGCTGCAGGGTGCCATTCTAGGCACCCTGCTATCCAGATGAGGCTAGCAGAAAAAAGCGGAGAGGGCCAGAAGAGATGCTTCTGGGGGCCTTATACGGCCCCCGGGCCTGAGGTTCCCCATCCCTGATCTAGGGCCTATGTGGTTCTGCCAGGGTCACGGATGGCTGTAAGAGTTACACGCCGAACTCCATTTTCCGCAGTGTCCTTACCATCGCTTTATATTTTTCGGGTGTTCCACCTGGCATGGTAAAGCAGCTGAAATACGCACTGCACTGACTTTTTAGCAGTGCCACGGTGCCAGGCGGCATCTAAGTGGAGGGCAAAGCAGATGGATTGAGGAGAGTAATACCTCTGGAAATATAGGGTTGGGGGTAATATTTACAATGGCGACATGTGGACACTGCAGGTGCAAGACACCCCCATGGCATTATTTTGCCACTAAAATGTTAAAATAAATGTTCTAAAGTTTTTTTTTTAAAACGTAGTTTTTGTAAAACAAATATCAATTAAGTGGTTAGTAGACTGTCTGGGTCTAGTCACAAATTTCCTCTTTTAGTAAAGTGGATTGGGGGCGTCCACTTAATGTGACCTGTGACTTAGGCAAACTAAAATGTTAAACCGACTCTGGACCTCATTCAGAGCCGGACGCCATTTGCGCTCGCTCGTTCAGAAAAAAGGGGTGGTTATTCAAATGAACTGTTCGCTCTTTGCGGTCTGTTCACGCCTCTAGGTCTGAACGAGCGAACCAAACATGCGGTCGTTTTTTGGAAAACTACGCCCCCTGGCCGCTCGCATCCTACGTCATGTCCGCTATTTATTAGATTAATCGAGTACATCGACCAGCGTATGAACTGCTCGCTATTCTTGTGGTTGGTTTTTCCTACCACAATCTTGCGAGCAGTTCTGACTATAAAATATCCCAGTGACGTGGTCAATGATGCTGCTGTATTAATTATGCACACCCATAAAACGGCTGTTTTGACCTTTAAGCACGCCTGCGTTTGGACCTCCACTCCCCGTTTTCAAGCACCTTCCCCTGTTACCACCCACAAACGCCTCCTCCTGTCACTCAAAATAGCAGGCATTCGGTATTTAGCGAACAAAGGATTTTCGGCCGCACTGACTGGTTCGCGCATGCGTATTACGATCTGTAGGCATGCGCAGTTGTGCAAACATCGCTCGGAACGAACGAGCGGCCGCTTACGAGCGGCTCTGAATCAGGCCCTCTGTACACACAGTAGAACATTTTGGTTATTTTGTACAGTTCTGCTGTTATTTAGTATTTATATATTCTGCAGTGAAAGCCTAACGTGCATCGGTCACCTACACTACTCAGCTGATCAAATTATTAACCAATTACACTACAGGGGTTGTGGGCCTGTGACAATGCTCCTAAATTTCATCTCAGCAATGTCATTGGTTCCTAATAGGCTCAATGTCCTGCTCTCAAAATGGCTGCCTCATAGGCCTGGGATTGCTTTCATCATTTTCATAATGCAAAAAAAAAAAAAAAAATAGGCTACAAATGTGACTTGAAGTTTAAAGTCTACGAAATACATACAGTCAGGTGCATAAATATTGGGACATTGATAGTGACAGCTCTTTGGATCTCATATTGAGAGTCGACAGCAACTGATTCCAAATGCAAATGTCACACCTACAATCAACTCCAGACCTTTTACCTGCTTAATTGATAATGAAATAACGAGGGAATAGCCCACACCTGTCCATGAAATAGCTTTTGAGTTGATAGTCCCATTACTTTTGGCCCCTTAAAAAGTGGGAGGCACATATAGAAACCGTTGTACACCGTTCACCTGATTTGGAAATAATTACCCTCAAATTAAATCTGAAAGTCTGCAGGTAAAGCAAATCTTGTTTGTTTCATTTCAAAGCCATTGTGGTGGTGAATAGAGGCCAAAATATGAATATTCTGCCAATGTCCCAATATTTATGCACCTGACAATAAGTTTTACCGGAATTGCCATGTAACACGTACAATCTTGTTAGCTTGTGTTTACCAGTTTAAATCAATAAGTATTGCCATTTGCTTTGGGAAAAAAGGGGGACTGTAATGGAAAAAAAAAATCGGGACACATGGGAGCCCAAACAATGAGCCCTTTATGAACAACAACAAGTACAATAACAACAGTAAATTTTACAGGTCCTCAAGGAGTCCATTAAAAGGGATCAATTCAATTAGCCGCTAGTAGGGTGAACTGCACCAACCCCCAAACAACCCGCGATCCCTATAGTAAACTTGTAACAGGAATAGACAGTCAGCGATCGCAGCTAAAGGGATAATAAATTGCCACTAGCTGCTCCCTCGGGAAGTGTCCCTACTTCCCTAACATAAATAGATACAAATAGAGAGGAGGAAAGCGCTCTGTGGTAATTGGATACGTAGATATGACTAATATGTATATATGGTTGGGTGAAATTACATCCTCTAATGATGTAGTGGCTCAGTCGTGTTGAAATCTCCAATTAGTCCATTACGTCCCCTCATGTGTGGATAACAGGGACAAACTCAGGTAGGCAATAACTTGAGGCTGGGAAGTGGAGGTTAATGTCTAAAATAGTCTTCACTGTTCAAACAGGCATGAAAAAACACACCAGTCCGAATTGGGTTGACCACAATGGGTGAAGTCAGTCTCGTATAGATTAGTCAGTGAAAAATATGCATAGATATCTTTATCAGGTAGGCAAAAACTTTAGGCAGAGTTTGTGTAGATGAAGTGTAGACCTTATCCGAAAGATGCTGTAGGTACCACCTCGGGAATAAGGAACGCAGTATCAGGGTGCTACGGACACTATGATGCAGTTTCAGGTAAATCAATTCGACTGAGGTTCTAATTAAGTCATCTGTGCTCAAGCATGGTTATCCTTAAAACCTGGATTGTGATGGCGAAGTTTGGGAACCTCAGCTATACAGTATCTATCTACACTCCGTACAAACTGGCAATTTGTCCTGTGGTCTTTTCCATCTCCTCACACTCCTATGTGCAATGCATGCAAAATGACTATACACAGAAGTGCAGGGTTTTCAGTGACTAAGCCGGCATATAACAAACATAGGGGTCTATTTACTAAGCAGTGTTAGGAGACAGAGTGAAAAGCGATAAGGTGCCAGCCAATCAGCTCCCAACTGTCATTTTTCAAACACAGCCTGTGAGATGACAGTTGGGAGCTGATTGGCTGGCACCTTATCGCTTTCTTATCACTTTTCACTCTGTCTCCTAAAACTGCTTAGTAAATAGACCCCATAATGTGACTATTCCCATCAAGGTATAAGCACTTCACCCCGTTCTGTTACTGTATTATACACAATGTGACGAGTCCTTGGGAGACTGACAAGCAAGTCGTGTTGTTATTGTTTTGAAAAGTTTGCTGCATGTCGGCAATAGATAAAGTTACAGGACCCTGTAACACATTTATATCCTAATTGCACATTCCAGCATACAGCTTATACTGTAAAATTATTATTATTTTTTATTTCATTGTGTTATGAAATGTTTAAGATGGAACTCTAAATGACATAATTCAGCCAAGGACAGTTTCTTTGTTTGTTTTTATCCTCATACAAAGGAGCCCTTCGTTAGTTTGTTTAAATATTACTATTTACAGATGTGTCCTCATTCATCTTTGCTGCAGTCGCACCAAACACTTGGCGCGACTAGACCCGCGAGACTCTTCTAGCGCTGGGCATTTTTTTGGCTGAAAATGCATATAAGTCGCAATGTGATGCGACTAGGACGCACCAGGAGACTGTGCTGATTAATTTGATATGTGACACAGTCTCCTGGTGCTTCCTAGTCACATCGGATTGTGACTTATACCCCTTTTACACCAGAGCAAAATCCTGGGTTATTGCTGGGTCTACCCGGGTCGCAGCTCAGTGTAAAAGGTCCCTGAAAAATAACCCGGGTCAAGTGACCCTACAATCCAATCCAGATAGCTACCAGGGTCTGACCCAATATGGACCTGGATACTGGTGCAGTGTAAACGGTGCAACCCAGGTTATCCGACCTGGGTCATGCCTAAAATGCGCTGATTGGTGGTTGTGGAGCAGTCACCTCCCACTTTTTATGACCTCACAAGTTTAGCAGGGCAGACCCGGGTTCAGTGTGAACGGGGCTGGCCTGAGAATGACCCAGATCGATGGTGCTGTGTAAATGGGGTCTGACCTGGGTTGGAACCATGTCTGAAAACCCAGGTCGGACCCGGGTTTTTGGTGGAAAAGAGGTATAAGACGCATTTTTGGCAAACAAAGGCCCTCATTCAGAGCCGTACGCTCTGAGCAGAGCGCACGCTCTGAATGAGGGCCGCCCTCCATAATTATGGAGCGTCCTCCTGGACGCTCGTATAGCTGTGGGTCACCACCCACAGCCTATACGAGCGTGCAGTTTGATGGCCGCGATGGTCGTGACCATCGCCACTGCGAGCCGGAGCCTGCGGTTGAGGTTTTCAACCGCAAGGCCCGGAGTGATTTTGGCTCTATCAGAGCCAAAATCACTCCCACTGACATCACTAGTGATGTCAGTGGGCCGGCTTCTGACGGTAGGCGTTCCCTTGGGAACGCCCCCGTCAGGGAGGCACGCCCACCAAAGGGGGTGTGCTGTCAATCAACATCGACAGCACGCCCCCTTTGATCAGACACAACGAGCGAAGGAAAGTCCTTCGCTCGTCGCGTCTGGCGCATGCGCACGACGGAGCTCCCGCCGTCGTGCGCATGCTCAGTGCAGACCATCGACCCACTTGTGAGCGGACAGCCGCTCGCGAGTGGGTCTGAATCAGGCCCAAAGACACCAGATGCTAGCAGAGTTTCCCGGGACCTGTCGGCTCACTCACGCCAGGCATATCGCGCTGTATGGCGTATTGATGCTAGATGAGAAAGGACGCATCTGAAAGTCCTGCCCATTACTAGTGACATCAACCAGCTTTTCCTTCTTCCAATTGAAATTGGTTCCATTTGTTGAAATATCAACACGTATGTAAGGACTGTCACATAACGACTACACGTAACAAGTTCTTGCATCTTCTGTCCCTGCGAGGGTATAGTTTTGGTAAAAATTAAAAAGTACAGACTGATAATAATTGCGGCAGTGCCGTAATTATTAATACGTAGGCCCCTTAATGGTGATTCAAGTGTTTCGTTTTATCTCATACATGTATTTAAACTAATTTTATATTCAGAAGCTGAAATACAGATGTGTCCTCATACATCTAGTCTCCTTGTGCGCTAAACAGCCCTTCTAGTCGTGCCATGCCGTGGCTCAGTAGCGCCGAGCTTCTTTTCTTACGTCTTTTTACCTTCAAATGCGTCTTATTCGGCACAATGACGCGAATAGTTAGCACGAGCAGCTTCTGCTGATTAAAATGATAGTGAGAAGTGAGCGACTGCAGGTTTATCTGCATGCGAAAAGCTACGTTACAGTGTCAGCGGCTGTAACACTGTAACGTAGCGCTCCGTATGCAGATACAACCGCAGTCACACACAGAACGGAGCTCCCGCGTAATGTGTAGCGCACGGAGGATAGATGTATATGGACACATCTGTAAGTCGTAATACAGTATATCAAGGTCCAAATGATAAATTCAATCACAGCGCCTTCTCCGACACACCAGATAAGAGAGAATACATTTCTTATGCTTAGGAGCTGAATGAAGGGCCAGCCATATCTGAGACTAACGCCGTTCCACGTATATCTATTCCCTGATTAACAGATTACAGACCCCATGCCAGATACGGCGTCGATAAACACTTACTTAAGGTACTCAACAAGATAAATGGATATAGATTTGTATACCTTGCATTCCACATGACATTTTGCTGAGCAAGTTTGAAAATTAAGCACATGCATCAGAAATACACACAGGGCGATGTTCTAGGTGCAGACGCACAATAGACATGAATAACGTCACTGCGGAAAATCAGTGGCAATGAGCTTAAAGGGTTACAATGACATCACACGGTAGGCCTGCCACAGCAATTTTTTACTATAATCAGAAACGGAACCTTGCTCCAGCGACTGACCAGCGATCAGCAATAACCAGCTGAGCAGTGACGCAAATCAATGAAGTTAATTCATACTCGTCGACTTTCTGGCTGTCCCCTCCTGGAAAAGGCTGCCAGGTTGGCACCTAGGGGAGGCGTGGCTCAGCATAGGTGAGTGGTGCACGGGGGTTGGCTGCCCAATCGCGTCATGGCCACCCTATGCAATGCCAAGATTACGGCACTGTAAAGTGAGTGACACTTTCCAGAGCGAATCGAGTCATAGGCGTCCGAGTAAAGCGAGCAGTACCGGCCGGACGTGGTGCCGGTCTTTCCCGGAGAGTACGAAAGTATGAGCTACTTACTGGTCTCCAATGGGTTAATATGCAAACAGCCAATCAGAGCAGATTGCCCACTCTTTAGCCAATCAGACGCCGTTTACACTGGCTGTTCATTCAGTCGCTTTGCGGATCTGCGAAAAGTAAAATCTTCATCAGTTCATCAGGATTTTTTTTCTTTTGTTTGAATTCTCTTTCCCGATTTAAGTACTTCAAGAAAGAAGAAGATTGCCTGCAAATTACTCTCAATAATAAAAATGTTACACAAGGGATTTGGGTAGATCTTTCAATTGAAAAGTATTGTACACTCGTCGTACAAGCGTTTATGTGGCCTTTTTTTTCAAAAATAAAAGTAGGTACATTCCTGACTGCCAGGGCATTTGCTGGTACTTGTAGTTCCACAAGTACAGCGAGTCCAAGCAGTCAATGACGGCAATAGCATGCTGGGGCTTCTAGGCCCACACACATACTTATAGACTCTCTTGTGCTTCTCCCTACTGTAATTTAATTTATCTCTTACTCTCCACTAGGGCAACTAACACTTGGCTGCTTATGTTGGTGTATAGGTCGCTAATATAGCAATGTTTATTATACATGCCCGTGTCCTGCTTTGTATAGTACGGTAAGTCGCTGCAGAACACTTGTGGCGCCATATAAATAAATAATAATAATAATAATTATAGACCATGTGACATTAAACTATTACTATGGAACTTACAGACCAACGGATGTCAAGATGAGCTCCTGGTATTCACCATGGGGCAGGTTTGCTGAGGGGTGTCATGCTGTTTGCAGGCCCGATTCGCCATAGGAATTCCACCCTGTGATATCCAGGCCGCCATCACATTAGAGCAGCGTTCTTCAACCTTGGCCCTCCAGCTGCTGTGGAACTACACATCCCAGCATGCACTGACACCTTTTTGATATAACAGCATGCTAAAACTATGGCAGTGCATGCTGGGATGTGTAGTTCCCCAGCTGCTGGAGGGCCAAGGTTGAAGACCCCTGCATTAGACAGATACTATGCTGTCTGTTTAGCCCAGCCAAAGTTTGTTATAACCTAAGCTGCTTGCAGTGTGACCCCATGCTTATTCTCCTCACGCTTTAGTGGCAACCATACCAAGATATACCAGTGGTGCAGTTGAATTTTTTGGGGAGGGGGACGATATTTGTTTTTATTATTATTTTCTTCAGGTCAAATGTTATATTAGCTAGTAAACATTAGTGTTGAATGCTGGGAAACTCTGCTCTGGTACTGCACATTACCCGTCTCTGGTTAGTATTGGTCGCCACGCCCCCTGTCCGGAGATCTGAAAATTACATGGCGGCCGGTAACCCTAGAACTGATACTAGCAAGTTTCTCCTTCCTATATGGCCTAAATTGTTTATCTTGAAGCACACCTGTTAGTCTCCTATTACAGAATACATTTTCCTGGAAATGAAGATGTAATGAATTCTGCCCATGTTGTCTTTATACACAAGGACACAATTATTCAGATTAAGCTGCCAGTTTCCCAATTAAATTATTCCCGACTCCGCTGCACAACGCAGGAAAATAAATAAATAAAAGAACCTTTGAAGGGTTTTACTTCTTCCTGCCCGAGAGATCGAATTCTCCCATCTGCCAGATAAAAACAATCACTTTGCCAAAAGGTGATGAATTATAGTGTGCAGGAAAGATGTTCTACCCAGTCACATTATTACACATACCCAACACGGAGAGTTATTGTGTTGTGGAAGGGGAGAATATAATTCTGTGACACAATATATCTGATTTACTAGTAATTTCATGGTCTGTGAAAGACTCCACAAGTTGTGGCAAAGGTTAAAAGGAAAACTGGCAACTTTTCATAGAAAGGATGGCCAATTCAATTAGCAGCAAGGGGTTGGGGCAAATTGTCCTGGAAATGGCGTGGAAACGCCAGCAATGGCACCTCCTCTCACCCCACTCGCATGCCCGATTATGCCCCACACTCCCAGATTTTTGTACACAGCCCTATGGGACTGCAAACAAAAATCAGTGAGCTTGGAGCTACCGGAAGTGCCTCATATAGTTGCACTTACAGAAACGGACTTGCGGGGGCAAGGTAGTTGGATCGACCTCCAACAATAGACAGGGCCAGCTCACGAGAGCTTAAGGTCTAGAGGATGATGGTCAGGCTGAGGTTACAAAAGCTAGTGAGACTCCAGGTGGACTTGGGACTGTAGTGCAGCAGAGGCAGTACCACCAGGTGAAAGTAAAGAGGTGTGTTTTGATAAAGCAGAAGAGGACAAGACTTCTAAAGGTGGGCACACACCTGACAGACATATCTGCAGACGATGGTCGTTCATAAACACTGAACGGCCATCATCTGCTTGAGCCCTCGGGTCCCGGTGGACGGTGGGGCGGCGTTTTCCGCCCCCATCCCCGCGGCTGCCTCTGTGTGTGTACGGGCAGCACAGCCAATGCGAGATTGACGAATGTTGACGAACACCAACATATTGCGGGTACACACTGGCCGACGGGCAGCAGATATATTGGCCAATCAATTGATCGGCCAATGTACATATCTGTCAGTGTGTACCCAGCATTAGGAACAGGATGTGTGGAGTGAAGCAAAGGCTCTTGCAGATTTTTCAGAAATCTCTTGTTTTTATTAAATAATCTCTACTAGCTAAAAACTACAGCGTCATAGCTCCCACTCCGCCACACTTATCTTGCTGGAGTTGGGAGCAAATTACATTATCAGATTTCTGACAGCCCTCCGGAGATGTAATACCATATGCAGGTCGCCCTCCACAAGTTTTTACCTCCACTTCCCCTTTTTCGGAGCCCCAAAATTTTCTTTGCGTCAAAGAGGTGTATTGGGTATGTAGCACCAAAAATTTACTTATAGCCTGATTCAGCAGCGTACACAATTGCGATTACATACGCAGATAGAGCGATTGTTAGCCACTGCGCGTGCATATGCGCTGTGTGTGCTGCGATCGCCTTGCAATTATTAACACAGAGGAATCCATCACAGAGTGAGTGACAGGCTGTGAGCGTTTGGGGGTGGTGGCGGGGGAGAGGTTGGATAAACGTAGGCGTGCCTGTCCGTTTGAATGCCGTTTCATGGGTGTGCATAAATTAGCCACTGCGATTGCATTTGCAGCTTGAGTACTCACTGCGTGTGACGAGACTTGCAGTGTCTGCGGATGGTCAGACCTGGTGTAAATCCGGTGTGAGTGGTCGTTGTGCATCGATGGTCCCGATGTTTACACAGAAGAGCGATTTTGGACAGATATGAGAAGGCAGCAGGGGGCGTCTTTAGACCGGCTGTGCTTTGGCAAGCATTAGCACATTTTCGCAGCTGCGTTCCTTGCAAAAACGTAGCTGCGATTGCTGCTGTATCAGGCCCTTACTGCATACCTATGCTACCATCAGTAAACTATTTATCTGTTATTATGGCTGGCCTTGATATTATCAACTTGACACCACAGATTTTTTTTTTAATTTACCAATTTTATTTGTCCAATGACAGTAATAGTGTGTTTCTCAGTTTTCAACTCACGATTTCAGACAGAAGTCATATTTCAAGTGCTAGAAATGATTCCAGTATATAACACAATGACATTTTGTTTTTAGCAGGAGTTATCCTTTAATAAACCACAACAAAAAATCCAGTTAAAACTGTGCATGGCTTCATAATGATTCCCGGCAGAGTAAAATTAAGGTGGACAGGGAATTTCATGTGAACATATTTAATCTGAATGACTCTGGAAAGCCCTGATCATGTGAAGAGAGTTTTCTGCTCCTAGAATCACCTGTGACTCGGCAAAGCAAAGACGTGTCTTGTGCCCATGTGTGCCAGATTGTGTCAGATCTAAAAACGTTCCCTTTGGTCGGTTAATCTCATATACAGCAGGGGGGGTGGGGGTGGGGGCCGACCAGTCAGAGGCAAAGAGCCAAAAAATATCTGCAGAAACTTAAAGAGCCGATAGCATGCGATCGTGCAAAAAGGGGAGTGGCCTGGCTGTCTCTCCACTGTCTCTCCAAGGCAGAGAAGAGACGCCCATGTACAGATGGGGATCAGTATCCCGGCGGCCACGATGCCGGCGCTGATATTACCAGCACCGGAATACCAACTCCTCTTACAATACAGACGCTGGCATCCTGACCGATGGGATACCAAAGGTAAGTAATAGGGTGGGGGGGCAGGTTTAGGGGTTAGGCAATGTGGGGGGAGGGTTAGGTTTAGGGTGCGGGGAGGGGGAGGTTAGGTTAGCCCTGTCGGGATGCCCATACACAACCCGCACAGATGTGTCCTCATACATCTAGCCTTAATAAGCCACACATCGCTCGCTACTTGCCTGGTGTGAGTGAGCAGTCAGGTCCCGGGCTGCTCTTCTGGCATCAGGCATTTTATTTTGCTGATAATGCATCTAAGTCGCAATGTGATGAGACTAGGATGCATCAGCAGACTGTGCTGATTAATGTGATATGACACTTGTGCTTCATATACAGACTCAGGTGCACACAGATATACAACCAAACTTGGAATAAAAAGAAGCTGCGGCCGCTACAATGTAGCACTTTGTATACAGGTTCAGAGACTCAGTCGCACACAGATATACAGGTGTCACATATCACATTAATCAACAGTCTGCTGGTGCGTCCTAGTCACATTGCATCTTCGATGTATTATCAGCAAAAAAAAAAAAAGACGCCCGGCGCTAGCCGATTCTGACAGGCTCTGGCACGCCGAAGGGGCTTTTTAGTGCGACTGCGGCAAAGATGTGTAAGGACACATCTGTACTGAGCCTTGGAGAGAAATAAAGTGGACCAACCAATCAGCTCCTGTCATTTTTCAAACACAGCCTGTAAAGTGACAGTTACCGTAGGAGCTGATAGGTTGGTACTTTATCTCCATCCACGGGTTAGTACATAGACCCCCCCTAGTTTTATGGATTCTTTCCCAGATTCACCACCATCTTCATGTTCTTCATTAAATATTACCAAGTTTTTGTAGTTTGTACCAAATGTCCCCAAAAACCAAACCTCTCCCAAAATCACAGAGGTCCCAATCTCTTGACATACGTATAAAGCTAAAATGTGTACATCCGTGCCAAAGAACGCGAGATGCCCACTTACAGGGTCCATAGAAGCTGTAAAAAAACCTGGTGCGTCTGTAGAAGATGCCAAATGGCTCACACCATCAACACCTGCACCAGTACTATAGCAGGCGGCATTTATCCATCAGAGTATGCCCTTCTATGTGAGCCTGTGTGTGCCGACACTCCCATAACACGCCCAATCTCTGTGCGTGCGCTAAGCCATCTGCCTGTCACCGCCCAGGAATACACACTACAATTTCAATACACTTCTCTGTGCAGGCGTCTGCAATTCCAACTGCGGCTCTGTATGGTTGCCACCGGCTGTGCATTCACCTCTACATCAGGCCCATGGCGTACATTCATGCAACATGCACCAGTGGCGTATCTATCACGGGTCCAGGACACCCAGAACCGACCGCTGTGCCTCCCTATGCTCCTCGCGGGATGTAGTCAGCTTATGGTCGCACAGGATGCCAGCGGTCGAAATTCCGGCACCGGAATCCCGACCCGCAGTCGGAACCTGGTGCCCAGAATCCCGACTGCCGGCATCCCAAACAAGTATAGAGGGCTGGGTTAGCTGTTAGCCGCGAGTATGGGAGGGTTAGGTTTGGGCACCACGGGGGGGGGGGGGGGATTCAGTTAGGCTGCGGGGTGTGGGAGGTTAGGGTCAGGCTGCGGACAGGTGGGGTTAGGTTTCGGGAACCACCTGGGGAGGGTTGAGTTAGGCACTAAGGGGGGAGAGTTACGTCTAGGCACTAAGGGGGTAGAGTTAGGGTTAGGCACTAAGGGGGGAGAGTTAGGGTTAAGCACTAAGGGGGGAGAGTTAGGGTCAGACACTAAGGGGGGAGAGTTAGGGTCATGCACTAAGGGGGGAGAGTTAGGGTTAGGCACTAAGGGGGGAGAGTTAGGGTTAGGCACTAAGGGGGGAGGGTTAGGTTTAGTCACTAAGGGAGTAAAGTTAGGTTTAGGCACTAAGGGAGGAAGGTTAGGTTTTAGGTGCGGGGAGCAAGGGAGCGTGGCCTTACTTCATGGTGGCTGCACATAGTCCTCCCCCCCAGTTCTTAATACGCCCCCGGCACCAACCTACTGTACGTTTTTTTGCTCCAAACGAGAGAACTCAATTTCCTATGAATACTTAACCCAGACCGAGTCATGATCACTAAGTATGTACTCGCTAGACGGCACAAATGAGTTGTAAATTATGGGGTGAAAATAAAATGCTGGTGGGCAAATGTGTCTGTAAGAAACGGAGAACGTCTGAAAGGCACCTGCATTACATCTGAGCGTTCCGTGTGAGATTTCCTAATGGAATGTCACTTATAATTGTGTGTTCGCACTTGGCGCAGCCCAGCAGGACGTGACAATTACAGGTTTCAGATGCATAGTAAAATTTTAAACCCAGAACATGCCATTGCTGCACATGATATATGACAAAATTACATTCTTCATCAGCGGAATAACTCTGCACACGCAGGACGCTCCCGAGTCTTCCTACTTTGGCGCTCGCACCGTCTGTGACTTTATGCAAAAGCTGCTACAATGCCCTTCCCTGGTGCACATCCGTGTGTCCGAATGCGCAATGACTCACATGCAAAGTGCCAGCATCCGTAGGCGCCGAAATACTGATTGGTGCTTTAGACGCAGCATTGGTTACACCATCAAAACATGCGCCAGTCCTATGGCAGGTGCGGCTCGCCTGTCTGAGTATGGCCTCTTATGTGAGAGATTGGGCATCTCTGTATGGGTATGCAATCGGGAAGCCAACTGCCTAAATACCGGCAGCCGGCTTCCCGACTGTCATATCCCGGCAAGGGTGAAATGCCGGGTGTCTAGATGTAGACGCCCGGCATTTCCCTGACGCCGGGAGATCAGTGCCCGGCATCCCGATCGTAGTGATGCAGGGAGCCGCGAGCAGACAGCTGCGGGGGGGAGGGAGGGTTAGGTTTAGGGCTCCCGGGGGGGACTTAGGGTTAGGCACCCCCCCCGGGAGGGTTAGGCTAGGGGGAGGGAGGGTTAGGGTTAGGCACCCCGGGGGGGGACTTAGGGTTAGGCACCGCCCCGGGGTTTAGGCAGCGGGGAAGGGGGTGGTTAGGGTTAGGCACTTGGGGGGGAGGTTAGGGTTAGGCACCCCTAAGAAGGGTTAGGGGGGTTAGGTTAGGTTAGACAATACTTACCTATCCACGATCGGGATTTCCAGCGCTGTCGGGCTTCCGCTGCCGGGATCTCTGCTGATGTCGGGCTGCCGCTGCCGGGAATCGAGCCGGCGGTATTTCATACCGATTCCTCTGTATGTAACCGCCGCTCTCAGTCACACGCCAGCAACACTCCCATAATATGCGCATAAGAACCGCTAATCCACCTCCCTGTCACCGCCCAGGAATGCACCAATCGCGACTGCGACTTCTGTGCGCACGGAATCTGGATGCCTGCGCAGGGCGACTTAAATGCATGCACAGAGAGAAAGAAAGTGTCTCCCACTGGGTCAGACATCAGGTCCCCCATTGCTATAGGCTGTGTTATATTTCAGAGGCTCCCGAAAATCGAGTGGCGCTCCCAGCAACCCCCCAAGAGAAGGCAAGTCTCCGGGACTGGCTGCTACCCCTCCCATTTCCACCACTTACCTGGAGAAAGCGAGAGGTTCAGTGGGTGCCAATGACGCGATTTGTGATTCGAGTTATAACAGCCCCGCCTCCTGCTTTACAATGTCGGTAATCTCGCTCCGCCGCGCCCCCGTTCCGCCCCCCCCTATGCCGCTGGCCACGCCCCCTGCTGCACCGACCTGGCTGAGGGGGGAGCCAGAAAGTCAGCAAGTACAGTATGACCATAGGTGGTTTTTCTCTTTCATTCCAGTCATTTCATTTGTCCTAGTGCGGGGATGGGCAACAAGTGGCTCTCCAGGCGCTTTGGGGACTACACATCCCAGCAGGCCCTGCCTCAGTTCTGCAATCAGAGCGTGCTTAAACTGTGCCACCAATGTTCTAGTGTTTTCAAGACCCGTGAAGTGAGAACGTCATATGCAACATGGAACCAGCTCAAAATCACAAAGAGAACACAATTCGAGACCATCGAATCGGCCAAATCCCAACAAAAATGTGATCATCTATTAAATATTAATGACAGAGTGCAAGGCATTAGTATGCATTCGATGCATCCAACAATACGCCCACCTTATTATTATATACTGTACGTCATGCTGTCTTTCAGGTTGGGTTTGAATCCTTTGAAAGAAGAACATGTAGGATGTGTAATATAGGGGGGAGATGTATCAAAGCCTTCCAACGGAGTAGTTGCCATAGCAACCAATCAGCTTCTAGCTAGCATTTATCAAGTACATGCTAGAAAATGATAGGTAGAAACTGGTTGCTATGGCAACGTTGCCACTCACCCACTTCACTCTTGATACATCTCCCCCATAGTATTTTAAGGTCTGACTCATGTTTTGTTAGTTTTACTGACGCTTTATACTTTCTCTGTGTGTATTTCTAATAGTAAGGCCAACTTAATTCACCTGCTCAGAAAAATGTAGTATCTTAAAGCATTAAGTATACGGTATATTAAAATACCGATGTATCCCAATCTTCAGGAAAAGAGGGATTGATTTGAAAGCACTGAAAGTTTAAACACCATGTGGGCCGACCTGTCTACTGTGGATTCATTTAGAATTCTTCCATAGCTACTGTATTTGTAAGGAGTCAGCAGAAAGTCCGAATCATCAAGAAAAGTTGTGATATTCAAATTAATTCAATCAAAATATGTGCAAGATTCACTGTGCATTATTCATGATGCGTCTTTTCTAAGCCCTCATTACCAAGTCTTTTGATGATAAATATGTCAAAGAGATGACAGTTAGCTAGAATAGTGCTCATGGACAGGAAAATCGTATGGTGGAGAAAACCGCGATGGGAAAGACGGTAAACCGGTAACAGCAACAATTTCAGGAATTGTATAATTTGACAGAACAAAAAAAAAAAAAAAAGCATTTCTAAAACTTCCACTAGAATTCTGATTGTTATTCACAAAGCTTTTCGCCTACTTCGCCTGTTTTGCAGGCGGAAAAATGTATCGCGCGCGTCCCCACTTATCCCCGTATTCAATTTGTAAGGACGGAAAAACGGCACCCGGCGAAACTGGAACAGGCGAAAAGTCCTGTCAATTTTCGGGAAATCATCCTGGCACCCCCCTAAAGATGTCCTGACATGGGGGATCACTATGGGTACCACCGATATGGCCTGCTGAAGGGAAGTCAGGTTTTTAAATAGCTTCGGCAGGTGCATAAATGCGGCTTTGAAGAACAGATGAAGAATAACATTAAGATTTTTTTTTTTTTTTTTTTTTTTAAAGCCCATCAAATTTGGGGCACATGAAAATGGGTGCAAGCATATTTGTAAGTACTTAAAAATTATTTTTCAAAATTCTTCAAAAAATGCACCTGCCACTGCCACCCGCAAAGACGAAAACACCTGCCGCATATATGGGAACCCCTCTGGAATCAATTTCACTACTTGTCCCCCTTTTGTTTTTTTTAATCGCCTCCAAAATTCAAGTACATTTTTTGGGGTGTCCTGAGGACTTTTTTAAAACATTTTTGACAGAGAAAACTTTTAAGGGACACTCCCAGGGGTGCAGGCTATTTTTTTTATAAGCCTGCACCCCAAAACCCCAATTCTGCACTTTTTTGCCATGTATTACATGGAGAAAACTTATCCCCGATTTTTAACAAAGACTTTTCGCACCTGCGAAAAGTCTTTGAAATTGAATATGGTGATAACTGAAGCAGGCGAAAATTATGTCATTGGGTTTTTGCAGCCTAATTGAATACGGAACATGGTATGGCCTCATCCAATCATCCTCCCTACGTGCCACACCGCACCCACATTCGTTATCTGTACCTGTCCCGGAATGGCCTCCTCCGTACAATATTAGTAATTCTCTGAAAATTCTAAGCACGCTGTCCTGACCCAGACTCAGCTCTGATGAGCTCTGCATTCCAAGGACACTGCACAGAATAGGTGTCCATTTAGCTTTGTAAGATACTGTAGTACTGTAGTGTTCATTCTAGCACCCTAGACCTGTCACAACCCGTGCAGTTCCCCCTTCATGCCTGAGGTGTCGCTCTCTGCTTTGGTGCTTTTAGCACACTCTGGTCTGTATCTCAGCAGTTTGTTGCATTAGCCGAATGTGCTAGAAGCACCAGAGCAGAGAGCGACACCCCAGGCAGGAAAGAGGAACTGCACGGTTTTTGACAGGTGCAGGGTGCTAGAATGAACACTAGTAATGCAGCATTATAAAACATCTGACCCCGTCAATTAGGAGCTAACTGCAAGCTCGCCTCTTGACCGATAAATGACTTGCATTGTGTGGTGGAGTTGGATCTTTTTCTTCACATATAAGGTCACCCTCAGCATTCTCTCGGGAATAAAGAGAAGGTCAATTTTTGGGAATAGCACGGATTTGTGATTTGAACCTGTTGTAGGGTTATTGTTGATTTAAGTGACTTGTGCTACAATAGATAAAGGGTCAGGGGTGTCTAATAGTCTAATTCACAGTTTAAGCTATGGGACAAGTGGCGATTTAACTACGCAGTTCCGGTTTTCCCAGCGTTTACAAGTGAGAGATGCATAAACAAGTGACCGACGAGGCTCATTGGGACTTTCAATGAACTAAGTAGTAATATAGAAATAGTCTCTCACAAGCAATTAAAAAAATTAATTTCCTAGAATGAAACAATTTCATTTCAGGGGAATACAGTCGGCAGAAGCCCCGGAGGTGGTGTCTGCAGGGGAATCGGTATGAAATACCGCCGGCCTCATGGCAGCGTGAGCCAGACAGCGCTGGAAATCCCGATCGTTGTAAGGTAAGTAATGAGTAACCTAACCCCCCTAACCCTAACCCTCCTTAGGGGTGCCTAACCCTAACCTCCCCCCAAGTGCCTAACCCTAACCCCCCCTTCCCGCTGCCTAAACCCTAAGTCCCCCCCGGGGGTGCCTAACCCTAAGTCCCCCCAGGGTGTGCTAAACCTAACCCTCCCCCCGCGCCTGTCCGCTCACGGCACCCGACATCCCTTCAATCGGGATGCCGGGCGCCGGCGTCTGTGAAATGAGCGGCGTCTACATCTAGACGCCGGGCATTTCACCCTCGCCAGGATATGACAGTCGGGAAGCCGGCTGTCGGTATAATGTCAGCCGGCTTCCCGATTGCATCCCGTCTGCAGGATAGTCATCAAAATAATGCAGCTGAAACAATGTGACAATACGAGCTGACAGCTATTTTAACACAGTACACAATGCAAAAGTATCAGGCAGAAGATGTTATTGTACAGTATCCTAGTCACACATACAGATGACAAATTACACGTTTGCGGGTAGCCGGCTAAATGCAGTGAAATGTAAGATGTCCAGCAAATACATCACAACCTAGTAGCACTTTAGGATTATGTCCATCATTATTTATACACTTTGTTCGTTTTCCTGATAGAATAGTGCCTGGCTTATCCTCATTTATGGATTAAATCAATTGAAAAACTGAGAGGACATAAGGACTGTTTTTATTTGGAAAATATTTGGAAACAATGGTTCAAGCTGAATAAGCATCAGAGCAAGTGTGAGCTACAGTGATATGCATATTATATATACTAAAGTGCGGGTTTTTCAGAAGTGGAGGTGTTGCCCATAGCAACCACTCAGATTCTACTTAACAGTTATCTAACACCTTATATAAGATAAAAGCTACAATCTGATAGGTTACTATTGTCGACACCTCCACTTCTAAAAACCCGCACTTTAGTGAAGATGATGATACATACTGTACATACAGTACAAATACGAAAAATATTTAGTAAATGTATTGGAAATTAATTTTGGAGAGCAGATGGTGCTGTGACAACGGTGACTTAGCTGGGGATTAACCGCACTTTCTGATGAAATGTTGATGTATTTTTATAATTACATGGTAATTATTAATAAACAGGTGCAAAACAGCAACTTACAAGATAAAAATGCAGTTTGTTTTTTATTAAATGAAATATGTAGACTTGTGATTAACACCCATTAATATTTAGCAGCACTTATAATCAGAAAGAAAAGAAAACTTGCGCACATTTTTAGTTCCATATTTTTAAACACGCCATGAAGAGTAAAATGATACAAAGTATTAAAAAAAATAGAAACTCATTTTAGTGGAGAACACTTTCGAACAAGAGCGGCCCATCTTGCAAATGCTGTTTTGTGATATCACTTAGCGTACAAAGGGCCTGATTCAGAGCCGGACGCAATTAGCGCTCGCTCGTCCAGAAAATAGGGGTGGCTATTCAAATGAACCGTTCGCTCTTTGCGGTCTGTTCACGCCTCTAGGTTTGAACGAGCGAACAAAACTTGCAGTCGTTTTTTGGGAAACTACGCCCCCTGGCCGCTCGCATCCTACGTCATGTCCGTTATTTATTAGATTAATCGACCAGCGTATGAACTGCTCGCTATTCTTGTGGTTGGTTTTTGCTACCACAATTTTGCGAGCAGTTCTGGCTATAAAATAACCCAGTGACGTGGTCAATGACGCTGCTGCTTTAATTATGCACACCCATAAAACGCCCGTGTTGACCTTTAAGCACGCCTGCGTTCGGATCTCCACTCCCCGTTTTCAAGCACCTTCCCCTGTTACCACCCACATACGCCTCATTCTGTCACTCAAATTATCAGGCATTCGCTAATTTGCGAGCACATGAATTTCGACCGCACTGACTGGTTCGCGCATGCGTATAATGATCTGTACGCATGCGCAGTTGGGCAAACATCGCTCGGAGCGAACGAGCGGCCGCTTACGAGCGGCTCTGAATCGGGCCCAAAGCCTGCTGCTACAATAGTCCTTTCTGTGAGTACATAATTCCCAGGCCTGATTTTCAGTCACAAGCAAAGTGTCTGCAGCTGACGGCTACCGGTGACACCAGATCTACTACCTAATGCTAATGGCAGAATCCCTAGGGCTAATGCGGGGTTCGTGCGTTCGCAGGCGGAAACCCTGCGCCGTCCAATGATTTTATGCCACCTGCTGAAACCGTCATCAATAGTATCTGCAAGTGCACCAGCCCCATGCTGGGTGCTAGATGTCCGTCAGTAACAGGCTTCCCTTCTGCGTACCCATAACTCAAACGCGCAGAGCTTTTTGATACACGCCCACAATTCAGGACGGTCGTGCGCACACTTTCTGTTGCCCACAAAACTTTGAATGAAAGAGATTCTTGCTGAATAATTTATCAGGCATTTAAAATGTAGCCCTTTAAATACATTGCTTTTCTGTGTACATGTGCGCTAGTGATGTTGCTTACTGTATGTGCACTAGTGATGTGACTTACTGTATGTGCACTAGTAATGTGACTTACTGTATGTGCACTAGTGATGTGGCTTACTGTATGTGCACTAGTGATGTGACTTACTGTATGTGCACTAGTGATGTGGCTTACTGTATGTGCACTAGTGATGTGGCTTACTGTATGTACACTAGTGATGTGGCTTACTGTATGTACACTAGTGATGTGGCTTACTGTATGTGCACTAGTAATGTGGCTTACAGTATGTGCACTAGTGATGTGGCTTACTGTATGTGCACTAGTGATGTGGCTTACTGTATGTGCACTAGTGATGTGACTTACTGTATGTGCACTAGTGATGTGACTTACTGTATGTGCACTAGTGATGTGGCTTACTGTATGTACACTAGTGATGTGGCTTACTGTATGTACACTAGTGATGTGGCTTACTGTATGTGCACTAGTAATGTGGCTTACAGTATGTGCACTAGTGATGTGGCTTAAACAGTGCGATCGGCTGACAGCGACACCGTCTTGCAGATCACAAAAATATAAAGAATTTGCTGAAAAAAAATAAAATAAAAAACTTATTAAAAAATATTTTCTTCTGAAGGATAAATAGTATTTTTAAAAGGTAGCGGGCCTCATTCTCAGTTGGACGTAAACACAAGTTTCGGGGTTCTTCGTATAGCAACTTGCTAGTTTTTTTTTTAGTGCGAGTGCACTTCTCAAAGCTAATCCAATGGATTCAAAGGGGCAATAATATTAAATATAAAATGGGGCGTGTTTTCCATTTAGTATTATTGCTCCTTATAATTTGATGGGCCGAAACTGCGGCAGATTTGAAAAGTGCTGCTTAGTAAATTTACCCCCAAGTGTCCACAAATAAAGAAGAGGAATAGTTAAAGAAGTTATATGCGATATAAGACTGTAAGCATTGTACTGACAATGAATGTAAGCTGCTGCAAATCTCCTGCATCCAAGATTCAACGGAAGGAATGTTAATGATGGAATCGATATGTAATGCCGCCGGATCACATACCAACAGTGGCAGCCCGGCAGGTCGAAATCCCGACAGCTGTTGGTAAGTACCCTAACCCTCCCTTAGAGGTGCCTAACCCTAACCTCCCCCCTAGTGCCTAACATCAAACCTCCCCCCTGTTAGTGCCTAAACCTAACCCCCCCCCTCCCCACAACCTAAACCTAACCCTCCCAGGGAGGTGCCTAACCTTTACCCTCCCCTAGTGGTGCCTAAGCCTAAACCCCCCCTTCACCTACCCTAACCCTCCTGGGGGGTACATAACCCTAAGTCCCCCCGGGGGTCCCTAAACCTAAACCCCCCCCGCGGCTAGCCGCTAAGACACCCGGCATACCTTTGTTCGGTATACCGGGTGTTGGGATTCCGTAGTGGAGCTAATGATAGGCGTCGGGAATTCGACGCCTATCTTTAGTACCATGTTGGGATATCGGCGGACGGGATAGCGATCGCCGGTATCCTGACTGAATAATATTGTTACTGTATTTGGATTTGTTACAGAGAAACACACTTAGGATTAATGTGGCAGAATACAGAACATCTTCAGGGACATTATAGGTCCTTGCCTTCATGCAGTATGCTGAGAAGAGAATCTGCCACTTGCTTCTTATTCAGTCTTCTAAAGTACATACAGCTACTCAAGAAACAGACGTCTCAAGATAAAGTACCAACCAACCAATCAACTCCTTTCACTTTACAGGCTGTGTTTGAGAAGTGACAGGACTAATTAGTTGGTACTTTATCTCTCTCCAAGGGGTATACTTACTAAAGTGTGTTTTTTTTAGAAGTGGAGATATCATCCATAGCAACCAATCAGCTTCTACTTAACATTTATCTAGCACCTTCTAGAAGATAATAGCTAGATTCTGATTGTTTGTTATGGGCAACATCTCCACTTCTAAAAACCCGCACTTTGCGGCCAGCGATCAATCATACTGAATATGACTGAAATGGGTATGGCTACTAACAGGCCTATCTGCGTCTCGGTGCAGGTCTCCATTTGTCCAGAATTACACATACACCCCTTTCATCTTCTATTCCCGTTCCTCCAGACGACAACGGGTGCAAGAGCCATATTGAAACCAATTTGCATACTATGGGCCCCATTTACAAACGAAATATAACCCCTTTAGCGCTCGCTAATGGGCTTATACCATCTTGCTGTATTTAGTAAACAGATGGCGAGAGCAATGCGGGCCCCATTGTCGGCAATGGAGACCTGGCGGTGCCTTTCCGGCTTCAACGAAGCCTTCCAGGCACTGCCGGTTCTCCCTGTCATGCACATGCGCAGACGGACCGCCGCGCTTGCACATGACCCTGGAGCCCCGTCGCTGGCAGCGATAGGCTGCCAGCAGCCCAGCGGAGGACTTCGTCGAGGACGATTATTCCGCTGGACTTCACGGGACCTCGCCGGAGGGGTAAGTATTACTAAATACCAGTGGAATTTTCGTTTGTATCACAGTGATACTAAACGAAAATTCCCGCTGGTATTTCCCTTCATTTGTAAATGGGGCGCCATATGCATAAGTGCAGCTTTTTTGTGGGCAAGTTAGGTGGATTTTTCGCTACATAAATGGATTTACACCCTATCCCACATCAGGCCCAGTGGCTGTAGTTCTACTCAGTGACTAGTATCCGAATGACAGGTCGACAGTAAAAAGGTCGATAATGAATAATAATAATAATGTTATTTATACAGTATAGCACTTTTCTCCTAATAGGACTCAAAGTGTTTTACATTTTCCTTTACAGCACAAAGTACAAAACAAGCTTAACAAAGTCGACACCAAAATGGTTGACATGAAATAGGTTGAGAGGGACAAAAAGTCGACAGTGCAAAAGGTCGACAGATTCAATCGGCTGACACACCAATCGTCAACACAGCAATGGTCGACACATGTTAATTTTATTTACAACATTTTTAAGGTTAGGGTGCCGGAGAGGACGGTTAGGCTACAGTTAGGTTTAGGCACTTGGGGTAAAGTTAGTATTAGGTACCAGGGGGAGGGTTAGGGTAAAAATACAAAATAAAAAAGTTGTGTTGACCATTCTGTGTCGACAATAAGTCTGTCGACCATTTGAGCCTGTCAACCTATTAACCATGTCGACCTTTTGTCCCTGTTGACCTATTGCATGTAAGCCTATTCATTGCCGACCATTTTACGGTCGATCACACTGCAGTGACCTTGCCTGCCGTGTACTACTGCACATTATTACTATTGAACATTAGCTATTATTCACTTGTTTTCTTTTCGGTAATCGGATTATTATGGATCACAGGATGTTGGAGAAAAGATCCAATAAAAGATATATGATATATTGGATTTATTGTGCTTGTGTGAGAAAAAGGCCGATCCCCTCATTTCCTGCAGGCCTGTGACAGGATATTTTGTGGCGTTCGCAGTGACAGGTGATGGGTATGTGATTCCATGCTAATGTCACTGCCTGTAAAAGTCTACCCTGCTGAATGCACTAAGCCTCCATAATACATGTTTTTTTGCAAGACATTTATCTGCCACCGCTGTATTTTCTTATGTAAACATAGAAAGTGTCACAACAACGTCAATCCAACAGCTGGTCTAATTAATCTGTAATTCACAGCTGTTCATTTTTTGAGATTTATATAGGATACGGCTGAAATATCCTGGTAAATGGTGTCAGCTGCCTGCCTGTTCACTGGAGAACCTAGATTAAATTTATTGCAATATGGGTATCCAGAAATGAAGGATTAATGTAAAGTTAGATGTCTGTCGATCAGTCAGTGTTTGGCGCTGTGACCTCACCTCATCTCAACCGTGTGAGTTATGTTCATCTGTCATTCCATGGCTGAGCCAATAGTCTTGGCATTGGATACGGTTACTTCATTAGAAAGCAATGACATCGTAGAGTCACAAATGTAATTTAATACATACTGTACCTCTGATACTTCTACCTGAGATACAGGCACTGTTATTGCTTCAGTTTTCAATTACTACGTTTCGCAAAAGCACAATGATGGTCAAGTACACCTGTTGTCTACAGAGGATGGAAGCAGCCATTTTGTTTGCTAGAACAATGGGCCTGATTCAGACCCGGACGCTATTTGCGGCCGCTCGCTGGCTAAAAGGGGCCGGTTATTTAAATGAAGTGCTCGCACTGCGTCGCGTAAAGCCGCCCACTAAGTAATAGCGAGAGGCCGCACTATGCGCTCCCACCTGTATAAAGATGCCCCTTTGCCACTCGCAACACACGTCATCTCCGGCAGTTGTAGGATTAATCGGGAACATCGAGAGCCATCGGAGCTGCTCGCAGCGCTTGTGGTAGCCTTTTCCCACCACAACATTGCGAGCAGTTCAGGCTAAAATACAACCTAGTCACATGTGTAATGACGCTACTTTGCTAATTATGCATAACCATTAAACGCCGTCCTGACGGCCAGGCCCGCCTGCGTTCGCACATACACACCCGTTTGCAAACACCTTCCCCTGTTACCACCCACAAACGGCACTGTCACTCAAAATAGCGGCCCGACTGCGAGCTAAGAGCGAGCACTATCCCATCGCACCGGCTTTTTCGCACAAGCGCACTGCGACTCATACGCTTGCGCAGATTGAGAAAAATCGCTTAATGCGAGCGAGCGCAGCATAGCGTCCGGGTCTGAATCAGGCCCAATATTCGGCAGATAAATTCACAGGGAACTAATGACAACACAAGTGCCTTATGCCATTTAGCGATGGAACTACTTCTTAGAGAATTGTTCGGCTACATTGTCATGAATATTGGCTCAGTCTACAAAATGGCGGACTTCACCATGTCCAGTATGATTAAAAAAAAAAAAAACAAGTCAGGGTATTCAGCGCAGCACGTTTCCTACATTGCATAATGATAAAATACAGTTCGTTGCATTTCCTGGCAATCATATCTACTAAATAATAATGAGTTTCTCAATAGTATAGCTGTATAGCAATTAACATTGACAGTCGGATTCTTTACACCAATTTCCTCCTTGTGTTACTAAGTAAATGCAATTCCTGTAATTCTGGAAACTGATTATAACAATTAATCAATTATTGTACTTCCCCCGATAGTTCATACTCCGTAAAAGACTTAAGTTACACTAGGGGGTCAATTCAATGGTCTTTTCTTGCCAGGTCAGACTGGCCCACAGGGGAACAGGGGAAATTTACGGTGGGCCTCACTGCCTGAGGTCCCTACTCCCTCCTCTAGAGGTCATTTTCCAGACTGTGCACTAACTTGTACATTGTTACTGTTATTAGAGGGTCAGTTACCTTGTGGAGCAGGACCACTGCTAAACATCGGTTCTTTGTTTGCTTCTATAGAAACTACACCAATATTTACTTAATGGTTAGCCAAGCAACTGTGGTGTCTGGCCACACCTCCTCTGGTGGATGACCACAGCATGGGCCCCTATCAACGCATTCTCCCGGTGGGCCCCTTGTGCCCCAGTCCGGCACTGTATATGAGGCTGATATGCAAGGCAGGGTGCAAAGAGCTTACACTCTAGGGCAGTGATAGGCAGCTTGAAGCGCTTTGTGGGTCGGCACCCCCTCAATAAGGGTGCAAGTTATTCTTAATCTCAGTAATAAGCTAAATCAATACATTTAATCAGAGGATCTGTAATAACATGTCATCAGACATTTTAAATAAGCCTTAGAAGCTACGGCAAACGGGTTGGGGTATGAAATACCGGCAATCGGGATGCCAGCTGTCAAAATACAGATAGTGGCATCCCGATGCTCAGTATACAGTTAGGGGTACATAACTACAGTATGCTAACCCTCCCTCCTTCTGCCTCCAACCGTAACCTTCGATTTTTGTACCCTAAACCTCCCCTCCTCGCACCCTAACCCTCCGAGTTAGTGCCTAAACCTAACCCTCCTCCCTTGGTGCCTAAATCTAACCCTCCCCTTTAGTACCTAACTCCAACACCCCCCAGCAGTGCCTAAATCTAACCCCCCCTATCCGTAGCCTACACCCTAACCTCCCCACCCGGAGCCTAACCCCCCACCCAAACGCGGCTAACACCTAACCCGGCTCTTTATATTTTTGTTAGGGATACCGGCTGTTGGGATTCCGAGGTCAGTAACTACATCCCATGCTAAACACATAGGACAGCAAAGCTGATGGGAGCGGTGTCTCTGCAAGTGAAGACTCTGAGGGCCACATGTGACCAGTCACTGGTCAACAGGGAAAGGGCAGTGCGGAGATAATAGATCTCGTGCGGAATAGGAATGAAGATGGGACTGTAGCTGGTAAAACACCCAGAGAAAGTAGTGTCAGTAGGGGGAGGATAGGCTGCATGAAATAGTGGGTTTTTGAGAGAGCGTGAGAAATACTGAAGGTTGGCGAGAGTCTGGTCACCTGGGGTAGGAACTGTGTAAGAGAGGAGCACCACAGGAGAAGTCTTGATGGATAGAGGAAGTGGATAACTGAGGGGAAATATGTCAGAGGCCGATATAAGAGGGCATGAAGTACAGAATCTGGTGACACAGCATAAAGGGGAAGGTTTGGTAAATGCTTTGAAGGTGAGCAGCTTGATATGGATTCTAGGAATAATAAAGAGCTTGCTATAGGACAAGTGTTGAGAGTTGTCATCTTCAGTAAAAAAGTGAACTGAGGGTAGGGGAGTGAGGGGCTTGATTTGGTTGGGCACAGAATTACAGCTCACTGTCAAAGCACCCATCTCCTACTTCTACGATTATTAGCTAATTGGCTATAAGACATACAGGATGGACATAGATTGAACACAAAAATGTGATCAGAGCCTATCAAAATGCACCCTAAATATAGCATTCTGGCTGCACGTCCACAATTGTGAAACCTATTAAAAGGCAGAATGTATTGCGGAAATATTTAGGTGGGAATTCAATTGGCCGCAGTAATTTACTGTGGCTAATGGATGCCCCAAGGGCTATTCAATTAGCCCCAAAGCTGGCAGTCAGCGGGGATTGAAGCAGGTGAAAAAAAAATCCCAGATAAGCAGCCCCGTTTTCGAGACTGTAGCCGCGAAAACACACAGGTCCGTAATTTTCAGGCAACATAAGACCGGATCTAATTGAATTGCCCAAAGGCAAAAAAAAATGCAGTAAGTCCCGTTTTATGCGCCCGAAAAATTATCAAGGTTAATTGAATTCCCCCTGCATATGTGCAAAAGAAATACATTGGAAACAGGACTAATTGACGGACCACGTTTCCCATAAAATGGACGTTTCTGGGTGGTGACCATGCGATCGCAAGGGACAGCCCCTTTTCATGCGAGCATCAAGGGCGAGTAATCTAACTCCCATACGTGATCGTGGCGTTCTCCCAGAATTAGGACATCTGTTTCAGACAGAACTTTTGCATCTAGGATGGGACTGGTGCAAGTCTAGATACTGATGATGGTGGTTTGCGTCTGCAGATGGACACCCGGTAGGCGGGACGGGTTGCACCTTTCAGGCCTCAGATTTTAAAAGTATCCGGGTCCTGCAGGACGCGCTGTCAGCATCTCCCTAACCAATCACCCCGGCGGCAGCAACTCCTCACCCAATCGCCACCTGACACCTCTGTTCTTCCCTCCTCTCGGGTGTGACAAGTTAGGAGGGGCCCCGGCTCTTCGCCTTCTACACTCGCGTCGGCCGCATTGAGGACGCCGACTGAGACCTCATCCAGCCCCCCCCACACCCTCACAGTTCTGGCACAGATACCACAGACACATGCTACACAGGTCAAACACATTATTTGTCACATACACTACGTGCATTTTGCACTGATGTTAACATTCTACAAGGACCGGAGGGGTAGGGTGAGGCTGCTGTCGAAGCTGAATAATTGAGTAAGACAAGTTCAGTTTAAAATTCAATCACAGCGACGCCATCTTGCGACTGGCGGCGAGATTCCATTTTTGAAATGCGATCGCAAGACGCCATTTTGCGAATGGCCGCCTAAGCGCCATTTTAGATAAACTCACATTTTAGTACATGTGGCGATAATACCATTAGCATCATGCGAAGGCATCTGTGACCATTATCATATTAAGCAAGTGGCCAGGTGACAACTGGCTTGGGTAGATAAGTTTCCTGCATAGTGTTTGTTCACTACGGGTGGTCTGGCTAGAATAAATAAGCAAGCTTCCTGCAATGACACAGGAAAGGTGGGAGGGCCTGCTGACAGGACATGTAGAACTATCTAACCCAGCATGCCACACTGCTAAAATGTTCACTCAGTTAGAGACAAATGCATTTTCATACACAAATTAAATAGGTCTTTATACCAAACCCTGAATACACACACATTTCATATTCATACATAAGGTTCAATAAGCTTTAAAGTGTATGATTCAAGAAGGTTCAGTTAGTTTAAATGCTAAGAAATAAAGATATTTGTTAACTAAGGAATTATACAAGATAAACACGTAATTCTTGGAGTTGTTCTGATGCATACTCTTTCCATAGTTTCCCGGTGCTATCGGTAAGGAGATCGCATCATGCATTCTCGAGTTATGGACCGCAGAACCTACAAGCAACCAAAATGTATATTTTAGATTCAACTGTTAGGATGCTGAAGAAGGCGTGAGGAGGAAGACTATAACACAAGAAGACAGTGGATTCTGGCGCTACACAATAAAGATACTTAGATGTCCTTATATCTCTGTATTCAGGAGTTGTCTTTTCCTTTTGTTTCTTCTTTCAATAATCCTCCGTGCATATAAAAAATAAACATAAAAAAATACTCATAGTGTAGTATGTTTAGATATTTGATATACACTTTTCAAAGTGTGAATGTCAAAAATGTGGATAAGGCTCTCCACCCTTTACATGCAGGAGGACATACTTCATACAGTAGTAGGTGGTTGCTCATCCATATAGTGTATTACCACCAACATATAGGCATGCACTATAAGAAAGTATCGTACCCAACTCACACTATAGGTATAGAATATCCACATATAAAGGTATCTTTTAGATATAGGCAAGCATACATGCAATCATCATCAGGTGAAGCGTACCCTTACTCACAAGGGACGAAGTGTGGATAATCACATAAAGGTTTCTTGGTAGGACGGCTTATCACTAATCCCTCAGGATACTCCCATAGCAGGTGGGTATAAACACGGAGAATATCCAGTAAAAAGTAAATTTATTCAAACACAACAAAAAAATCAATAAAAAATCCAGGAAGCGTCTATGAAAAAGACAATCACAGCCTAAGTGCCAGAATAGAAAGTCCGGACAATGGCACTTACAGGTGAGTGAGTCTGTTCAAAGTCCAAATGGCATTCCTGTATCAACGACCGGCGTCCACTCCACCAACGCGTTTCAATCCCGGCCCAGGATCTTTTTCAAGGTGTACTGTGGTAATGCCGGTATGGTGTATAAATACTACACTGAACCAATCAACATCCGGGGGTGTCCACGAGCGTCCTCGTGTACATCACTTCCTGTTTACTCCGATCGGCATGGAAATTCAAGCTAGGTGTCACTCTAACTCTTCCTGTTTAGTAACATAACAGGAAGTTGATACCATATCCATGGTATTTGCCATAGTGATGCGAAACATAAAGTCCCCAACCGGAAAATCTATATAAAAAGCAATAAACTATAACAAGAAATAAAAATGGTTTAAGAAAAGAGCATATTTAAAACCATATAAATGCAAAAAATACAGGAAATGGGTAAAGCAGTTACATAAACCACTTCAATTCAAAATCGCTATTTAATCCCTTTGGTAATAGCGTTTGACATGAATGTATCAGTTTCATCTCCATCTTGGCTAATTGTCGTGCCATATCCCTTGATCTTATGCTATTTTTAACTTGCTTAAGGCCAAAAAATTTTACTATATGATCAGTAGAACAATGATGTATTTTTTTGAAATGTGAGGAGAGCGCATGCGTCTCCAAACCATTTCTTATGTTCCGTAAATGTTCTGTAATACGGACTTTTAGCATCCTAGAAGTGCGGCCAATATAGTATTTATTACATGAACATTGTATCGCATACACTACGTTTTTAGATCCAGATGTAATAAAATCTTTGATCTTATGTTTATAATCATTAATTGACACTTCTTCAATTTTACCATTTTTGAAATCCAAACTAGGGACCACTTTACAACCAGAACACATCCCACACCGATAAAAACCCACTGAAGTAATATTAGAAATCTTTTTAGGGGGTTCAATATATGCACTTCTAACCAGATGGTTCCTTAGATTTTGTGCCTTCCTATATATACTCACTGGTTTCGCAGGTAACAAGTGGCCTATAATCGGATCTTTCTGAAGAATAGACCAGTGTTTACGGAAAATACGTTCAATTTGTTTGTGTTCCTGATTAAAATCTGTGACAAATGCCCACTGAAACTTTTCATTCTCATTATCCTCTTTCTTTTTAACTTCTAAAAGTTCAATTTGTTCATTCTTTAGGGCTTCTTGGTACCCTTTCTCCACGTATCTGTCACTATAAGCACATCCCTTAAATCTTTCTTTCATCTCCAAGGCCTGTGTTTTGTACACTTCTATGTCTGTGCAATTTCTACGGAGCCTCTTAAATTGACCACGTGGAATACTATTTAGCCAGTTGACGTGGTGACAGCTGGTGGCATTAATATATGAAAAGGAATCTGTGGGTTTCGTAAAATTTTTTGTTAAAAGTTTCTCATCCTCCACATATCTATCAAGAAATTTTTCCTCACTAAAGAAGATTTGGGGGATAATATGGAAGAGGTGTCTGCCACTCCATTTAAACCTAAATCATTATTTTTTCCTGCACATATGAAGGGAAATTATTTGGAGGCATTTAATGTGCAGGTCCTTGGAGACCTTAAGAAACTATCAGCAATTAAAAGGCCTAACAACTTAACGCATAAAGAAAGACTAGCACTAAAGGACCTAAAGTCCAATGAAGACCTCATTATTAAACCCGCCGATAAAGGCGGGGGGATTGTTTTAATGGACACAACTATGTACGAAACAGAGGTGTTTAGGCAACTCGATGATAAACTTACTTATAGAAAACTACGTAATGACCCCACTACCAAAATTTTATTAGAGCTTAAATCGCTAGTGGATATATAAGTCAAAAATGGTACTTTGGAAACTCCAGAGTCGAAATTTATCATAAATGAAGATCCTGTAGTTCCAGTGCTATATATTCTCCCGAAAGTACACAAAGATGTCTCTAACCCACCAGGGAGGCCGATTGTCTCCGGGGTGGATTCGGTCACTGCTAACTTATCTGCTTTTATAGATTATTTTCTTCAACCTATTGTCATCAAAAATCGGTCACATTTAAAGGATACAGGAGATTTTATTAGGCATGTTAAGGACATCAGATGGGAGACAGATTTTTTGTTAGTAAGTGCAGATGTCAGTTCATTATATACTGTTATCGAACATGACCATGGTATCAATGCAGTTAAAAAGAGACTCTGCCAATCCGACTTGAATTTACTACTTCAAGAATTCATTATTGAGGGGATCTCTTTTATTTTGATGAATAATTATTTTATTTTTAAAGATGGATTTTATCTACAGAAAATTGGCACGGCAATGGGCACCAGGTTCGCCCCTAGTTATGCCAATATTTTTTTGGGTGACTGGGAAGATGAGACAATATGGAAAAACAATCCATTTGGGGCGAACCTGGTGTCCTGGACCAGATACATAGACGATATTTTTTTTATCTGGAGAGGGAGCCGTGCCATTCTAGATGATTTTTGTCAGTTCTTAAATAATAATGATAAAAATTTATGCCTGACTTTTAATATTGAAGAGCAGCAGATCAATTTTTTAGACGTATCTATTTATGTGGAGGATGAGAAACTTTTAACAAAAAATTTTACGAAACCCACAGATTCCTTTTCATATATTAATGCCACCAGCTGTCACCACGTTAACTGGCTAAATAGTATTCCACGTGGTCAATTTAAGAGGCTCCGTAGAAATTGCACAGACATAGAAGTGTACAAAACACAGGCCTTGGAGATGAAAGAAAGATTTAAGGGATGTGCTTATAGTGACAGATACGTGGAGAAAGGGTACCAAGAAGCCCTAAAGAATGAACAAATTGAACTTTTTAGAAGTTAAAAAGAAAGAGGATAATGAGAATGAAAAGTTTCAGTGGGCATTTGTCACAGATTTTAATCAGGAACACAAACAAATTGAATGTATTTTCCGTAAACACTGGTCTATTCTTCAGAAAGATCCGATTATAGGCCACTTGTTACCTGCGAAACCAGTGAGTATATATAGGAAGGCACAAAATCTAAGGAACCATCTGGTTAGAAGTGCATATATTGAACCCCCTAAAAAGATTTCTAATATTACTTCAGTGGGTTTTTATCGGTGTGGGATGTGTTCTGGTTGTAAAGTGGTCCCTAGTTTGGATTTCAAAAATGGTAAAATTGAAGAAGTGTCAATTAATGATTATAAACATAGGATCAAAGATTTTATTACATGTGGATCTAAAAACGTAGTGTATGCGATACAATGTTCATGTAATAAATACTATATTGGCCGCACTTCTAGGATGCTAAAAGTCCGTATTACAGAACATTTACGGAACATAAGAAATGGTTTGGAGACGCATGCGCTCTCCTCACATTTCAAAAAAATACATCATTGTTCTACTGATCATATAGTAAAATTTTTTGGCCTTAAGCAAGTTAAAAATAGCATAAGATCAAGGGATATGGCACGACAATTAGCCAAGATGGAGATGAAACTGATACATTCATGTCAAACGCTATTACCAAAGGGATTAAATAGCGATTTTGAATTGAAGTGGTTTATGTAACTGCTTTACCCATTTCCTGTATTTTTTGCATTTATATGGTTTTTAATATGCTCTTTTCTTAAACCATTTTTATTTCTTGTTATAGTTTATTGCTTTTTATATAGATTTTCCGGTTGGGGACTTTATGTTTCGCATCACTATGGCAAATACCATGGATATGGTATCAACTTCCTGTTATGTTACTAAACAGGAAGAGTTAGAGTGACACCTAGCTTGAATTTCCATGACGATCGGAGTAAACAGGAAGTGATGTACAGGAGGACGCTCGTGGACACCCCCGGATGTTGATTGGTTCAGGGTAGTATTGATACACCATACCGGCATTACCACAGTACACCTTGAAAAAGATCCCGGGCCGGGATTGAAACGCGTTGGTGGAGTGGACGCCGGTCGTTGATACAGGAATGCCATTTGGACTTTGAACAGACTCACTCACCTGTAAGTGCCATTGTCCGGACTTTCTATTCTGGCACTTAGGCTGTGATTGTCTTTTTCATAGACGCTTCCTGGATTTTTTATTGATTTTTTTGTTGTGTTTGAATAAATTTACTTTTACTGGATATTCTCCGTGTTTATACCCACCTGCTATGGGAGTATCCTGAGGGATTAGTGATAAGCCGTCCTACCAAGAAACCTTTATGTGATTATCCACACTTCGTCCCTTGTGAGTAAGGGTACGCTTCACCTGATGATGATTGCATGTATGCTTGCCTATATCTAAAAGATACCTTTATATGTGGATATTCTATACCTATAGTGTGAGTTGGGTACGATACTTTCTTATAGTGCATGCCTATATGTTGGTGGTAATTCACTATATGGATGAGCAACCACCTACTACTGTATGAAGTATGTCCTCCTGCATGTAAAGGGTGGAGAGCCTTATCCACATTTTTGACATTCACACTTTGAAAAGTGTATATCAAATATCTAAACATACTACACTATGAGTATTTTTTTATGTTTATTTTTTATATGCACGGAGGATTATTGAAAGAAGAAACAAAAGGAAAAGACAACTCCTGAATACAGAGATATAAGGACATCTAAGTATCTTTATTGTGTAGCGCCAGAATCCACTGTCTTCTTGTGTTATATTCTGATTCTTTTTAAGCTTTTAGATGGTGCTTATTTAGAGAGTGTGATTTAGGCTGCTACACGTGCGCATCGTAGAGTGTTCACAATCTTATTTTGTTTTGTGAGGAGGAAGACCCCTAGCTGTTAGAGGCAGGGAAAGTCTGTTTAAACCAGCCTGTTAGATGCACTGTAACAGATGCTTCACCTCTGAGAACCAATGACATCAGCAACAGACATACCTTTTGTCTTGTTTATACTGGGGGGTATAAGTATGGGTGCACGGACACTATTTGGGAGTCTTTGTGCTGAATGCTGAATGACGAGGGGTCTCTTGCTGAAGCCTATCTCTGGGTCCAGAAGCGCCTGCGTACGTATACTGTACTTGTGGTCTGTATGATTTACTTTTGCGCCTAAATTGTGTCTTGATCAATTACGTGTAACTGTTTGAACTTTTACCTGAATATCACTTGTGCTTTGGAACCACAGGTTCTATGTCTAAGTCTTTATTTATGGTGTGACTGCGTACGCAAATTAGAGTCATCCTTAGAGGTTTATAGGAAGGATTTTAGAAGGTACAAGCAGGGGTACATAGAGGTTCATTTCTAATATTGTTAGTTGGGGGCTCGTGAAGAAGTCACTTACCTGCTCACACGGTACATACGGTCATCGATATTTCAGCAAAGGGTGGAGTGGAGGAGGATTTGCCTGCAACCGCTTTGTGCTGAAAGATCGCTATCAGTCTCCGTGTGAATTAAGGAAGCTGACTAGAATCCAGGGACAAGAGAGGAAAAAGTTTGTTTTCCTCTGTTGATAGAACCTTGTGTTTAGAGGGGTGCAGCAGTATTGCGTACGCGGCTAAAACGCATTTTTGCATACGCAGTTAAAAAGTCATTATACGCTTGTGTGGTAGTCGCATAATTGTGTATGCGGCCGTTCGCACAATAGCGTATACGCACTTCCGGTTCTGCTGCCACGTGTTTGAACAAAGCCATTGAGGTTTACATTTTTTTTTTCTATTACCAATATCTGGGTTAAACGTGTATTTTTCTGCGCAGGAAAAAGTGTGTAACAGTGAGTGTATTGTTGGTAGGGGTAATTTATTCCCTAAAGTTAAGGGTATCATATGATCCTTAAGGGCTAGGTGCAAGGGTTAGCCTACTCGCCCGGTAAGCAGCTTACCGTTCTAAACACAGTAGCAGGTGTACATGTTGTCTTTGTTGTATAGAGGTGCGTGAGAGTGGCCGACATATAAACTCTCATAGGTCTGGAAGTTACCTTACTAAAGCTTATCCGGGTGTGGAAGTGGCCTGCTTCAAATCTTATCCAGGTGTGGAAGTTGCCTTACTAAATCTTATCCAGGTGTGTGAGCGCCGCCGACTTAAATCGTCCACAGGTAAGTGAAAGTGTCTTGATTGTCTTTCACCGGTTTAAATTTTTATTGAAAAGCGTAGGAGTTGTCTCAGAATGGGAGCCACGCAAACAGTAGAGATGTTAAGCAATGATGTGCTGCTAATGGAGGCGCCGATCGGATCGGCCAGTTGTATCATGCATACCAAGTACGGTACTTATGCAATAAGGTATTGTGATAAATGGTTTAATATGACGAGGAAGAGTGTTAGACCGTTTCCCAGAATTGGTAGTTTTGACAAAAATGTGTTAGATAATGTCCAGGATCACATCAGTATTGTGCGATCCCGAGAGAAAAAGATTAAGTATTTTGAATGTTTAAAACTATGGCAGCATGAAGGGGATACTTGGCTTAAAAATGTGCAAACGACGCAAACTAGCGTTGCGAACGCATTGCCAGAAAATACATCCACAACGCTGAATTGCAATACGGGCGAGCCGCAAATTGGCGCGCACGTGCGGCAAGGTAGCGTTGTGGGGAGTATTGCCAGTTCACGCTCACCTCCCCCACCTTATGTGGACGGAGGTGCAAGTACAGTTACCAAAAATACCAACAAAAATGTAACAAGTAATTTGTACCCTCTCTTAAGTAACCATAAAGAAAATGTTTATGACGTAGATGATGAGCCTATTGTAATGTCTGCCATTTCCCATGCTGTGCAAATGATAGATGCTGCATCACCACAATCACGGGTGGTGCCGCCATCTCCATCGGTAACAGCAAGGGAAGTGTTAATACACTCTGCACCCATTGAGGAAGTTGTTAATACCATACGTAGCAGCAGCAGATTAAACCCCCAGCCAGGTAATCAGGTCAGAGGTAGCAACGCTGCCGGTCTGCATCCCATTCGGACAAGAACTGTTCCGAATGGAAATGCAGATGAAAACGGTGTAGTGCCCACTAAGGAAGTGGTAATGCATTGTCCATGGACAAGGGCAGAACTAAATTCCATCATAAATGATTTCCCTGATCCAAAAAAGGAATCAGCCAAATCTCAAAGATTTTTGAGAAATTTGGGTAGTTCTCATGAGCCCACTAATAAAGATTGGCGTGTAGTGTTAAGGGCCTGTCTACCACGCAATACCGACGTGACAAAATTTATCACGGATTGTGTATTGGATGGCGACGTTCCCTTAACAGACCAAGTAAACCAAGGTAACATTTCCCGCATTGTGACTCAATTGGGTATATATTTTCCGGTAGTAGTTAACTGGAACAAAATCTTCACAATCAAACAAAAGGAGAGTGAAACTGCAGAAGACTATTGCGATCGGGCTCTGCAGGCTATCACCCAGTACACTGGGATAGAAGATATTAAAGATAGCATTCACCACAGGGGAATGATAGTCACAATATTAATGGACGGTTTAAAAGAGAATTTAAAAACTCGGGTTCAGACCTCACAGCCTGGCTGGAGGGGACTTACAATAGATAACCTCATAGAGTCTGCCATAGAACATGACAAAAACATCTCAAAAAAGAGGGAGACCCAGAGCGAAAAATTAATGGCTGTCAGTATACAAGCTCTGGAGAGAATGACGGTAACACCACAGCCAACAGACACGCTTGCACTTGCACACACACTCATGTCAGAACAAGTTGCTCTCACTAACCCCACTCAACAACAAACACAACTCTATCCTACTAACCCAATGCAACCACAGGTCCCAGGATATCCACCTACTTCTTATCCCCCACAATACCCTTACCCTCCCTATCCTTACCCATATCCACCACCTTTACCCTCTGCTCAAACTCCACAACAACACATGCTTTCACCTGAATCACAGACATGTTTTAATCGCAAACAAACAGGACACTTAAGTAGAAACTGCACAGTAAAAAGAGTATGGACCCCACACCAAGGGAAACCTGGATATCCCCATAAGGGATATGCACAGAGATCAGCAAATATTCAGCAAGCACCAGCTCCAATTGTAGCCGTAAATGCTTTATTGGAGAATGGTAGCCAACGATAGGGATCAGGTCATACCTGTAGTCTACAGATAGTCAGGTTAACGGGAAGTACTAGGGAAGACCCGGTCTTGATGGTTGATGTAGCTGGTACTGAATATCCTTTTCTTGTAGACACAGGGGCGACCAAGTCAGTGATGAAATCTCTCGTTAATTTACAGGTGACCAACAAGACAATACAAACAATGGGTGTGACAGGTAGAGTGGAACGTTATCCTTTAACAAAGTCCGCAGAGGTTAGTATTGGGCCGTTGCATACCAGACATTCTTTTCTCCTGGCTGCCGCGGCTCCTACTAACCTGCTGGGCAGAGACTTGTTATGTAAAATGGGATGTGTCATATATTGCACCCCTGATGGTGTATATTTAGATATCCCAGAGAGAATGGTATATGAGGTGAGGGATATGTTAGACACTCCTCAAAGGATAATGTATCACTCTACCGTTTTAAAAGAAAATCCATCACAAGTAGATGAAATGTTGTCCCAAATTCCAGATTCCCTTTGGACAAAAGATGGACAGGACACTGGATTAATGGCAAACGTAAGCCCGGTAATGGTAAACTTAAAAAGCGGTAGGCAAGCTCCAAAAATTCCCCAGTACCCACTAAAACAGGAAGTAGAACTAGGGGCGTTTACAATAATCGAGCGATTATTGCAACAGGGAAGTTTAGTTCGTACAGCTAGTGTAGCCAACAGTCCCATCTTTCCAGTAAAGAAGAGTGGTTGGAGGGGTTATAGGCTGGTGCAAGACCTTAGAGGTGTTAATAAGGTAGTAGAGAGCCAATTCCCTGTAGTGCCGAATCCAGCTGTCATCCTGATGCAGATCCCACCAAATGCAAACCATTTCACTGTCATTGACCTCTGTTCTGCTTTCTTCTCTGTGCCTCTCCACCCTGACTGTCAGTACCTATTCGCATTGACATACAGAAGTGTGCAATATACATGGACACGATTGCCCCAAGGTTTCATAGACAGCCCCAGTATTTTCTCCCAGGCATTGCATGACTGTTTACAAGCTTTTCAACCTGCCAATGGATCAGTTCTAATTCGATTTATTGCTATGTTCTGACTCTTTTATGTCATGTGTGAATGATACTAAACTTTTGTTACTTCATCTCTCGCATACAGGACACAAAGTGGCTAAGGACAAGTTACAGCCATGCCAGCCCAGAGTAAAATATTTGGGACACTGCCTAACCCAGGGGTTACGACATCTCACAAATGATAGAATCCAGGCCATACAAAACATGACACTGCCGCAGAATCAACAGCAAATTCGTACCTTCTTAAGAATGTGTGGATATTGCCTAATGTGGATCCCAGGTTTTTCTATTTTGGCCTTGCCTTTACAGGAACTAGTCTCTTCCTCAAAGCCCAATCGCGTCACACACACTGAGGAATCAGAACAGGCTTTTCTTAATCTTAAGGATAGTCTGACAAAAGCTCCTGCATTGGGAATACCCGATTATGAAAAACCTTTTGATTTATATTGTACGGAAGCCGATGGTTGTGCTGCAGGTGTCCTTACACAAAAACATGGTGATGCCAGTAGGCCCGTAGCATACTACTGTGCCCAATTGGACACAGTAGCAAGATCACTCCCCACCTGTTTGAGAAGTGTAGCAGCTACCGCTTTATTGGTGAGTAAAAGTGAGGACGTAGTATTGGGCCATGATATGATTGTCTACACTCCCCATGCTGTATCTGCTCTGTTGAACTCAGCTCAAACCAGACACGTCTCCTCGGCTAGGTTCACCAAATGGGAACTAGCCCTAATCGCTCCTGCAAATATTACTGTTAAACGTTGCAGTACGCTGAATCCAGCAACATACCTACCATATGTACAACATGATGTACAAAGGGTGGAAGGAGAGGAGTTGCTGGCAGGAGGGGAGTTCAGCAGACATGATGAAACTCACGTTTGTATGACATATCTGAATCAGACCTTTACTGCTAGACCTGACATACATGACACACCTTTAGAGAATGTGGATGTGACTTTCTATACGGATGGGAGTTGTCATAGAAAAACAGACACAGGTGAATTATGTACAGGTTATGCTGTTGTAAATGACACAGACATCATGGAAGCTAAACCTCTCGGTCCTCCTCACTCAGACCAGGTGGCAGAGTTAGTAGCACTGACTAGAGCATGTTAACTGGCAGCAGGCAAATCTGCTAACATTTACACTGACTCGAGGTACGCGTTCGGGGTGGTGCACGATTTTGGGGCTCTATGGCGTCTGAGAAATTTTATGACAGCAGCAGGCACACCAGTTGCACACTCCCGACACATAAAACATCTCTTAGAAGCAATCCAACTGCCCAAGGCAGTGGCAGTAATTAAATGCAAAGCCCACACATGTGAGGATGACCCGGTGTCACTGGGCAACAACAGAGCTGATGAAGCTGCAAAATGGGCAGCAGGGTTAAAAATGTCTTCCCCGATTGAAACAATTATGTCATTCCAAACCATTGATATGCTGAAATTAATTGAGATGCAAAATTTGTGTTCAATTCAGGAAAAATCCATATGGAAGTCCAAGGGGGGTGGGCAAGAGTCCTCTGGGCTCTGCAGGGACGGACATGGTAAGCCAGTAGCCCCCAAGGCATATTACCCCAGCCTGGCTGAGGCAGCACATGGTCTGACTCACCTGGGCAAACAGGGCATGTGCAAGTTGGTGAGGGCATACTGGTGCGCACCAGCTTTTTCTTCACAAGCAGAGAAGATAGCAAAGTCCTGTCTGACCTGCTTGAGAAAGAACATAGGGAAAGCGATCGCTACTGAACCGTCCCACATTCCTCCGACTGATGGACCTTTCCAGGTGATACAAATTGATTTCATCCAATTACCACCCTGCAGCAACCTTAAGTATGTACTAGTGTGCACAGACGTATTTTCTAACTGGGTTGAGGCCTACCCAGCGGCCACTAATACTGCTGCGTTTACTGCCAAGAAAATAGTTCAGGAATTTGTATGCAGGTACGGTATCCCTAGAATCATTGAGAGTGATAGGGGTACCCATTTCACAGGTGATGTTTTTCAAAATATGTGTAAGCTGATGGGTATTAATAGCTGACTTCACACCCCCTACCGACCGCAGGCCAGAGCCAAGGTAGAGAGGATGAACGGAACTATTAAAAATAAGCTAAGTAAAATCATGGCAGAGACTGGACTAGGATGGCCAGAAGTGTTACCTTTGGTCCTACAAAGCATAAGGACCACTCCTAGGTTTCCTCTGAATCTGTCCCCATTTGAAATACTATTTGGCAGACAACCTCATTTGATTATAAGTCCCCAGGAAGACTTGAAGGGTAACAACGAGGTAACTGTAAAGTATCTTATATCAATGAGTAGGCAGTTAAAGCAACAGCAGCAGAAATTGAAATTGTTGTCTAATGATATGCCTGAAACTAACTGTCATGATTTTGAACCAGGAGAATATGTAATGATCAGAAATTTCTTGCGTTCAGGTTGTTTGACTGATCGGTGGGAAGGTCCCTACCAGGTGCTGCTGACGAGTACTACATCTTTGAAGGTGGCCGAGAGAGATACCTGGGTCCATTCCACTCACTGCAAAAAGGTCAATCAACCGGTGGAGAAACAAGGCGGAGACAAGGCTGATAGTGTGGACCTGTCGCTCGCGAACTTGTTCCGGGAGGATTGAAAAGGTTGTAGTGAGATACCTGAACAGAGAGAAATTTTGCAGGACTTGTTGTTAAAATGGACAGGCCTGCTGTGTTCATTCTCATATTCTTTTTTAGAGTGTTCACCATCCTGGTCAGTTCGGGAATATCCAGTGTCTGTGATGGGGGACCGAGTGAGGAAACAGGAGCTGATGGCAGTGCTGATGGAGTGGAGAAAGGAGGAGTGCAATGCCAATCAGGGGAGTGTCTGACCAATCTAAGTACTGTTATTGTTAAGAGAGCTGTCATTCCGGATACTCGGGGAAGGTGTGGAGGTTTATCGTCTGAAGATTCCTGTATTTGTGAGTTTTGTGGGTCCCTAGTTGATGAGAACTGTATCCAACCGTGCCAACCTAAAAATAACCCGTACTGGGGAGGGTATCCTTTAGAGGATTATCACAGCATGGTAGGCAAAGTGTTAAATCAAACTGATTGCTGGGTGTGTTCACATGTGCCACAGGGACAGCATAATGTAGGGTTGGTGCCATTTCCGCTGAATATCACGGAAATTTTAGATTTTCAAAAAGGGAAAACTTTGGATGGAAAATTCCTCTCATCCAAACCACCTCATTTCAAACTCTATCAATTCCAAGTAGATAGATCACTTTTATGTTTGAACATAACCAACCCCAATAAACCCGGAGGTTGGGAAGTGACGGGGAATAATCAGACGATGACCTTCTCACAAAGAGCTGATAATGAGTCCATAAACTATGATCTGTTATGCTCAATTAAATCAAGTGGGAAACATTTTAGGTACCGGTATACATTGAGTTCCACCAAAGAAATGATTGGTAAAGTACCAGATGGTTATTGTGCTAAAATAATACAACCCAAAACTTGCATATACCAAATGGAAGAGCCTGAGATAGGATTGTTTGCAAGAGAAATGTGTTTAATGATAATGATGCATACCATTCCATATGTTCTCCCTGATAATGTATATTTTATATGTGGAAGAAAAGCGTATAAATGGCTCTCCCAGAGTTCCGAAGGTTTGTGTTATCTGGGAAGAGTAGTCCCAGAAGTTATGACCCTCACACATGTTGAAATGTTGGGAATACATAAAAACACACCGTCACCATATCTTCACACGCAATATGAACACAGAGGCAAGAGAAATATTATACCTGGTGATATGCATAAAGCCGCTCAGTTAATCAGTGAGACAACTGGCTTCCAAGTTTTAGTCGCCCTGGATCCCACCAGAATTGCTAAGGGTACATTAAATTTTAGATATATCCAGGAACTTGCTAAATTAATAGATGATATCACCGAGATGTACGATGACACATTCAGGTACACGGGGAGAGAATTGCAAGCGTACAAGAAAGAACTAGTGCAACACAGGCTAGTGTTGAATTATTTAACCGCTGTTACAGGAGGGTATTGCGTAACATTAGCCACCCAATTTGGAGTAAAATGTTGCACTTATGTTACCAATGATACCAGCGACCCTAAGGAGGTGATAGACCAGAAGATAGATGAGATTCTGCAGCTAAAGCGGGAATTTCGTAAGAACCATAACGCATCAGTGGCTGAAGCAGGGGAAAAGATAGAAGGATGGGTGTCATGGCTGAACCGAGTTAAATGGTTCTCGGGTCTAGGGGAATGGGTCCAGGAAGTGATCGCCAGCATAGGCAAATTCTTGATCCTTTTACTGATTGTCATCATAATAATTGGCATATGCGTCCGGTGTGTTCCTATTGTGTTGAAGTGTGGAAAATGTAAAAATAGAGTAAAACGAAAGAATGAAATTATGATGGTGGTCAGAAATGATAATATGTATACAAAGGTAGATACAGAACTGCATTACAACCCTGAGCTAGGAAGTACCATCATTTAAATGTATAATATTTACACATGCATAGAAGATATTATTGAAATGTTATTTATAGAACACCTCAGATAATGTAAAGTCTCAAATTCCCCTTCAAGACTGCTGTTATAAGACTGGTGCATTCCCACACCTGTCACATGATCTCCCAAGATCCGCGGTGTGCGTATAATAGTAGTTTTATGTCCCTAACCAGAGACACATTATTGATGGATTAAGGAACACCTTGTGCCATCCCAGAATAACACTAAATAATATGTAAATGTAAGCCTAAAATAAATTTATATAACAGATTGTGATAGCATGTTGTTTGCTATCAAAGTGTGGACTGTCGAAGATGAATAATTGAGTAAGACAAGTTAAGTTTAAAATTCAATCACAGCGACGCCATCTTGCGACTGGCCGCAAGATTCCATTTCTGAAATGCGATCGCAAGACGCCATTTTGCGAATGGCCGCCTAAGCGCCATTTTAGATAAACTCACATTTTAGTACATGTGGCGATAATACCATTAGCATCATGCGAAGGCATCTGTGACCATTATCATATGAAGCAAGTGGCCAGGTGACAACTGGCTTGGGTAGATAAGTTTCCTGCATAGTGTTTGTTCACTACGGGTGGTCTGGCTAGAATAAATAAGCAAGCTTCCTGCAATGACACAGGAAAGGTGGGAGGGCCTGCTGACAGGACATGTAGAACTATCTAACCCAGCATGCCACACTGCTAAAATGTTCACTCAGTTAGAGACAAATGCATTTTCATACACAAATTAAATATGTCTTTATACCAAACCCTGAATACCCACACATTTCATATTCATACATAAGGTTCAATAAGCTTTAAAGTGTATGATTCAAGAAGGTTCAGTTAGTTTAAATGCTAAGAAATAAAGATATTTGTTAACTAAGGAATTATACAAGATAAACACGTAATTCTTGGAGTTGTTCTGATGCATACTCTTTCCACAGTTTCCCGGTGCTATCGGTGAGGAGATCGCATCATGCATTCTCGAGTTATGGACCGCAGAACCTACAAGCAACCAAAATGTATATTTTAGATTCAACTGTTAGGATGCTGAAGAAGGCGTGAGGAGGAAGACCCTTAGCTGTTAGAGGCAGGGAAAGTCTGTTTAAACCAGTCTGTTAGATGCACTATAACAGATGCTTCACCTCTGAGAACCAATGACATCAGCAACAGACATACCCCCCAGTATAAACAAGACAAAAGGTATAAGTATGGGTGCACGGACACTATTTGGGAGTCTTTGTGCTGAATGATGAGGGGTCTCTTGCTGAAGCCTATCTCTGGGTCCAGAAGCGCCTGCGTACGTATACTGTACTTGTGGTCTGTATGATTTACTTTTGCGCCTAAATTGTGTCTTGATCAATTGCGTGTAACTGTCTGAATTTTTATCTGAATATCACTTGTGCTTTGGAACCACAGGTTCTATGTCTAAGTCTTTATTTATGGTGTGACTGCGTACGCAAATTAGCGTCATCCTTAGAGGTTTATAGGAAGGATTTTAGAAGGTACAGGCAGGGGTATATAGAGGTTCATTTCTAATATTGTTACTGCGGTCAGGGTTAGGTTATAGGAGGGTAGGGTTAGGCACTAGGGGAAGGGTTAGGAATTGTCTGTGGCAGTTGAGGGTCAGAGTTAGGCTGTGGAAGGGGAGGTTAGGCAATAGGGGGAGGGTTACTAGGGCTAGCCTGTGGCAGCTGAGGGCCAGGGTTAAGCTGTTGGAGGGAAGGGCTAGGACTAGGCTGCGGCAGCTGAGGGGGAGGGTTAATCTGTGGGAGGGGAGGTTAGGCACTAGGTTGAGGGTTAGGATTAGGCTGCAGCAGCTGAGGGTCAGGGTTAGACTGTGGAAGGGGAGGTTAGGCACTAGGGGAGGGTTAGGCTCTAGGTTAAGGGTTAGGCTGCAGCAGCTGAGGGACAGGGTTAGGCTGTGGAAGGGGAGGGTTAGGCACTAGGGGAAGGGTTAGGCTGCGGCAGCTGGGGGTCAGGGTTGGGCTGTGGAAGGGGAGGTTAGGCACTAGGGGAACGGTTAAGGTTAGGCTGTGGGAGGGGAGGGTTAAGCTGTGGGAGAGGAGGGTTAGTCTGCGGCAGCTGAGGGGGAGGGTTAGGCTGTGGAAGGGGAGGTTAGGCACTAGATCCAGAGTTAGGGTTAGGCTGCGGCAGCTGAGAGTCAGTGTTAGGCAGTGGGAGGGAGGGGTTTGGCACTAGGGGGAGGTTACGGTTATGCTGCGGCAGCTGAGGGTCAGGGTTAGACACTAGGGGGATGGTGAGGGGTACTCACTGCTTGATACCGGATGAGCCAGAACACCTCACTAGCAGACCACTGGAGCCAGAAGACACTTTGGATATCGCCGGACCCGCTAAACTCAGAAAGTCACCACTGGTCCCCCAATTTTGTTTTCATCCTGATTATGTCGACATTTCATTAGTGTCCACATGATGAATGTCGACATGCTCGATCGCTGCAGCCCCTGTGTGCGGTATACTAACTCAGTCGGGATGCCGGCGTCAGGATTTTGACTGCCAAGATCCCAAGAGCAGACAACCAGTACCCTACCCAGGTTACGTACGCCCATCGGGCATATCCCTGCTTTACATTCATAGGAAGGTGAACCTGTCAAAACACAAGTCTATTAAGCTCTATGACAAGTACAGTACGTATGCTCTCTGCAGGCTTCACAAGTGTCCGCCGCCTGTGAGAATGAACCTTCCCTTCTGCAATGATAAGTACTGCTGTATGTAATGAGCTGATAAGATAAACTCATATCTTACCAGATTCATAACTGATTGTAAGTCTAAAGCAACCGTTAAGGGACCAGACCACTAAATATCTATATAATGTCACTGAGCGCCTGACATATAGTATTCTATGGGAGAAGTGGGTTGGTGCATTGTATCTTTTAAACATAATTGCAGTAACCTTCTGTAAGGCTAACTCTGTGGCTGTACATGTAAAGAGCAAAGCTAACATAAAAGTAATATGTTCACAGTGCTTTAATCCCCATCTACCTTGTTATATTAACCTGTTTGTTTATTTATTTTTTTCCTGCTTTGTTAATTACGAAGTTAAAGAGGTTTATTTACCAAGAGATTAATATAATCTCCACTTTTATCAACAGCATATTAAAATAATTTTAGGTTTTTATTACACTCCACATAGAAGGTGGCGTCCTGCCTAGCAACAATTCTCAGGACGACAATGTTACTAATATTTTAAGCAGTCTACACACCAAGTGAAAAACAACAATGAACAACCACTAAGACAATAAATAAGGTGATTGGGCACAAAACCACAAGCAAGGCGTTCTGTGTGTGCATATATTACACTAGTGTTCACTCTAGGGCAGGCAGGGGGCCTGTCAAAGGGGTGTGGTCACTCAGAAAAGGGGGTGTGGTCTTGAGATGCACCCCTTTTTCATCACTGTAGGGGGCGTGCCCAGCACTCAGGGAGATGCTGGGCTGCTCCCAGGCTCTCTCCGCAGCGCGAATAGACAACGCGCACGGCATCCATTCGCTCGCCTGTGATTGGTTCACCTGAACTTTTTACTCTGCCGGATACTGCGGCCAGTGGGTGGGAAAAGCTGTTTCAGCGGGTGCCGCCATAAGGGCAGGGCGCATTTTAGGGCTTTCAAATCAGGCAGGGCACGGCGCCCTCCTAAAACAGCCTAGCAGAACACTATTACACGCACACACATACAGAGAGCAGGCAGACTGGCACTACAGGTTTGTTTCATATGGAGATGAAGCAACATATTGGGCAGCATCACAGATGACAGAAAAAAATCTGCGCCAGTGACGCCGCTTATCACAGCGATACAGATATTAGTGGCACCACAATTTATGAATCCGTGGCTCCTTTTGGAGCCATGGTGAAAACCCAACACCTTTGAAAGGTCACAGTAGTTTGGCCCGGCGGGAATCAAGTTTAGTCATTCCGGTTTTGCAGGTCTTCCATTCCTGGGTGTAGGTAACACCATCACAAGATGGCTTTACCTACTGTAGGTCGTTGGTTGACAAATGATGTTAAGTCTATGGCCGCTTCATTTTTGAAGTGCGGCCTCCTGGTCGTTAGGTAAGCTGTGGGTTACCACCCACAGCTTAATGACTGACCAGGTTGATGGTCGCGATGGTGAACACCAACCCCAAGGCTTGGTCTCGGCAGCCGCAAGCCCCAGGGAGCTTCCTGCTGATGATGTCAGTGCGGCCGCCCACAAAACGGTAGGCGTTCGTTAAGGAACGCCTCCATTTTGGAAACCCCCCCCCCCCCCCCGGTCCGCCTACAAAACGGGGCTAACTGTCGATCAACATCGACAGCCGCCCCTTTTGTAGAGAGCTCCGGAGCGAGAGAGTTTCAGATAAAGGGGCCGATTTCAACGATAACTATCCTATCGTTATCATTCAAACCCTTGTATATCTGTGTGCGACTAAGTTTCTCAATCAGCATGCGAAGTGCTACAATGCAGCGGTCGCAGCTTTTTTCCACGGCCAAGTTCTGTTTACAGTTTTAGTCGCACACAGATATACAAGTGTCACATATCAAATCACATACAAAATTAATCAGCACAGACTGCTGGGGCATCCTAGCACATCGCATTGCAACTTATTCCCCTTCCAGACATACCAAGATTCCTGGTGTCGAAGCTGAATAATTGGCTGAGACAAGTTCAGTTTAAAATTTAATCGCGACGACGCCATTTTGCAACTGGCCGCAAGACACCATCTTGTGAATGGCAGCATTCCATTTTAGAAAAGAAAGCTTACACAAGCGCCATTTTGTCAAAAATACATAGTACACAATCCAAAGTAGCAAAGTTGCTAAAAAGTAGCACAAACAGCTTTTTCACAATCTTCCCCAAACACCTACCGACGGTGTTTAGCAGATATAAAATAACTTTGCAACACATTAAAATCACCACAAACATATTTGAGCAGTAGCAAAGTAGTGGTGTTTTCCCCTGCATTCACATCAACACATACGCGATGTAGCAAAAAGTAGCAAATTAGTGGTATTTTCCCTGCACTTCATGTTAAACATAGGACAACGCAAAATAGCTATTTAGACGCACAGCCAGCTTTTTAGTGATCTTTCCCAAACCCATACTGGCATGCTCACACACATACACAGAAACCTTTCCAACTTAGTGCTGGTCGCTAAGTGCCCCACAGACCCTCAAACGCACAATGCAATTTAGTGTCATTTCTCCCCGCATACACATTTAAAAGCAATGGTCCCGCAGCACGAAAGGAATGATTATTATTTGGTTTAATCGCAATGTCAGCATATAAAGAAATGAATGTTTTCTGTAACTATGGTTTAGTAAATGGCAATTGGACCGTGATTGGTGCCGTACTGATCTACTCTGTTCCCACAGCGTTCCGGTGGTATCGGTGAGGAGATCAGAACATGCGGCTATGAAATATGAATGTTAGAAAGAATAACTTCTTGAAATGTTGTATGCCATAGTTAGATTAGATTTATTATGCAGCTGGAAGGTGAACACAATCAGGCTGTTAGAGGCTGGGTTGAGTCTTTGCACTGACCTATGAATTGTACCGTAACGGAAGAAGCATGAAGAGGAACCAATGAGAACCTGCCAACGTATTCTATTGTATTGCTTATCCCAGTACGGGTATATATGTGAGTGCTCTGAAACGAGATGCCAGTCTGCGGTGTTCCTGTTATGCTTTCCGATGAAGGTCTCATTATTGATGCCGGTATCTGGTCCCAGAGCGCACGCGTATGTATTGACTGTACCTTATGACCTAATGTTTGTACAATTTAGTTAGCGCTCATTGTTAGATCATAGCGTGGTAACATCTGTACTTTTACCTGAATAATAATCTTTAGCGCGTTGGACCGCTATTCCACTGTCTTAGAGTTTTATTAATGGTATAATTAAACACAGCGCTAATTAGCGACACCGTATGGTTTTAGGAGGTATAGGCAGGTTTTGTCTTAGAGGTTCTAGGCAGGTGAATCTTAGAGGTTTATAGGCAGGAATGTACTAAAGGTTCATTGCACGATTCAACAGTTGGGGGCTCGTAGGTTTATCACGTTATCTGATACACGGTAACACTCGGTCAGTTCTCTCTCAGCAAAAGGGTGGAGGCGCCTTTTGAGAGACGCATTAGTCTTTCATTACCACAGTGTTGCTGAGAGCGTACTGCCGGTTATTGTGTAGAGGAAGCGCTGATCAGAATCCAGGGACAAGGGGAGAAAAGTTGTTTTCTCTCGTTGATAAAAGTTTAGAGCGAGTCGCATAATAGCGTTAAGGCAATACCACGTGGGCCTAGTCGCATCACTGTGTATGCGACTAGTCGCACAATTGCTTACACGTACTTCAGGTTGTGCTGCCACGTGTTTGAACAAAGCCATTGAGGTTTAATTTTTTTTTTTTCTCTATTACCAATATCTGGGATGACGTGTATTTTTCTGCGCAGGAAAAAAGTGTGTAACAGTGAATATTTGTTGAACAAAGTTAAGGGTATCGTATGATCATTAAGGGCTAGGTGCAAGGGTTAGCCTAGTCGCTCGGTAAGCAGCTTTACGTTCTATACACAGTAGCAGGTGTACATGTTGTCTTTGTTGTATAGAGGTGCGTGAGAGTAGCCGACATATAAACTCTCATAGGCTTGGAAGTTGCCTTACTAAATCTTATCCAGGTGTGTGGGCGCCGCCGACTTAAATCGTATGCAGGTAAGTGAAAGTATCTTGATTGTCTTTCACCGGATTAAATTTTTATTGGAAAGCTTAGGAGTGGTCTCAGAATGGGAGCCATGCAAACAGTAGAAATGTTAGGCAATGATGTGCTGCTAATGGAGGTGCCGATCGGATCGGCCCGTCGTATCATGCATACCAAGTACGGTACTTATGCATTAAGGTACTGTGATTTATGGTTTAATATGACGAGGAAGAGTGCTAGACCGTTTCCCAGAATTGGTAGTTTTGATAAAAATGTGTTAGACAATGTCCGGGATCACATCAGTTTGATGCGCTCCCGAGAGAAAAAGGTTAAATATTTTGAATGTTTAAAACTGTGGCAGCATGAGGGGGAAATGTGGCTGAAGGAGGTACCCGCGACGCAAGCAGGCGTCGCGGGCACAGTCTTGGGCAAAGCGCCGGTGACGCTAAATAGCGCCGCTGACGCATCGCTTGATAGCGCGCACGCACTGCAAGGTAGCGTCGCAGAAGGCAGTACAGATGGTTCACGCGCACCACCACCACCCTATGCGGATGGGGGTGTAGGTGCAGTTAATGAAAAAAATACCCATAAAAATGTAACAAGCAATTTGTACCCTCTCTTAAAGCAACCTTAAAGAAAATGTTCATGATGTGGATGATCAGCCTATTGTAATGTCTGCCATTTCCCATGCTGTGCAAATGATAGATGCTGCATCACCACAATCACGGTCGTGCCGCCATCTCCATCGGTAACGGCAAGGGAAGTGTTAACACACTCTGCACCCGTAGAGGAGGTTGTTAATACAATACGTAGCAGCAGCAGATTAAACCCCCAGCCAGGTAACCAGGTCAAAGGTAGCAGCGCTACCGGTCTGCATCCCATTCAGACAATAACTGTTCCAAATGGAAATGCAGACGCAAATGGTATAGTGCCCACGAGGGAAGTAGTAATGCATTGCATTGACAAGAGCAGAACTAAATTCCATCATAAATGATTTCCCCGATCCCAAAAAGGAATTAGCCAAATGTCAAAGATTTTTGAGAAATTTGGGTAGTTCACATGAACCCACTAATAAAGATTGGCGTGTGGTGTTAAGGGCCTGTCTGCCACGCAATACCGACGTGACAAAATTTATCACGGATTGTGTATTGGATGGTGACGTCCCCTTAACAGATCAAGTAAACCAAGGTAACATTTCCCGCATAGTAACTCAATTGGGTATATATTTTCCAGTAGTAGTTAACGAACAAAATTTTCACCATTAAACAGAAAGAGAGTGAGACTGCAGAAGATTACTGCGATCGGGCTCAGCAGGCTATCACCCAGTACACTGGAATAGAGGATATTAAAGATAGCACTCACCACAGGGGGATTATAGTTACGGTACTTGTGGACGGCCTGAGAGTTTAAAAACTCGGGTACAGACCTCACAGCCTGGCTGGCGGGGACTTACAATAGATACTCTCATAGAAACCGCCATTGAACATGATAAGAACATCTCCAAAAAGAGAGAAGCCCAGAGCGAGAAACTAATGGCTGTCAGTATACAAGCTCTGGAGGGAAGGACGGTAACATCACAGCCAAAACAGAAACGCTTGCACTTGCACACACACCCACCCACTCTCACTAACCCCAAACAACAACAAACGCAACTCTATCCCACTAACCCAATGCAACCACAGGTCCCACGCTATCCACCAACTTCTTATCCCCCACACTACCCTTACCCTCCATATCCTTACCCATATCCACCACCTTTACCCTCTGCGCAAACCTCACAACACCACATGTCTTCACCCGAAACACGAACATGCTTTAACTGTAAACAAACAGGACACTTAAGTAGAAACTGCACAGTAAAAGGAGTAGGGATCCCACATCAGGGAAAACCTAGATATCCCCATAAAGGATATGCACAAAGGCCAGCAAATGTTCAACAGGCACCAGCTCCAATTGTAGCCGTAAATGCTTTATTGGAGAATGGTTGCCAACGCTAGGGGTCAGGTCATACCTGTAGTCTACAGATAGGTTAACGGGAAGTACTAGGGAAGAATCGGTGATGATGGTTGATGTAGCTGGTACTGAATATCCTTTTCTTGTAGACACAGGGGCGACCAGGTCAGTGATGAAATCTCCCGTTAATTTACAGGTGACCAACGAGACAGTACCAACAATGGGTGTAACAGGTAAAGTGGAACGTTATCCTTTAACAAAGTCCACAGAGGTTACTATTGGGCCGTTGCATACCAGACATTCTTTCCTTCTGGCTGCTGCGGCTCCTACTAACCTACTGGGCAGAGACTTGTTATGTAAGATGGGATGTGTTATATATTGCACCCCTGATGGTGTATATTTAGATATCCCAGAGAGAATGGTATACGAGGTGCGGGATATGTTAGACACTCCTCAAAGGATAATGTATCACTCTACAGTTTTAAATGAAACTCCATCACAAGTAGACGAAATGTTGTCCCTAATTCCAGATTCCCTTTGGACTAAGGATGGACAGGACACTGGATTAATGGCAAATGTAAGCCCTGTAATGGTAAACTTAAAAAACGGTAGGCAAGCTCCAAAGATTCCCCAGTACCCACTAAAACAGGAGGTAGAATTAGGAGTTTTTCCAATAATTGAGCGATTGTTACAACAAGGAATTTTAGTCCGTACAGCTAGTGTAGCCAACAGTCCCATCTTTCCAGTGAAGAAGAGTGGTGGGAGGGGCAATAGGCTGGTACAAGACCTTAGAGGTGTTAATAAGGTAGTAGAGAGCCAATTCCCCGTAGTAAATCCAGCTGTCATTTTGATGCAGATCCCACCAAATGCAACCCATTTCACTGTCATTGACCTCTGTTTTGCTTTCTTCTCTGTGCCTCTCCATCCTGACTGTCAGTATCTATTCGCATTTACATACAGAGGTTTACAATACACATGGACACGATTACCCCAAGGTTTCATAGACAGCCCCAGTATCTTCTCCCAGGCATTGCACGACTGTTTACAATCTTTTCAACCTGCCAATGGATCTGTTCTAATTCAATATGTGGACGATTTATTGCTATGTTCTGACTCGTTTATGTCATGTTTGAATGATACTAAACTTTTGTTACTTCATCTCTCACAAACAGGACACAAGGTGGCTAAGGACAAACTATGGCCGTGCCAATCCAGAGTAAAATATTTGGGACACTGCCTAACCCAGGGGTTACGACACCTTACAACAGATAGAATCCAAGCCATACAAAACGACACTGCCGCAGAATCAACAGCAAATTCATACCTTCTTAGGAATGTGTGGATATTGCCAAATAAGGATCCCAGGTTTTTCTATTTTGGCCTTACCTTTACAGGAATTAGTCTCTTCCTCAAAGCCCGATCGTGTCATACACACAGAGGAATCAGAACAGGCTTTCCTTAATCTTAAGGATAGTCTGACAAGAGCTCCTGCATTGGGAATACCTGATTATGAAAAACCTTTTGATTTGTATTGTACGGAAGCCGATGGTTGTGCTGCAGGTGTCCTTACACAAAAACATGGTGATGCCAGTAGGCCTGTAGCATACTACAGTGCCCAATTAGACACGGTAGCAAGATCACTCCCCACCTGTTTGAGAAGTGTAGCAGCTACCGCTCTATTGGTGAGTAAAAGTGAGGACGTAGTATTGGGCCATGATATGATTGTCTACACTCCCCATGCTGTATCTGCTCTGTTAAACTCAGCTCAAACCAGACACGTCTCCTCGGCTAGGTTCACCAAATGGGAACTAGCCCTAATCGCTCCTGCAAATATTACTGTTAAACGTTGCAGTACGCTGAATCCAGCAACATACCTACCATATGTACAACATGATGTACAAAGGGTGGAAGGAGAAGAGTTGCTGGCGGGAGGTGAGATCAGCAGACATAATGATACGCACGATTGTATGACATATCTGAATCAGAACCTTTACTGCTAGACCTGACATACATGACACACCTTTAGAGAATGTGGATGTAACTTTTTATACGGATGGGAGTTGTCATAGACAAACAGACACAGGTGAGTTATGTACAGGTTATGCTGTTGTAAATGAGACAGACATCATGGAAGCTAAACCTCTCGGTCCTCCTCACTCGGCCCAGGTGGCAGAGTTAGTAGCACTGACTAGAGCATGTTAACTGGCAGCAGGCAAATCTGCTAACATTTACACTGATTCGAGGTACGCGTTCGGGGTGGTGCACGATATTGGGGCTCTATGGCGTCTGAGAAATTTTATGACAGCAGCAGGCACACCAGTTGCACACTCCCGACACATAAAACATCTCTTAGAAGTAATCCAACTGCCCAAAGCAGTGGCAGTAATTAAATGTAAAGCCCACACATGTGAGGATGACCCGGTGTCACTGGGCAGCAACAGAGCTGATGAAGCTGCAAAATGGGCAGCAGGGTTAAAAAGGTTTTCTCCAACTGAAACAATTATGTCATTCCAAACCGTTGACATGCTAAAATTAATTGAGATGCAAAATTTGTGTTCAATTCAGGAAAAATCCATTTGGAAGTCCAAGGGGTGTGGGCAAGAGTCGTCTGGGCTCTGGAGGGACGGACATGGTAAGCCAGTAGCCCCCAAGGCATATTACCCCAGCCTGGCTGAGGCAGCACACGGTCTGACTCACCTGGGCAAACAGGGCATGTGCAAGTTGGTGAGGGCATACTGGTGCGCACCAGCTTTTTCTTCACAAGCAGAGAAGATAGCAAAGTCCTGTCTGACCTGCTTGAGAAAGAACATAGGGAAAGCGATCGCTACCGAACCGTCCCACATTCCACCGACTGATGGACCTTTCCAGGTGATACAAATTGATTTCATCCAATTACCACCCTGCAGGAACCTTAAGTATGTACTAGTGTGCACAGACGTATTTTCTAACTGGGTTGAGGCCTACCCAGCGGCCACTAATACTGCTGCGTTTACTGCCAAGAAAATAGTTCAGGAATTTGTATGCAGGTACGGTATCCCTAGAATCATCGAGAGTGATAGGGGTACCCATTTCACAGGTGATTTTTTTTAAAATATGTGTAAGCTGATGGGTATTAATAGCTGACTTCACACCCCCTACCGACCGCAAGCCAGTGCCAAGGTAAAGAGGATGAACGGGACTATTAAAAATAAGCTAAGTAAAATCATGGCAGAGACTGGACTAGGATGGCCAGAAGCATTACCCTTGGTCCTACATAGCATAAGGACCACTCCTAGACCTACTCTGAATCTGTCCCCATTTGAAATATTGGCCCTGATTCAGAGCCGGATGCTCTGACCAGAGCGCTCGCTCTGAATCAGGGCCCACCTCCATAATTATGGAGCATCCTCCTGGACGCTCGTATAGCTGTGGGTCACCACCCACAGCCTATACGAGCGTGCAGGTTGATGGCCGCGATGGTCTTGACCATCGCGACCATCGCCACTGCGAGCCGGAGCCTGCGGTTGAGTTTCTCAACCGCAAGGCCCGGAGTGATTTTGGCTCTATCAGAGCCAAAATCACTCCCACTGACATCACTAGTGATGTCAGTGGGCCAGCTTCTGACGGTAGGCGTTCCCTTGGGAACGCCCCATCTGGGAGGCACGCCCCCGGCACGCCCACCAAAGGGGGCGTGCTGTCAATCAACATCGACAGCACGACCCCTTTGATCAGACACAACGAGCGAAGGAAAGTCCTTCACTCGTCGCGTCTCGCGCATGCGCATGACGGAGCTCCCTCCGTCGTGCGCATGCGCAGTGCACACCATCGACCCACTTGCGAGCGGACAGCCGCTCGCGAGTGGGTCTGAATCAGGCCCATTGTTCGGTAGACAACCTCATTTGATTATAAGTCGACAGGAAGATCTAAAGAGTAACAACGAGGTAACTGTAAAGTATCTTATATCAATGAGTAGGCAGTTAAAGCAACAACAGCAGAAACTGAAATTGTTGTCTAATGATATCCTGAAACTAACTGTCATGATGTTGAACCAGGAGAATATGTAATGATCAGAAATTTCTTGCGTTCAGGTTGTTTGACTGATCGGTGGGAAGGTCCATACCAGGTGCTGCTGACGAGCACTACATCTTTGAAGGTGGCCGAGAGAGATACCTGGGTCCATTCCACTCACTGCAAAAAGGTCAATCAACCGGTGGAGAAACAAGGTGGAGACAAGGCTGATAGTGTGGACCTGTCACTCGCGAGCTTGTTCCGGGAGGATTGAAAAGGTCGTAGTGAGATACCTGAACAGAGAGAAATTTTGCAGGACTTGTTGTTAAAATGGACAGGCCTGCTGTGTTCATTTTCATATTCTCTTTTAGAGTGTTCACCATCCTGGTCAGTCCAGGGATATCCAATGTCTGTGATGGGGGACCGATTGAGGAAACAGGAGCTGATGGCAGTGCCGATGGAGTGGAGACAGGAGGAGTGCAATGCCAATCAGGGGAGTGTCTTTCCAATCTTAGTACTGTCATTGTTAAAAGAGCTATCATTCCGGATACTCGGGGAAGGTGTGGATGGTTATCGTCTGAGGATTCCTGTATTTGTGAGCTTTGTGGGTCCCTAGTTGATGAGAACTGTATCCAACGGTGCCAACCAAAATATAATCCGTACTGGGGAGGGTATCCTTTAGAGGATTATCATAGCATGGTAGGCAAAGTGTTAAATCAAACTGATTGCTGGGTGTGTTCACATGTGCCCCAGGGACAGCATAACGTAGGGTTGGTGCCATTTCCGCTGAATACCACGGAAATTTTAGAATTGCAAAAAGGGAAAACTTTGGATGGAAAATTCCTCTCAACCAAACCACCTCATTTCAAACTCTATCAATTCCAAGTAGATAGATCACTTTTGTGTTTGAACATAACCAACCCCAATAAACCCGGGAGTTGGGAAGTGATGGGGAATAATCAGACGATGACCTTCTCACAAAGAGTTGATAATGAGTCCATAAACTATGATCTGCTACGCTCAATTAAATCCAGTGGGAAACATTTTAGGTACCGGTATACATTGAGTTCCACCAAAGAAATGATTGGTAAAGTACCAGATGGTTATTGTGCTAAAATAATACAACCCAAAACTTGCATATACCAAATGGAAGAGCCTGAGATAGGATTGTTTGCAAGAGAAATGTGTTTAATGATAATGATGCATACCATTCCTTATGTTCTCCCTGATAATGTATATTTTATATGTGGAAGAAAAGCGTATAAATGGCTCTCCCCGAGTTCCGATGGTTTGTGTTACCTGGGAAGAGTAGTTCCAGAAGTTATGACCCTCACACATGTTGAAATGCTGGGTATACATAAAAACACACCGTCACCATATCTTCACACTCAATATGAACACAGATGCAAGAGAAATGATACCTGGTGATATGCATAAAGCCGCTCAGTTAACTGGCTTCCAAGTTTTAGTCGCCCTGGATCCCTCCAGAATTGCTAGTGGTACATAAAATTTTAGATACATCCAGGAACTTGCTAAATTAATAGATAATATCACAGAGATGTACGATGACACATTCAGGTACACAGGGAGAGAATTGCAAGCGTACAAGAAAGAACTGGTGCAACACAGGCTAGTGTTGAATTATTTAACAGCTGTTACTGGAGGGTATTGCATAACATTGGCCACTCAATTTGGAGTAAAATGTTGCACCTATGTCACCAATGATACCAGCGACCCTAAGGAGGTGATAGACCGGAAGATGGATGAAATTCTGCAGCTAAAGTGGGAATTTTGCAAGAACCATAACACTTCAGTGGCTGAAGTAGGAGAAAAGATAGAAGGATGGGTGTCATGGCTGAACCCAGTGAAGTGGTTCTCGGGTCTAGGGGAATGTGTCCAGGAAGTGATCGCCAGCATAGGCAAATTCTTGATCCTTATACTGATTGTCATCATAGTAATTGGCATATGCGTCCGGTGTGTTCCTATTGTCTTGAAGTGTGGAAAATGTAAAAACAGAGTGAAACGAAGGAATGAAACTATGATGGTGGTCAGAAATGATAATATGTATACCGAGGTAGATACAGAACTGCATTACAACCCTGAGCTAGGAAGTACCATCATTTAAATGTATAATATTTAGACATGCATAGAAGATATTATTGAAATGTTATTTATAGAACACCCAGACAATGCAAAGTCTCAAATTCCCCTTCAAGACTGCTGTTATAAGACTGGTGCATTCCCACACCTGTCACATGATCTCCCAAGATCCACGGTGTGCGTATAATAGTAGTTTTACGTCCCCACCCACAGACACATTATTGATGGATTAAGAACCACCTTGTGCCATCCCATAATAACAGTAAATAATATATAAATGTAAGCCTAAATTAAATCCTAATAGCGGATTGTGATAGCATGTTGTTTGCTATCAAAGGGTGGACTGTCGAAGCTGAATAATTGGCTGAGACAAGTTCAGTTTAAAATTTAATCACGACGATGCCATTTTGCGACTGGCCGCAGGACACCATCTTGTGAATGGCAGCAAGACTCCATTTCAGAAAAGAAAGCTTACACAAGCGCCATTTTGTCAAAAATACATAGTACACAATCCAAAGTAGCAAAGTTGCTAAAAAGTAGCACGAACAGCTTTTTCACAATCTTCCCCAAACACCTACCGACGGTGTTTAGCAGATATAAAATAACTTTGCAACACATTAAAATCACCACAAACATATTTGAGCAGTAGCAAAGTAGTGGTGTTTTCCCCCTGCATTCACATTAACACATACGCGATGTAGCAAAAAGTAGCAAATTAGTGGTGTTTTCCCTGCACTTCATGTTAAACATAGGACAACGCAAAATAGCTATTTAGACGCACAGCCAGCTTTTTAGTGATCTTTCCCAAACCCATACTGGCATGCTCACACACATACACAGAAGCCTTTCCAACTTAGTGCTGGTCGCTAAGTGCCCCACAGACCCTCAAACGCACAACACAATTTAATGTCATTTCTCCCCGCATACACATTTAAAAGCAATGGTCCCGCAGCACGAAAGGAATGATTATTATTTGGTTTAATCGCAATGTCAGCATATAAAGAAATGAATGTTTTCTGTAACTATGGTTTAGTAAATGGCAATTGGACCGTGATTGGTGCCGTACTGATCTCCTCTGTTCCCACAGCGTTCCGGTGGCTTCGGTGAGGAGATCAGAACATGCGGGCTATGAAATATGAATGTTAGAAAGAATAACTTCTTGAAATTTTGTATGCCATAGTTAGATTAGATTTATTATGCAGCGGGAAGGTGAACACAATCAGGCTGTTAGAGGCTGGGTTGAGTCTTTGCACTGACCTATGAATTGTACCGTAACGGAAGAAGCAAGAAGAGGAACCAATGAGAACCTGCCAACGTATTCTATTGTATTGCTTATCCCAGTACGGGTATATATGTGAGTGCTCTGAAACGAGATGCCAGTCTGCGGTGTTCCTGTTATGCTGTTCCGACGAAGGTCTCATTATTGATGCCGGTATCTGGTCCCAGAGCGCACGCGTATGTATTGACTGTACCTTATGACCTAATGTTTGTACAATTTAGTTTGCGCTCATTGTTAGATCATAGCGTGGTAACGTCTGTACTTTTACCTGAATAATAATCTTTAGCGCGTTGGACCGCTATTCCACTGTCTTAGAGTTTTATTAATGGTATAATTAAACACAGCGCTAATTAGCGACACCGTATGGTTTTAAGAGGTATAGGCAGGTTTTGTCTTAGAGGTTCTAGGCAGGTGAATCTTAGAGGTTTATAGGCAGGAATGTACTAAAGGTTCATTGCACTATTCAACACCGGGAATTTGGCCTGCCTCGGCCAACTTCCCAGGATGTCGCGTATGTCTGAAAGGTACCTACCCGGGAACATGTTCCTGGGTAGGTAGCCCACCCTCCAATCGACCAGGGATTTTCCCAGGACTTAATTCCCGGGAAATTACCTTGCTCATGCTTGAATGGTGCTACCCGGGAATTTACTCCCGGGCTTCACCAAACAGCTCCTGATTGGCCGGCCACGGCTGCCTGCTGCATGGTGATGACATCAGTAGCAGACGCCGGAGAGACACCGGACATATTGCACATATTGCAACAGAACCGCGATCTGGAATTGGTGAGGAGAGGGGACAGGAGAGGAGTGTCAATAAAGGCCTTTATTAAATAAAACTTTCTTTTGAAAACACAAATGTTGTGCCATAATTTTTTTTAAGTTACACCGGGCTGATTTATCAAAAAATGCGAAAAGATCCCTTTTCTTTCTGTCAGACATCGTGTATTTATCCCTATCTTTTCGATTTTTTCTCATCTTATCTATCATGTATTTTCGTGAAAAATGTGAATGTGATAAACACCCTAAATTGCTAAAAATTTTTACATTTTATATTTCGATTTAGATAATGGGAAAACAGCAGCATAGTTTTTTGTTTCATATTCCAATAAATAACATGCTGCTTCAGTTTTGGACAAGGGAAGTGAATGGTAGTTGGCATTGTGCGTGAGTGGAAATTTAGTGTTTCTCAAAAAAAAAAAAAAATTATTATATATATATATATATATATATATATATATATATATATATATATACACACATATATATATATATATATATATATACATATACATATATACATACACACACACACACACACACATATACACAGTTCACCACTCACCATAATGAAGATAACTCCATTCTTCTATAGGACAGGTATGTGCAGTACTTTTTTAATTGTTTGAACCTTATTTGTGCACCCATTTACTGTATCTGGCAATAATAGCAAATGGTCATTTTAAAGATAATATCAGTTATAATTAAGATTTTTCATTGAAAATGATTAATAGCCAATGGTCATTTTGATTGTAAATAAGTACTTTATTGCTCAAAAAAAAGCAAGAAAAAATGTTTACAGCAAGATCTATGATGCTCTAAAACAATTAAAGCCAGAAAAAGCTGTCGAAAAAAATTAATGATATGTTTTGTAACAAATTCACTATAAAACAGTGATGCATAGGGGTCTCATTCATTTTCAATAGAAATTTTAAAAAAGCAAAAATCAAAGTTTAATAAAAAATTGAAAATTTATAGCAATAGACTCTTACAATCCCACGATACTTTTTTATTGCGAAAACTAGACAAAAATATTTTTTTTTCCCATTGAGAGCTACTGTAATTTCTAAAGTTGTAAAGTGTATATACATAATAATAATAGTCTGTAATCAATTCAGAGAATAGGTGGTTTGCATAAGTCTGCCAGCGTGCAGCAGAACATTGAAACATATCCATGGCTAAACCACCTGTAGCTAAATAGAAGAATACAATGTCTCCATCGCTAGACCACCTGTAGCCCTATAAAACATTCATATGCTCAATGACTAAACTCCATTAAAACCAGCAACACAATCTAAAAGTATAAAACATGCATCGAAATAAAAGAATGGTCCTTTTGTGATGGTTACAGTTCTGACTCCGCCCCATAGTATTTGGGGCAAAATACAAAATGTAATTGAAACGTTTGATTCCTATTTATGTCTGTAATTCACAATCATCTAAACCAGGGGTGGGGAACCTTTTTTCTGCAGAGGGCCATTTTGATATATACTGTAACATTATTCGCGGGCCCACTGCAGGCTACGTTTCCTCCATGTGACGTCACATGGGGTGGGGCCACGATCGCCAGTGATTACAGCAATGCCCGGAGCATCCTGAGGATGCTCCGGGGAGCTGTAAGGGTAGCGGCGTGACTGTCTGAAGCATCCCAAGAACGCTCCAGGCAGCACCGCTGCATAGATTCCGGCTGCGGGGTGCCATTCTAGGCCCCCTGCTATCCAGATGAGGCTAGCAGAAAAAAGCTCTGAGGGCCAGACCAAATGATTCCGCTGGAATTATATGGCCCCTGGGCCTCAGGTTCCCCATCCCTGATCTAAACAGACATACACATTTTTATATTGTAAAATGCTGCTAAGCAGGGGCGTATTAAGATAGGAGGGGGCCCCTGTACAGGCTCCGTCCGGGGCCCCCATCCTCTCTCTCCGGCGGTCCGGCAGCGCACTGAGCGCAGCAGTAGACTCTGGGCACTAGTCTGTGCCTAGAGTCTACTGCGCATGCGCTGGTCACCGGGGCAATGGTGCGGCAGCCATTTTCCTGGAGATTTCCCTACTGCGGCGGCCATTTTCCAGGTGATTTGTACAGCACTGATACCACCCCGTCGTGGGACTCCAGAGAGGTAAGTATTAAAAATATGGCTGTAAGGCGTGCGGTATAGGCCCCACTGGACCGGCGGGCCTGCACCCATTATAGGTACGCCCCTGCTGCTAAGCTATAGGAGCAGTGCCTCACCAATTACCATTTTACACCTCCACCAAATATCAATGCCCAATTTTCACTGTCAGTACCTCTGCACAGCTTTAGAAATGTCTACTTATTTACACTATGCACATCACCTATACAATAATAATTATATTAAGCCTATTTTACCTAACGTAGTGAATGGGTAGGCCGCATCCTCATCAACATTAGTTAACTCACCTCTAGTGGAGCTTGTGTAAATGAAATATGGCCGCACTCGGTGCTGGAGGACTGAAGTCTATCAGACCTCTATAGTTGTGCTCCGTGGAAACTAATTTCACAGGTAAAACTACCATACAGACGTGCCCTCATACACCTAGCCTCAGTACGCCATACGGTGCGAGACACCAGGAGCGCGAGATGTGCCGAGCGGTGTACCTTCTCTTTGATGTATTTTTAGCTTGAAAAGTTAATCTAAAGCTGGGTACACACTAGACGAGCCGACGGAACACCATTCCTACAGACCCTACATTCGTGTGTCGTTCCCCTGCCGCATCCATCGCAACCAAATGCATGAGATCTTCAGTCACATCTTGAGATTGAGCAGCATGTACGGAAGATCTGAAAATGCGACAGACGACCCCGCAGGAGCGCGCAAAGAGCGTACACACTGGACGATTTTAACGATCGTTTAAAAACTCATCTAGTGTGTACCCAGCTTTAGTCGCAAACGGGTACAACAAACCACTTCTCAAGACTGCACTGATTAATTTGATATGAGACACTTGTACATCCAGAGCCGTAACTAGACTTTTTGGTGCCCTGTGCCAGAGAGAGCATTGGCGCCCCCCCTTCCATTTTTCAAAAAGGGACAGTGCACCTGAAAAAGGGCCATGGCCTCATGGGGAAGGGCCAGGGAAGAGATAGTAGAGGCCAGGAGATGCTGGATATAAAAGAAGAGGAAGCTACAAGTGAGAATGATAATAGACAGGAAAATTGACAGGCCCAAACAACACCCCCTGCCCTGCGGTGCCCTGTGTACATCTGTGTGCAGCAGTCTGAATTTGTATACGAAGCACAACAAAGGTGGTGTGGAATAAAAGCCATGACAGCTGCATCATAGCACTTCGTACATCAGACTCAGGACCTGATTCAGAGCCGCTCGCAAAAAGCGAGCGCTCGCTCTGAATCAGGGCGGCCGCTTTGTTTAAATAATCCCGGCCTCCTGGCCGCTCGCTAAGCTGTGGGTGACCACCCACAGCTATTGCGAGCGGCCTGGTGATGGTCGCGACCATCGGGCTTGCGACGAGACCCTTGTGGTAGGGTCTGGTCTTCCGCAAGCCCCAGTGAGCTTCCGGCTCTAATAGAGCCGGAAGCTCACTACTGACATCACTCGTGATGTCAGTAGGGCCGCCCCCAAACGGCAGGCGTTCCTTCGGGAACGCTTCCGTTTGGCCAGTCACCCCCTATCAACAGCCGCCCCGTTTGTAGCGAGCCCCATAGTGTGAGAATTTCTCTCTCGCTCCGGGGCTTGTGCGTGCGCACTGCCCGGCCATCGACCCACTTGCGAGCGCATAGCGCTTGCGAGTGGGTCTGAATCAGGCCCTCAGTCGCACACAGACATACAAGTGTTGCATATCAAATTAATTAGTGCAGTCTCGTGAGGCGGTTTTGTCATATCACATTGAGCCTAAGACATAATCAGGTGAAAAAGAAGCCAAATCATACAGGACTTGGCGCGCCGGATGGGTTGTTTGGCGTAACTGCAGCAACAGTGGACACATTTGTCATTTAAAGTCGTATGTCTTTGGCCTATATGTAAGGGGTGGGATTAACGTTAGTGGAACCTCCTATTTACGGTATGTGGGCGGCATATTTCATCATGGCGCTTTCACTAAAGGTGGAGTGGTCCTTTACTGTATTTGTGAGACCCGTAAATATCTGTTATACAAAATATCACCAAAATCCAAATGCAATAGGCTTTCCTGTGTAACAATTTTATATCATGCTACGTTGCTTCAATTACTTTTGTTATTATAATAAGCAGGATGTCTTGTGATATATCTTGGGGACTCGCTGACATTTCTTGCGGATTAGTAATGATTTAATTATTTAGGGCCTGCTGTTTAGATGATCTCCTTCGTCCTGTGATTCAATTATGCAGCAACGTCTTGATAAATAGAACTGCAGATTCTAGAAAGGCCACGTGAGTCTGACCAGTATGAAAAGCTGGTGTAAAAGAATTTTTTTTAAAATAAACAACTCAAAGCAAGTAAAATGTCAATGAATACAAAATAACGAAAAATAATAAATAAGTACACTGAATTATAGTGGTTTAACATGAGTTATCAATAATTGTAAGGGTAGAATCAGTCAAGGTATTTCCATCAATATTACAAATTATTACTGTAGTATTACTTTTGAAACATGTTGGATGTACGACTTCATCTGATACAGAATGATACGTGTAGCAACATCACATTCTTTTGCATCAGTTTGAGAGTCACATTATTACTTTGCTGCCGGGGCACACTGCTCCTTCCACCATGTAACTCCACAAGCAAATGGGTTTTCCAGTCTAAAATCATGACCACAATAGTAGTGGTATAGAATATCATTGTACTAGAGCTGTGGCCTGCATGTAACGTACAGAGGGCCTGATTCAGAGCCGCTCGATCTGACAGAGCGCTCGCTCTGAATCAGGGCCGGCCTTCTGTTTTTTTAGAGTGGCCTCCTGGCCGCTCACATAGCTGTGGGTTACCACCCACAGCTATAGCGAGCGGCCAGGAAGATGGTCACGATGGTCAAGACCATAGCGACCATCGGGCTTGCGACGAGTCCCTTGTGGTAGGGTCTCGTTACCGCAAGCCCTAGAGAGCTTTCGGCTCTAACAGAGCCGAAAGCACTCCCACTGACATCACTTGTGATGTCAGTGGGGCCAGCCCCAGACGGTAGGCGTTCACATGGGAACGCCTCCGTTTGGGCAGCCACGCCCCCGGCCCGCCCACCAAAGGGGACGTGCTGTCACTCAACATCGACAGCACGCCCCCTTTGGTGCGAGACCCGGAGCGACAGTTTGCCCGTCACTATCCGGGTCTCGCGCATGCGCACGACGGAGCTGGCTCTGTCGTGCACATGCACACTGGGCCACCATCGACCCACTTGCGAGCGCTCACGAGCGGGTCTGAATCAGGCCCAGAATCTGCTACCAAGTCTGTTGTGTGTGAATCTGACCATAGAGACCAGAGAGCAGCTGTCAGCAAGTAGAGACAGGCGTCTTACCATGAGAGAATGTGTGCTTAGAGAACTCAATTCTGTTTTCTACTGGTTGTTTTATGTATGTATATTTACTAAGGGGTGTTTAACCTTTGCAGCTTAGACGGGCTGGCCCTACTGCCGCATCTAACGGCTTATGGTGATTGCTCATCCTGTGTACTATATGCAAGATATACTTTGTAAGAGGCAGACTATAGCTTAAGTATTAGTTATGCCCTGTCACATGCAGCCCCCACCCTCACTAACACATTGTCATCTCCAAGCGTCCACTTCCACGCCGTAAGAGCCGAGTCACAGCAGATCCAGCTCCGGTGTGAACGGCGCCGGCATGAGAATATCCTGGGTCATGCAGGTTAAATTTCGGGTCTGATCCGGTTTGGAACCCTGGGCCTGATTCAGACCCGCTCGCTAAGACGCATACTCTCGCTGCTGCCGATGGTATGCAGTGTGAATGCAGTGTGTGCATGCGCATACCTTAGTGAAAGTTTGCAATGCATTCGCTTACTGCGCATAGACAGCCCAGCAGAGTGAGTGACAGGGGAAACTGTTTGTAGGTGGTAACAGGGGCTGGCCATTAAAATCGGGGGCGTGGAGGTGCAAACGCAGGCATGCCTAAGCATCTCAGCGGCGTTTTAGAGGTGTGCATAATTATAAGACAGCATCATAGTACACGTCACCTGGCTTGTTTTTACACTGAAGTGCTCGCAGTGCTTGCGGCAGGGTATGGTCAACCTCAAGCGCTGCGATTGCATCCGATGTTACCCGATGGTTGCATACACTTCCTGGACATGACGTGCACAAGTGTGCGTCTTAAAACAGGCTGGTGAGTGTCTGCATTCACTATGTGATCGCTCTCTAAGAAATACTGGACGTGCTAATGCATTGCTGTGCTTTTGCTCTGCCTACGCAATTTGCATATACATCATGCAAGCGATCGCATCTAGCGAGCGGCTCTGAATCAGGCCCCCTGTTCCAACCTCCAGGTCAGACCCGGAGTTTAGGTATAAAAGCGGTATCAGTCTGTGGATGCCTGCTGCCTCCATTCCCCTCCTCACATCATGTCACTGCCCTTTCAAATGCAGCCCCACCCTCAATGACACATCACATCTCCTGATATACTCTGTGCTGCTGGAGACCCTGCTCCTTCCACTATATAAATCTCAGGGCCAAATGTAATAGGGTGAGATTTTAGAAAATGTTAGAGTTTCTGACACTTTTTAAACTCAGCCAATGTAATAGAGTCTGAAAACAAAGTAACAGAGCGGACCTGCATGTTTTTCAGACTTTTTACAGAACGCTCATGATTTAAAATCTCATTCAGATGTTTTCCCATTTTGAAAATAAAACTCAACCAATGTGAGAGTTTACTGCTAAACTCTCACTTTTTCTAAACTCTCACCCTATTACATTTGGCCCTCAGTCTGTGGATGCCTGCTGCCTTGTATGGAGTTTGTATGTTCTTTCTGTGGGTTTTCTCCAGGTGCACCAGTTCACTCGTACAATCCAGAAACAGAGGTAGGTTCATTATTTTTCGAACAAGAAAGTAACTATAGTGTGTGTATGTGTGAGTCATATAAAAAAAAAAAAAAAGTTTTTTTTTCTTTTTGATTAAATGTTTGTAGTACAACCTTATTGAAGGCTAGAGGTCCAATCACTGCTGTAGAGAGATAATGCATTCACTCCAGTTACAGGCACTTATATGTGAAATGACAGCAGTGACCATACCTGTGACTTGTACCATGTGTGCTTTTATCCAAGTTTTAGGAGTACTTTGCAGTCACACAGACTGCAGATCACATGAACCCGTCCGGGTCTCACTCCTTTGCTGCCTTATCAGCTACAGTAACGCCGATAAATGCATGTGACTAATTTTACCACAGACAGTTATTATAAAACGCGTGCTATGGTATTATCAGTCGTGCTCAGTGTTATTTCCTGACCTCGAGTCTGTACTGCACACCCTGTAAGAACAGACACCGCTCAGGATGAGATAATGTTCTGAGAATCACAATCACCTCACCAATCTCGGTGCAGCTAACACAGAGAAAGACGATGTACCTCCATGTTATTACATCTGCTCTATGTAAGTAATAGACAGGATAATACGTCATTTACTGTGAAATAGACGGATGACAGGTCAATGATGAGATTAGGGCACATCCCCGGGCAGGTGGGAAATTTGGGTGGGGCCCACTCTCACGCGGGTGAATAGATGTCAGATCTATACAGTAAGGGGGAGAGGGGCAGCCCAGCATCTCTGGAAGTACTGGGCATGCCTCCAGAGTGATGAAGATGTGGTTCTACCAGGAGGTCACGGCCACTATTTGGGCGGGTGCCCTTGACGCATGTACCAGTGTCCTGTCTTCTACCTCTCAGATGTTGAGAGGTATGGGCACACAAAGTGGCTTAGATCACACAAATATGGAGGAAAGAGTGGAAATGTGTAACCGTCGTATCTGCATAAGTACCTGGACCCTAAGCATCCAAGAACAATCAATGATCCCTATGCTTACTACAGGTTGTTAGGGGGAGAAATGCGTCAAACCTTCTAAAGGTGGACAGATGGAGTTGTTGTCTATAGCAACCAATCAGCTTCTGCCTATCATTTTATAGAAAATACTTGATAAATGCTAGCTACAAGCTGATTGGCTGCAATGGGGAACTTTCCCGCTACGAAAGAGGTTTTAGTAGCAGTAACATAATATTTCTAAAGCCAATTAGGATAAAGGATACACTACTTAGAGAGGCTGATACAGACTTTCCATGAAGCATATTTACCATCCAGGAGATGTTAGCTGGACAGGGTTGTGGTATTTTCCCACCACACTCCCCCCCCCCCTGCTCTATATCAGCTGTCCACCATTCTTACTGGTCTGGACATCACGCGGGCAGCTGCAGTCATAGTACGGAGAGTGCAAGTTTCACGCCAATAGCGCTGGATTTATTATACTGCGCTCCAGAGGATGTATTCGTATTCGCTGGCGATGTTTAGTGATTTAGTGCGGTCTGGTAAACAGCTAAAATGTTGTGGGTTTTTTTTGGTCCAAACAGCTTGTGGATTTCGCATGGGTGTGGTATGATATGTCAACATGAGAATGTCGATATGGTCATAATGTCGCATTTGACCATGTCGAATTCTTCATGTAGACATTTGTAAAATGTTGACATGTTAGAATGTCAACATATTGTCCCTGGTGGCCGAGCGGTTAATTACCTGCTCCAGGCGGTTGCAGCGGCTTCAGGGTCCCAGTAGTCATATGACCATCACTTCTGGGTCGGGCCTGTGATCATCCAGTAAGTATTTTTCTGCTATTCCTAACCCTCCCTCTAGTACCAAACCCTAGCCCCCCTATCAAGCAGCCTAATCCTGTCCTTCCCACGCAGCTTATTATTATTATCATTTATTTGTATGGCGCCACAAGTGTTCCGCAGCGCCTTGAAAGTACATAAACAAATTGTTGACAAGCGACTTACAGAATACAATACAGGACCAGGACATGGATAATATATATTGGTACATTAGCGACCATAACACCCAGATAAGCAACAGAGCATAAGCAACCAAGTGTTAGGTTCCCTAGTGGTGAGTAAGAAGTAGATGAAACTAAAGTAGGGAGAAGCACAAGAGGGTAGAGGGCCCTGCACGTAAGAACTTACATTCTAAAAGGGAGGGGAAGACAAACAGGTTTGACACAGATAGGGTAGATGGGGAGGAAGGAGCATGTGGCAGGGAGTTAGGATGATAGCTGGAAGGCTTCGTAGTGGATCTTGAGAGCCCATTTGAAGGATTGCAGAGAGGTGGAGAGTCTGATGGGGAGTGTGGAGCAGTGCAGGCAAAATCTTGGAGGCGGGAGTGGGAGGAAGTAATCAGTTGGCATGAAAGGCGGCGTGCATTAGTTGAACTAAGAGAGCGGAGAGGAGAGTGAAAGGAGATGAGATCAGAGATGTATATGGGAGAAGATTGGGTGAGGGCTTTGTAAGCGAGCGTGAGAACCTTAAATTGGGTTCTAAAAGGAAAGGGGAGCCAGTGGAGGGCTTGTAGCAGAGGGGAGGCAGATGTAGAGCATTTGGAGAGGAAGATAAGCCATGCAGCAGCATTAAGGACAGGAGAGAGATGGGATTTGGGGAGGCCAGATAGGAGAAGGTTACAGTAGTCCAATCTGGAGATGACCAGTGAGTGTATGAGGGTTTTAGTAGCATCCTGGGTGAGAAAGTCTGATCTTGGAAATATTTTTGAGATGGAAATGACAGGACTGTGAAAGGTTCTGATATGTGGTTTGAAGGAGAGGGAGGAGTCCAGGATAACTCCAAGACAGCACACCTTGGGACTAGATGAGATAGTTATGCCATCAATTAAAAAATAGCGGGAAGTGAGGTTATGAAATGTAATAGGGTGGGAAGACGATCAGCTCTGTCTTAGACATATTAAGTTTAAGAAATCGCTGGGACATCCAGGAAGAGATAGCAGAGAGACAGTTGGAGATACGAGTCAGAAGAGAGGAGGAGAAATCAGGGGAGGAAAGTATCATCATCATAGAGATGATAATGGAGGTCAAAAGAGCTGATGAGTTCACCTAGAGGAAGTATACAAGGAGAATAGGAGAGGTCCAAGAACAGAACCTTGGGGAACACCTACTGTAAGAGGCTGTGGAGGGGAAGAGGAGTCATGAGAGGAAACCAAGATAGATCGGTCAGAGAGGTAGGAGAGGGCAGTGACACGTAGACCAAGGGAGTGAAGGATATGTAAGCTCTTATGAGCAGGGCCTCTACCCGCTTGTGCTTCTCCTTACTTTACTTTCACCTACTTCTTACCCCCCACCAGGGCACCTAACACTTGGTTGCTTACGCTCTGTTGCATATCTAGGTGTTATGGTCACTAATGAATCAATGTATATTATCCATGTCCTTGTCCTATTTTGTACTGTAAGTCAGTTGCCAAATTATTTGTTTGTTTATGTACTGTGTAAGGCGCTGCAGAACACTTGTGGCGCCATATAAATAAAGGATATTATTAATAATAATAATAATAATAATAATATGCAGCAGGAGAGGGTGGTCCAGTGTGTCAAAAGCAGCAGAGAGATCAACGAGAATGAGAAGAGTAGTAGTCTTTGGATTTGGCAGCAAGGAGGTCGTTGCTGGATTTTGTGCGGGCAGTTTCAGTGGAGTGGAGAGAAGGGAAGTAGGACTGAAAAGGGTCAAGGAGGCAGTGGGAAGAAAGAAAAGCGGTAATGCGGTTGTAGACAATCCACTCAAGGAGTTTGGAGGCAAAAGGGAGGAGAGAGATGGGTCGGTAGTTAGAGAGAAGGCTAGGATCAAGGGTAGATTTTCTAAGAATGGGGGAGACAAGGGCATGCTTGAATCAGAAGGAACAGTGCCTGATAAGAGGGAGAGGTTAATGAGGTGGGCAAGATGGGAGCAGGCAGAAGGAGAGAGGTAGCGGAGGAGGTGGGATGGGATAGGATCAAAGGGGGAGGTGGAAGGGGGGGGGACCGGATGAGGGCCATGACTTCCTCTCCAGATACAGGGGAGAAGGATGTCAGAGTTGGTAAAGGTGATGGGGAGGGTTGATCTGGGAAAGGAGGAGGTGGAGAGCTGGGGGACTGGTTGGATAAGATGACCTGACGTATGGAATCAATTTTGGATGTAAAGTAGGTAGCAAAGTCAAGGGCAGAGAGTAAGGAGGGGAGACGAGGAGGAGGTGGACGAAGGAGGGAGTTGAAAGTGGTGAAGAGACGCTGGGGATTAGTGGACTGAGAGATGAGGATTTTGAAATATGACTGTTTAGAGAGGGAAAGAGCAGCACTATAGGATGAGAGCATAATTTTGAAATGGAGAAAATCTGCCTTAGACCGTGATATTCTCCACTGTCGCTCGGCAGTTCGAGAACACTTTTGCAGGTATCTGGTGCATTTGGAATGCCAGGGTTGAGGAGTAGATCTGCGAGTGTGAGTAGTGATCGCCGGAGCAACAGAGTCTAGAGCAGAAGTAAGGGAGGCGTTTTATAGTTAAGTGGCTTGTTCAGGACAGGAGAGAGAGACAATAGGGGAGAGAAGAGAGTCAAGCAAGGAAGAAAAGGAAACGGTGTTGATAGCCTCAATGTTACGCTTTGTGATGGTGGCGTTTGGAGGTAGAGGAGGGGGAAGGAGAGGGACAGGTTAAAAGAGAGAAGGTGATGGTCAGAAAGGGGGAATGGGGAATTGGAGTAATCAGAGATATCATAACGGTGAGTGAAGACCAGATCAAGTACATGGCCACTCACATGGGAGGGCGAGGAGGTCCATTGGGAGAGACCATATGAAGATGTGAGAGTGAGGAGTTTGGAGGCAGAGGATTCTGTGGGGATATCAACTGGAATATTGAAGTCACCTTGGATAATGGAAGGAAGGTTTGAGGAGAGAAAGTGAGGGAGCCAGGAAGCAAAGTTGTCAAGGAACTTGGAGGGAGGGCCAGGGGGACGGTAAATGACAGCTACTCGGAGGTGTACTGGGTGGAAGAGGCGTATAGCATGGACTTCAAATGTAGAGAATATAAGGGATGGTTCAGAGGGTATGGGTTGGTATGAGTAACCGGGGGATAGAAAGACCCCAACACCACCACCATGGCGACCCCCAGGTCATGGGGTGTGGGAAAAGGTGAGGCCCCCAGAGGAGAGAGCTGCAGGAGAAGTGGTGTCAGAGGGTAAAATCCAGGTTTCAGTAATAGGCTAGGAGATTCATGGAGTTGGAGATGAAAAGGTCATGGGTTGGGACCAATTTATTACAGACTGATCTGGCATTCCAGAGGGCACAGGATAGAGGGACAAAGTTTGTTGGAGATATTTGAATGAGATTATCAGGGTTGCTGTAGCGTGGAGGTGAGATTAATTTGGGGGACCGAGATGAATAGAGTGTAGCGATGGTGCGGACTCCAGTGCTAGAAGGGGAACCAGTAGAAGGTGGGCAGGGAGGGAGATTAATAATATGTAGATGGAGTTGGGGTGAAGTTATAGGGAGAGGGGGGTGGGAGGAGGGATTAGCAGTGAGGTACTAGGACCCCGGTGGAGTATATGAGAAAGAAAGAAGGAGTAATGGGAGAAGATGGGGAGGAAGGTAAACTGAGGAGAGGAGATATATCTATAGGAGGTCTATATATCTATATGCTAACAAAGAAAACAAAAACACAAAAAAATAAATTCAAAACCATCAGCTAGAGATAGTATGCAGTGATAAACTACTTAACATTACTTCTAAGTTTATTGTTCAGAGCTTTAGTCATTTACCTAATACAGCTGAGGCTGGAACATAAAAATACAATGCAGCAAGAATATGCTGAGAGCTTAACCATAACCCTCCTCCCCGCAGCCTAACCATAACCCTCATCTCAGCAGCCTAACCCCAATGTCGACATTCTGAGAATGTCGACACTTTGCCTGTCAACATTTTAACAATGTCAACATCATAACGGTGGATTTTGTAAATGTCAACCTAATGACTACATCCCATGTCGTATGGATATCCAGACAGAAGACAGACAATGTAAAAGGTCAACATACAATAGGTCGACAGACACAAACGGTCGACAGTCAAAAGGTAGTCAGTGCAAAAAGTCAACAGGTTCAAATGGCAGATACAAAAATGGTCGACACTTTAAAAAAAAAAAAAATTTTTAATTTTTAAGGTTAGGGTGAGGATTAGGCACTTGTAGGAAGGTTAGGATTAGGTGTAAACAAATTTAAAAAAAAAAAACGTGTCAACCTTTTAACCCTGTTGACCTTCTGTACTGTAGACCTTTTGTACCTGTCTACCTATTTCATGTCAACCATTTGGTGTCGACCCATTGACTGTCGACCTTTACACAGCAGTACTATTAGCAGGCATGCAGAGATCTCCAATATGACAAATTATGTACAAAGTACTGAAGGAGACAAGTGTGTGATAATGGTTTTAAAATAAAAAGCTGGAATTAGACATAAGGTATTTTGTGTTTTGTTCTACCTGGTAATAATTGTACAGTATTTAGTGTTTGACCCAGTTTTCAACTTCATTACCATGCAACCAATACTTTACAATACACACAAGCAATGGAGTGGAAATTTATATTTGTACCACAACTGTAGACTTCATCTCCGTTCGGGGACTTATGGGGTGGGAGAGGTAGGCGACGTGCAGGGGGGCATATTGCCCAATGACATGCTGAGTGGACAGGGTCACAATTACACAATTCAAGTGAAGGGAGTCCCTGATATTCGTGAATAGGACATTCACCACTATGGGTAGGCAAATACGATTTAACCTTTAATTTCTGCAGACAGATCTCGCACACAACACAATGAAGGTCTTACATCATATTAGCACAATGCACCTGGTCACAATCTCTCCATACAACTAGCTGCATTCTACTGTGTTACATACACTGCATTTTGTATGAAGCAGACTGAGAGGGGTAGGAATTCAATTAGACGTGGTAAATTACTGCGGACTAATGATCTCCAAAGGCTATCAAATTACCTCCAAAGCCGGAGTCATTGGGGATTTTTTTTTCACCTGCCTCAGTGGGTCAGAATAAAATCCTGAATGACCTGGGGGTTAACGGGTGCAGACACGCTGTTAACGCACAAGTCCGTGAACTTTTCACGGATTTTGTGCATTAACCCGTGTTAACACCTGCTAACGCGATATTTTAATGGGCGTTAACAAGGCTATTGGTTCGAAATGTGGAGGCTAACCAAATAGCCACAGAAGTTAAAGCCGGAGGCTACCTCCCGTTATTACCCGCGGTAAGATACAGCGGGTGATTGAATTCCCCCCTATAGCTGGTTATGTGATAATTATTCTGCTTTCATGGACTGGTCACACTCACTTTAGAATCAAGCTTTTGGAAACCCCTAATCTAAATAACCTACGTCTGCCCCAGCACATTGTTACAGTGGGCAAATTTTCTACAATGTAAAGAAAGTTTAAACTTCCTCTACCGAATTGAGGGATCTATTTACTAAGCAGTGTTAGGAGACAGAGTGAAAAGTGATAAGAAACTGATAAGGTGCCAGCCAATCAGCTCCCAACTGTCATCTCACAGGCTGTGTTTGAAAAATGACAGTTGGGAGCTGATTGGCTGGCACCTTATCACTCTGTCTCCTAACACTGCTTAGTAAATAGACCCCTAAAATGCTTAAGGGCCCCCTTAGTGGTGACAGCTATTTGGGCTCATACTGTATGTGAAGGGTTACAGAAGGCAGCAGTTTGACTCACAAGTCACAACCAAGGTCTGCACAAAGCCCCTCAATGGAAATATTTGTGGGGAGTGGGAGTGAGAATGTAAGAAGATGCCTTTTCATACAAGATCAATGCTTATTTAAAGCACAGTGATCCCTTATGGCAGAAGAATAAATGAAAATAATTTATATACTTTATGATTTAAAAACATCTTTGGGCTTATTTACATCCCACCACTCTCTGATAACAAGTTTTCAGTGATTTGCTCCAGGTTATTTCCACAGCACTAATTACATGTTCAAAGAACCGGTGACAAATAAAATGCCTCCGAGGTCTGGCTTCTTCTTATTGCGGAAGGCAATACCTTCATTTTGTGCCAAAGTAAAACAAAAAACCCGATTTTATCCTTTGCGTTTTTCCACATTATCACCTTCCTTTCGCGGGTCTCGTCGCCTGATCGCAGGCTATTGTTTGATTACCCTCCTCCTGGCCTTATTAGTGTTTGTTCTCCATTCAACATCATTTATTTTTTTCAAACAGTGCCACGAGTCTCGGAATTCGCTAGTAGCACCTGCATAATTTATATTTGCATTTGGGCATTATAAATGAGCACTTCTGCTAGCTTCTTATAAAATATTCAACATGTACATTTAATATGTTATCAGTTTTTAAAGGGATTGAACATTAGTAATGTGTAAATAACAGACACAAGGGGAAATGAGCTTTTGCGAAGCACGTGGCGGTTGGCTGCAGTAGTTAGTCTGTAGCAAACAAACATACACGTAGAGAAAACCAAGGAGGGGGATTTTAGACAGACCTGAGGGGGCGTGTTGCAGTTACCATCTTGGTCAACAAGGTACATGTATAGGCATACCCCCCAAATGTCCCACTTGTTGTGAGATAGTCAGGCTTTGCAGGCACTGTCCCGCCGTACTAGTGTCCTGCGGGTGGGGTGAGGGGAGCACTTTCTTGCTGCTGCAGAGCAAAGGGTGAATAGATATTAAGCCCACTGAATCTAAAGCCGTGTGGGGAGTGAGCCTTGGGGCAGCCCATAGCTCGGGGAACGCTGGGAACACCCTCAGAGTGTGACGCATGGTTGCGCCCCCTTGTGGCGAGGTCATGCCCTTTTTCCAAGCAGGGACTCCAGCATTCATTGTCCAATACATTGGGAGGTATAGGCCCCCCATACATCAGAGATTGATTGCAGCAATCATGCAATTTGCAATCGATTGTGTATAAAAATCTTTCCCTTTTTCAATCGATTGCAGAATTGCCACAATCGATTGAAAAAAGGAAAGATTTTTATACACAATCAATTGCAAATTGCATGATTGCTGCAATCAATCTCTGATGTATGGGGGCCTAAAGGTATAGGGTAACTAGGTTATAGGGGAACGGCAGGCATTGGGCAATTGATAATTGCCATTACCTGTAATGCAGAGTTGCCTATTCCCCCCATAGCAGGATCATTCATTAGACGACCTGAGGAACTCTGGGCTCCAAATGAGTCCGGATTACCCTAAACCATTTTTTTATGCTTTTGGTTTAACTGACAAACGGAGGACGGAATGGGGCTCATACCAGTGTATTGACTATGGTCCCATGGGGTCTTAATCTGGCTCTACACTCCCTAAGTGTACAGGAGACTCCTAAATTAGGACCAGGCTTCTGAGACTCACAAGAGAACGGGCAGCCCTCCCGAGGAGTGCTTACCTGCCCCGAATTGGACATTACACAATTCAAGCTGCGACCACCACAACAAGAACCAAGTGGTAAGGGGCATGATGAGGCCATTGTGCCGTACACTGTAATGGGTCTATCCTCCGGCATATGGCACTGAGCTGCATACAGTCCGAATGTCAATATTTAACATATATGTGTTTTTTTTGGTTGATTTTTAGGGTTGGGCTAAAATAATTTTAAAAAGTAATTTTTGTGTCGACATGTTATATGTCAACATTATGAAAGTGTCAACATTTTAACCATGTCTATATATTGATTGTCACCCTAGTGACCAGGTCTGAATGTTGAAGGTCATACCACACCTCTTAAAATGAACCCAAAGATGGGAGTGTAAGCACAATTTTCAGATTTTAGTAAAATTTTAAAATAAGAAACCTTTGGCCTAGGGGCACCGTAAAAATATTCCGGACACATTGAAGGCAAGGTTAATCGAGATGGGAACCACTACGGTGACTAGTGAAATATAATAGCTAAGGAATTTTACAGTGTATGCCGACACTCAAAGGTTGGATTGAAAGAGTCATGAGGTGTTGGTTAAGAAGTTATTAGTTATTAATCAGAGATCTATAGTAATGATTCTTAAAGTGAACCATCAAGAACACGAATAACTAACAATATAACTTAGATGGGCAAAATTTGGACAATAATTTAATCTCTTAAAACAAAAAAATAACAATAAAACAAGCCTTATGGCTCTGAACAAAAAACAAAAATAACTGCTGACAAAAACTACTGCAAATATGCAGCAGCCAAACTCTAAAAGAGCTGTAGGAACATCTCAAGGATGATCAGTGGAAACAGGATGCACCTGAGCTCAATTTTGAGCTTCATGGCAAAGGCCGTGAATACTTATGTACATGTGATTTCTTAGTTTTGTTTTTTGTTTATTAAATTTGCAAAAATCGTAAAAAAACCTTTTTACATGTTGTCATTACGGGGTTTTGTGTGTAGAATTTTGAGGACAAAAATAAATTTATCCATTTTGGAATAAGGCTGTAACATAACAAAATGTGGAAAAAGTGAAGAGTTGTGAATACTTTCCCGGATGCACTGTAGACCTAGGCCCAAACGAGTGCTTACACCTTCAGGGGAAGGGTACAAGGCCAACGCAAAAGGCATGGGAAACCTGCCAGAGTTCAGTTCATTGCGCCCCCAACTCCGCGTCATGTCCCCGGCCACTCCCCCCCATGCCGCGCCAGTATCCATTAAATTAATGCGGGGGTTTCGTGCTTCTACAGGCAGACACCTGTTGATTTTATGTCAGCTGCCTCAACCCGCCCTCATTAGTATCGGCAGGTGCACCAGCCCCATGCTAGGGGTAAGCAATCCATCAGACACAGGCGTCCCTTTCCCGTACGCACACACGGAGCTTTAGATACACGCCCATGCCACTCCTACAAGTCAGTGTGGTCACATGCGATGACATTGTCACCGCCCAGTTCACATCCAGAGACGCCCCACAGTATTTTACAGAGACAGATCCAGCCAAGTAGCGTCCAACTCAGAATAGAACGGGCCTATACCACGGTGCATACATTTTCATCTGCGCATGCGCCGTATGCAAGAACTCGCCATTTGCGTCCGTTAGCCCCATTATGATTTTCTTAAGTTTATGGCTTACTATTATATTTATTGCTAACATAGGATTTCCAAGTGAGAAAATGTTTCTATCAGCACAGCACGGGCCAGCAAGCTGGTCCAGGCTTTTTCAAACAGATGGCGAGCTGCAGGGTCACTTAAAGGGCGGATGCAAATAAACTGACGCGTTTCGCTGTACAGGAATAACAGCTTTTTCAAAGGTCTTTATGAGTGCCCGTATTAGACAGGTTTATAGGTCTACTCTACCTTATCATGTAAGGCAGATGTCATTATATTCCATTACTAATGGCTTAGATTGAACATACCATAAGAACCCCGAAACAATTACCTAAATCTTATAATAAAATTACGTCCAGGGAGGTGAATATCATATTCTATTGATTCCAAATGCCAGTGTTAAATGTGCAACGTACATAGCCACCACTCAATAATATCTATTTTTTTAAGAAGAATCGGTAAATAATAGATGTATTACAAAATATATAAAACAGAATCACTAGAACCTAAATTCAAACAACAACAGATGGCTCCTGTGCCCAGTCAATGAGCTGTAGAGAACACAATAAAATATGACAAGAGAGATGTCAACATTATTACAGACAAATCCTGCACTTTGTAAGGAAGAAAACCAGCATTGTCTGAACGCTCCGCTTGTGTAATTACATTTACTCAATATATAGTTGTCAGGGTTGAATCTTTAGAAAATCCTGCATGTGCTGCTGTTTATTACATTTCATCCTAAACAATCTTAGAGGAGCCAGTACCGGGCCTTCAGCAGGGATACTCAGGGAGGAGCAGGAACATAGATTTACCCTTAGGGTATTATAATCACATTTAATATTTCAGGAGAAAAAATCATTACATAGATCTTAAGGCAGGGCTCGACAAATCCCGGGGGCCAGGTCGCCATGGCTACCAGATTTTGCTGCCTGGCTACTAGATTTTGCAGTGAGGGAGAAAGCAGATCCTCATCAGCTCTGGCGGAGATTCGTGCCTATAGTATTGCGGTGTTCATATCATGCACAGGAGTGACTGCTGTGCCTCTGTCCATCCTGGCCTGCTCTGATCCCTGCTGTCTGTCCCAGTCTACGCTGATCCTCCTGTGCGTCCCGGCTGTCTACTGTCTCCTATCTCCTTCTGCATAGAGCTCTCCGGTAGTAGGGTCTATACGTGGTCAGGGATTGCGGAGCGGCTTCAGAGGGATAGTGGTGTGACCACGAGGGGAGGGGGGTTTTGTTGTACATCCTGGCACCATTATTTTAGGTGAGCAGTGGGTGGAGCAGAGGAGCTGTGCAGAGCAGTGAGGGGGCCTCCATTTTACTGTATCCATTCAACTGTGACCATTTTGTGGACTAGTATAGTGCGTAAAACAGTTGCAAAACACACAGAGCTGTGCTCCTCACTCACTCCTGTAATTTTTTGGGGAGGACGGTGGTCTGGCTCCTACACTTTCATCCTGGATCCTAGATTTTACAAAAAGTTGTCAATCCGTGTCTTAAGGTTAGGGGGAAAAAAAAGGTCAAATTTTTCCACATAACTAACTGTTCTTTTGATCTGACAACACAAACATAGAAAACATTGGGAGCGTTGGAGGGCGTTAGGAGGCCAAGAAAGCCATCTCCTGTGGCCCCAGGCTCAGTGTCCCACTTTAAAGGAGAGGTGGGGGTAAAAGCCGGCCCAGCAAGTCATCTCCTGTGACCCATAGCTCAGTGTCCCGCTCTGAAGGAACGGGGGTGGGAAACAAGTGTCCCAGCAAGCCATACCCTGTGGCCCTCAGGTCAGTGTCCCTCTCTGTAGGAGCGGGTACGGGCAATAGGTGTCCCAGCAAGCCATCTCCTGTGACCCTCGACTCAAGTGTTCCGCTCTGGAGGAGTGGTGGTGGGCAATAGGCGGTCCAGCAAGCCGCCTCATAATTTGGAGGGCTGCACAGGCGTCCATCTAGTATGCCAGGTTGCCCATCAGTGCAATGGAGGATAATAATAAGGGGAGGGGATTACCCCAGGTCTAGAGCTTAAACAAGTAATACCACTGTTTGACGTTCATATATTTCCCATGCAGTTTAAGCTGCATTCACAAAACAATGAACACAGATGAAACGCACCATAGGCATATATTATGTTTGCGTGCTTCTGCCTTCAGGAACAACATTGTACTGTGTCCTATTTGTTTCCCATAGTCCTACAATATATTTATCTGCCACCAGATGGCACCTTACATAAACTTCAGAGCTATGAAAAGCAGGATGTCATCTCCTCTTCTGCTGAAGTTTACATTGTGGTCCTGTAGGCTGCCTATAAGAAGAGCCAGAACCGTAACTAGACTTTTTGGTGCCCTGTGCCAGAAAGAGCATTGGCACCCCCCTCATTTTTCAAAGGGACATAATACACCCAAAAAAGGGGATTGGCCTCATGGGGAAGGGTCATGGAAGAGATAGGGGAGGCCAGGAGATGCTGGGGATGAAATAACAGGAAGCTACAAGTGAGAATGATAATAAACAGAAATTTGACAGGCCCAAACAGCGCCCCCTGACCTGTGGTGCCCTGTGCGTTGGCACCGGCCGCACTACCCTAGCTACGGCCCTGAGAAGAGCCAATGGCGATACAACAGTGTCCCATACCATATAAAGGAGCCCAGGAATGTCAGGTAAACACGATCTTCTCATTGTATTCATCTATGGCGAGTAATTGAATAGGAAACCTCTTCATACTTCACGGGTCCTGTTCACCAAGCTCAAAAATCCATCGGTGCTACGCGCCATTTCTACATGATTTGTTAAGGAAATGAGGATAATATTGTTGAACAGTGAAATACAGATGGGCTGCTGCTCATGCCAGTCCTGTCAGCTCTCCACCAAAATTGCACTGGGCCAACGGCGTAACAGGGCCCCACCCCTGTGAGCACATGACATTATGACATCACCCAGAGAGGGCGGGGCTGACCGCTTCAGAAAGTGTAGAACTGCCCAGTGTGTCCTGAGGAAGCTCCGAGTGGCTGCACAGAATGGCAGGGTGCATGCCTGGAGCAGGGCGCCATTCCAGACAATAGTTCAATAGCCATCGTACGGTCATCTACGATACTGCAAGTAATCATTTTTGTTTAATGTTGGAGACGATGCATGAAAAATGTCATACTGTAATTGCTACATAACAGTCACAGAATCACCTAGGATCAAAAGGCAAATGGGGGAGATTTATCAAATCTTGGAGATAACGTACTAACCAATCAGCTCTTCGTTGTCATTTACAGGTGGTGTTAGAAAAATGAAGGTTAGAAGCTGATTGGTTGTTACGATATGAGCAGCTTCATCAATTTACTGTATCTCTCTCCAAGATTTGATGTCTCCCCCAATATGATGTATGCTATTATACTGTACATCTCTATGGCATACCTGTCTACTCTCCTGGAAGGTCCAGAAGCTCTCACTGACTCCCGAGAGCATAGACCAGCCTCCTGAATTCAGCCACTACCCTACAGCAAGAGGAGGGGCCATGAAAACGCCATTCAATGCGCCACACTACCAGCATCTCGCTATGCTATATGAACACAGAAACAATGAAGGCTACTGTACATGAGTCAGGTACGGCCTGCTAGCCATAGCGAAGATATGAGTACCATTTTGTGATGTTCTGTGTGGAAATGTAACTCACCCAGTTTACATCTTCATATTAACACAACTTGCATTTCATCTGTCTGGGGATTGCCAGTTCCAGTACAATAGCGCTTTGATTGGTATATAATTTAATACCATACAGCACAAAAAAATTATTATTCACAGTCCTGGGGAGCAGATTATGTTGTTATTCATCTCAGAAGCACTAAGTTTCCACTGGTAGAATGACATACATATACTCTATGTCCCCCCCACCACCACCCGTTTGTGTATAAGTACTAAGGCTGGGTACACACCTGGGCGACTTGTCCACCAACCCAGGGATCCGCAGGCCGAGCTGCCGATTGGTAGGTGTGTATTGGCTTACCAATCTGCCGCTCGATGTATCTGCTGCTGACATCACAACCTGGTGGGCATATAAATTTGCCCATCCAGTTGAGATGTTAGTGTCGGCGGGTCCCTGCAGCAAGTTTAAGGGTGGTCGGCAGCAAGTTTAAGGGTGGTCGGCTGATATACAGATGTGTTCTTATACAACTTTGCAGCAGTCACGTTAAAAAGCCTCAACCAGTCCCGTAAGACACTGCTAGCGACGGGCGTCTTTTTATTTCGAAAAATGCATCTACATAGGTCAAAATGCGATGCGATTAGGATGCACCAGCAGACTGTGCCGATTAATTTGATATGCAACAGAGTCCCTGATCTGTATGTGAAGTATGAAGTGCTAGAATGTAGCGGCCGCAGCTTTTTTCATTCCAAGTTCTGTTGTGGTTCATATACAGACTCGGGTGCACACAGATATACACACTAGACGACCTCGTTAGCAGCGGGACCCGGCGGGGTGCCGGCATCAACAAATGCATACGCCCTTGCTGATGCCGGGAGCAACAGCGGGGGGGGTCATGCTGCTTTCGACAGCATGACCCCCGGTAACTATATTGCCCGTCAGACCTGCATTAAGGTCCGACGGGCAATGTCACTGACGAAGTGCGGGAGCGTGCATAGTCAGCGACATAGCAAGTACACACTGGCCGATGTGGACATATCGTCTAGTGTGTACCCGGCGTAAGACATTTTCGGCAGAAAAACACAGATAAAAAGATGCCCACGCTTGCAGAGCAGCACGGGACCTGGCGGCTCACTCACCCCAGGCAGGTTACGCTGCGTGGCGTATTGAGGCTAGATGTATGAGGCCACATCTGCATATCCAAAATATATTGACATCGGCCGAGGTGCAGGGCCTATGTGATATGTTTGTGAACGACGTCATTCACAGACATATCATTGGTACACAATCGCCGATACATTATGCAATATGTTGTTCGGCAGCTGATTGACCGACATATCACAGTGTGTAGACAGCTTAAGAGGGACTTTCACCTCCTCCTTTATGTCTGTGTCTAGTGTAACGCTCTGCTTATTATTGAGACAATGCTGGTCCACAGGGGTCAACAGATGGTTTTGGGACCCTCGTAGATATACTGTAAGCGTGCGCAGGCTCAGAATAAGACGCGTGGGTAATTCCACCGGTAACAGGAGGCGGAAGCCAGGTGTTAAGAGTCTTGGTGGAATCACCACTGTGTTGCAATAGAGCTGAGGATTGTGCAAGGGATGATGGCGGGGGTACCCCTTAAAAGATGTAGTCCAACCACAGCCTAGAGGCTGGTAAGAAAGGCTAGAGTCAGTCTAGACCAAGCAGCAGCCTTGAGGACTGGTGGTGCTTGGCTTGATGCGGACGTTGGGACGAGTAGCAGCCTTTGGGGCTGGTAGGAGATGCGGCCACTGGGCCATGTAGCAGCCTAGAAGCTGGTAGAAGATGCAGCCATTGAGCAGTGTAGCAGCCTTGAGGGCTGGCAGATGATGCAGCCACTGGGCTGTGTAGCAGCGTTGAGGGCTGGTGAACCTTGACTAGATGCAACCGTTGGGCTGTGTAGCAGCCTAGAGGGCTGGCAGATGTTGCAGCCACTGAGCCGTGTAGCAGCCTATAGGGCTGGCAGATGTTGCAGCCACTGAGCCGTGTAGCAGCCTAGAGGGCTGGCAGAAGATGCAGCCACTGAGCCATGTAGCAGCCTAGAGAGCTGGTAGAAGGAGCAACCACTGATTCGTGTAGAAGGACGCAGAATTGCGTCGGCAAAAGACGCAGGAGTGCGACTTGTGCCGCCAAGATGACACAAGCGGCTGGACGCTGAATCATGGCATGTGCCGCCAGGATGATACGAGCTGCAGGAGACGATGGTGCTGCATTGAATTTCACTTTTTGAGCCTGAGCCTGTATTCGGTACTATGTTAACCTCTTAGCATGTGTTCCACAGTGAATATAATCGTATTAACTAAAAGGCACGTCTGCTTATTTATTACATAGCACTGACTAATATTTCACATATCCAATCAGCTCCTGACTTACTTTGGAACATATTTAGCAGCAGAAGTGTTTGGAAGGTGCAGTGCAGACCTGTTACTGGTAGAAGGCCCAGCGAGCCTGCCCTAAAACATCAATACTACAACATTCATCTGCCTTGTTCAATCATTTCCCAATAATTTAGCACACTGTATAGCCGTCGTTGCTAGGTGATCGCAGCTGGTAATATGAGCGCGACAAGACTTCCCAGCAGATGTTATCTTGTTCTGTAACATTTGATTTCCTTTTACTCTATTAATACCAAAGATCAGGTGCGCTGTATTTCATTAGGAATATCTGGCAGTGACACAGACCTTTCTGATGCAACATTGAGCAAAAAAACATTTCAGGTTTTGCAGAGAATGGAAACATTGTTACCACAAAATAAAAAGCTATCAAGCAGCTGCCAACTTTATGGTACTCCCCTCTGGGGGATTCTGGAGGGTGTAGACCCCAGGGAGACTGGCACTATGAACCATTAATGCACAGCCCCACCCCTGCTGCAAGAGGATGTGATTTGTGCAGCAGCAGTGCCAGATTAGCAAAAGGGCTACTGGGTCCCCCACAGACAGGGAGCCCCCACACATAATTACATCCCCAGCGTGGGGGGCAATGTGACATAGGTGGTCTGAGGTTTCTGGTATAGGGCGGGGATGTACTAAAGGGGAAAATGCGGTTTTACCGCATACCCCATATCTACTAAGCACTGGAATGCGATGCATTCGGGGTGCTTCGTCCTGGTGGGTAGCGCCATCTTCAGGTTACGTTACTCAAAAGAAGCCTGTGGGCTTCTTTTCAGGACGCTCCCACTGAGAGGGATCCAATCGGATCCCACCCATCAACCCCCGTGGTCCGGACGCTAGCGGAACTTCTGGGTGTTAAATCCGGAAGTCCCTCTCTCTGGGAGCATCGCATAGGACGGATTGGGAGAGCTGTCCTTTGCGATTTTCTAAGTACATACCGCGGCAATCAACCGCAGTATGTACCTGATGAGAGGCGGGATGTACCGCATGGCAAATGCGATGCTTAGTACATCCCGCCCATAATGTGAACTGGGGGGTGGGCTTAGAGTGTGTTTAACACATTTGTGGCACAGGGAGGGTTATACTTTTAATGACATTGCCAGACTCTCATATTAACAATTGTATTGGTAGAGGCCCCCGTAAGCCTTAATCCGGCCCTGGCGGCGGGACCAGGATTCACAAATAAGGCCTAATTCTGAGTAGGACGCTGGACGCATGTTTCCTGAATGTATACAAATACCACTGCAAAGCTCTTCCCTGGGGTCAAGACGTGATATCGTATGTGCAGGGTCTGAGACGCCCTCTTTCTGTGTCCGTATACGCTGAAATACCGAGTCATGTATCAAAATTCTGTCTGTACATGGACTCCTATGTGAACGCTTCTGTGTGAGTGTAGAAGGTAATACCGCTGGCTGGCAGTTCAAATCCCGACAGCGGAAGCCCGGCAGAGGTGAAGACCCTGATCGCTAATAAGGTATTTACTAACCCTACCCCCCCTAACCATAACCCTCCCTTAGGGGTGCCTAACCCTAACCTCCCTCTAAGTGCCTAATCCTAACGCCCTTCCTCGCAACCAAAACCTAAGTCTCCCGTGGGGGGGGGGGGTCCTTCCCCTAACCTACACCTTCGTATGGCATGCCGGGCATCGGTCTCCCGGCGCAGATCTAATGACAGGCGTTGGGTTTTCGACGCCTGTCATTAGTACTTTGCCGGGATTAGACAGTCGGGAAGCCGGCAGTCGGTATTTAGACCGTCGGCTACCTGGCTACATCTCTTCTGCATCTCTGTACGCAACCACTATCCGCTAAGCCACCTCCCTGTCATCGCCCAGAAACAACAATACATTTTTGTTTTAAATCTGATCCGCCGCTTCCGACTCCCTAATGTCCGCTTCTGAGAACAAACAGACTGTGGGAGACGGTTCTGCTCCCCTGGGCGATCTTCCTGAGTCACCTGGCACATTCCGGGAGTATAAGTATATGGTCAGTGCATCCGGGAGTGTAAGTATATGGTCAGTGCATCCGGGAGTGTAAGTATATGGTCAGTGCATCCGGGAGTGTAAGTATATGGTCAGTGCATCCGGGAGTGTAAGTATATGGTCAGTGCTGTGGTTCTCAGCAGGGATATCAGGAGACTGAGAAAGGATTCTGTAATGGTGGGAAGGGGCTTCCAGGTGACAATTAGCCACATAGGGAAAGCAATGTCCTATGGGTACCTAGCCACATGTGTCACAGTTAGGACCCGGATCACAAAATTAAACAGTATATCCATGTAAAATGAGGCGTATGCTCACTCTCATTTTATTGTCTACTTTTTGTAATGTACATTATGAGAAATACATATGGAAAATTCATTCTGTGTTGTCATTTTATTTTTTAAATCTTGTTTATTGCACATTTTTAATAGCAATATATTCATTACTAATTGCTCTGCAAATGTTACGAATACAAATAACACAGACGGGTTGTCAGGGAGTACCCTGAACCCCTGTTTTGGATATTGGGAAGGGATGGGGGGGGTATCAGTCAAACTCTCTTGACCTGTTTGTGACATACTTACCTTCTTTTGAAAGAGCATTTCAGGGAGATTGTGAAATCAGCACCTATGAGCGCGGCGGTAAAGTGGGCGTGTACTGCTACATCTGAGAGGCGTGTCATACATGTGATGGGCGTGTACTGCTACATCAGAGAGGCGTGTCATACATGTGATGGGCGTGTACTACTACATCTGAGGGGCGTGTCACATGTGATGGGCGTGTACTACTACATCTGAGGGGCGTGTCATAAACCTGACTTACATCCAAATGTAAATGAGCCACAAAGCAGTTAGTAAGATCTATTTGTTGATGAAAACACACTATGCCTGTAGCCATAGGGATCATCACTTCTGAGCACGCTGAAGGCGCGCGCATGTCCGAAAAGGGGGCATGACCAATGAAAAGGGGGCGTATCTTTATGATGCGTCCCCTTTTAGTGATTCTTGGGGGCGTGCCCGGCAGTCCCCAAGCGCTTGGTAACCATTCACCAGTGGTGACCGCTGCTCTGCCAATTTCCCCACCCGTGGGACACTGCGGCCCGCGGGTGGAGGACAGAACCCGCAGGCTGTTTCAGTGGGACGCTGCGCTGGAGGAAATAGGGCAGGGCACGGCGCCCCTTCAGAAATAGGGCGGGCACGGCGCCCCGCTGGAACAGCCTAGCGGGAACACTAGGATCATTGGGGGTCATTCAGACCCACTCGCTCGCTAGCGGGTCGATGTTATGAGAATGCGCATGTGCACGACGGAGGGAGCTCCGTCGTGCACATGCGCGAGACCCGGCGAGCGACGAGAAATACGTCGCTCGGGGTTTCGCACCAAAGGGGGCGTGCAGTCAATGGTGACTGACAGCACGCCCCCTTTGGTGGGCGTGCCGGGGGCGTGGTGGCCAGACGGAGGCGTTCCCATGGGAACGCCTACCGTCTGAGTCCGGCCCCACTGACATCACTAATGATGTCAGTGGGAGTGACTTTGGCTCTGATAGAGGCAAAATCACTCCTGGGCTTGCGGCAGCGAGACCCTACCGCAGGGTCTCGTCGCAAGCCCGATGGTCTTTTGACCATCGCGACCATCATCATGGACGCTCGCATAAGCTGTGGGTGGTAACCCACAGCTATGCGAGCGTCCATGAGGACGCTCCAAAAACAGGTAGGAGGGCCCTGATTCAGAGCGAGCGCTCTGGTCAGAGCGTTCAGCTCTGAATCAGGCCCATTGTGCACTATAACCAATACAGGGAAATGATACTAATGATCCCATTTGAATGTATATATCTCTGTTTTATTTTTTATATAACAGCTACATAATAGGGGTAAGGTGCAATCAGGGAGATTGCTAGATTCTTCAGGAAGACAGGGAGATTACGGCTATTTCAGGGAGTCTCCCTGACAATGAGGGAGAGTAGGCAAGTATGGTCTGTGGAAATCTCTAGCTCAGAAGCAGATATGTTAGAAAAGGAATCGGTATGATTTACCGCTGGACGCATGTCCGGCGGTTGGAACCCCGACACCAGCATCCCGGCAGCAGTGGAAATCCCGATTGTCCTCAGATAAGTATTAGTTAACCTAATTCTATCCCCTAACCCTCCCTTAGGGGTGCCTAACTCTAACCTCCCCCCCAGTACCTAACCTTAAGTCCCCCTCTAAGTGCCTAAACCTAACCCCCCCTTCCACGCTGCCTAAACCTAAGTCCCTCGGGGGAGGGGGGGTGCCTAACCCTAACCTCCCCCCGGGGGTGCCTAAACCTAACCCCCCCTTCCCCTAGCCTAAACCTGACCTCCCGGGGGGGTGCCTAACCCTAAGTCACCCCCGTGAACCCTAAACCTAAACCCTCCCCCCCTCCCGCGGCTATCCGCGCCCCCGGCGTCCCTTCGATTGAGATGCCGGGCGTCGGTCTCCCGCCGTATGTCTAATTACAGGCGACGCCATATAGACGCCTGTCTTTAGACCCTTGCCGGGTTATGACAGTCGGGAAGCCGGATGTCGGGATTAGGTCCACCGGCTTCCCGACTGCATACCGTCAGAAACACCTTCAATAAAAGAATACTATTTTGCTCTGGTACGCAGTGGAAAAACTGAAGATTAATAATAAGAAAATTCTCTTCACACGGTGGAATATCTATAGAACTATTGTGGGATATACTAGCCTGCACTGCTCTGCCTAATTCACTTGCAGATATCCACAGTGTTCTGAGCAAATCTATCATAGAACTCAACAAGGGACTCAAACGCTTCCTGGCAACGGTTTTTAAGAGAGGACCATGTGCAGACTCCATGCGGGCACCCTCCTATCCGCAGACACTGGTCTTTTGAAAATTATTTTTTAAAAGCCAGCAAGTATGCACCCGGCCCCACCAAAGTGCACTCAGCATTAGACGGCAATACACAGGGCAAAGACATTCACTTATGTTATGTGTCAATCAGATGTCATCCAATTTTAACGTTATAAACACAGCATCATGCTGCACTACTGGCGACATTAATTGATAATAATAATAATAAAAAAATGTAGATGAAAGCATTGAGCTTTCTGCACTAAATGTAGCAATCGTGCAATGAATCCCGCCAGTATTACTCTATTGATTTCCTTTCACATGTAGAAGAATTTGAATCGTTTGCGTATTGCAAGCAATGGGAAATTAAAGGGCTCGAGCCGGGCGCAGTAATTGGATTGCGGTGCTTACAAAGACACACACACACACATGCTGGCCTGGCCGGCCTAGACTGGGCATTTATCATTCCCACTGACAGGCGATCAGCATTTGCTGAGGGATCGCCTTTCCTCTCACCGCTCTGTCATTCCTGTCCAGCACGTGGGATGATTAGCACTCGCGCTATTCCGAATGCATTTATTTATTTTTCATTAATAGATCATAAATTCTATCAGGAAAGGCTAGTGCTAAAAAAAAAAAAAAACTTTGCTGCTAATAGAAGCAAAAATGACATTCACCAATACAGAAGCAGAAGATTTAGGAGCTTATCAGAACTGATGACATTCAAGATAACATTTTGGTCAGTGGGTAAAGATATTTCTTTCCTTGAGTAGAACTAGGAGGTACGGTCTTTAGATGTTATAAATGACAGGGCAGACAGCCTTCCTGAAATACTATGAACACATAACAGAGGGCGTTCTTTTAGAAGACAAAAAGGAATACTTCCTTAGATGTTTCAAGTTCTATCAATGTATGGAAACAACATATATAGTCTATCAATAATTAATTAAATACAAGGAAAATCGCTTTCTGTGATGTCACAAGCCTACTTTCGTACAACAGGGAACTTGGCATTTTATAGGGAGAGGTGAGGGGGGGTGTCACCTATAGGGAGAGGTGAGGGGAGGGTATCACCAGCAGAGTACAGGAGTTACTCGGATTGGGGGTTCTTTTTGCTAAGTAAAGCTACTTTTACATCTACCCCACAGGTGGAGGTATATTATTTAAATGAGAAAGGGGTCTTTACATTGGCGTTCACTGCTGTGTGGGGGGAGAGGTGCAACGCTGTTTCTCTGTGCAAGAGAATGTCCATTGCTGTCATTCATTTACAGACATTAAGACAAATTTTTCTAAAACTTAGGAGCCAGGATGAAAGTGTAGGAGCCAGACCCCCCCTTCCCCCCGGGAAGCATTACTGAGCACCTACGCCCCTGACAACCAACTCCCATGGCCACACCACTAACGGGGTGCCCCATAGTAATCCCCCCTCTGCAGTACCCCCAGTAATAATCCCCCCTCTGCAGTACCCCCAGTAATAATCCCCCCTCTGCAGTGCCCCCAGTAATAATCCCCCCTCTGCAGTGCCCCCAGTAATAATCCCCCCTCTGCAGTACCCCCAGTAATAATCCCCCCTCTGCAGTGCCCCCAGTAATAATCCCCCCTCTGCAGTGCCCCCAGTAATAATCCCCCCTCTGCAGTGCCCCCAGTAGTAATCCTCCCTCTGCAGTGCCCCCAGTAGTAATCCCCCCTCTGCAGTGCCCCCAGCAATAATCCTCCCTCTGCAGTGCTTGTAGTAATCCCCCCTCTGCAGTGCCCCCAGTGGTAATCCCCCCTCTGCAGTGCCCCCAGTGGTAATCCCCAGCTCTGCAGTGCCCCCAGTGGTAATCCCCCCCTCTGCAGTGCCCCCAGTGGTAATCCCCCCCTCTGCAGTGCCCCCAGTAGTAATCCCCCCCTCTGCAGTGCCCCAGTAGTGGTTTCTTTATGTAGTGCCTCTTTAATCAGTGCCCCCCATGCATTGCCCCCAGTAGTAGCCCCCCCCTATGCATTTCCACTAGTAGTAGCCCCCTCATGGTGTCCCCAGTAGCGGCCACCCCCACCTATGCAGTGCCCACACAGTAACGGCCACCCCCACCTATGCAGTGTCCCTACAGTAGCGGCCACCCCCACCTATGCAGTGTCCCTACAGTAGCGGCCACCCCCACCTATGCAGTGTCCCTACAGAGCGGCCACCCCCACCTATGCAGTGTCCCTACAGAGCGGCCACCCCCACCTATGCAGTGTCCCTACAGTAGCGGCCACCCCCACCTATGCAGTGTCCCTACAGTAGCGGCCACCCCCACCTATGCAGTGTCCCTACAGTAGCAGCCACACCCACCTATGCAGTGTCCCTACAGTAGCGGCCATCCCCCCCATGCAGTGTCCCTACAGTAGCGGCCACCCCCCCATGCAGTGTCCCTACAGTAGCGGCCACCCCCACCTATGCAGTGTCCCTACAGTAGCGGCCATCCCCCCCATGCAGTGTCCCTACAGTAGCGGCCACCCCCACCTATGCAGTGTCCCTACAGTAGCGGCCATCCCCCCTATGCAGTGTCCCCACAGTAGCGGCCACCCCTCCTATACAGTGTCCCTACAGTAGCGGCCATCCCCCCTATGCAGTGTCCCTACAGTAGCGGCCATCCCCCCTATGCAGTGTCCCCACAGTAGCGGCCACCCATCCTATACAGTGTCCCTACAGTAGCGGCCATCCCCCCTATGCAGTGTCCCTACAGTAGTGGCCATCCCCCCTATGCAGTGTCCCTACAGTAGCGGCCATCCCCACCTATGCAGTGTCCCTACAGTAGCGGCCATCCCCACCTATACAGTGCCCCCACAGTAGCGGTCATCCCCACCTATACAGTGCCCTTTAAAAAAAAAAAACCGCAACTTACCTGATCCCTGCTCCTACCGACGACCGCCGCTGTCTGCTCCTCCTGGCCGCTCTGCACTATGGGAGAGACGTCATGACGTGACGTCTCTCCCAACCTGCTGCGGGGTGAGCCGGAAGGTGGAGCTCATGAGTGAGCTCCAGCCGGCTCACTCCGTGAACGACGCAGCAGCCAATGAGAGTCTGTCTGTTTGTTTGTTACTCTCTATTGTGGACCGCGCTCGCAGTCTGCACTACAGGGCCCGGGGGTTGCTAAAATCCTGGACGCCAGGCAGCCAAATCTGGTCGCCATGGCGACCTGGCCCCCGGGTTTTGTCGAGCCTACATTAAGAGATAAATTTACGAAGATGGGAGTTCTATTTAAAAAGTGATGTTGCCCATAGCAACCAATCAGATTCCAGGTATTAACTTCTAGAAGGCTCTAGATAAATGAGAAGTAGAATCTGAATGGTTGCTATTGGCAACATCACTTCTTAAATAGAACTCCCATCTTAGTAAATGTACCCCTAAGATGTTCTGTGGTGTACTAATGATCCGGGTGGTATGATAAACGGCTATTGAAGTGTACTAGGTTTTCTACTGTCATGGGTGTAATAAACATTATTATGCATAAAACATTAAAGACGGGATGTACTAAGCACCACATCGTGGATGGGGTACATGCCGCCACTTATTGGGTACATACCGGAGTTAATAGCGCTTTATGTACCTAGAAATGCGCTTAAAATCGCAAAGGACAGCAATAAGAGAGTGGTCTTCTGCGAGAAAGGGACTTCAGAATGATGCACGTGCCGCAAGGGACATTGGGAGGGATCAGATTGAATCTCTCTCAGAAGCACCTAGACTCCTATCGGGCAGATGGCGCTGCCCACCGGGTCCAAGCTCCGGTATCGCGTTAGTTTATTGACGGTGCGCATGCATCTGAGCCACACAGCACGTGCGTCAAAGTCTATTGTTGTAGTCACTCACAGCGACTAGGGTGATTGACAGACGGGCACCATTTGGGGAGGTAACGGGGGAGAGCCGGCAAAAACGCATCCTGTCGCAACAGTTTTTGGGGCGGGTTGATCCAGTACGCAGATAACATAGCTCCGGTATCTCAGTACACACGCCCATTCTGCACCACCTTAGGGCTACTCGGAAGTCTGATTATCAAAGGATTTGTGACTGCATCTTTGTAGGCGATTGCCTGGATTCGCGAAGTCGCAGGTGGGCGTCTCAATACCTATCCAGGAGGGTGCGACATTTGCATATACTCGCACAGCAGCTACGTACAAAGACGCAGAAGCGACGGCATTCGCCTACATCTCTGAATCAGGCCCTTAGATCGCAAACCTCACTGTGGCAGGGAGTCGGGAATTATTAAATATTCTTCAAAAAAGCTGCGTAATATGGTGGCGTTATATCAATAAAAAAAACAACATCTGTTACACAATTGGGTGAACAGGCCGTCTATGTTTTACTGAGGAGGCCTCTGCAGCTTTTGCTGGCCAGAATGCCCAATCCTGCACTGAAGAGCTCCAACAAGGCTACAGTACAACAAGCTAGCTGTAGCTGGATGTTCTGCCTGCATAAGCTGTGCAATACTCTAAGAACCCACTAGGTGGGGGGCATGCAAATGGCATAGCTGTATCCAGGGCCCGATTCTTCGCACGCAGCCGTCCCATTTTTGGAATCTGCGAATAAGACGCAGTGCGCGTGTGCGAACTAGGCGATGCAAAGGGAAATGCGATCGCAGACAGCACGCAGACCTACCAGTCATTGATTGACATCATGGACCCTTCGTGTGTGGTGGCGGGGTGTGGTCGTGTAAACGCAGGCATGTCAGTGCGTTTCAACGCCGTTGCATAAATTAGGCATTGCGAGACCCTACGCAGCCCAAGCTCTCACTGCGTGCAGGAGATGTAGCAAAGACTGCGGGAGGGTCAGGTCAACCACTAATTGTGCGTATGGTTCCGATGTTACCGCTGTCCTCGCCAGGTATAGAGGACGCACGTTAAGGGACGTGGGTGGTATTATGTAGTGCTGGGCGTCTGTTTTTTCTACTGCGATTGCCGTGCGTTTGCAATCATTAGCATATTCTCGCAGCAGGCGGGTGCGTGCGCACACTTGCGTTCCTTGCTGAATCAGGCCCCCAGTCTCTTACAACCCTTTGCAATGGCTTTTTTTACTTTTAAATTATAATAATCTGACCACAAGGGGCGCTGCTCTATCAAAGTCTATGGGGTAGATTTTTTATAGGGTCCAAGGGGTAAATTTACTAAAGTGAGAGTTTTTAGAAGTGGCGATGTTGCCCATAGCAACCAGTCAGACTCTACTTAACATTTAACTATCACCTTCTAGAAGACAATAGCTTGAATCTGATAGGTTGCTATGGGCAACATCTCCACTTCTAAACACTCTCACTTTAGTAAATTTACCCCTAAAAGTGAGAAGTGGAGCTGTTGTTCATAGCAACCAATTAGATTTCAGCTATCATTTCGCTATTGCATTCTAGAAAATGATAGACAGAATTCGGTTGGTTGCTATGGGAAACACCTTCACTTGTCTGTTGACTGGTATTTTATCTCAAACCCCAGAATGTTATAGCTACAGAAATTCATGATAACAGAAAAGGCGAGATAACAAATCACACTAATTTGTGGCTAATAAAGTCTTCTTCGCAATTTAGAATGTCTCATTTAATTACTTGCAAATATGCAAAGTAAAAAACACACGACTATGGTTGCACTAAGCCATATGTAGCTGAAAGCGACATTTCATTTACTGTATCCCTCTACTTCTCAATGAGCAGTTAAATGACGTACAGATGTGTCCTTGCTCATACAGGGATCTATTTACTAAGCAGTGTTAGGAGACAGAGTGAAAAGTGATAAGAAAGTGATAAGGTGCCAGCCAATCAGCTCCCAACTGTCATCTCACAGGCTGTGTTTGAAAAATGACATTTAGGAGCTGATTGGCTGGCACCTTATCACTTTTCACTCTGTCTCCTAACACTGCTTAGTAAATAGACCCCCAAGCCTCAATACGCCACGAAGAGCTATATGCCTGGCGTGAGCGAGCCTCCATGTCCCGTGCATCTACGCTAGCGTCTTATTTTTGTCGAAAACGCATCTCAGTCGCAATGCGATGCAACTAGGATGCACCAGGAGACTGTGCTGATTAATGTGACTTGTACTGTAAATCTCGGTGTGCTACCTTTACTGGAACGGATGTAGAATAGAGTGTAATAAGCATGTTTGTGGGACGTATCTGCGTTTTCTCAGGGCCTCATTCAGAATTGTATGCAAACCTGATTGTTTGTGTACGAGTCCAATGGTGAGTGGCATCACAGCACTTGCGTATTGCGGCCCCCCGGCGCATGTGCTGCGATGCCACTGCGACCCCGGTCGCAATGCCCTAAGTGACTCAGCCTGTTTGAGAGGCAGCAACCATTAGTGGGCAGAGAATGGGCGGAGATGAGGACCGTTCCACAAAACGAAGACATGTCGCCCCCGTTTTGTGGGAGTGCCTGGGCCAGAGTCTGCATCTTCTGACATAGGCTTCATGGTCCCTGCTGATGTTGAAAAGCCCCAGGAAGGAGTTCCCAGAGCTATTCAGGTGACTGCACTGTCAAGTTCGACTACAGGCTTTCTTCTCCCTCCTGAGGTGCGAGCATAAATACGACTTAAGCGTCAGCAGCTATGCTGTTATCCGGTCTAGCGTGGTGCTTAACAGTATCGCGGCCGGCACTATAATCAGAGAATGCCAGTTAGCGCGACTAAGCACCAATCTTAAGGTACGGTAACCACCGACTTAAGCGATTCTAGTCGGACTCAACAGCACGGTCAATTGAATAGCTCCGGGAACTCCTTCCAGGGGCTACTCAACATCGCGCTGAATTGAACCGTACCCATTGTGGCCAATGGTCGTGATGCTGATCCGATCCCGTTTCTTCGGACGCAGGCAGCGGATTCGAGGTGCTGGCTGGAGGCGTCTCTTTCCCTCACAAACCTGCTGCAGCATTAGCACATATGCGCACGGCTTTGCTTTGTGCATAGCGTACAACTGTGATTCAGGCCCATGATCCAGAGCTCAGCAGAAAACGCTTTTTTGTATGCATTTCGGTCACATTTATACTTGTGACTAAAGGGAGGTAACTGGGCTGTAAAGTGGCGCTATCACATAAGCAATGTTGAAAGAATGCGTGCAAGGGAATTGTGGACTATGGGGCTGATTTTCAGCCCTAATTGGGTCACTATTGCCTGAGGATTTAGGGACTGCGCGTGCACCAGAGCCGCAGTGTGCATGTACCATGATACTGCTGCGGCTCTGGTCGCAGTGTGGGAGAAGTGGAGAGTCTAAAACACAGACGTGACCCCAGCAATTTAGGGGCATGTCCAAGTCAGCGACTGCGCCTTCGGACTCGACCCCTAAAACGGATATGAGCGGATCCACTGAAACGGATCTGAGAAGCCGGCGTTTTTTTTTTTTTTTTTACAAAAGATGCCTCTTGCTACATAGTGCCTAACAAATAAAACAGCAGCATAAGGCATCTAAAAACAATCTGAGTATTAATAGAAGAGCCATCAGCCCCTGTACTGGTGGAGCATGTGCAGTTGGTCTTCCTGAGAAGCATGTAGTGATGTAGGCATGCTGCGTATCGTTTTAATTAGCATAAGCTGCTTGTGCGTCCTATTCGCATCGCCTTGCGTATAAGATGCACTGTAAGGGAAAAAAAAGTTGCCCAAAAAGATGTTCGGCGCTACAGAGTTGCACAGTAGCCCCGTTTCAGAGCCGGACGCCCTGACAGAGCGCTCGCTCTGAATCAGGGCCGTCCCTCCTACTTTTTGGAGCAGCCTCCTGGCTGCTCGCATAGCTGTGGGTGGTCACCATCGCGACCATCGGGCTTGCGACGAGACCCTTGCGGTAGGGTCTCGCTGTCGCAAGCCCTGGAGTGCTTTTGGCTCTATCAGAGCTAAAAGCACTCCCACTGACATCACTAGTGATGTCAGTGGGTCCGGCCCCAGACGGTAGGCGTTCCCATGGGAACGCCTCCGTCTGGGCAGCCACGCCCCCGATACGCCCACCAAAGGGGGCGTGCTTTCAATCACCATCGACAGCACGCCCCCTTTGGTGCGAGACCCATAACGACGGCTTGGCCGTCGTTATTCGGGTCTCGCGCATGTGCACGACGGAGCCGCTCAGCGCTCGCGAGCGGGTCTGAATCAGATCCAGTGCTCACACGTATGTGTAACGCGACTTGTAGCACCTGGAAGATAGATGTATGTGGACACACCTGTAGATATCGCAGGCCTCATTTTTCAAGGCAATTGTTCCCAGAAGTGGCATGTATTTTGATACATGTACATTGCAATTAGGCTTTTACCATATTTCTAGAACTATTGGGAGTAAATTTACTAAGCCGATTTGAGACATGCTTAATCAGAAAATGTAAAACAGCGATACTATTTATAGTGCTACATGCTGTGTTCTGCTTTGAATAGTTTTGCTGGTTTAAATTTCCTTCTTAAACACGCCGTGAAGCAGTGTCAGTTGCTGGCGCTTAGTAAATGTATCCCTTAAGCCGGGTACACACTTAGCGATAGGAGCAACATATCTGGAACATCGGCCAGTGTGTGCCCCCTATGACGCGACATGCAGGTACGACAACATCAGCGAGGGCCATACTGGGGAATGAAATATGGCCCCCGCCGTCGGGTCCTGCCGCTAATGAGATCGGTACGCACTAGACACCGGCCATTAGATTCTCTTAAGACAATATCAAGGTTATGGGCCTGATTTTCTCCCAGCGGCTGAAGGTGCAGGGACTGAGACACCCACTTTGAGCATATTTAGACGCAACCATCGGTCGCCCCATAATTTGCACCAGCCTCATGCGTCTCAATCAAACTGCAACTCTGCACTCAGAATCAAGACACTCCCACAATTTTATCACCATCACCACACTCCAATCTATAATAATAATGGTTTCCATCTATTAAACATAACTTGCATGTTATATAAAACCTAGAAGGGAATGCAACTTATGTAGAGCCAAGCATGAAACATTTTCACAAGAAAATCAGGATTTCCTTTGTCATCCGATCTAGTTAAACCCAGAGGAGCAGTTTCCAGATTTTGTTTGAAGTATGAAAGCAACATACTGTAAGCGGGAAAAACCTGAGGTAGAAAACCCAGCAGGGCCGTCCGTGGCTCTTTTATACAGTAGGTGTATAGGAACAAGTAGTGTGAGGAGAAACACAAGGATAAAAGCTGCCACACAGTATAAATAGCTTGCTAGAACAATAAGCAACAAAAGCAGAGAAGAAACACAATAAAGCTCTAGATGTAAAGTAAACAGGAGGCTGATCTATCACATTATTGCCAGGAGGGAAAGTTAGTTCAGGCCTCATGCACAAAAGGTGCTTATAATACACAGCAAGTACTGGACCTATAATGCACTGGTAAGGCATCCACAGTGCGTCCAACAGAGGGAGCTTTAAAATTAGGGTTTAGTCACCCCAACGACAAAAGTGTTCAAAGCAAAATCCAGTACAGTAGAGCAGAGAACCCTAACCTACAGATATGCCCTCATACACCTAGCATCTATGTCATACATCGCTAGACACCTAGTGCTACAGAGCCGCTCCGAGAGGTGCAGCGTACCCTATTTTTCTTTACATTTTGAATCTTAGTCGCATCGCAGATGCAACCAAACACCACTCAAAGTGCACTACAGAGGCGGGGCTGCAACAGGTATTGTTATAAACGGAATGGGTATGAATTCAGCCAACGGGTGAAATACCGACGCCAAAAGCACGATCGTTAGAAATCCCGACAGGGGCACCTAAGTATGTAACCCTACCCTTCCACTCCCCCCAACCCTCCGGCTAATCCCAAGTCCCTCCGGAGGTATAAACACGTACTAAGTTGCAGATGAAGCACAACATCGCCGCATCGTAGCGCTTCCTATACAGATTCAGACTCAGAAACTGCAGACATGCAGTTTTGTCTCCCCCAGTTGTTTTATTTATGTGAACAAGATGTACATTTTGAAAGAGAAAGACGCTCTGCGCAGCCGACTTGACCGACCATGTGCGCCAAGAGGAGCTATTTGTTGCAACTAGAGCAACAGTGTATAAAGGAAACATATGAACTTTTCTGACCCTTTGCAACAGGCTGGAAAGACCTTAAGCCATACTTGCTGACATTTTGTGAAAACACATCGCAAGAGGGCAATAGCTGGGGGGGGGGGGGGGGGCACCAACATGGATAGACGCACATAGACATGGACGCAGAAGAAAGGTCTCAACACCAGTACATTCTGGGGTTTATGTATCAAGCAGTGAAAAGCGTGGAGAAGTTGTCCATAGCAACCAAATCAGCTTTGAAGTATCATTTATCAAGTACATCCTATAAGATAATAGGTAGGAGCAACCAACATCTCCATCGGTCCACTTCTCCACGCTTTTCACTGCTGAATACATAAACCCCGCAGAGATGACCGCTGAGGTAGCGGCAGCTGCGATTCTCACGGCTGTGTATTTGCGAAAATATGCAGCAGCCACAGAAACAAACTTGTATTGAGACGCCCACTGGAGACTTCATAGGTGTCCGCAACTGCGTCGGACGCAGACCAGGCAGCCATGTTGTCTGCCTACTGGATTGCAGACGCTGCCAGAAACACACCCCGAAAACATCCAGAACACGCCTCCGTTATAGCGGTCACTCCTCGTTACCGCCTACAAAACGTTTGCTTCCTGTCAATCACTTGCGATTGAATACTCACTGCAACCGTAATCGCAATTCAATCACCACACGTGCGCATTGCGGCTCAACCACGTGAACCTCAGAGTAGCGTGCAACTCTGAGCCAGGCCCATAGTTTGTTTTTTTTCTTTTTGTTCTATCAAAAGGCTTTGTTGATCTAATAATATGGTGACATCCTCTGCGACTTTCCAAATCAGGGCACGATTCAGAGACGGTTGGTATTGCAGCCGCGCTTGCAAGAGCAGTTGCGGGAATATGCAAATGCTAGTCTCCGCCTTCCCTGTGTGCTCCACGGAGCGTTGGAGTGAACGAGCGGGGAGACGCCCACTTTCAGGCCGTGTGGTCTGTGCGTTTGCGATGGAGACTGTAAACACGCCAACATCAACGCAACATCGGTTGCACCATCTAAATTTGCGGTTGCCTATGGTCTACTCTCGTCCCGACTAAGCATGGCCTCTGAAGCATTGTATTTGCGATTAGGAATGTGGCATGAAATGGCCCCTTTCACTTTAGGTCTCCTCCCAGTCTCCACCCTAACACGCCCTGGGATCGCAGACCCCTTCTCAAGTGTTAGTGATTTCATACGCAATTGTGAACAGCATAGGACACTTGGGTCCGCGCGGGTAGAATAAGGGACTCCTGGACTTGCAGCAGCAAAACATCGCTCAGCTGCGGGAACATCAGAATAGCGTCCATCGCTGAATCAGACCCTCAAACAAGGAGGAAAATCCTGTGCTTCTACGCAGTGGGCTGGCGAAAGCACCAATCAGCCACAGATGCTCCAGCATTGCCTGTACGGAAGTGTATATTCAGCCTGTAAAAAGATCATGCTGAAAACACGTGTATTTTAGCTACCAACTGTGCAGTAGACCGTGGTTGGCTGACGCGCCGTCTCTGAGCTTTGCCTAAGTGAGATCGCCCCATTGCTGCCCAGTTACGCCTCTTTAGTCGCAAGAGGAAATGCGATTAAAATACTTTAGACTCCAAATCCCTCGTTCTTGCTTAGAATTGGGGGAGATGTACTTTATCAGGCCTTCTAAAGGGTGGAGACGTGGACAAGTGGAGAAATTGCCCATAAACAACCAATCAGCTTCTAGCTAGCATTTATCAAGTACATTATATAAAATAAATAGCTAGAAGTTGATTGGTTGCTAAGGGTAAATTCTCTGCTGGTCCCCAATCTCCACTCTTTAGAAGGCTTGAAACATCTAGCCCTTGGTGCATACAGTACGTGGGGCTGCACTGCAATTAAATATTATAATGGGCAATGTGGCTAAATAGTTTTGATGGTAAATCCATTTTATTGAAAGACGTAGAGTTAAAAACACAAATAATCCTAAAATAAAACCAATTAAAATACAGTCTCAGTGAGGTTTTCTGCACGCTAACATGAAAATGCAGAGACATTATTACATTATTTCTTTGGAATCTATAAGCTATGAGGACAGGCTGTCCAAATTAGGGATATTTATGCGGCACCTAAGAAATGTATTTAATTACGATCTATAAATACTGTATGTACAAGATAGAGTGATATAGAGGAGAAGGGAAGAAAAGTGTGTTAAAGAACTAAAATACTTCTTAATAATTAGAGGATAAGAGATGGGAAACAGATTACAAGAAAATTATTTAAACATGGTTATGGTACCTTTGTGGATAAATTCCATATACTCTACAAACGTGATGAATTTTGCTATGCTGGAGTATTGATCTAGACCTGAAGTGGATTTATCAATGCTTGGAGGCCGAGATGTACATCCCGTCTCTCATCGGGGACATACGGCGGTTGATCACGGTGGTATGTACCTAGAAATGTGGTGTATTTGCCATGCCCCCGCACAGCGGGATTTTCGGGTTTAACACCCAGAAGTCTCTCTGGCGTCCTTTTGCGCACACGCAGAAGGATGCCTGCTGCAGTGGATGATGGGAATGATCAGATTGAATCCCTCTCAGTGGGAGCATCCCGGAAAGAAGCCCATAGGCTTCTATTGGGTAACGCCACCTGAAGATGGCGTTACCCACAGGGACGAAGCACCGGCATGCTGCAATTTAAGTGAAATCTGTTGAAACAAGCTATTCCTATCGTCCCTGAAGCGACGCTGCTATAAAATGCTTCCTAAGCTGCTGAATTATATTAAAGCTGCTCTGCTTAAGTAAGCTGGTCCTGGGGCAGTTAAACAGTGTGTGAGGGCTACGTGTAGGAATTACCAACCTCTCTGATGACTGATATCTGTTAGGATGCAGGACTGCTTCGCTCCTGCTCGGTAAATACTGCCAGTATCTATTCTGGACAGGGCATAGTCCTGTCAGTCACCGTCCAGGGCTCTATCTTTATAGCCAGAGAGGTACAACTCTGGCCCCACCCTCTTTTGGGTAGCAGCGACTCCCAGTCCGCCTCCCTCTTTTAGACACGAGGTGATGGGCTGGCTTAAGGGACGTCTGACCACGCCTCTCTCCGCTTCCTGAGCCGGGGCTCCTGAATGAAGCTGCACAATTGGTCCGCGGCTCTCTCTAGGTGCCTCCCCCTGCTCTCGGTTTGGTCCCGGTCACACAGCAGTCGCAGCTTCTTTTCACAGGCAGCAATACCACGCAGCCCTGGTCTTCTCCAGGCTCTCCAAACCGACACTCAACGGGCGGTTGTGTCAGTTATTACTGCAGGCGTGCAGTGATGCACACTTACCCGCACGCTCGCTCCTACCAGTCCTGTTTCTCTCCACTGTCACCAATGCATTATAAAGAGAGAGTTAGCCTGCACAAGTACAGGGGCACTGTTGCGGGGTATTACACAACAATCCCACTACCATCACCATCACTTCACTTCCTGAAGGAATGCCTGCCGTTTGTGGGCGGCCCTACTGACATCACCAGTGAAGTCAGTAGTGAGCTTCTTGCTCTATTAGATCACTGGGGCTTGCGGGAACGAGACCCTACCACAAGGGTCTAGTCGCAAGCCTGATGGTCGCGATAGTCGCGACCATCACCTGGCCGCTCGCAAAAGCTGTGGGTGGTCACCCACAGTTTAGCGAGCTGCCAAGGAGGCCAGGTAAGAAAAAAAAGCGGCCGCCCTGATTCAGAGTGAACGCTCGCTTTTTGCCAGCGCCTCTGAATCAGGCCCTGAGTTCGCAACCAGTTCAGCAACACTCCCATAAAGCACAAAGATGGTGCTTCTCTGTGTAGGAATGCCCACCGCATTAACACTGTGTTATAAGCGGGTATCCACTACCTGACTGTGTAAGACTAAATGATAACGATATTGTTAAACTGCACAGTGGGCCTGATTCAGACCCGCTCGCAAGCGCTGAGCGCTTGCAAGCGGGTCGATGTTGGCCCAGTGCGCATGCGCACGACGGACCCGGCTCCGTCGTGCGCATGCGCTAGACCCGGATAGCGACGGAACTCAGTCGCAATGGGTCTCGCTACAAAGGGGGCGTGCGTTCGATGGTGAGTGACAGCACGCCCCCTTTGGTGGGCGTACCGGGGGCGTTGCTGCCCAGACGGAGGCGTTCTCATGGGAACGCCTTCCATCTGGGGCCGGCCCCACTGACATCACTAGTGATGTCAGTGGGAGTGCTTTTGGCTCTGGTAGAGCCAAAAGCACTCCTGGGCTTGCGGCAGACGAGACCCTACCGCAAGGGTCTTGTCGCAAGCCCGATGGTCGCGATGGTCTTGGCCATCGCGGCCATCTTTTTGGCAGCTCGCTATAGCTGTGGGTGGTCACCCACAGCTATGCGAGTGGCCAGGAGGCCGCTCTGAAGTTCAGAGGGACGGCCCTGATTCAGAGCGAGCGCTCTGTCAGAACGTCCGGCTCTGAATCAGGGCCAGTGACCACAGTGAACGATATATCGTTCAGTACAGACACCCTCCCTCATCCCCGAACATGGTCAACCTAACGAATCGTCAGGTTGACCAGCATGTTCGGACGATGAGCGATGCCAGCAACATCCAGCGGGAACACGCATCGCTGGTCATCGCCGACATTTTAGTACAAGATCAGTGCACGATTAATGGACGACTGAACGATAACATTATCGTTCAGTCATCCATTAATATTGCGTAGTGGATACGCACCTTTAGACGCATGCTCAGTTAACGCAAATATTGGCATGGCCTGCCATTCAGAATCAGGCCCTCAGTGGTTTCTAAATGTTGCTATCGCTGTCTATTGAAACTTTTTCACTGCTGACCATGAGAAGCTGCCCCCCTTCTCAAAGGAATGACCCCATCAGTGGAATTACGTAGTCAGTGGAGTTACCCCGTTACTGGGACTTTTTCATAGCAACTCAGTTATTGCACAATTAACGCAGAGAAAAAAAAACACGCTGGTAACTGAAGAGTAAATCTCACCAATACACTAAATGATTTTCTTGCATGAGTAACCGTAATACCCTGGGTGCATAGAACTCATCTGCAAACACTAACCATGATAAATATTACAGCGTAACATTTGCAGAAAGGATCGTCATTCCACAGGTTTTGCATTAGGATATTTGCTTAATTCCAGGACATGTCAAACATTGATCTGACTCTTATTTGCCAAGTTATGCCTCGGAGTACACTTAATTGCAGAGTCTCATCCGTGTGTATCTGACAAATCATAAAGTAGGGAATGTACTCTGTAATGTTATTTAATTGCTGGTAATTATAAGAAAAGCTTTTATTTACTTGTAACGAATGCTGAGCCTTCAATTAGGTAAATACATAACCTATAATCACATAAATACATAACCTATAATGGCTGTTCCACAAGACCTTCGCTGGAGTAAGTTTGGGGATTGCGAAGCAGAAGTTAAGGGGGGCCAGCTGGTATTGCCAGACCTCTAGAGGTATATTTACTAAAGCGCAGGGTTTATAAGAGTGGAGGTGTTGCCCATAGCAACCACCAGATTCAGGGGTCTATTTACTAAGCAGTGTTAGGAGACAGAGTGAAAAGTGATAAGGTGCCAGCCAATCAGCTTCTAACTGTCATTTTCAAACACAGCCAGTGAGATGACAGTTGGGAGCTGATTGGCTGGCACCTTATCACTTTTCACTGTCTCCTAACACTGCTTAGTAAATAGACCCCTCAAGCTGTTATCTTCTAGAAGGTGCTAGATAAATGACAAGTAGAATGATTGGTTGCTATGGGCAATGCCTCTACTTCACACAGTACACAGATGGTTTGAGGGCCTGACTCAGAGACGTACGCTAATGCCAACGCCAGCTGCTAATTTGTACGCAGCAGCTGACTGAACATATGCAAATCTTGCAGACGCTTGTATTTGTATTCAGACGCCCATCGGCTTCTTTGCAGATTAAAGCGACTGCGTAGAAAAACGTAGCATCTATTGGACTTCTGAGTAAATATAGTGTCGCACAGGAGGGCAGCGGAACCTGAAACGCCAGAGCCATTTCTATGGTGTACGAGAATCGCAGTCTGAGACACGCCCTGAAAACAGTTGCGACGCGCCTGCATTTGTGTCGCCATTCCCCTACCCATCCCCCACCCCCCGTTGCCACCCGTAAACAGTCCTTGTCGGTCAATCACTTTGTAAATAAATCCACACAGCGAGCGTTAACAAAAATTTAAGTTGACGCCGCAGTGCGCGACTCAGGGGCATGCGCAGGTTACAGATAATTGCACGACTGCATAAGCATCAACATTGCCCTTCTCTGAATTAGGCCCTGAGTTAGGGGTACTGATGGTCATCAACCATTGATGGTGTGAAACCATCGATGGTGTGCTACCAAGATCGATAGCTTTGCCATCATTAGTGGAGTTCTGATGATAAAGAGGCAGAGATTGTTTTTTTTTGCCCCAGCGCAGGGGGGGGGGGGGGACGGACGGAGTCTAACCTCAACCCTGAACGTCCCGTTAATTTCCACGCCCCTGTGATTGGCTTGCTGTCTGGCTTGTCGCAGTTTCCCATTGACGGTTTCATGCCATTGGTGCTAGGCACGATGGTCCCATAGATGCCAGCAATTGTTAAGCCTTCGATGGCTATGATTAAGGAAAGTAACAGAAGGTGGCTAGTCAAACACGGATGTGTCACAAGTGTTTTGTGTGCGTTTAGCCAGAGACTGCGCCATTGTATACAATTTCACTTGCCCCGGTGGCTTACTTCTTCTGGACATTCTAAGAAGCCGGTATCTACCCTACATGCAACAGCAGCCGGTATCTACCCTACATGCAACAGCAGCCGGTATCTAACCTACATGAAACAGCAGCCGGTATCTAACCTACATGAAACAGCAGCCGGTATCTAACCTACATGAAACAGCAGCCGGTATCTACCCTACATGAAACAGCAGCCGGTATCTACCCTACATGCAACAGCAGCCGGTATCTACCCTACATGCAACAGCAGCCGGTATCTAACCTACATGCAACAGCAGCCGGTATCTAACCTACATGAAACAGCAGCCGGTATCTAACCTACATGAAACAGCAGCCGGTATGTACCCTACGTGCAACAGCAGCCGGTATCTAACCTACGTGCAACACCAGCCGGTATGTACCCTACATGCAAAAATAAAATATGTATGCGCACCCCCCTTTCATTGCTACACGGTTTGCCTTCGGGTGCAAGGTTGCTTGTGTCTTTTCACAACTGAGAATCAGCCCCTTTGTCTCTCTGCCATCGTGGTGTAGTAATTATAACGTGTGTTGATATAAATTTGAGGGAGCACAGTAAGTACAGTAGGAGCATTTGACTGAGGTTTTGTTGTTCTCTTATTTTTTCCCTTCATCTTTTACCAGCTGATAGTTTGCCCCGTTGCCATGTGTCAGCGATTCGCCATAGTTCACTGTGGAAGGTTTGGCCAACATGTGGCAGCAAGGATGGTTATTCACTAAACGTGTGTCTAAGGGCCTGGGGAGGTGACCCTCTACCCAAATGCAAGTCATATGACCATAAATGCCCTTTACAGTGTATGCCCTTTCCATTCCCGACTACTCCTGGTTTGTTTGTTTTTTAGCGGCAGCACAGAAAACCAAAAGGCATATTACACAGAGTGGGGTTAGACTGAAATGATCTATGATTTTTAGTACCGGCAAATAAGGACTTCACTGGTCCCAATTATGGCCTGAGAAGAAATGACCTTGGGGAGAATTCGCTCTCTCTCATACACTACAAGCAGTTAGTTATGACTTGACCAAAGTTTGTTGCAGCACCTGCAGTGAGATTTAGGGTGAGATCGATTCCAGACATAAGGAGTCTAGGCCCTGATTCAGAGCCGGTCACTCTGACAGAGCGCTCGCTCTGAATCAGGGCTGGTCTTTTTTTTTTTTTTTAGAACGGCCTCCTGGCTGCTCGCATAGCCGTGGGTGACCACCGACAGCTATAGCGAGCGGCCATGATGATGGCCGTGATGGTCAAGACCATTGCGACCATCGGGCTTGCGACGAGACCCTTGTGGTTGGGTCTTGTTGACGCAAGCCCCAGAGAGATTTCGGCTCTAACAGAGCCGGAATCTGTCCACTGACATCACTTGTGATGACAGTGGGGCCGGCCCCAAGTGGTAGGCGTTCTTATGGGAACGCCTCGGTTTGGGCAGCCATCCCCCCGGCCCGCCCACCAAAGGCGGCGTGCTGTCACTCAACATCGACAGCACGCCCCCTTTGGTGCGAGACCCGGAGCGACGGATTGCCCGTCGCTATCCGGGTCTCACGCATGCACGGCTCCGTCGTGTGCATGAGCTCTGGGCCACCATCGACCCTGTTGCAAGCGCTCAGCGCTTGCGACCGGGTCTGAATCAGGCCCCTAATTCGGAGTTTCACACAGTGACTATGTTCATCGAGTTGACCGTTTTTTTTTTGCTACTTCCAGTGCACAAAAAACTTGGCGTGGAAAAAATATGAGATATGGTAAGAACTTACCTTTGTTATCTCTATTTCTACGAAGTCCATAGGGTTCCACAGGATACCTTGGGGTATAGGTGTGACGTCAGTCATCGGGCACCATAGAGTTAAGCTTTCAGCCTCCCAGGATGCACTAGGGTCCCCCTCCTATACCCCGCCCCCGAGCCAAGGCACCTCAGTTAGTTACCAAGCCATAGGCCGGAGGAGGAGAAGGAAGAGAGAGAAAAAAGATCTGGACACACACAAGAATCACATTCTCACCAGAGGGAGACGGAAAAACCGGTGACCAGAGCAAAGCCCATCTGCAGCACAGGTGCGACAGGGCGGGAGTCCTGTGGAACCCTATGGACTTCGTAGAAATAGAGATAACAAGGGTAAGTTCTTACCATATCTCATATTTTCTACTTCAGGGTCCATAGGGTATCCACAGGATACCTTAGGGATGTCCCAAAGCAGTATCCTTTAAGGGTGGGGACGCTCCTGTGCTGAAAGGAGAATCCGCCGCCCGAAGGAAGCATCCTGAGAGGCGAAGCTGTCAAACCTGTAATACCTCACGAAGGTATGGACAGAAGACTACGTAGCAGCCTTGCAGATCTGGACTGCAGAGGCACCACGTCGAGCTGCCCACGAAGGACCCACAGACCTAGTGGAATGAGCCTTCACAGAAGGAGGAACCGGCAGGCCTTCATGAAGATAAGCTTCAGAAATAGCCATACGGATCCAGGCTGCCAAAGTTTGCTTTGAAGCAGGCCAACCCTTTTTACGGAAGCTATAGAGGACAAACAAGGCGTCCGACTTCCTAAAGGAAGAAGTGCGGTCAACATAAGTCCTTAAGGCCCGCACAACATCCAAAGTGGCCTCACCCACTGAAAGACCAGGTGAGTTAAAGGCCGGAACAACTATTTCCTCGTTAACATGAAACTGGGAAACAACTTTGGGAAGAAATTCAGGTCGAGTGCGGAGCACTGCCCTGTTCCCATGAAAAATCAAGAAACGGGGTCTACAAGAGAGAGCCCCTAAATCAGAAACACGTCTGGCCGAAGCTATGGCCAGAAGGAAAAACAGTCTTGGCTGTTAGCCATTTAAGATCCACTGAGCCCAGTGGTTCAAACGGTGGTCCCTGGAGAGCCCTCAGGACCACAGCCCAATCCCAAGGCGCCACAGGTGGAACAAAGGGCGGCTGAATGCGAAGAACACCTTGCATAAAGGTGCGCACATCCGGGATTGTAGCAATCCTACGGTGAAACCAGACAGACAGGGACGAAACCTGTACCTTCAAAGAAGCAAGGCGAGGCCCATGATCTAGTCCAACTTGTAGGAAGGAGAGTATCCGAGACAGACGAAATTCCCGCGGTGCATAACCTCTCGGTCGACACCACTGGAAGAACGTATGCCACACGCGATGGTATATCCTCGCGGAAAACGGCTTCTGAGCTCGTAACATGGTACGCACCACAGAGCTGGAAAACCCCCTGGACCTCAGCATGGCTGTCTCAACAGCCACGCCGTCAAAGACAGCTGAGTCAGGTCCGGGTGAAGGCAAGGACCCTGAGACAGAAGGTCCGGTCGTAGCGGCAACCGCAGAGGACTGTCCACGGACAGACCTTGAAGGTCTGAGAACCAGTGCCGTCTGGGCCACGCGGGAGCTATCAACAGGAGCGTCCCTCCTTCCTGTTTGAATTTCCGGATTACCCGTGGAAGAAGGGAAATCAGAGGAAGCAGGTATGCGAACCGGAACGTCCACCGGACGGACAGAGCATCCACCAGAGACGCCCCTTTGTCTCTTGTGCGAGACACGTACACCGGCAACTTGTTGATGTGCCGGGACGCCATGAGGTCGATCTCTGGAAGACCCCATCTGTCCACCAGCAGTTGAAAAACGTCCGGGTGCAGGGACCATTCCCCCGGATGAACGTCCTGGCGACTTAGAAAGTCCGCCTCCCAATTTAGCACTCCCGGGATGAAGACCGCTGATATGGCCGGAAGATTGCGTCCCGCCCATACCAGGATCCGAGAGACCTCCACGAGAGCCGCCCGACTTCGGGTTCCGCCTTGCCTGTTTATGTAGGCCATGGTGGTAGCATTGTCCGACTGGACCTGTACCGGACGACCCTGGAGAACCAGATGTGCCTGCCGGAGAGCATTGAAGACCGCACGGAGTTCCAAGATATTGATTGGAAGCTCCGCTTCTGTCGGCGTCCACCTGCCCTGGAACAAGTGTGGACCCGAAACTGCTCCCCATCCCCGAAGACTGGCGTCCGTTGTCAACAGGACCCAAGTTGGAACCCAGAACGGACGCCCCTTGCTGAGATGGGTCATCTGTAACCACCAGGCAAGGGACAGGCGAACCTCCGGGGTGAGCACAATCGTCTGGGACTTTAGAGACTGAGGCAGCCCATTCCACTTGGACAGGATCAGGTGCTGCAGAGGTCTGGAGTGAAACTGGGCATATTCCACCATGTCGAACACCGACACCATGGAGCCCAGTAACCTCATCGCCGAGTGTAGAGACACCCGGCGGCTGTGCAGACAACTGCGCACCCTCGACTGTAAAGCAGAGATCTTTTCCCCAGTCACGAAGATCCTTTGCTGTCCTGAGTCCAATAAGGCTCCGAGGTGCAGAATCCGCCGAGATGGGATTAGAGTGGACTTCTGCCAGTTGATTAACCAGCCGTGCCGTTGCAGTAGTGCAATGGTCAGGTCCAAGTGGCGTAGAAGGAGCTCGGGAGATCCTGCCACTAATAGAAGTTCCTCCAAGTACGGCAACATACGGACTCCCTGCAGCCGCAGAGAAGCCGCCATGACCGCCATCACCTCGGTGAACACACGTGGTGCTGTCGCCAGGCCAAAAGGTAACGCCCGAAACTGGAAGTGGTCGCTGCGGATTGCAAACCTGAGGAACTGTTGATGGCGCGAAAGAATAGGGACATGCAGGTAAGCGTCCTGTATGTCCAATGACACCATGTACTCCCCAGGTTCCAGTGCCAGAATGATAGACCGTAGGGTCTCCATCCGAAACTTCGGCACCCGCAAAGACTTGTTGAGAGCTTTGAGGTTTAGAATCGGACGATATGACCCATTGGGTTTCTGCACCAAAAAAAGATTTGAATAGAAACCCTGGCCCCTCTGGGAGAATGGAACAGGCACTATAACTCCACCCTGGAGCATAGTGTGCAAGACCTTCCGCAGCTCTGTGGCCTTGTTCCGGTCTGATGGTAGACACGTGGTGAAGAATCGAGCCGGGGGTCTGTGCCGGAAAGAGAGGGCGTACCCTTGGGAGACCACCTCGAGAACCCAAGTGTCTGTCGTGGTAACCAACCAACACCGGGCGAACTGCAGCAGGCGGCCTCCCACTTTGGGATCCCCCAAAGGGAGGCCCGGACCGTCAGGCCGCAGGCTTGTCATCTGGCTTAGGGGCCGGACGTCTGGTACTCCATGCCTGCTTCCGGGGCTTGGCTGATTTCTTAGGACCAGCCTGTCGAGGAAAAGACTGTGGTATGGGCCTGCCCTGGGCCCTATAAGACCGAAAAAACGATGGTCCAGAACCAGAAGGAGCAGCGGCTGACGGGAGACATGCCGATTTGGCTGCCGCCAGCGTGGCCACAATCTTGTCCAGATCCGGACCGAAGAGAACTTCTCCGGTAAATGGCAACGCCTTTAAACCCTTTTTGGAATCAGCGTCCGCCTTCCAGGATCGCAACCACAAGGTGCGACGAGCAGCCACCGCTGCTGAAGAAATTCGCGACACCAGGGTACTAATGTCTAAGGCCGCCTCGTTGATATAAGTGGCCGAATCACGGAGATTACCAATCAACTCCGCCTGATCGGCCGGACAGTCGGAATCAAAAGACGCCTCTAATGAATCCGCCCAGCGCTCCATCGCTATGGCAACCCAGCAAATGGCCATAGCCGGCCGTGCTGCCCCCCCCCCGCAAGGGAATAAGCGGACTTCAGGCAGATCTCCACCTTGCGGTCCGTAGCATCCTTAAGGGAGGACATGGATGGCATCGGCAATGTGGCACTACGGACAAGACGGGTCACGTGAGAATCCACCTGTGGAGGGGATTCCCACTTTGCAAAATAATTATCCGCTAACGGATAAGCCACCGCCAGGCGCCTCTGCGGCTGGTAACGTTTGCCAGGCTGTTTCCACGCCTCCTCTAAATGGTCCACTAACTGACCCGAAAGAGGAAAGACTGGCATCGGCCTTCACATCTTTAAAAAAGGCATACTTGTTTAGCCGCTGGGAGAACTTCGTCCTCAATCACCAAGGCTGTGCGGACTGCCCGAATAAGTCCAGGAATATATACCTTGGACTTAGCGTCAGCGTCCTTAGTATGGAGAGGTTCCTGATCGTAAGGATCCAGAATCTCCCCATCATCAGACGTCCCTTCGTCATCCTCATAAGGAGCCGACAGAGACGCCACCGGCCGTTTATGTGGCCGCATCACAGGCTCCCCTTGCAACACATCCGACAAGTGCTGTACAGAACTCGTCAGGGAGTTAACCCACGCCGGCTCCTGAGAAACCGGGAGCGGGGAAATAGGGAGACTGTGGGGTACCACCAATTGTCGTGGGAAACCCTGCATGGGTGATGACACCACTGACTGCTGGGACAAACCCATCTGTGTAAACGCGGGCTGCGGAGCTAACTGGCCCACTAAGGTCGTAAGCGCCTGAGCGAAACAAGCCCAGGGCAGCTCCTTTACCGGTGCTGTAACCGTAATAGGCCGCGTCATTGACAAACACTGCCGGCAGAGGCCCTCCGCGCTACCCTCCCCCTCCGCTAACGGTACTTTACACGTAGTACACTGTAGCCGGAGAGGAAAATCACTTTCAGACATGATGGCACCAAGTATGTGACCCCTCTCACCAATTATATATTAAATAGGCGAGAGACCACCCTGCAGCACCGCACCGCAAGGTCTTAGCAGAAAGGACAGGGACAGTAATAAAGCTGACAGTCAGAAGAAAAGTTACAGGCAGCAGCGCTAGCACAGTCACATACAATGCAAAGAAAAATCAATTCCTGCACTAACCAGCGCTGATCACTCAACTACGCAGACACAGGGTCTGGTAGGACACAGCGCTGCATACACAGACCTGCCACAGCGGAGGAGAGGTATGCGGGGGGACCCAGACCACGATGCTTCCGTCCAGTGCTTCCAGCAGCGTTCACCATGCGTTCAGGAAGATGGCCGCCGAGGAGCAGAGAGGAGGCTGGCCTGGGGGAGGAGCGCTGCTACAGGACCAGTCGGCAGTGTGCAGAGAGGGCTGTGTGCAGCGGGGGAGGCGCCGGCTGAGAGACAGGGAAGGCGCGCTCCCCTGGCATGCATTTAACCCCCGGGACGCCGCAGCGCTACCGCTCTGCTGTGGTCCGCTGTCCCAGGGGGGTAGTGGAAGCGCAGGTTACATACCTGGCTCCACGCTGCAGCCAGTCCCCAGGGAGCCCCCTGCCTGGGGACTCTGGACCATGTAACAGCGGGGACCCACCGCGGGACCCCGCTGCTTACCTTGCTGTCCCCCTTGAATCCGGCCATGGTCCGGAACATCTGGGGTCACCGCTAGCTGTGACCCCAGATGCTCACCAGCATCCCCGGATCGGTACCGGCGTTCTGGTACTGGCGGGGGCGTAGGGAAGACAGCATGGACGTCAGGACTGACTGTCCATGCTGTACATCCAGATGTGCAGCCACAGCTGCATGAAGAAAAGCTTCAGGGGCTCTTTTAGCCCCCACTCCAACAGGTGCAACCAACTCCGGCCGGGCACCAAACGAAACTGAGGTGCCTTGGCTCGGGGGCGGGGTATAGAAGGGGGACCCTAGTGCATCCTGGGAGGCTGAAAGCTTAACTCTATGGTGCCCGATGACTGACGTCACACCTATACCCCAAGGTATCCTGTGGATACCCTATGGACCCTAAAGTAGAAAAAGCTGTGGCCTTTCAATGTGGCACTTCGTATACAGATTCAGACTCAATTGTACACAGATATACAAGTGTTACATATCAAATCAATCAGTGCAGTCTTGTGGTGCGTCTTAGTCGCCCCTCATCGTGACTAATACGCAATTTGTGGGCGAAAAAATATGAGATATGGTAAGAACTTACCCTTGTTATCTCTATTTCTACGAAGTCCATAGGGTTCCACAGGATACCTTGGGGTATAGGTGTGACGTCAGTCGCAGGGCACCAAAGAGTTAAGCTTTCAGCCTCCCAGGATGCACTAGGTCCCCCTCCTATACCCCGCCCCCGGGCCAAGGCACCTCAGTTAGTTACCAAGCCATAGGCCGGAGGAGGAGAAGGAAGAGAGAACAAAGATCTGGACACATACAAGAATCACATTCTCACCAGAGGGAGACGGAAAACCGGTGACCAGAGCAAAGCCCATCTGCAGCACAGGTGCGACAGGGCGGGAGTCCTGTGGAACCCTATGGACTTCGTAGAAATAGAGATAACAAGGGTAAGTTCTTACCATATCTCATATTTTCTACTTCAGGGTCCATAGGGTATCCACAGGATACCTTGGGGATGTCCCAAAGCAGTATCCTTTAAGGGTGGGGACGCTCCTGTGCAGAAAGGAGAATCCGCCGCCCGAAGGAAGCATCCTGAGAGGCGAAGGTGTCAAACCTGTAATACCTCACGAAGGTATGGACAGAAGACCACGTAGCAGCCTTGCAGATCTGAACTGCCGAGGCACCACGTCGAGCTGCCCACGAAGGACCCACAGACCTAGTGGAATGAGCCTTCAGAGAAGGAGGGACCGGTAGGCCTTCATGAAGATAAGCTTCAGAAATAGCCATACGGATCCAGGCTGCCAAAGTTTGCTTTGAAGCAGGCCAACCCTTTTTACGGAAGCCAAAGAGGACAAACAAAGCGTCCGACTTCCTAAACGAAGAAGTGCGGTCAACATAAGTCCTTAAGGCCCGCACAACATCCAAAGAGGCCTCACCCACGGAAAGACCCGGTGAGTTAAAGGCCGGAACAACTATTTCCTCGTTAATATGAAACTGGGAAACAACTTTGGGAAGAAACTCGGGCCGAGTGCGGAGCACTGCCCTGTTCCCATAAAAAACCAAGAAAGGGGGTCTACAAGAAAGAGCCCCTAACTCAGAAACACGTCTGGCCGAAGCAATGGCCAGAAGGAAAACAGTCTTAGCTGTTAGCCATTTAAGATCCACTGAGCCCAGTGGTTCAAACGGCGGTCCTTGGAGAGCCCTCAGGACCACAGCCAAATCCCAAGGCGCCACAGGTGGAACAAAGGGCGGCTGAATGCGGAGAACACCCTGCATAAAGGTGCGCACATCCGGGATTGTAGCAATCCTACGGTGAAACCAGACAGATAGGGCCGAAACCTGTACCTTCAAAGAAGCAAGGCGAAGCCCATGATCTAGTCCCGCTTGCAGGAAGGCGAGAATCCGAGACAGACGAAACTCCCGCGGTGCATAACCTCTCGGTCGACACCACTGGAAGAACGTATGCCACACGCGATGGTATATCCTCGCGGAAGACGGTTTCCGAGCTCGTAACTCGTACCGCACCACAGAGCTGGAAAACCCCCGGGACCTCAGCATGGCCGTCTCAACAGCCACGCCGTCAAAGACAGCTGAGTCAGGTCCGGGTGAAGGCAAGGACCCTGAGACAGAAGGTCCGGTCGTAGCGGCAACCGCAGAGGAATGTCCACGGACAGACCCTGAAGGTCTGAGAACCAGTGCCGTCTGGGCCACGCGGGAGCTATCAACAGGAGCGTCCCTCCTTCCTGTTTGAATTTCCGGATTACCCGTGGAAGAAGGGAGACCGGAGGGAACAGGTATGCGAACCGGAACGTCCACCGGACGGACAGAGCATCCACCAGAGACGCCCCTTCGTCTCTTGTGCGAGACCCGTACACCGGCAACTTGTTGTTGTGTCGGGACGCCATGAGGTCGATTTCTGGAAGACCCCACCTGTCCACCAGTAGTTGAAAAACGTCCGGGTGCAGGGACCATTCCATCGGATGAACGTCCTGGCGACTTAGAAAGTCCGCCTCCCAATTGAGCACTCCCGGGATGAAGACCGCTGATATGGCCGGAAGATTGCGCTCCGCCCAAACCAGGATCCGAGAGACCTCTACGAGAGCCGCCCGACTGCGAGTTCCTCCTTGCCTGTTTATGTAGGCCACGGTGGTAGCATTGTCCGACTGGACCTGCACCGGGCGACCCTGGAGAAACCGCTGTGCCTGCTGGAGAGCATTGAAGACCGCACGGAGTTCCAAGATATTTATTGGAAGCTCCGCTTCTGTCGGCGTCCACCTGCCCTGGAACAAGTGTGGACCCGAAACTGCTCCCCAGCCCCGAAGACTGGCGTCCGTTGTCAACAGGACCCAATTTGGAACCCAGAACGGACGTCCCTTGTTGAGGTGGGTCGTCTGTAACCACCACGTAAGGGACAGGCGAACCTCCTGGGTGAGCACAATCGTCTGGGACTTCAGAGACTGAGTCAGCCCGATCCACTTGGACAGGATCAGGTGCTGCAGAGGTCTGGAGTGAAACTGGGCGTATTCCACCATGTCGAACACCGACACCATGGAGCCCAGTAACCTCATCGCCGAGTGTAAGGACACCCGGCGGCTGTGCAGACAACTGCGCACCCTTGACTGTAAAGCAGAGATCTTGTCCTCCGTCACAAAGATCCTTTGCTGTCCCGAGTCCAATAAGGCTCCAAGATGCAGAATCCTCCGAGACGGGATTAGAGTGGACTTCTGCCAGTTGATTAGCCAGCCGTGCCGTTGCAGCAGTGCAATGGTCAGGTCCAAGTGGCGTAACAGGAGCTCTGGAGATCCTGCCACCAATAACAGGTCGTCCAAATACGGCAACATGCGGACTCCCTGCAGCCGCAGAGAAGCCGCCATGACCGCCATCACCTTGGTGAAAACACGTGGTGCTGTTGCCAGGCCAAAAGGTAACGCCCGAAACTGGAAGTGGTCGCTGCTGATTGCAAACCTGAGGAACTGTTGATGGCGCCAAAGAATAGGGACATGCAGGTAAGCGTCCTGTATGTCCAATGACACCAAGTAGTCCCCAGGTTCCAGCGCCAGAATGATGGACCGTAGGGTCTCCATCCGAAACTTCGGGACCCGCAAAGACTTGTTGAGTGCTTTGAGGTTGAGAATCGGACGATATGACCCATTGGGTTTCTGTACCAAAAATAGATTTGAATAGAAACCCTGGCCCCTCTGGGAGAATGGAACCGCCACTATAACTCCAGCCTGGAGCATAGTGTGCAATACCTTCCGCAGCTCCGTAGCCTTGTTCCGGTCTGATGGGAGACCCGTGGTGAAGAAGCGAGCCGGGGGTCTGTGCCGGAAGGAGAGGGCGTATCCGTGGGAAACCACCTCCAGAACCCAAGTGTCTGTCGTAGTGGTCGACCAACACTGGGCGAACTGTAGCAGGCGGCCTCCCACCCTGGGATCCCCCAAAGGGAGGCCCGGACCGTCAGGCCGCAGGCTTGTCATCTGGCTTGGGGGCCGGACGTCTGGTACTCCATGCCTGCTTCCGGGGCTTGACCGATTTCTTAGGGCCAGCCTGTCGAGGAAACGACTGTGGTTTGGGCCTGCCCTGGGCCCTAGATGACCGAAAGGACGATGGTCCCGAACCAGAAGGAGCAGCGGCCGACGGGAGACAGGCAGATTTGGCTGCCGCCAGCGTGGCCACAATCTTATCCAGATCCGGACCGAAGAGAACTTCTCCGGTAAACGGCAACGCTTCCAGACCTTTCTTGGAATCTGCGTCCGCCTTCCAGGATCGCAGCCACAAGGTGCGACGAGCATCTACCGCTGCTGAAGAAATTCTAGACACCAGAGTACTAATGTCTAGAGCCGCCTCGTTGATGTAGGTGGCCGAATCACGGAGATTGCCAATCAACTCCGCCTGATCGGCCGGACAGTCGGATTCAAAAGAAGCCTCTAATGAATCCGCCCAGCGCTCCATCGCTCTGGCAACCCAGCAAATGGCCATAGCCGGCCGTGCTGCCCCCCCTGCAAGGGAATAAGCGGACTTCAGGCAGATTTCTACCTTGCGGTCCGTAGCATCCTTAAGGGAGGACATGGATGGCATCGGCAATGTGGCACTACGGACAAGACGGGTCACGTGAGAATCCACCTGTGGAGGGGATTCCCACTTCGCAAAATAATTATCCGCGAACGGATAAGCCACCGCCAGGCATCTCTGCGGCTGGTATCTTTTGCCAGGTTGTTTCCACGCCTCCTCTAAATGGTCCACCAACTGACCCGAAAGAGGAAAGACTGTGGCATCGCCCTTCACATCTTTGAAAAAGGCATACTTAGATTTAGCCGCTGGGGGAACTTCGTCCTCAATCACCAAGGCTGTGCGGACCGCCCGAATAAGTCCAGGAATATATACTTTGGACTTAGCATCAGCGTCCTTAGTATGGAGAGGTTCCTGATCGTAAGGATCTAGAATCTCCCCATCATCAGACGTCCCTTCGTCATCCTCATAAGGAGCGGACAGAGACGCCACCGGCCTTTTATGAGACCGCATCACAGACTCCCCTTGCAACACATCCGACAAGTGCTGTACAGAACTCGTCAGGGAGTTAACCCACGCTGGCTCCTGAGAACCCGGGAGCGGGGAAATAGGGAGACTGTGGGGTACCACCAATTGTCGTGGGAACCCCTGCATGGGTGACGACACCACAGACTGCTGGGACAAACCCATCGGAGTAAATGCGGGCTGCGGAGCTAACTGGCCCACTAAAGCTGTTAACGCCTGAGCGAAACAAGCCCAGGGCGGCTCCTGTACCGGTGCTGTAACCGTAATAGGCCGCGCCATGGACAAACACTGCCGGCAAAGGCCCTCCGCGCTACCCTCCCCCTCCGCTAACGGTACTTTGCACGTGGTACACTGTAGCCGGAGGGGAAAATCACTTTCAGACATGATGGCACCACGTATGTGACCTCTCTCACCAATTAAGTATTAAATAGGCGAGAGACCACCCTGCAGCACCGCACCGCAAGGGCTTTAGCAGAAAGAACAGGGACAGTAATAAAGCTGACAGTTTAGAGAAGAAAAGATTACAGGCAGCAGCGCTAGCACAGTCACATACAATGCAGAAAAATAACAATTCCTGCACTAACAGCGCTGATCACTCAACTACACAGACACAGGGCCTGGTAGGACACAGCGCTGCATACACAGACCTGACCACAGCGGAGGAGAGGTATGCGGGGGGACCCAGACCACGATGCTTCCGTCCAGCGCTTCCAGCAGCGTTCACCATGCGTTCTGGAGAAGATGGCCGCCGAGGAGCAGAGAGGAGGCTGGCCTGGGGGGAGGAGCGCTGCCACAGGACCAGTCGGCAGCATGCAGAGAGGGCTGTGTGCAGCGGGGGAGGCGCCGGCTGTGAGACAGGGAAGGCGCGCTCCCCTGGCATGCATTTAACCCCTGGGACGCCGCAGCGCTACCGCTCTGCTGCGGTCCGCTGTCCCAGGGGGTAGTGGAAGCGCAGGTTGGTCGCCTGGCTCCACGCTGCAGCCAGTCCCCAGGGAGCCCCCTGCCTGGGGACTTAGGACCATGTGATCAGCGGGGACCCACCGCGGGACCCCGCTGCTTACCTCTGTCCCCCTTGAATCCGGCCATGGTCCGGAGCATCTGGGGTCACCGCTAGCTGTGACCCCAGACGCCCACCAGCATCCCCGGATCAGTACCGGCGTTCTGGTACCGGCGGGGTGTAGGGAAGACAGCATGGACGTCAGGACTGACTGTCCATGCTGTTCATCCAGATGTGCAGCCACAGCTGCATGAAGAATAAGCTTCAGGGGCTCTTCTAGCCCCCACTCCAACAGGTGCACCCGACTCCGGCCGGGCACCAAACTAAACTGAGGTGCCTTGGCCCGGGGGCGGGGTATAGGAGGGGGACCTAGTGCATCCTGGGAGGCTGAAAGCTTAACTCTTTGGTGCCCTGCGACTGACGTCACACCTATACCCCAAGGTATCCTGTGGATACCCTATGGACCCTGAAGTAGAAAGACACTCTGTGCTAGCAGAGTCACACGGTATAAGGTGCGCATCGAGGGGCTGTTTGGCACTGCTGTAGCCATAGTGCATGAGGACACATCTGTAGTGGTACATATCTGGGATCCATTGTTCAAACCCGCCATAGTAGGAGGGAAGAGGGCATCGATGTGTCTGAACCTGCGGTTGGACTGCCGTAGTCTTCTTTGTTTGGTCACAGTGAGTGGAAGATCTTCGTACGTTTCGTCATGGCGGATTAGGAAGACGTGTCTGTGAGAGTACGCCAGAGATGTGTGATTGAATTTTGTGTTAAACTTGGAAAAGGCGGAAATGAAACTCATGAAATGTTTCGGCAATAACTGGTAATAAATAAATACCCCTTTCTTCTGCAATTTTTCAACATGGATAGAGCTTATGCAAGTGTACCCTGGCGATCAAACTCGGCGACAGATGGGGGGGGGGGGGAAGGGTCCGAGTACAAGGATGCGCACAAGTCTGAATACAGGTGAATATACGCACATTATTCCACGCACGCAAAGTACCATCTGCGGCCAAACTGTGTAATGGTGCGTACACACTGGACGATTAAAGTGGATGACTGAACGATAACGATATCGTTCACTTTATCGTCCATATTTTTACCTAAATGATGAACAATCACGATACGCGTTCCCGCAGGTCGTCCGTCTTTATCGTTCATCGGGCAAACACGCAGGCCAACCTGACGATGTTGTCAGGTTGCTGCATGTTGGGGAATGGGGGAGAGAGCACTGCGCTGAACAATATCGTTAATGATATCGTTCAGCGGGTGTGCTCAATGTCATGAACACCCTGCCAGGGACACACTAGACAATATCGCTCAGGGAACATATCGTCTAGTGTGTATGCTCCTTAAATCCCTACATCAGGCCCTTCGGATATATACATTTTATTAGATAGCCTACAAGCGTTACACTGCCAGTGAGAAGTACACTTCTTCTGCCAGTCACCAAGAGGAACTCGTGCTTGGCTATAATTCGGAAATCTGCAGGGACCAAACAAGTTAAACATTTTTGAACAGTGGCCAAGACATCGCTTCTCCGGAACCCTGTACACTGTGATACAGGGAAACCCCAGCCACTGTGTCCTACGGCACCAACATCTGAACGCTGTCAAGCCGATAAATCCCACCGACATGACGGAAGGAGCTGAACTTGGGACACAACTCTGTATTAAGAACACAGCGCTGTTCCCTCTATCTCACCACCACAAATCAGCATTTCATCTTCAATTTTCAAGCATTTTGTCTTTTAATAGCACGGAGCCTTTGATGCTGGCATTTCCTTACCGTGATTAGCTGTGCAATGCATTAATAGGTCTATGAATATTAAAAGCTGCACTTTTTATTCACAGGAAGCTGGTTAACACATGAAAGCTCTTATAAGGGACACGAGGGAGGGTCTGTGTCACAGATCTCTCCATCTTCTATGGCAGAAGTGCAAGTTCCCTGCTAAGTGCAACATTTACACTTCTACCTTCACTGTAATATCCCAATATTTCATTTATTTTTTCCCTCTCCAATTACTGCACGTTACACAGTACAAGCAAAGAATGTTTTTTTCATGATTATATCCTTTTTATTTTTTGTCGAAGCCGGATGGTTGGCTGAGATCTAAATTGTAAAGTCAAAGTCTGCAAGACGCCATTTTGCGAATGGCTACACGACACCATTTTGCGTATGGCTACACAGCGCTATTTTGTGTTCCCCACACAGTATCAGAAATATACGGCGCTATGTTGTTATTTAGGGTAGTGCGTTTCCCACACAATAGAACACTGTTAAAAGTCCTGACAAAAACAATACGTACATTTATTACTACATATAATATGAACAACCCAGCAAAGCAAGTACCATGGTGTTCACAAACACGTAGACAGTCGAAGCCGGATAATTGGCTGAGACAGAATCTGCTAATATTAAAATCTGCACGACGCCATTTTGCGAATGGCAACAAGACGCCATTTTGCGAATGGCCGCACAACACCATTTTATGGAATCCCACAATATCAGTACATACGGAGATGCTATTATTTAGCGTCGTGCAATTCCCACGAACAATGTTAAAAGTCCTCATTATATAAATACATACATTTACTAAAACATATAATATGAACAACCCTGCAAAACACGTACCACGGTGTACTCCACAAATACATAGTCGCACAACGCTAACTAGCGTCTTTTCTTAATATCCTTATACTTACACATTGCACACTTACATAGGAAGGTTCCCTAGCATTAAGGTTAATATCCAAGGTTATATTCATTATTAATTATGTAATACAGGGACTGTATTTATGATCTCAGGTTTAGTACATGATAAGCAGACTGTGTTTGGTGCCATTCTGAACCACTGTTTATTTGCAGATTTCCGGTTCCATCGGCAAGGAAATCGCAACACGCGTCTGGGATTATGGAGCATAGAGAGATAGGCATTGAAATGTTCATGTAATGTAATTAGCCAGTTTAGACTTATTCTTCGGCGGGAAAACGGACACAAAGAAGCTGTTGGAGGATGAACTATTACAATACAAACTGACCTATGAACTGCATCGTAACAGGAGAACCAGGAAGAAGAACCAATGGGATTATGCCAACTTGTTCTATTGCATTGCCTATCTCTGCAAGGGTTTATATGCAAGCACCCTGAATCTGCTAGTCAGTCATCTTTTCTTTGCTGTTGACGGAGGTTTCATAGTTGATGCGGGAATCTGGATTCAGAGAGCATGTGTATGTATTCGACTGTACCTAGTGATTGTATAATCTGTTTGCGCTAATTGTATTTAGATCACAGCGTGTAACTATCTTTTTGTGCTTTGGAACCACAATCAAAGCTGGAAAGCTATTATTTATTGTGCGACTTATAACGGTAAATAGCGACATTTAGTGTGTATAGATAGGAATTCATAAGACGCACAACGCATACTACAGGTTGAGTCTCCCATATCCAAATGCTTGGGACCAGGGGTATTTTGGATAACGGAATATTCCGTATTTTGGAATAATTGCATATCATAATGAAATATCTTGGGAATGGGACCCAATATACACACAGAATGCATATATGTGTTATATGCACCTTATACACATAGCCTGCAGCTCACAATATTTTCAATAATTTTGTGGCTCAAGCAAAGTTTGTGTACATACATGAAATAATTTTATATTTCATTTACACCCTATACACACAGCCTGAAGGTAATTTTATACCATATTTTTAATAATTTGTGCCTTAGACAAAGTTTGTGTACATTGAACCATCAAAAATCAAAGGTTTTATTATCTCAGTCATGCCAAAATTATTCCGTATTTCGGAATATTTGGATATGGGAGACTCAACCTGTAGCATCTTTTCTTAATGTCCCCACACCGACACATTACATACTTACACAGAAAGGTTCCCTAGCATTAAGGTTAATATTAAAGGTTTTATTTGTTATCAACTCTATTGTGAAATATATATATATTTGGTATTTAAGGTTTTTAATACATAAGCAGACCGTGTTTGGTGCTATTCTAAACCACTATTTGCAGATTTCCGGTTCCATCGGCAAGCAAATCGCAACGTGCGTTTGCAAGTTATGGATCATAGAGAGATAGGCATTGAAATGTACTCTGTAATGTCATGTTTATTAGCCAGTTTAGACTTGTTCTTCGGTGGGAAAACGGACACAAAGAGCCGTTGGAGGATGAACTATTACAATACACACTGACCTATGAACTGTATCGTAACAGATAAACCAGGAGGAAGAACCAATGGGATTATGTCAACTAGTTCTATTGTATTGCCTATCTCTGTAAGGGTATATATGCAAGCACTCTAGATCTGGTAGTTAGTCATCTTTTTCTTTCTGTTGGCGGAGGTTTCACATTTGATGCTGGGAAATCTGGATCCAGAGCGACGCGTATGTATCGACTGTACCATGTATATGTATAATCTTTTTGCGCTAAATTGTGTTCAGATCAAGGCGTGTAACTGAATTCTTTTTATATAATAAGTTTTTGTGCTTTGGAACCACATTCAAAGTCTGGAAAGCAATTATTGCTTGTGTGGCTTGCAACGCTAAATAGCGACTTTAGGGTATAAAGATTAATAGGAATTCATATTTTATAGTGGATCTGTTGCTGACGTGCACTAAAGGCCATTGAAACAATATTCTATTTACCAGGAGTTAGTGAATTAGGGATGTCACCAACATCGGTTACATTTATAGGCTGCATTATCAGACATATCAGTTTGACCCGAGTAGATTTGCTGTTAATAGTTCCATGCATGGCAAAGTCACTTAAAGCGGGCTCCCCTGTGCCCTGACCAGGCCACGCAGCTTTCTCTAACTCTGACGCCTCTTACCCTCACACAGGATCCGCAGTAGTTTGCGTTTACACGATCATCTGTATCTTAAAATGAGAGAACAGAGACAAATTATCCCGTGTTATCCAAGGATTCCAAGCACGTTAAAATACACCAGAAGACACTTCTTCCAAAATCACAGAGGAAGCTCATAGAGTAACTATTACAGCAGCCGTTCTCAAATTACTTTGCTCTGGGACCCACTCTGACAAAATGTGTTTTTTTGTTGTTGTTTTTTTAACAGGACTCCACTGAGTTACTGCAGAACAGTGCTGCTAGAGAAATCCTTCTGACATACCCTGACATGGCATCAGACATCCCCACGCACCCCTGACATGGCATCAAACATCCCCACGCACCCCTGACATGGCATCAGACATCCCCACGCACCCCTGACATGGCATCAGACATCCCCACGCACCCCTGACATGGCATCAGACATCCCCACGCACCCCTGACATGGCATCAAACATCCCCACGCACCCCTGACATGGCATCAGACATCCCCACGCACCCCTGACATGGCATCAGACATCCCCACGCACCCCTGACATGGCATCAGACATCCCCACGCACCCCTGACATGGCATCAGACATCCCCACGCACCCCTGACATGGCATCAGACATCCCCACGCACCCCTGACATGGCATCAGACATCCCCACGTACCCCTGACATGGCATCAGACATCCCCACTTACCCCTCCCCTAATTATATATATTAACCTTTTTGCCTTCTGAAGAAACCGCTTTTTAACAGTGGAGAAACTAGTCAAGGATTAAAGGAAACTCTGCCTATTTGTTATTACCTACAGGAACTTTTACAGTCGTCTACTATACCCTTTGTGCTACCAGCCGGAGAAGCATGACCACCTGTATACTCCCTCCTAGAGACTGCATCTGCCGGACATAGTCAGTCTGCCTCACACTATCAAACCAATGGGGAGAAATTAACCCACACTGACTACTATGTACTAAGAAAAGGGAAGATTGGAATGAGAGAGCTGAAAGTTCTCCTCACTAAAACTTAGGGCCCGCTATTTGTGGCCACTCGCTCTCAAAAAGGGTCCGTCTATACAAAACATGCGCTCGCTCTTTGCGGTGTAAAGACGCCTCTATGTTTTAGCGGGCGAGGGCTTATTGCGCTCGTAAATGTTTAAAGACACCCCCTTGCCACTCGCAACAAACGTCATCTCAGGGAAATGTAGGATTAATCAGGACATCGGGAGCCATCGGAGCTGCTCGCAGCACTTAAGGTAGACCTAGGATCCCGCAAGCAGTGCGAGCAGTTCATGGAAAATTCATCCAAGTCACATGTTCAATGACGCTACTTTGCTAATTATGCACACCCATTAAACTCCGTTCTGACGGACGGGCACGGCTGCATTCGCACACCCACTCCACCATGCATAAGCACCTTCTGCTGTTACCACCCACAAACGGCACTGTCACTCAAAGTAGCGGCCAGGCTGTGTACTACGAGCGGACGATTTCACATCGCAGAGCTTGTTAGCGCATGTGCACTGCATATTATACGCAGTTGTGCGCCCATCGCACAGAGCGAGCGAGCGCAGCTTAGCGTCTGGGTCTGAATCAGGCCCACACTTCTTACACACTGCGAAACGTTATGGGCATTTGAGTCTGATATTACATCTCCCCAAAAGGAGGTTGAGTCAGGTGCTTTATTTGGCATTTGCTTGGAGACAAGGGTTACAGACGATCAGCTGTTGAACTAGAATTAAACAAGGATACTGAATAGCTGCCCTGAATTGGGCTTTTATAAGGAAGACTTTTTCTTCTTTTTTCACTACAGCATCCTATATAGGAGCGACAGAAAAGTGATAACCGATTGCAGCAGACTGTATGTTTGTGCTAATTTACATTGCAAAGTATTTTTAAATGTTGATGTATTAATACACATTCTTATTAAATTGATGAAAGGATTCATGTGCACTCCTTGTTATTAAAAAAAAATTTATTTATAGAACAATATATAAACCTGGTTATACTCCATAACACTTAGGAGTATATTTACTAAAGTGCAGGTTTTTAGAAGTGGAGATGTTGCCCATAGCAACCAATCAGATTCTAGCTATTATCCACTAGAAGGTGCTAGAAAAATTATAAATAGAATCTGATTGGAGATGTTGCTCATAGCAACCACTTTTAAAAACCCACACTTTAGTAAATATACCCGTTACTGTTTTGGCTGGACTTGGACATCTGCTACTGAAGTCTACACAGAGGTGGGAAGGCACAATTTCCTCCTCCGGCCTTGGACGCTGGAGCTGGACATAGATGCGTCAGGAGTCCACTGCTGGAGCCCCCGTATTGAGGTAGCGGAGCATAACTTTAATCCACCTGCAGCCCTTCTGGATGTGCCTTCCCTGTGACCTCCCCACGCTGTGCTGAGGAGGAAGTCACGGTGCGCAGGGCCGTCTGACTACTTCCTCTTTCCCAACGTGCAGCGTGTCTCTGCCATCCGGGAGCCAGACTGTGCGACCCCATCTGAAGATGGTCGTAACCCCCAATTTGATAATGGCTGCATAAGAAGATTGATTATCAGCCTGTATAGCAGGTGAGGCCCAGTCGATGTTAGCTGTAATGCGAGACCCAGCAACCAACCACCTGTGATTCCAGCTACTGAAATGTACAACTGAGAATACAGAATGGACTTAGAACACCAAGGGGGAGATGTAGCAAATAGTGTAAACACTGGACAAGTTGCCCATATCAACCAATCAACTTTGAAGTATAATCTATCAAGTACATTCTATAAAATGATAGGTTGAAGCTGATTGGTTGTTACTGGCAACTTCTGCAACCTTTACACTGTTTGATACATCTCCCCCCAAATCTCAGACTTAACAATCAAACACCAAAAATACTCCAAGCACAGACCATATATGAAGCTAGCTGTGATGCCCAGTGTTACCTGGATTTTATTTATCTTTCTCCACCTCCCTCTTTCTCTCAAGCTCTCTTCTCCCTCCCCATTCGCTCTCCCTCCCTTCCCCCTTTTCTCTTTCTTATCCATCACAACATATTCTACACACCTCTCCTTCTCCCTTCCCTCAATGTCTCTCTCTCTCTCTCTCTCTCTCTATCACCCGTGTAGACCTGACACTGGTGGGAGGGTGCAGAGTTCAGAGCAACTGTCATTACATTATAACGTGGTGACATTTTTATCAGCAGTCGATTTTATTATATTGATCCCTGGCACATAGGGGCCAACTTGACCCAGCCCCTCACTTCTAAAAGGTGCAAGACTTCTCAGTGAAACCAAATCGGTATTATCAGATGGAGGATGACTGACTCTATTCTGGCTCGGAAGATTAGAGCTAGAAACAGGATTCAGTGATGCAACCACGCCAGGCGGGGCTTTCCCTGACACGGTCGCATCTGATGCGATTATGTCATAAAAGCCTGCCAGCGGCAGAGTGTTTGTACTTTATTTACCTGGGGAAGAGATGGCACCAGGATGCACTAAGGAAAGAAGGCAAGCCGGCAGAGGCAGCTTGTGATGCTCTGGACACTGTTCTGCTGGGAAACCTTGGGTCCTGGCATTCATGTGGATGTTACTGTGACACGTACCACCTACCTAAACATTTTTGCAGACCAAGTACACCCCCTCATGGCAACGGTATTCCCTGATGGCGGTGACCTCTTTCAGTAAGGAAATGCACCCTGCCACACTGCAAACATTGCTCAGGAATGGTTTGAGGAACATGACAGAGTTCAAAGTGCTGACTTGGTCTCCAAAATCCCCAGATCTCAATACGATCGAGCATGTGTGGGATGTGCTGGCAAAACAAGTCCGAGCCATGGAGGCACCAACTCACACCTTACAGGACTTAAAGGATCTGCTGCTAATGTCTTGGTGCCAGATACCACGGGACACCAGGAGAGATCTTGTGGAGTCCACGCCTCGACAGGTTAGATCTGTTTTGGTGGCACAACGGTGGCCTACACAATACTAGGCAGGTGGTTTTAATATCATGGTTGATCGCTAAATTGCAAATAAATCAACACTACGATCGAAAATTAAACTTGGCACATGTGCTGTGAGACTCAGACGCATGTGCAGATTCCCGGTAATCCAACTGCATAAACATGGTCATTGCGTTCAGCTCTGAATCAGGCCCTAGTGTCCACTTTCTTCTGTGGAAATTGTTAAATTGGTGGAAAAGTGTCCAATTTGTGTGCAATATTCACAGCTGGACATGCTCAGAGAATAGATGTAATGCAGGTTGCTCACAGGCAATTGGAAGTTATGTACAGGAGACTGTAGGGCAGGGGTCTTCAACCTTGTCCCTCCAGCTGCTGTGAAACTACACATCCCAGCATGCACTGCCATAGTTTTAGCATGCTGTTATATAAAAAAGGTGGCAGTGCATGCTGGGATGTATAGTTCCACAGCAGCTGGAGGGCCAAGGTTGAAGACCCCTGCTGTAGGGGATGTAGTTATGAGACCTCTCAATACTGACATCCGAATCCCGAGAAGGGACTTAAAATAGGCGCTGAAATACCAACGCCTATCTTAATCCCGATGCCGGAATGCCGAAGGACGCCAAGCCGAACGAGGTAAGTCCGGGACGCCCTTAGCGTTAGCCGCAGGAGGGGGTGTAGCTTTGGTGGAGCGTAGCGGGGTTAGGTTTAGGTTTGGGGGAAGGAGGTTAGGCACCCCTAGGGGGAAGGGTTAGGCACCCCCAGGGAGAGGTTAGGGTTAGGCACCCCCCACGGGAGGGTTAGTTTAGGGTGCGGTAAGGGGGTTAGGGTTAGGCACCCCCGGGGGGGGGGGGGGGGGAGGTTAGGGTTAGGCACTAGGGTTGGAGGTTAGGGATAGGCAGGAGAGGGATAGGGAGGGTTAGGGGTGGGGTACTTACCTGCCCTGTCGGGATCTGCTCCCTTCGGGCTGCTGGCGTCGGGATGTGAACCAGCAGCTATTCAGCTACCGGGACTTCATACCCATTCTGACTGTAGCTGGACCACATACATGCATATTGAGTAGAAGAGTCAGTCCACTGGGAAAGGCCCAAGAGAAGAGGGTATTGCACAACACGGGACCAATCAGGCCCAGCAAACACCACAGAGAACATCTGGGTAAATAACATTTATCTTACCTACTGTACAAGTTTGCTTTATCGTGTCTGGTAGCCCCTGATGCTGATGTAAATGTGAGGTGGAGAGACAGTGAGATGAAAATGTTAAAGAGATCAGCTGGTCAGAACTCTGAATTTACCCTATTATCAGATCATTATGACAATACACCAGATTTCCTGTGAACACCCTCCCTAAAGATTCATTAGATCATCTCTACCAACATATTAAGAACACCCCCCCGACCGATTTTAAAATCAACAGACTGTGCCCATTTAACCCTTGTGATCTCATACACAAGTTATGTACTCAGGCCCTGACTCAGAGCGCTCGCTCTGAATCAGGGCAGTTTTTTCTTTTTTGTGGAGCCGGCCACCTGGCCGCTCGCTAAGCTGTGGGTGTCCACCCACAGCTTTTGCGAGCGGGCAAGTGATGGTTGCGACTATCGGGCTTGCGACGAGACCCTTGAGGTAGGGTCTCGTTCCCGCAAGCCCCAGTGAGCTTCTTGCTCTAATAGAGCTGGAAGCTCACTACTGACATCACTCGTGATGTCAGTAGGGCCGCCCTCAAACGGCAGGCGTTAATTCGGGAACGACTCCGTTTGGCCAGCCACCCCCCCTCCCCGCCTACAAAACGGGGCGAGCTGTCGATCAACATCGACAGCCACCCCATTTTGTTGCCGGCCCCGGAGCGAGTGATTTCTAGCTCAGGCTGCCCGGCCATCGGCTCGCTTGCGAGCGGGTCTGAATCAGGCCCTCATTCCATAAATCGAGACCTGCGGACCTTATGACTGACTAAAGGAGGGCCACAAATTCTGTTGGCTTAATCAAGTGCCCTAGAGCGCTTCAGTTTTTCTAATGCATTATAGTGTTTACACATTTCAATTTGTACAACATAGGCTAAAGTGTATTTTAACACTGGGATTTCTGGGATTTGCATGCACTTTATGTAATGCACCTGGAGACAGAATTCTGCCCTCCGATTCACCACCATCCTGGCATAATCCACAGGAGAAACCCATTTACAAGTAAACTGATTATAAAACCTTGGAAACCAGATGTAATAATTATCTGCATTGTCCAGAGACAAGGCCACCTGTTGACTGATGAAGTAATAAGAGGTCAATGTCTATATTAAATGGCAAGAAAAACACAAGACACAGCATTTTCAGCTTCCCTGCATGACAATAAAACAATAAACACTCATGGTCTCCGCAGCGGAGGGCAGTCAATCTGTGACGGAAGACACAGTCACTGTCCTCGGCACTCTCACAAAACACCTCTATTTTGGGAAATGGACCCCAGCTCCACCCAGGAACGCCTGCAGCTTGTCAATCAGGATGCGGAGTCCAGGGCACTGCGAGCAATGTCGCAGGACGAGATCTGCACATGGGCAAGTGTGGCTTTTGCGCTTATCTCAAACCGTCAGAGGTGTACGTGAACATCGGATATCCATATAGATCTTATATTCCCATAAATGTATATGTGCATATAGGACAGTCTTATGCAACCCAGGGCTCTTAAGCTGTTGTATAAATGCATGTCCCAGCTTTTGGTTGTTAGTGCAAGCTGGTACTTGTAGTCCCTCAGCAACTTGAAAGCCACAGATGTCCTAGCTGCAGTTTAGATTTTAACTGTTGTAAAGTTGAGACATGTAAGCAACACATGGTAACCAATACATAAGTACATTATGGTTGAAGACCTCTGTCTGGATTATAGTCTAAGGGGGGAATTCAATTAGCTCCGATAAGTTAACGGGGGTGAAAAAGAAAGGTAGCCCTGGACAATAGCTATTCAATTAGACTCCCTTTTTCACCCGATACTTTGTCAACTCCTATTAAATTGACATGTTAACGGGCATTAATACACAGAATCCGTGAAAAGTTTACAGATTCGTGGGTTAACAGGGTCGTGGCACCCATTAACCAATGAGTTATCGGGGATTTATTTTTTCACTTACAGTGAAATGGTGAAAAAAATCCCCAATAAGCGCTGTGGGTGGCTTTAGGGGATCAATTAGCCTGTGGTAAATAACTGAGGCTAATTGAACTCCCCCTTATACATTTCATTAGACCCATCTATTAAAGCCAGTCTGGGTTCAGGGCCAAACACAGTAACACGTAGTTATATTCTCACTCGTTCTAATCACAAGGCAAATCAGAAATTTGGATTATTAGACAAAAAAAAAAAAAAAAGGCAAAGCAATTTCAAGGAGTCCCCTGATTCGCTGATGCAGGAAACCAGTGACAACTCAGATATTTATCACTTGGCAACACTCAGACATAGCAGTTGATAATAAATGATGAGATAATGGCAGATACGGCATAGATATGTCTCCATATACATAATAATAATACATTTTTCCATCACAATAAATCAATTCGAATCAGAATGCCAAGTGGCTTATAGTTATTATTATAACTATAGTGGGTGAAAGTTAATAACACAGGATCGCAGACACGCCACTGGCTGTCAGGAAGAATCAGATGTCTGCAATTCTGAATATACTGTCAGCGAAATCCCATTTTTGTTGTGAAGTAGAGAGAGAGAAAAAAAAACTTGTTTGAACAGGTGAATCCGCAAAGGTGTCTGTATGAGAGAAGGCAGCATCAGACGCACCAAGGCTAGAATAGGGGGATAGAGCATACTAAGGGACTTTGGGGATTGCAGATTTCACTGTCTATGGGCTGCAGAAATGTCATCTGTTTTTCTTCCATATACATTTAAATCCGCCTTATAACATCGCACAGCATCGCCGCCTGCTTTCCAAATCACTCTATGGAGATACATGGGCATTAGAATTAATTCAAAATGTCCACACATACAAATACTGCCAAATCCATCAATCACAGCCTACAAACTGGGCTCATTCAGAAACTTAGCAATTCCTCTCTATGCAGTGGGAGATGGCAGGGGCTGACATACACAACGTAGCCATGCTGTGTCAACACCACATCTTACCTGATTATATATATATATATATATATATATATATATATATAGAAAAAAAAATAGCTCAAGTTTTGAAGTGCTGTAAGTTTCAGGCCTGATATTAACATCCCCCTCCCCAATGTATATTATGCACATGGGTTTTGCACAGATCATAGGTGGCACGCAGCATGGAGGGAGATATAGAGGCAATACAATACAGATATACACACATACCTGCTCCTTGGATGTGCAGGGCTGAGATGCTGGCTGGCTGTCTGATGGATGGATGTGTCAGCCCATTTCCCGGCTCACAGCCCTGTTACACTGTTGCTTCCATCTCCTCCTCTGCAGTCGGTAAGGGGAAGGCTGGCTGTGGAGGATGGAGGGATCAGGCAGTGCACTGGCAGCAGATCCCCGGGATCCACTCTCCCACCCAGACACAGACACAGCTCTCTCCTGCTCCCAGCCCGGCCCCGGTGACAGGCTGCACAGCTCTCCGCTGGGTCCTACACTCCACCTCTTACATACATGGACGCCCTGAGCATCTGCATGGCTGGTGACAGCCTCCTGCAGTATGTACAGTGGTACCCTCCCTCATATCCTCACTGAGGGGACAAGTGCTTATAACCAATGTCTGCTGCTCTTAGTAGTCTATGTGCTCTAAACATACCTGCACTCACTCTCTTCCATATATTCATAGCTGAGTAAGTAAGCTAGATGAGACATGCACTCTGCTTATACTGATCAGTACAATGATATATACAGGCAGTGTCTACACCAGGGGTTTCCAACCACGGTACTCAAGGCACACAAACAGTCCAGGTTTTAAGGATAGTCAAACTTGAGCACAGGTGTCTTAATTAGTAGCTCAGTTATTTTAATTTTTACCATCTATGCTCAAGCATGGATATCCTTAAAACCTGAACTGTTGGAGTGCCTTGAGGACCGAGGTTGGGAAACACTGGTCTACTCTACACAGAGGTCCCCAAACTCGGTCCTCAAGGCATCCTAACGGTCCAGGTTTTCAGGATAACCATGCTTAGGCACAGGTGACTTAATTAGTACCTTAGTCAAATTGATTTAACCAATTTAACCATCTGTGCTCAACCATGGATAGCCTTCAAACCTGAGCTGTTAAGGTGCCTTAAGGACCGAGTTTGAGAACCTCTGGTCTATGAGGTGCACATGATTGTATATCAAGGTGACAAGATTTGTAGGAATATTTTTTGGGACCTTTGTACAAATATAAATATAATAACCAGATTCCCAATTCATTATAATTTATAGTAAAATAATATCCAAAATGACTAATATACTTTACAGTAGTGCTACAGTAAATAAATTTAAATGAATAAGAGCCTAACTACTGTACCATTATACACCTCACCAAGGACAAGAAAAAGTAATAGTTTTTGTGATATTTATTAAAAAAACAAATAACAATTTTAAAAAATTACCCTCTACCACATCCCCAGGCCTGTTTCCATCATTATTAGCAAATATTTGGCTTTCAGTACCATTATTAAAAGGCAAAAAATGATGCAAAGCATTTTCTTCTTAAAAAACAAACAAACATTTGATATATATTATTTTATAATCTGTTTTAAACATGAAGCATACCTTGTCACTGTCCAGATTTAGGTTGGGGTCGTGGAACAGTCCTGATAAGAAAGGTCCTCCTGTCCCACCAGTGGACACCTTAGTCCAGTGGATCGGAAAACCTGGCAGTACGATCCGTTGACTGCAGCTCTGCAAAGCTGTGAAGAAGTGCCTCAGGCACCTACACTGGTTCATGGGGCAATACATTTGTTTATTTCAGGGGAAGGAGGAGGGAAAGGGGTGGCCTGGCCCTTCAGAAGCAACAGAGATATGGCCATGCTTACATCATCGCACCAAGAGGAGGGGAATTATAGAGGCCCAGGCCACTGTAGCGTCCCCTTCCCCCCCCCAGCGATGCTGTGGCCATGGTTCCCGATGCACTGACCAAAGTATTGTATATAATGAGATGGTGTAGCCGTGCCCCCTCCATTGTCTGGGACCACCCACCCTGCCCATCATGGCAATGCCACATTCCCTGTGTGACACCCCCTTTCACAGGGGATCCGGTCTAAATATCTAAAGTAAAAAGGTAGACAATCTCTAGATAGACACCAGATGACAAGGGACAAGAGGTCGACACACTAAAGGTCGACATGTAAGACGGTCGACGGGTACAAGTGGTCGACATGGTCAAATGTCGACACAAACCTGGTTTCTTTTATTTTAGGGTCAGGGTTAGGTTTTGGGTTAGGCACTTACCGGAGGGTTAGATATAGGCACTTAACCCGACGGTTAGGGTTAGGCACTTACCCTGTCGGTTAAGGTTAGGCACCAGGAGGAAGGGTTAGGGTTAGGCACTTATCAGAGGGTTAGGGTCAAACACTAGAAGGGACGGTTAGGGTCAGGGACCTACCCCGATGGTTAGAGTTAGGCACCAGGAGGGAGGGTTAGGCAGGGCTGTAACTAGGGTAGTGTGACCAGTGCCATGGCACAGGGCACCGCAGGGCAGGGGGCACTGTTTGGGCATGTCAATTTTTCTGTTTATTATCATTCTTACTTGTAGCTTCCTCTTCTTTTATCCCCAGCATCTCCTGGCCTCTCCTAGCTCTTCCCTGGACCTTCCCCATGAGGCCATGGCCCTTTTTCAGGTGCACTATCTTATGTAAAGGAAAAATAAAAAGTGTAGCACTGGTAGACAACAATAATAAAATTTAATAAAACACAATTATACATACATGCACATAAACATATAACATAGAAATTGATGAACCTGATGAGTATCTTATATGATTATGCAAGTAAATGTTCCTTCAATGTGATTTCCCTGACACGTGTCAGATAATTGGAACAATAAATGAAAATGGATAAGGATCTCATCCAAGTTGAACAAGATCTGCAATGTCCAATCCACTTGACAAAAAGGAGAAGTATTCCGATAATTAGCTGCTTATGTGACACAGAAGTTTGGAACATAAAGATGGATGAGGTGCGTGATGGATGAGGTGTGGGCCCAAGGGCCCGAAACGCCCCCTGCAGCAGTGACCAGTTGGTAAATTTGTGATATTTTTCCTGTTGGGGCCCCAGTGCATTGCTTTGCCCAGGGCCCACAGTGCTGTTAAGACAACCCAAAAAACACGTGTGTCGACCATTTTTATGCGTCGACCATTTTTATGTCGACATTTTGTACCTGTCGACGTTCTGACATGTTGACCTTTAGTTTGTCGACCTTTTGTCCCTGTCGACCTATTGACTGTCTAACATCTGGGGGTAAATTTACTAAAGTGAGAGTTTTTAGAAGTGATCTTTAAAGTGATGTTGCCCATAGCAACCAATCAGATTCTACTTAACATTTAACTAGCACCTTCTAGAAGATAATAGCTAGAATCTGATTGGTTGCTATGGGCAACATCTCTTTTAAAACGCACTTCAAAAAACTCTCACTTTAGTAAATTTACCCCCTGGCGTCTATCTAGCTTTTTACTGTAGATCTTTCAATCCACATCCTTTCACAGGATGCCCTAATATCAAATGCTCCAAATTTGGGAGTTAAAACTGAAAGGACTACATAAAGGCTGATGCTGAGCTAGGCACGAAGTGACTGTGTTTGCGTTACTAACTTACGCTACTGCCAGTTTCCATAGGGCTACTGTGGGGGTCCGTGTAACTTCAAGCGGGATGGGGATGGAAGCCCACTATTTTTCCATCCACAGCTGCGACTGTCACCATTAGTATGGGCACGTGCAATAGCCGTATTGGGTACGGGATCCCGGAGGTCGAGATGACAGAATTTCATAAGTATCCCAACCCCTCTAACCCATCTTTCCCACAGCCTAACCCTCCCCCCTCCCTGCAGCCTAATCATAATCCCCCCACCACAGCCTAACCCTAAACTTAACCCTAATACTGTTGGGATATCAGCGGTCGGGATTCTGGAGCTGGGATACTAACCGCCGGCATTCTGCCCGCCGGCATGCTGACTATGTCCCCACCAGCCCCATGCTGGGTGTGAGAGATCCGTCTGAAACAGGCTACACTTATCCGTACGCCCGTACCAGAATAGCTCAGAACTAAATCTACACACCCACAGTACCCCCATGACCCTCCCACAATACCGAACAGCTTCCGAGCGATTGCACTGTCACCGCCAAGGTCCCGAATCAAAAGGTCCACTTCACAGAAAGACAGATCCTGCAAAGAATCAGACGTAGATAGGGAAAATGTGTCAGTTCTCATCTGCTGTATGCTAAACGCGATTTGCGTCCGTGCAGAAAGATCTGTCTGATCAGAATCAGCCTAATTGTGGCAGGCCCATTTTGGAGGGTAATTCCACCCAAAATACAACTTTGATCCCACAAGTTTAATGATGACATCACAGGTTTAGGGGGTGGGACCGTCACAGGGTGGCATAGATGTAATACCCCGAAAATGAGAGAATAAAAATGTTAAGGTACGGGAGAATGCTGGAGTTACCTCAGTGATGGATCAGTCTTCTAAAGGGCGGCATCCACTAGACGATTTTAGCAGGAGATTGAACGATAACGATATCGTTATCGTTCAATCATTTAAAAATCGTTTAAAATTGTTTGCAAATCGTGCAGTAATTGTTTCTAACGATGTACGATGCGCGCTCCCGCTGGTCGTTTGATCATCTCCTCCATCGACTGAACATGCAGGTCAATTTCACTTGATTGCTTACAAATCGTTTACACATCGTTCACACTGAACGATCAAACGATGAACCACTATAGCTGAAAGCTCTCAATCACAGATTGAAACAACATAGTTTATCGTTAGATCTTTTGCAAATCGTTTGCAAATAGTTCAAAGTGGAAGATCAAATTTCAAGGGAAACTTCAAGGGAAAATCATTAAGAGGTTGGACAGGGAGTAGATCATCTAGTGGATGTGCCCCATTAGTTAATCTTTTGGTGCAACTCTCAACTCATATGTCAGACACAAACAGAATTGCAGCAAAAATGTATTCTAATAATTCTTGCATTTATTAATAATAACACCAAACGGTGACTGGAATGAGTCAGTTTGACTTAAATGAATCATTGAAGTAATTCACACATAACGTTCAATACAAGTATAAATATGCACAACCTCAACTTTAATAATGAATTATCTGGTTCTGCACAATGGCCCTCATTCAGAGCCGCTCGTTAGCGGCAGTACGCTCGTTCCGAGCGATGTTTGCACATCTGCGCATGCGTACGCTTTTTAGTACGCATGCGCGAACCAGTCAGTGCGGCCGAAAATCGTTTGTACGCTATATAGCGAGTGCCTGCTATTCTGAGTGACAGAATGAGGCGTATGTGGGTGGTAACAGGGGAAGGTGCTTGAAAATGGGGAGTGGAGATCCGAACGCAGGCGTGCTTAAAGGTCAAAACGGGCGTTTTATGGGTGTGTATATTTAAAACAGCAGCGTCAATGACCACGTCACTGGGTTATTTTACAGCCAGAACTGCTCGCAAATTTGTGGTAGCAAACACCAACCACAAGAATAGCGAGCAGTTCATACGCTGGTCGATGTACTCGATTAATCTAATAAATAGCGGACATGACGTAGGATGCGAGCGGCCAGGGGGCGTTTTTAACAAATAAACGAGCGTATGTTTTGCTCGTTCGTTCAGACTTAGAGGTGTGAACAGACTGCAATGTGCGTACGGATCATTTGAATAGACACCCCTTGTTTTTAAACGAACGACCGCAAATAGCGAACGGCTCTGAATGAGGGCCAATGAGTCTAAAATAACAATATTACTACAGACTTAGCTAACACTGACTATAATACCTGCAGTTCTAGGTCGCATTTGAGTTCCTGTGTGTACACGTTGGGGCCCATAATCGCATGCATGCACAAAATTAGTTTTTACTTAAACAGTATTGTTGCAGCGCTGTTGGTGAGATAATAGCTGTTATATCCATGCCACAGAGCGACTGCTTGTGTGTGCAATAAATGTCTGTCACAAAATCTGAGGCAGGATCTTAGGATGCAGCTTACCCTCCGGAAGGTAGACACAGCTTACTGGAACTTTGTGTTAATAACATGGAAATAGACTGTGGCACTACAAGTCCCAGCCACTCTTTTGCTGTAGCTTGTTTCCTCTGCTTCTGTGCAGGAGCCACCATCTCAGCACACGCCCCCTCATGTGTAATGGCCACGCCCTCTCCCAGCACACGCCCCCTCATGTGTAATGGCCACGCCCTCTCCCAGCACACGCCCCCTCATGTGTAACGGCCACCTCTCCCAGCACACGCCCCTTCATGTGTAACGGCCACGCCCTCTCCCAGCTCCTCCTCCAACTGCCATTTCAGCCTGCTGCCCATCACTCTGCTCTCTCCAACTGTTGTTTTTCTTTTTAAATCAACTTTATTAAAAATGTCACTGACTTTCACTCCCTTTTCCAAAATGGCCAATTAAATATCATCTCTTATGAGATGGCCGTTGTCAGAAACACTTGTAAAATAATAGTCTACAATGGCTGGGTATTATCTGTGGCTGGGACAGGTCTTTAAGTGATACCACATACTGTACCTGCAGGGTATCACATGCTTCCCCTCCAAAAAATGCGTGTCCTCACGCACTACATTTTCCACAAAGTCTCTAGTCCAACTGCCATTGACTTAAACTAAACATGAAACTTTAAACAAGTATAACAGAACAAATATATGAACATTTGCTTTGTTCTACTTCCTTTATCTAACTCTGGTTGGCCTCTGTGAGTATGACTCTGGAGAAGATGGTGGTTTAAGCATACTTTGCAGATTTAGGTGCACAGATTTGCCTGGCTGCTCTACCTCTTGGCTAACCACCTCTTCCATTGCTTTCATTTGCTTTGGAACACTGGGGCACTGCAGCCTGTGTCTGTACAGTTTCCTCCTGTGGCATGAGGTATAGCAACATGTCTTGCAGAACCACTGAGAATGGTAGCTTATATGGCATCTAGGTTGAACTCGGTCAGCTGAAGATTTGCTACCCTGGACCGGAACACCACCAGGACCAGTCACATTGGCAGCTTCCATACCTTTTTCCCCCTTCACCACATTGAACTCAACAATCTCTCCATATCCCAAGCTACGGAGATACTTTCTGGGATTGTTCTTTTTAATGGCAGTATAATGTACAAACACATCTTTCTTGGTGTCATCCCGATTTATGAAGCCATAGCCGTGTTGCACATGAAACCAAATGACTTTCCCCAAAACTTTTCTTGTGCTGACTTCAGGCACTTGGTCTGTTGCTAGTGTGATAACTGCTTTAATTTGATTCTGGACTACAGGATGAGGGTCCACATCTTTGGGCTGTCCTTCTTCTAATGATCTCTGCATTTAAAGACTCCAACTGATCGCAAGTATTTTCCATATGGCCACTTCTATTGCAATGCCTACATATAGACCGGCCATGTTCTGAGAGGCTTCTTCTGGTGCTCTGTGGGTAGTTCCACCTAGAATCATCTTGCTGCCATCTCTTGAAGTGCCAGTCTGTCTCTTCTCGGAACTTGGCTAGTTGCTTCATGCAATTCTGCAACTCACTGCACATTTCAGTTATTCCATGGGTCACTACAGCGATTTTCTCTTTTATAGCACTGAGTGGATCAGTCCTAGGGGCCTGTGCACCTAGTACGACAACTTCTTTTAGTGTGTGCGGTGCCATGGTTCCCTGCTGCATGGTCTTGGGAGGGTATTTATTTTTTAGGTACCCTGGCATCTCAGGAAAAAATAATTCCTGGTCCTGCAATCTCCCTACCACTTTAATGGCAGCTTCTTTAAAGCTTAAGAATGAGCTATTTTAAACTGTAGCTGAAGTAGGCGTAACTGCGCCTTCACAATCTCAATGTGGGATCCCTCTAGAAACTGATGAATCAATATCTCATCTGTTGGCCTGACTTCTGTTGGATCAAATTTCTGTAGGGCTCGAAGTGCCTCCTGTAGACTGAGTACAAAGTCACGCAGAGTCTCCCCAGGCTGCTGTTTTCTTGTGTAAAAGTCCATCTTAAGCTCAGACAACGTTCTTGTGTTAAATGTGGCAGCTAGTCTTTTCAGGATAAGGCCTACGGTTTTTCTTTCTTCCACCGGCCATGAAGTCACTTCTCTCATGGCTGTGCGTTTCAGCTGCCCTATCAGGATCTCCACTTTCTGTGAATCACTCAGCGGGCATAAGCGGAACATAGATTGGAGCTTTGCCTTGAATTCTTTGAATACACTGGTACCGGGAGTATGTTGCTCCCCAGAATAAGTCGGCAGCCATGGAGCCCCAAAGTAATACGGCATAGTTATTGGTGAAACGCTAGCCATGGAAGAAGTTCCTTGCCTGGGTTCATCTTCTTGTCCATCTGACATGGTAAAGGTTTGTTGTTTTGATTGTGACAACTTGCTTTTTCTTGTTGCGTAGAGAGAAGCCACCTACTTTTGACTCTGTGGTTGATCCTGTTCGTGGACGCCAAATGTAATACCCCGAAAATGAGAGAATAAAAATGTTTTGAGAATGCTGGAGTTACCTCAGTGGTGGATCAGTCTTCTTAGTTATTCCTTTGGTGCAACTCTCAACTCATACTGTATCTCAGACACAAACAGAATTGCAGCAAAAATGTATTCTAATAATTCTTGCATTTATTAATAATGACACCAAACGGTGACTGGAATGAGTCAGTTTGACTTAAATTAATCATTGAAGTAGTTCACACATAACGTTCAATACAAGTATAAATATGCACAACCTCAACTTTGATAATGAATTATCTGGTTCTGCACAATGAGTCTAAAATAACAATATTACTACAGACTTAGCTAACACTGGGCCTGATTCAGACCCACTCGCGAGTGGCTGTCCGCTCGCAAGTGGGTCGATGTTATGGACTGAGCATGCGCACGCGCGACGAGCGAAGGAAAGTCCTTCGCTCGTTGTGTCCGATCAAAGGGGGCGTGCTGTCAATGTTGATTGACAGCACGCCCCCTTTGGTGGGCGTGCCAGGGGCGTGCCTCCCTGACGGGGGCGTTCCCACGGGAACGCCTCCCGTCAAAAGCCGGCCCACTGACATCACTAGTGATGTCAGTGGGAGTGATTTTGGCTCTGATAGAGCCAAAATCACTCCGGAGCTTGCGGTTGAAAACCTCAACCGCAGTCTCCGGCTCGCAAATTCGATGGTCACGATGGTCTCGACCATCGCGACCATCACAATGCACGCTCGTATAGCCTGTGGGTGGTGACCCACAGCTATACGAGCGTCCAGGAGGACGCTCCATGAAAATGGAGCCCGGCCCTCATTCAGAGCGTGCGCTCTGCTCAGAGCGTACGGCTCTGAATGAGGGCCACTGACTATAATACCTGCAGTTCTAGGTCACATTTGAGTTCCTGTGTGTACACGTTGGGGCCCATAATCGCATGCATGCACAAAATTAGTTTTTACTTAAACAGTATTGTTGCAGCGCTGTTGGTGAGATAATAGCTGTTATATCCATGCCACAGAGCGACTGCTTGTGTGTGCAATAAATGTCTGTCACAAAATCTGAGGCAGGATCTTAGGATGCAGCTTCCCCTCCGGAAGGTAGACACAGCTTACTGGAACTTTGTGTTAATAACATGGAAATAGACTGTGGCACTACAAGTCCCAGCCACTCTTTTGCTGTAGCTTGTTTCCTCTGCTTCTGTGCAGGAGCCACCATCTCAGCACACGCCCCCTCATGTGTAATGGCCACGCCCTCTCCCAGCACACGCCCCCTCATGTGTAACGGCCACCTCTCCCAGCACACGCCCCTTCATGTGTAACGGCCACGCCCTCTCCCAGCTCCTCCTCCAACTGCCATTTCAGCCTGCTGCCCATCACTCTGCTCTCTCCAACTGTTGTTTTTCTTTTTAAATCAACTTTATTAAAAATGTCACTGACTTTCACTCCCTTTTCCAAAATGGCCAATTAAATATCATCTCTTATGAGATGGCCGTTGTCAGAAACACTTGTAAAATAATAGTCTACAATGGCTGGGTATTATCTGTGGCTGGGACAGGTCTTTAAGTGATACCACATACTGTACCTGCAGGGTATCACATGCTTCCCCTCCAAAAAATGCGTGTCCTCACGCACTACATTTTCCACAAAGTCTCTAGTCCAACTGCCATTGACTTAAACTAAACATGAAACTTTAAACAAGTATAACAGAACAAATATATGAACATTTGCTTTGTTCTACTTCCTTTATCTAACTCTGGTTGGCCTCTGTGAGTATGACTCTGGAGAAGATGGTGGTTTAAGCATACTTTGCAGATTTAGGTGCACAGATTTGCCTGGCTGCTCTACCTCTTGGCTAACCACCTCTTCCATTGCTTTCATTTGCTTTGGAACACTGGGGCACTGCAGCCTGTGTCTGTACAGTTTCCTCCTGTGGCATGAGGTATAGCAACATGTCTTGCAGAACCACTGAGAATGGTAGCTTATATGGCATCTAGGTTGAACTCGGTCAGCTGAAGATTTGCTACCCTGGACCGGAACACCACCAGGACCAGTCACATTGGCAGCTTCCATACCTTTTTCCCCCTTCACCACATTGAACTCAACAATCTCTCCATATCCCAAGCTACGGAGATACTTTCTGGGATTGTTCTTTTTAATGGCAGTATAATGTACAAACACATCTTTCTTGGTGTCATCCCGATTTATGAAGCCATAGCCGTGTTGCACATGAAACCAAATGACTTTCCCCAAAACTTTTCTTGTGCTGACTTCAGGCACTTGGTCTGTTGCTAGTGTGATAACTGCTTTAATTTGATTCTGGACTACAGGATGAGGGTCCACATCTTTGGGCTGTCCTTCTTCTAATGATCTCTGCATTTAAAGACTCCAACTGATTGCAAGTATTTTCCATATGGCCACTTCTATTGCAATGCCTACATATAGACCGGCCATGTTCTGAGAGGCTTCTTCTGGTGCTCTGTGGGTAGTTCCACCTAGAATCATCTTGCTGCCATCTCTTGAAGTGCCAGTCTGTCTCTTCTCGGAACTTGGCTAGTTGCTTCATGCAATTCTGCAACTCACTGCACATTTCAGTTATTCCATGGGTCACTACAGCGATTTTCTCTTTTATAGCACTGAGTGGATCAGTCCTAGGGGCCTGTGCACCTAGTACGACAACTTCTTTTAGTGTGTGCGGTGCCATGGTTCCCTGCTGCATGGTCTTGGGAGGGTATTTATTTTTTAGGTACCCTGGCATCTCAGGAAAAAATAATTCCTGGTCCTGCAATCTCCCTACCACTTTAATGGCAGCTTCTTTAAAGCTTAAGAATGAGCTATTTTAAACTGTAGCTGAAGTAGGCGTAACTGCGCCTTCACAATCTCAATGTGGGATCCCTCTAGAAACTGATGAATCAATATCTCATCTGTTGGCCTGACTTCTGTTGGATCAAATTTCTGTAGGGCTCGAAGTGCCTCCTGTAGACTGAGTACAAAGTCACGCAGAGTCTCCCCAGGCTGCTGTTTTCTTGTGTAAAAGTCCATCTTAAGCTCAGACAACGTTCTTGTGTTAAATGTGGCAGCTAGTCGTTTCAGGATAAGGCCTACGGTTTTTCTTTCTTCCACCGGCCATGAAGTCACTTCTCTCATGGCTGTGCGTTTCAGCTGCCCTATCAGGATCTCCACTTTCTGTGAATCACTCAGCGGGCATAAGCGGAACATAGATTGGAGCTTTGCCTTGAATTCTTTGAATACACTGGTACCGGGAGTATGTTGCTCCCCAGAATAAGTCGGCAGCCATGGAGCCCCAAAGTAATACGGCATAGTTATTGGTGAAACGCTAGCCATGGAAGAAGTTCCTTGCCTGGGTTCATCTTCTTGTCCATCTGACATGGTAAAGGTTTGTTGTTTTGATTGTGACAACTTGCTTTTTCTTGTTGCGTAGAGAGAAGCCACCTACTTTTGACTCTGTGGTTGATCCTGTTCGTGGACGCCAAATGTAATACCCCGAAAATGAGAGAATAAAAATGTTTTGAGAATGCTGGAGTTACCTCAGTGGTGGATCAGTCTTCTTAGTTATTCCTTTGGTGCAACTCTCAACTCATACTGTATCTCAGACACAAACAGAATTGCAGCAAAAATGTATTCTAATAATTCTTGCATTTATTAATAATGACACCAAACGGTGACTGGAATGAGTCAGTTTGACTTAAATTAATCATTGAAGTAGTTCACACATAACGTTCAATACAAGTATAAATATGCACAACCTCAACTTTGATAATGAATTATCTGGTTCTGCACAATGAGTCTAAAATAACAATATTACTACAGACTTAGCTAACACTGGGCCTGATTCAGACCCACTCGCGAGTGGCTGTCCGCTCGCAAGTGGGTCGATGTTATGGACTGAGCATGCGCACGCGCGACGAGCGAAGGAAAGTCCTTCGCTCGTTGTGTCCGATCAAAGGGGGCGTGCTGTCAATGTTGATTGACAGCACGCCCCCTTTGGTGGGCGTGCCAGGGGCGTGCCTCCCTGACGGGGGCGTTCCCACGGGAACGCCTCCCGTCAAAAGCCGGCCCACTGACATCACTAGTGATGTCAGTGGGAGTGATTTTGGCTCTGATAGAGCCAAAATCACTCCGGAGCTTGCGGTTGAAAACCTCAACCGCAGTCTCCGGCTCACAAATTCGATGGTCACGATGGTCTCGACCATCGCGACCATCACAATGCACGCTCGTATAGCCTGTGGGTGGTGACCCACAGCTATACGAGCGTCCAGGAGGACGCTCCATGAAAATGGAGCCCGGCCCTCATTCAGAGCGTGCGCTCTGCTCAGAGCGTACGGCTCTGAATGAGGGCCACTGACTATAATACCTGCAGTTCTAGGTCACATTTGAGTTCCTGTGTGTACACGTTGGGGCCCATAATCGCATGCATGCACAAAATTAGTTTTTACTTAAACAGTATTGTTGCAGCGCTGTTGGTGAGATAATAGCTGTTATATTCATGCCACAGAGCGACTGCTTGTGTGTGCAATAAATGTCTGTCACAAAATCTGAGGCAGGATCTTAGGATGCAGCTTCCCCTCCGGAAGGTAGACACAGCTTACTGGAACTTTGTGTTAATAACATGGAAATAGACTGTGGCACTACAAGTCCCAGCCACTCTTTTGCTGTAGCTTGTTTCCTCTGCTTCTGTGCAGGAGCCACCATCTCAGCACACGCCCCCTCATGTGTAATGGCCACGCCCTCTCCCAGCACACGCCCCCTCATGTGTAACGGCCACCTCTCCCAGCACACGCCCCTTCATGTGTAACGGCCACGCCCTCTCCCAGCTCCTCCTCCAACTGCCATTTCAGCCTGCTGCCCATCACTCTGCTCTCTCCAACTGTTGTTTTTCTTTTTAAATCAACTTTATTAAAAATGTCACTGACTTTCACTCCCTTTTCCAAAATGGCCAATTAAATATCATCTCTTATGAGATGGCCGTTGTCAGAAACACTTGTAAAATAATAGTCTACAATGGCTGGGTATTATCTGTGGCTGGGACAGGTCTTTAAGTGATACCACGTACCTTCAGGGTATCACATAGAGGCCTGGTACAGCACTGAGTGCACACTCACATGTTTCCATTGGAATGGGATTGTAATGCCGCTGGCCGTTTAGCCCGAAAGGATGAAATGCCGAAGTGGGGGAAAGTACAGCTAACCCTCCCCTTTCCCACTCCTAACCCTAACCCTCCCTTAGGGGTGCCTAACCCTAACCTCCCTACCTAGTGCCTAACCCTAACCTCCCCACCTAGTGCCTAACCCTAACCTCCCCACAGGGGTGCCTAAAGATAACTCCTCCTCCCAGCTCCCTAAACCTAACTCCAGGGGGTGGGGTGCCTAACCCTAACCTCCCCCCCGGTGTGCCTAACTCTAACCCCCCTTCCCCTAGCCTAACCCTAACCTTCCCCGGGAGGGGGTGCCTAACCCCAAGTCCCCCCTGGATTTTTTTAATCTTGTATTTGTCACTAACATGCTCGCTGGCGAGCGGCGGTCTTAGTGAAGCAGACAGCGATGTTTTTCTGCCAAATGAATAGGACAGGGCAGACTCCGGAGAGCTGGAGGGAGTGGGTGGAGAGTTGGAGGGAGGGAGCAGAGAGTAGGAGGCGGGGAATCAGAGGAAAGGGGCTGAGAGCGGGAGGGAAAGCGGTGGAGAAGAGATGCAGCAGTGCGTAGTGGGTAAGTGCATTGCCGCATGCTGCAGCCTCCCTGTCGGGTCCTTAACGCTTGTCAGCGCTAAATTGCAGCAGCAAAGACCTGGAGAATTTTTATAAGCACAGCGAACGGTAATATGAAAAAAAACAAAACACTCGTTAAATACCAAGCCAATGCATATTACATGGCCAGAAGTCAGGGCTGTCTTAACAGCAATGAGGGCCCTGGGCAAAGCAATGCTCTGGGGCCCCTACCCAGCCGTTCACGGGAACAAAATGTAAATGGTCAACAAAATTACACCTTTAGAGTTAGAAGTACTTTCAACAAAATCAGTTTAAATATATATATATATAACAAAAATTTAAATAATTGGCAAACCGTACAGTATGAAATAACCAGAGGAGTGGAGTTGCAGTCAAAATAATGCACAGTAATGTGTGAGGGTCTCTCCTCAAGAGCAGCTCTCATACACTCAGTATATAGTAATAGGAGATATATAATATTCAGTATGACACAATAATTATGCGCAGTACTACTACCTACAGTACTGTGTATATGCTGCCCAGAACAATATTATGACACAGCCACCATATAGTACAGAAGAGAGCTTCTTGTAGGAGATCATGTAACATCCATTCCCAAGCCGTATTGAAGGACGCAAAGTATAACAAATGCCCAGTCAGACCCTGTCGTGGAAAACAGGCTCTTACCTGCCGGGTCGGGAGGCAGTGGCTCGCCTAGCAGAGGAGTCTCCTGACTTCTCAGCAGGGCTGCCATCAGAAATTGTGGGGCCCGGCACTGACAAAATAGACAGGGCCCCCCTCAGGGGGGAAGGCTGGTGGAACCGTGGGTGCTGGGGAGCGGTGTGGGCTGGCTGGAGATTGGGCAAGGACTGCTGCTGCATACTGCAAAATTCTCCCTGACAGGTGTAATAGGTGCGCTGTGATGAGTACCCTCTCTCACTCACTGCAGTATCCTGGGAAGTGACCGCCAGTCCCTGCCATCCCCTCGGATATTCTGCACCTGTCATAGGCAGCTGCAATATCTGTTGGTGATGCCGTTGGTCCGCTGATAGTGCATTATTGTTCGCATATCGGCGGATTCACGTAGCTGCTGGTGGGTGTCTCAATAGATTGCCCAATGGCCACGGCATTAAAATAAAGACGCAGTAGCAGCTGAGACAAAAGTCGCAGACGCTACTGTAACTGCGTCCATCTCTGAATCATCCCCCATATGCTATGCAGTACCATACCCCCCAACCCCATCTCTTTTTTAAATCTTGACTGTCCGTTTACTGATATTAGTTTTGAGCAGTGCCCCCTCTGCTCTCCTTCAGGGACAGGCTGAAAACACACACACACACACAGTATACACATAACACACACACACACAGTATACACATAACACACACACACGCAGTATACACATAACATACACGCAGTATACACATAACATATACACGCATTATACACATAACATACACGCAGTATACACATAACATACACACACACAGTATACACATAACACACACACACAGTATACACATAACATACACACACGCAGTATACACATAACATACACGCAGTATACACATAACATATACACGCATTATACACATAACATACACACACACAGTATACACATAACACACACACACAGTATACACATAACATATACACGCATTATACACATAACATACACACACACAGTATACACATAACACACACACACAGTATACACATAACATACACACACGCAGTATACACATAACATACACGCAGTATACACATAACATATACACGCTTTATACACATAACATACACGCAGTATACACATAACATACACACACACAGTATACACATAACATACACACACAGTATACACATAACATACACGCAGTATATACATAACATACACGCAGTATACACTTAACATACAAGCAGTATATACATAACATATACACACATTATACACATAACATACACACATAACATACACACACAGTATACACATAACATACACACATAACATACACATAACATACACACAGTATACATATAACATACACACACATTATACACATAACATACACACATAACATACACACACAGTATACACATAACATACACACACTGTATACACATAACATACACACAGTATACACATAACTTATACACACACAGTATACACATAACATACACACAGTATACACATAACTTATACACACACAGTATATACATAACATACACACACAGTATACACATAACATACACACAGTATACACATAACTTATACACACACAGTATACACATAACACCCCCCCCCCGACCCCCGGAACAAGTCAGTCGATCAAACTAAATAATTTCCCCGCATGACAAAGTTCTTCCTTCTGCATAATTCTCTTACTGAGGAGATTCGGCGTCCTGTTGATTGCGCGCAGCTCCGGCTCCTCCACTCTTCTTCTTGGGCACTCAGTCATACACAGCGCAGGCTGCGCGTCATCTGCAGATAGCCATTTGATTTGAGGAAGCGGGCAGGGGAGGTGGAGCGCAGGTTGGGAGGGTGCAGCTGTCACAGTCAAGTTAGTGCTCCCGGAAGGTCGGGGGGGAGGGAGCTTTGTAGGTCTGGCGGATCGAACCACAATGATTAAAAAAAAAAAAACATTTAACAATTGGCCGCGGCTGCATAGGGGCTGGCGGGCCCCTTGAAGCTTCGGGCCCTTGGGCAGCTGCCCAAAAAGCCCAATGGAAGAGACTGCCCTGCCAGAAGTAAACTGACCAGCGCAGCTGCCTCTAATTAGTAAACAGCGCTATCAGGGTTGATAGCAGCAGCACTTTTTAAGATTACTAACGAGTGATAATAGCCCTATCACTCGTTATTAAATGGAGCCCTATATAATAAGGCCCCCATACATCAGCAATTGATTGCAGCAATTGTGCAATTTGCAATCGATTGTGTATAAAAATCTTTCCCTTTTTCAATCGATTGCAAATTGCAGAATTGCCACAATCGATTAAAAAAAGGAAATTTTTTTATACACAATCGATTGCAAATTGCACAATTGCTGCAATCAATTGCTGATGTATGGGGGCCTTAAGGAAAACACTGACCAAGAGAAAAAGAAAAAATAATAATAATAAAAAAAAATAATCAACGATGCCACATTAATAGTAATAAATGTATAGGCAGGATGTTAGTAATGTCAGCATGGAAGCTATACTATACCTTATCTTATCCTAGCCACAAAACGGCTTCTGATGCCCATACATATGCACACTATCAATGGCGGATGCTAAGGCACGTATATTTAGCTAGAATCTGGTTGCTATGGGCAACATCTCTACTTCTAAAAACCTGCACTTTAGTCAATTTACCCCTAAAAGTGTTGTGTTTTCCATATTGCGTATAGGGTAAAGGGAGCTAGGTCTCACACTCCCGTTAATAAGCGGTAGAGGTTTTCATTTCCCAGCTACTGTTGGGGGTCAGCGTGTACTGGATAGACCTTGTTTCCATTAACATCTAGCGGCTACCTGTAGTAGCTTTCCCACCATTGCTGCTACTGTTGCAACTTAAATAACCATTTCTCTATTAAGAGGACACTTTGGGGGTAATTCAAACCCATGGGAACACCTACCGTCTGAAGCCGGCCCCACTGACATCACTATGGGAACCAAAGGTGGCGTGCTGTCAATCAACATCGATTGACTGGCCAATTCCAGGATCAGGATCGGCGGGATCCCGGGATTCCAGGCCAAAAATGCTGGGATTTGAACCCGGGATTGGAGCCTCCGATCCCGGGATTCGCGGGATTAAGGTGGGCATAGTATGATTGTATTCTTTTGGGCCGGACAGCACTGCTGAGCACTTTCACTCGGCTCAACCTCAGATGCTGCCCAGCCCCGGCTGCCCGGTTGTGTGCGGCGTAATGTCAGCGAGGTCTTGCTGCGCACAGCCGGGCAGTCGGGGTCGGCAGCATCTGAGGCTGAGCCGAGCGCTAGTGCTCAGCAGCGCTGCCCGCCCCCCCCCCCTCCCCCCCCAAAAATACTATCATATTATGCACATTGTAAGTGCAATTCAATCCCGGAATCCCAGGATTGAAAAAATGGTCCGGGATCGGCCTCCCTAATCCAGAGTAAAATTTGGTCCTAGATAAGTGGGGTCATTAGAGATTCTGGGGGAGATGAACTAATCTTTGGAGAGAGATAAAGTGGAGAGAGATAAAGTACCAACCAATCAGCTCCTAACTGTCATTTTATAAAAACACAGCCTGTAAAGTGACAGCAGCTGATTGGTTGGTACTTTAACTCCATCCACTTTATCTCTCTCCAAGGCTTAGTACATCTTCCCTTGTATTGAGTCAACCTAGAGGCCTTAAAACTAAATCATAGGGCCTGATTCAGAGATGGGCGCAAATGCGATCGCAGCTGCGTTTCCGTAAGCAACGCAGTTGCAAAGATATGCTAATGTTAGCAAAGACCACCCGAGCATAAAGACGCCTGCTACTGCCTTCTCACCTGTGTGTGACTACGCATACCTACTTAAACATGGGGACCATCGAAATTCATCGGCGGCCATCTTATCTTTGCGGCAGGTCTGACCTGCCGCAGGCCAGGGAGCTCTTCAGCAAATGCAGAGCTGCGTATGAAATTGTAGTGGCTAATTTATGCACGCCCACATAACGGCGTTCAAAAGGTCAGCTGCGTTTCGCTAAACACCCCCTGTCAACACCCCCAAATGGTCAGTCCCTGTCAATCAATCTGCAATGGGCCAGGGAGCTCTTCAGCAAATGCAGAGCTGCGTATGAAATTGTAGTGGCTAATTTATGCACGCCCACATAACGGCGCTCAAAAGGTCAGCTGCGTTTCGCTAAACACCCCCTGTCAACACCCCCAAATGGTCAGTCCCTGTCAATCAATCTGCAATGGGCCTCCGTGGTCTGCGTGAATGCACGGCGATCGCACTGCTGCCTTCGCGCACACGCACTGCGATGCATATGCATGCTCTATCTGCGTGCAATTGTAGTTGCGTTCATCTCTGAATCAGGCCCATAATCCCAACTTCATCCCAGCTCGGACCAAGGACACTGAGCACGGTTAAATGCCAAGATTACCCCTTTCACACATGGGAGACGACTCGGGATAATCCTAGGTCATCCCCCTTCACACCGGCCTCAGGTCTTCCAGTGATTCGGGTCTTCCAGCATTGAGTTGGAGCTTGGAGATGATGACATCTCAAAAGTGCTACTGTCCCCAGCCTGTTGATTTATTTTAGGCATGACCCGGGTCATCAAGACCCGGGTAGCACCTTTCAGATTTGAGCCATGTCATAGACCTGGGTTGCAAGTCGTCCCAGAAAAAACCCTGATAGCGACCAGGGTCGCGGAGCCGGGACTGTCAACTTGGGTCGAAACTTTCAGACATATGCCAGACCCAGGTTCATACTTGTTCATGTGCATCATGTGGGTGTCTGAAAGGGGTATAAATGATAGTCATTAATCATTTCACCAACTTATCCAGTACACAGACAGTAATCAAGACCCAACACAGCAGTGAGTATGATGTCTGCCAGATTCTGGACTTTAGCCTTCTGGAAAGGTGACGGGCTGGAAGAATGTACCGGGGTTGATACAGCAAATGTTGACGACCCTGGCCTCTTGAATATATGTAATCTAAGTTTTCAAAGGAAATACTTTTCAGGGTTTGTGGAGCCAACTCTTAAGAGGGGGAGGTACTGTCAGGTGGTAGACCTTCCAATGTACCTATCAGGGTCTAGCTTCTTGTCTCCTGTCTACTCACTGATGCCATTACACAGGAGTCTCCTGGGAAAAGACAACCCTTTCTGTGCCTCCTGCCATTTTGGAAAATCCCAGAATCTCAGATGGCCCTCAGTATAATATATAAGTAAGACATAGTAGTCTTGACCACCATAGACCTGATTCAGAGTCACACAAAAATCCCTAAAAACTCCTACGGCACATGCATTACACTGTGTGCGTGCACAAAGGCGCTGGTGCTTTTGAGTTGCACAATGATTCCCGGGCGTTCCTCGGCAGTGATGCACCCAAGTTCCTATGTTTTCCTGCATAGTTGAGTCGCTTGGCCTTGTTTCCACATCAAAGGTATGGCTTTTTGGCCGCAATTTTTCCATGAAGACCATTGATGGCCGATCTTCTCCGAACAGTTGAGGGGTGTACCTGGATCCCACTGGTTTCTGGGTCACAGAAATGGATTTCCCTTATGTGGCTCCCCCGTTAGCTTAATGCATTTTGCCGCACTTGGCGGCTTTCTCAAAATGTGGAAAATGATTTTCCGCCTTTTGAGAAAGCCGCTGAGTGCGGTGATACACGTTAAGGTAACAGAGTAATAGTCCTGCGTCATACAACAGAATATTGGACCGCTGTATCCTCTCAGTGAACTATTGTTTATGGCACAGCTTCCAGTGCCACGGCTGCGAGGTTTTAAGCATAACCATGTTTAGGCACAGGTGACATAATTAGTCCCTCAGTCTTTTGAGTTAACCATCTGTACTAAACCATGGATATCCTTAAAACCTGGACTGCTAGGGTGCCTTGAGGACAGAGTTTGGGAAACTCTGTATTATACTATATTTATCATGATATATGTTATTGTTCCACAGTCCGATTCATATATGCCATTTTACATGTGAAATTTATTATATCTTTTCTTTGCATTCACCTGCTTAAGGCCCTTGAACTAGAAATATACAGTATATAAGGGCCCTACTGAACATTTACTGTAATATAACTGCAAGGTTATTAGGACACTGCTTACCAATAACTGATACCTGGGACTGACATAGTGCAGCTCTTGGGCTAAATAAAAGAGATTGTTTTCTGTTCCTTAATTACTATAATTAAAGAATAGCTGCATACATATCTATATTCTCTGCAAAGCAATGAGGAAGGCAAGTCAGATGCTTGGTTGCATAGGGAGAGGAATCAGTAGCAGAAAGAAAGAAGTGATAATACCACTGTATAGGTCATTGGTACGTCCTCATCTCAAATACTGTGTTCAGTTCTGGAGGCCATATCTCCAGAAGGATATTAATACATTAGAGACTGTACAAAGAAGGGCAACTAAAATGGTGCAAAGTCTACACCACAAAACATACCAGGAAAGACTAAAAGACCTTAATATGTATAGTTTGGAGCAGAGAAGGGATAGTGGGGACATGATAGAAACGTTCAAATATATAAAGGGTTTTAACAAGGTAAAGGAAGGAGACATTCTTCAAAGAAAGAGAAGTATTAGAACAAGAGGACATGTTCTGACACTGGAGGGAGGTAGGTTCAGGGGAAATGTGAGGAAAAATGACTTCACAGAAAGGGTAGTGGACAAGTGGAATAGCTTCCCATCAGAGGTGGTAGAGGCTAAGACAGTAGAGCAATTTAAACATGCATGGGATAGACATAAGGATATCCTTCAGAAGAAGTAAGGATCAATAAGGGTTGAGGTAATAATATGTTTAAAAATGGGGCAGACTAGATGGGCCAAGTAGTTCTTATCTGCCGTCAAATTCTACTGTATGTTTCTATGTTTCAAAGCCTAGGAGTGGAATACTCTACATCTGTAAAGATATGTTAATCTCACAACCAGGACTTATAACAAACCCGGTTTACATACAGTACATCCTTCATCATATGTGCCACCGGGTCTGTACTATTTATCTCTGTAAACTTGCAAGTTTAATCCATGTAATTTATTTTATATACAGTGTACAGGTATTGGTACCAGTCCACACTGTTTTGAAAGCAAAAATTAAGACCCTGATTCTCTACGGATCTCTATTGCGATTGCAGCTACGATTACGCACACGGGTCTGCTGTGAAAACATGCTAATGTCTGCAATCACAATACCGACGCACAGCCAGCATAGAGCCGCCCACTACCGCTATCTCACATCTATAATACCTTCAAGTCCTGTGTATACATCGGGAACATCGAGTAACATCATAATTACCGACCTTTTGTCAAGCTGCCTCCTGAGAGATGCGAGGAGAAATCCAACTAAGGTGCCGGCCGCGAGGCTGTTTCCCACCTTAGCACGGCGCTAACAGCCTCGTGGCCGGCACTTTAGTCAGAGAATGCTGGTTCTCGCGACTAAACACCCAGGTTAAGTCGGCATTCTCCGACTTAACGGCTTCCCGACAAAGTAAACACCATGCTGAATTGAATGGCTCCGGGTGCTCCCTCCGGGGTTATTCAGCATCGCACTGAATTGAATCTCCCCCAAAGTTCATAAAGTGCAAGTTGTGGTGCATTGGAAAATCCACTCGTATTGGACGGCTAAGCTCCTCAGCCAGGTAAACTCCCAAGAAATCTGAAATAAAGTAAAAGAATAATGGCGCCTTCTAGTGCAATAATGCGTGAATTACACCACTGTGTATCAAAGGAATATATGCTGGCATACTGTTTTTGACTAGTAAATACTGAAATGATTAGTGTATTGAGACAAATATAATATTAAAAGGAACATTCTTAGGATTTAATAAATTTACTGTATGCAGAACTATGTGTGTTAAGTGTTGTTATAATTAAAGCTTTATTAAAGGTTGTGCTGATCCTAAACCTTTTGTTCCGTATCACTTATATAAAGATAATAATTGTATTTTAAGTGGGTTAAGAGGGTTCCCCAAGCCAACCTCTGGTGGTCTGTTAAAGGTAAGCAGGCTTGGGTGGAGGCAGGCCTGGTTACAAAGGAGGATATTAGGAAGTCGCTTGTACGAGGCTAAGAGCTTCCATGGGCCCTGGGCCAGTCCATTGTTTCTGAAAGTGCTCCGTGCTTGTGTGGTACCCCTGACTGTAATAAGAGCCAATAGACACTACAATGTAGAGCACCAGAAAAGGACCAGCTGGCAAAAAAGAAGGGCATTTGTGGTTTGCACATGCGCAGTGCAGTGGGGAAGACACCGGAGAGCGGAGACTGAGTCTCCACATACACCTTCCAGTAGGTCTATTTACTTCTAAAGCTCTGGTGTAAAAATACGTATTGACGATTAGCTTGTATCTTGCTAAATCAATGAGTGGGTGGAGTTGGTGCCAACTAAAATATTAGACATATTTTAGTTGGCACCAACTCCACCCACTCAACAAAATGTTCAATATTCAGAGTCACCACAGTCCTCAGAATCAATGGGCCTGCTTCAGAGGTGTACGTTGTTTTCATTCGTTTGCATGTACCGCTATGGTCTGGCAACATCGGTAACAATGTGGCTTTCGACACAGTTTGATTGACAGACTGCAAACATTTGGGGGGAAGTGATGGTGAGTGGTATTTAAAACGCAGATGTGCCAAGGCCATTTTGGGGACCTAGCCAGCAACTTCGTCTTCAGGTGCAGTGTCACTGGCACCGGCAGGTTAGTGCGTTGGATATATTGTGCAATTATAGTGTCCGATGGCCGGTCCGATGTTCCTGATGCTGCGTCTTTGGACGCATACATCGGATCTAAGAAAGCCTGAGGTGGGTATTACAATAGACGGCCCCTGCAGTATTTGCATATCTTCTCAGATCCGCTGTGACCAAAGACACAGCGCTGATCCGATTTGCATCCACCTGTGAGATAGAGCCAATATTGCTGTCATTTATCTAGCACACTCTATAAAATGACAGTTAGAAGCTGACTGGTTGCTATGGGCAACTTCTCCACTTTATTTCTCTGGAATGTTTGATACATCTTCCCCTTTATCAGGAAATCCATTTTCTCTATATCTATCGCTATCAGGTATGGTGTGTAATGGCCTATAAATGCAATATACCATGTAAGTTCTATCCAGTCCTAGTTTGTAGTGTTGCTATTATTTTCTAGAATGTACTAGATAAAAGATACCTAGAATATGATTATTTTGTAATGGACAGCACCTCTATTTGTCCACTTTAGAAGGTCTAATCAATCTCCCCCTGAGGATTTAAATATGTAAAATGATAAGATATTATGATTCTGTATTGTTTTGATAAAGTTTGGGTACTTTGAATCATTGACCGTGTATGTGTTGCCATGGTTACATCATAAGATTAGTTAGGGACAGTTGGAGGGAAATATATCATATCTAAAGAAGACAAGTGTAGGTGTTACCCATAGCAATCAATCAGATTGCAGTTATAATTTTACTAGATAAATGACAGCTAGAATCTGAGGACTGCACATTGGTATCAAAGAGTCATGGTAAATGAGGATTGTACACTGGTAGCCAAAAGAGTTGCAGTCACGTATATTCTGCTGTCAAAGAAGTTTCAGCTAACAACAGCATTACAGATACCAGTCGATTGGTTGACAATAAAAATGTAATCATTCAGAAAATCAACACATTCTGAATATCGACCAGAAAAAAGGTCCTCATGGTCATTAGGTCGACCATCATTCTGTAGACATGCATTTAGGTCGATGGGTTGACAAAGTCAAAAGGTTGACATTTAACATGTCAACACTAACATGTCAACACATGTTTTTTTCGTAATTGTTAGGGTTAGGGTGAGGTTCAGGGTAGGGCGAGGGTTAGGTTTTGTTTCAGGGTTAGGTATTAGGGATAGGTGTAGGTTTAGGCTAAAATAACAAACAAACTATGTGTTGACATTTAAGTGTTGACATGTTAAATGTCGACATTTTGACTGTGTCAGCCATTTAATTCTGTCGACCTTAGGGCCTGATTCAGAGCCGGACGCAAGTGGCTGCTCGTTCGCTCCGAGCAATGTTTGCCCAACTGCGCAGGCATACGGATCATAATACGCATGCGCGAACCAGTCATTGCGGCCGAAAATTGTTTGTTCGCTAAATTGCGAATGCCTGCTATTTTGAGTGACAGAATGAGGCGTTTGTGGGTGGTAACAGGGGAAGGTGCTTGAAAACGGGGAGTGGAGATCCGAACGCAGGCGTGCTTAAAGGTCAAAACGGGCGTTTTATGGGTGTGCATAATTAATACAGCAGCGTCATTGACAACGTCACTAGGTTGTTTTATAGTCAGAACTGCTCGCAAGATTGCGGTAGGAAAAACCAACCCCAAGAATAGCGAGCAGTTCATACCCTGGTTGATGTACTCGATTAATCTAATAAATAGCGGATATGACGTAGGATGCGAGCGGCCAGGGGCGTAGTTATCCACAAAACGACCGCAAGTTTTGTTCGCTCGTTCAGACATAGAGGCGTGAACAGATCGCAAAGAGCGAATGGTTCATTTGAATAGCCACCCCCTTTTCCTGAACGACCATCCGCAAATTGCGTCCGGCTCTGAATCAGGCCCTTAATACATAAGAATGAAAGTCAACCCAGTGTCCATGTTGACCATTTTGCTGTTGACATTCTGAACCATTCAACCTTCTGAATGTCGACTCTTACACTGTCGACCTTTTATACCGCACCCCAGCAATACTGGAATTGCTATAAATCAGTATAACAGAATAAGGAGCAAAGTTTAGTTTTAAAATTGACCCAATGCAATGTGATTGTAATACTGGGGATTATACGAATACCATCACTAAAGCCCTAGGAATGAGCTTTGATGGCACCAAAGGATTGTTAGGTGTGTCACAACTTTGGTGGTACTGTAAAGTGACAATGTACAGGTAGATCCTGTCTGTTACTAGTAAGCACCGTTTAGCAATATGGCAAGAAGAAATCAACCATCTGTGTGTCTAGGAAGTTACGGTGCTATTCTAGTGGGTTACTCTATTAATAAAATGTGTCAAGAAACTGATTTTATTTGTTTACTTGTATATGCATGCTGTATGTTACTGATACATTTAGTAAAACAAATGGCATAATGCCAGGTAACCACTAGATGGCAGATTATACCATGTAACAAATATTCATATTGAAAACAAAACAGTGTGGGCATTCGGTGAAAACGGAAATTTCCTGTAACTGTTCAACCATTTGTATAAAATATTTTGTATAGTATAGACCAATTACTGTACATTTGTATAATTATCACTATCACTATTAGTAAATTAGAACAATAAAAGGAAAAAAATGTCTAATCTTTTCTTTGCAATTATAAATAATGCACATCAGCAATAATCACTAGGGGGCTGAATTAATTAGCTGCAGTCTGCTCGCGGCAAAACCCTGCGGTACAATTTTGCATGGCCAGCCAGCGGTTATCATTCATTCGTTAACTCTGCAGTGTGCAATCTATGTGATAAATCTGGTTTATGTATGAAATGGTACTTGGTGGCAAGTTACTTTCATTCCACAAAACATGGGGCCCCCCAACTATGTGCCATAGTGTCCCTTCCCCGCTGCTCTTGGTACTTGCTCTCTCTCTCTCCCTTTGAAGGCTTTTCAACCCTTTGTGGTGGTCCATCTTCATTAGAAGTGGAGATATTCCCATAGCAACCAATCAGACTGTACCTAACATTTATCAAGCACCTTCTAGAAGATAATAGCTGGAATCTGATTGGTTCCGAACAGTCTTAAAGACAATGCTTTTCCTTTTTTAATATTGGGAGTTGAGGCCTATTTGTTCTTTATATTGTAAGCTTGCAAGCAAGGCCCTCTGACCTCTATGTCTGTCTGTTATTAACCTGTTTTGTTCTATAAATGTTTCCAATTGTAAAGTGCAACGGAATATGCTGCGCTATATAAGAAACTGTTAATAAATAAATAAATCAAGCAAGACTTTGACTTTTACTTTGCTTCCTATCTCCTCTGTATGAGTATTGTTTGTTACTCAGCTTTGATCTGCGTAAACATCGTAATGTTTGATGCCTTCAATAAAATGTCTTTGAGAAAACACAATTGTTTAGAGTAATTTGGGGCACATATAAATGCCTCTGTTGTGCTTTGTAAGCGTATATATAAGTAACAAAAAATCTGGGAAAAAATAATTGTATCCCCATCTGCAAGTTAAACAAAAATAATCCCCTTTTCCATCAATGCAACACATAAACCCCCATGTCCCACATTACTACACCCATCTCTGCTTTTCAGAGGAAATGACAGAAAAAAAGGAATTGCTTTTATTGGCCATATTTTACTATTTAACCACCCTTAAATACATTATTATTTATTTATTAAATACAAAAAAGGTGTCTGCGCTAGTGCCTATACACAAATCCCAAGGCTGTGAATATTGTAACATATGAATTTATTAAACATATAAATGAATGAACTCCAGTTCAACTTTAAAAACATATACATTCATTGCACATTTGATAGCGCTGAAACCTATCTCTAGATTATAAACATAATGTAACTAAAATCTTATTCAATCATTAAGGCTCAGATACATTGTGTGAGCTGATTGGCTGGTACCTTATCACTTTTCACTCTGTCTCCTAACACTGCTTAGTAAATAGACCCCATAGTCACCATAGTCCCCCTATATGAAAGCTGTGTGTGTTCACAGAGCTGGTACGATGTGTAGAAAGATGGAGGGTCTCCTGACCAAATTCGCACTCCTGCGTCTCCCTTTGCCCCGGTGGAATGAACACTCTAGCATCTTCCTAGGTTCGCGCCGCTCCAGCGGCTCCCGACCAGGGCACAGGAATGATTAGGGTAAAGTCCAGCTACCGTTAGGACCATCCGCAGCAAAAGGTGACTGCGGGTGGGAGAGATGAATGCCTGTGGAATAAGGCTCCGTATGCTCTGCCGAAAACACCTCCGACTGACACAGGCTGATGCACTGGTGGTGATAAACTGGGGAGGCCGCTGACAGTCACACAAATGGTAAACCAATGATCGGAAGCAAATAATAAAGTTGAAAGCAGTCCACTGTAATACTTGACGCGTTTCTCCTCTCTTACAGGGTTTTTTTTCAAAAGGCAATGAAGTAACACTCAGCGATGCCCTGGGGTGGCTCGGCTGGGCTGGTTTGGGGGTGTCTTGCACCCTGGATTTGAACCCCAGTATGTTAGGGACCTACCCTACAGAGGTTACCTGGATATGGTGGGTAGGCCCATAATCTTGGCCATGATTATGCTAAAAACCTCTATTTATTGCTAAATTTAATTGCAAAATGTATTTATATATAATTAGTAATTTGGAATTGTGCAACTGTGATCTATATTCAGGGTGTGCAGTCTAGGACTTTTTCCCATAATTATATTCTCCCAGCACCAGAAATGTGTTGAACACACTGTAATGCCCCCAGATCAACATTTTGCTACATAGTGCCTCCAGTTTACATTATGCCACAGTGCTTCCAGTTCTCATAATGCCACAATGCTCTGAGTCCATCCTGTGCACTGTCCCAACAAGTCAATCCTGTGCTGGTGACGTAACTGTGTTTGGCTGCCTCTCAGTGCCCTGGCCGCCTGGTTGTAAAATCTGGCACTGCTAGCCTTACCTCTATAGGTCGTACCAATACTCCCTGACAAGGGATGGCTCTGGGCATCAGGGAACTTTGCTACTTTACTGCAGTAGGGAAGCTTGTTTATTAGGTATTGTGGCAGTACTTGTATCTGTTCTGCTAAAAACATCTCAGAACAGAAAGAAAAGCTGATAAATATAATTTATTGTTGCAATAAATTACAGGAGTTCAATCTATGAGCTTTTGAACTGAATGGGGCTTTGGCCCTCATTCAGAGTCGATCGCAAGAAGCGATCGCTCACTCTGAATGAGAGCGGGCACTTCTTGTTTTGAAGTGCTGCCTCCAGGTCGCAAGCTAAGCTGTGGGTTACCGCCCACAGCTTAGCTTGCGATCAGGGTGATGGTCGCGATGGTCATCACCATCGCGACCAAAGGGGCTTACGACCAGACCCTAAGGTTGGGTCTGGGCACTCGTAAGCCCCATGGAACTTCCTGCTCTGTTTGAGCAGGAAGTTCCCCACTGACATCATCAATGATGTCAGTGGGGCTGCCCCCAAACGGCAAGCGTTCCGTCTGGAACGCCTCCGTTTGGCCGGGCACGCCCCCGGTCCGCCCCGCAAATGGGGCGAGCTGTCACTCAACATCGACAGCTCACCCCGTCTGCTAGGAGACCCCTAGCGACGGAGCGCCCGTCGCTAGCCGGGTCTCGCGCATGTGCACGATATAGCCGGCTCCGTGGGGACCATCGACCCGGTTGCGAGCGATTCGGCGCTTGCGAACGGGTCTGAATGAGACCCTATATCCCTACCCAAAAAATGAATCTTATTTTCTGGAAGCAAAGCAGAAAAGTGGATATAAAGGGTCATATGTACTAAAGGTTGATTTCAAAGTCAATTCAAATTGACTAATTATTTCAATGTCCAAATCGCTAATTTTCTAACATTTGATTCGGAAGTCGATTTCAAAATCGACTTCAATGTTAGTCGGATTTGGCATATGGAGAGGTTAAAGTGGTCCGGAATGGCACGGAACTGCGTTCCGTCAGTTCTATAAGGAACGAGATCCACCTCTTCCAGCCCACTTTACCCCGGCCAGTCGAGGCCCCGGGCTGGAGAGGTGCCGGGTGCCTGCTGAGATTTTGTTACCAGCAGGCGCCCGGCTACTTTCCTACAGCAGCAGCCAGAGGCTGGAGCTCACTCCTGAGCTCCACCTTCTGGCTCCCTCAGTGGTTGAAGGGAGAGATGTCATGACATCTCTCCCATAGTTACGAGAAGCAGTTGTCGGATTGCAGTGGACGCAGGAACGGGACTTAAGGTAAGTATTGTGTGGGGTTTTTTTGTGTAAGGGGCACTACTAATGGGGACATTACCATTGGGGGCACTACTAATGAACGCATAACCACTGGGGGCACTAATAATGGGGGCATTACCACTGGGGGCATTACTACTGGGGACACTACTAATGAAGGCATAACCACTGAGGGCACTAATAATGGGGCATTACCACTGGAGGCATTACTACTGGGGGCACTACTAATGGGATCATTACTAATGGAAGCACTACTAATGGGGGCATTGCATAGGGGGCACTTCCTAAGGGGCACCACTCCTGGGGGCACTGCATAAGGGGCACCACTACTGGGCATACTGCATAAGGGGCACCACTACTATGGGATCTGCATAAGGGGCACTACTATTATGGGCATTGCATAAGGGGCACCACTACAGTGGGCATTGCATAAAGGGCACTTCTGCTATGGGCATTATGTGTAAGGGGTACTACTGCTGTGGGAATTGTATAAGGGGCACTACTACTGTGGGCATTATGTGTATTAGGGACATTACTACTGTGGGCATAGTGTATAAGGGGCACTAATGTGGGCATTGTGTAAATAGGGTGCTACTGTGTGTCATAACAGGAATAAGCGACACTACTATGTGGTGTAATGTGAATCTATGGACCTGATTCAGACCTGCTCGCTAAGCTGCAGCCGCTCGCACTGACTGATAGTCGCCCTTCTGCGCATGCGTATAATTCTGAATGCGCGTGCGCAAGTCAGTCTTAGCAATGGGGAATCGTGTAATTGTAATATACAGACTGCCCGCTACTTTGAGTGACAGAATGTGCCGTTTGTGGGTGGTAACGGGAAGGTGCTTGTGAACGGGGGAGTGGATGTTTGAACGCAGGCGTGTCTGGCCATCAGAACGGAGTTTAATGGGTGTGCATAATTAGCAAAGTAGCGTCATTGAACACGTCACTTGGTTGTTTTTTAGCCTGAACTGCTCGCAGTGCTTGCGGGAGGGTAGAGTCAACCACAAGCGCTGCAAACGCTTCCGATGGTCCACGATGTACCAATGTTTTATGACACTTCCTGGAGATAACGTGCACTAGTGGGCGTCTAAATACACACTAATAGGTGTCTACATTTTCAAAGTGAGTCCTCGCCAAGACATAGTGGGCATGCTTATGCCTTGCCGAGCGAGCGGCTGCCTTGACGTCACTTTGCAAAATTTAAATACGCTGGGAGCGAGCGGCCGCAATTAGCGAATGGGTTTGAATGAGCTCCTATGTGCGGTGTAATGTGAATAAGATTGTGCTACAGTGTGGTGTAATTTGAATTGAGGATTGTGTGATGATGCCCATTTTTTGAGACCAGGCCCCTGGGCAGGTGTAAATGGATTTGGTTTCAAACTTTTAGTTCAAACCAAATGCAACTAGAACCTAAAACACTAATAATAATAATAATAATAATAAAAAAAATAAAACACTGCACAAATCACTACTGGCTAAAAGCAATTTAATAGTTAAAAATAAAAAAAATGGCATACCCCCCCTTCCTCTAAATCCATAACCAGCCCTGAACCTTTGAGCTCATTCTGGTACAGGAAGATAAGGGGAAGACCGGCGTGGGGTTCCCCCTATTTTCCTGTAACCAGGAGTGGGCTGAACCAGCTGGGGTGGTAAGGCCAAAGCTGGAGGACACACAGCATGGGGTCCCCCTGCCATAGCATTCACCAGCCCCATACTGGTCAGCCTACTTGAAAGTTCTTCCCTGCAACCCTGGTGGTGGTGGATGCGGGGGTAATTGGTTAAAGATAGAAATAATATTTTCCTTTACAGTGGGAATACAGGTCTCAGCAAGCCTGCCTTGTGGCAATTATAGAACCACAACTGCCAGCATGCTGCTGACACCTGTACCCCCACTGTAAAGAAAATATTAAAGAAAGACGAGACACACACCATATGATTTAATCCTTAATTACACATTCACCCACGAGGAGGTCGGTCCTCTTCTCCAGTTAGAAGTCCAAGGTCTACTGAAAATAACCCCCCCCCCCAAAAAAAAGTAAACGCAATCCCATAGACACAGACGCGCTGTGAGTACATACTGTACTTACAGTGCTTCCCAGGAGAATGGCAGGACCCACAAGGGTTTCTGCATTCTAGCCATGATTGGTTAAGAGTCTGACCACTCTTAGCCAATCAGTGGCTGCTGTCATAAGAGACCTGCACAGATCGTAAAGATCTGTGCAGTGCTTCTCCCAAACATGACTTCCTCAGGCAAGTTTATTGTGTGGGTGATTTATTAGTCAAATTTTAGTAGGATACTTTAGTCATCTATATAAAAATATTGATGTTTGGTCAACATTCAGTTTTGGTTGGGATTTGGGGCCTGATTCAGACCCGGACGCTATCCACAGTGCGCTTGCAATTGCCAATGGTTGCTAATCTGCGCATGCGCAAACTACACTGTGCGATCAAGGATCCCTCACTCGCACAGCAAAGCCAGCCCAGTAGAGTGAGTGACAGGAGAGGCCGTTTGTGGGTGGTAACAGGGGCAGTCCAGTAAAAATGGGGGGTTGGAGATGCGAACGCAGGCGTGCCCGAGTGTTTCAACGCCGTTTTAGAGGCGTGCATAATTAACAGGCAGTGTCATAGTACACGTCACCAGCCATTTTTTTCCTCTGTTTTCCTCGCAATGCTTGCGGTAGAAAAAAGCTACCACAAGCACTGCGTTCACATCCGATAGTGGTTGATGTACCAATGTTTTCATAAACTTCCAGGAGATGACGTGGGGCAGTGGGCATCTCTGCATTCACTAAGGGGGTTCTGAATACACAAAATGAACCCTCGTACAGGTACGTTGTGCGTGCATATGCCTTCGCGTCACTTTCAAATATTTGCATACGCATCATGCGAGCGTGCGGTCATAGCGACCGTGTCTGAATCAGTAGTTTTTGCCTTTAATAAATCTCTGATTTGCAAAAAGGCAAATGAAAATCGGCTAAAACTAGAACAAAAACCCAAAATCAACCTGTATTAAATACACCCCAAATATACTCCAGCTAACATTTATTATTTTATATGTAAAAGTTTTGATTGTGTAAACAGCTCTGTAAAATAAATAAATAAACAATCTAATATTCACTGCAAACTGAAATAGCTGTATATGATATTTACATTTATGGATGTTTTTATTTTCTATGTAACATTCTACGATTACAATGAAATTCTGCCTCTTTCTAGATTTGAAGTCGAGGAACGAAAGTTACCACCTGTCATTTTATTATAACTTATTCTGCAATTACAACTGTGCAGCTCAAAAACGAGAGAAAACTCTGCTCATTGCTTATATGTAATTAAACTTGTATTTCTTTAACATAAGCGCAGATTTCAATATGATGCACGCTGACAGAAAGAGGAACAGCCGCAAATATACTATGCTATTTAGTAATCTCTAATTATTCTTGAGAACGGCAACTACGAAAGGGTGACCCTTCCTCCTCTTCTTTATACTGTCTGCGTTAGGACTTTACATGTTGGCACAGCTGCCCTGGGTAATGTGCCCGAGCAGTAGTGCATTACTATACCTCCTGCAGAGTTTACATTCATTGTACCACAAACTGATGCTGCATCCAACTGTCGGGTGCACTGTATTACAGAGCAAGGATGTGAAAACCTGGAGGCAGCCTGGGATAATATATATATTTTTTTTTTATAAGAACTTTATAATTTATAGTAGGGGTGTGCACCGGCCACTTTTCGTGTTTTGTGTTTTGGTTTTGGATCTGGATCTTTCTTCGTGTTTTGGATCTGGATTGGTTTTGCCAAAACCACCCTTCCGTGTTTTGGGTTCTGGGTTTTGTGTTTTGGATCTGTATTTTTTTGAAAAAAAGCATAAAAACAGCTAAAATCACAGAATTTGTGTGTTTTTCTGCTCCTATGCTATTATTAACCTCAATAACCTTAATTTCCACTCATTTCCAGTCTATTCTGAACACCTCACACCTCACAATAGTGTTTTTATGTCCAAAAGGTTGCATCGAGGTAGCTGGATGACTATGCTAAGAGATACGAGTGGGCGGCACAAACACGTGGTCCATCTAGGAGTGGCACTGCAGTGGCAGACAGGATGGCAGTTTGAAAAACTAGGCCCCAAACTATACATAATGCAAACCCTTATGTTGTATAAACAGGACATGCACACTTTAACAAACCAAACATTTCAGAGCCAGGGTCTGCCACACGACTGTGGCTGAAATGATTGGTTCGTTTGGGCCCCCACAAAACAAGCTGGCAATTAATCTGTCACTGCACAAACTGGCTCTACGAAGGCAAGATGTCGTCCTCATCCACCGATTCCTCACCCTCTTCAGTGTTGTGTATATCCTCATCCTCACAGAGTATTAATTCGTCCCCGCTGGAATCCACAACCACAGGTCCCTCTGTACGTTCTGGAGGCTGGTCTCCCTGGAAGAGTTGATAATTCATTTTATGAACATCATCTTCTCCACATTTTGTGGAAGCAACCTCCTACGCCTTTCGCTGACAAGGTTCCCGGCTGCACTAAACACTCTTTCGGAGTACACACTGGAGGGGGGGCAACTCAGGTAAAATAGAGCCAGTTTGTACAGGGACCTCCAAATTGCTTCTTTTTCCTGCCAGTACAGGTACGGACTGTCTGACATGCCTACTTGGATGCTGTCACCGATGTAATCCTTTAACAGACAGACGCACGCTTGTCGCTGCTGCTTTGAGGATGCAAGTGCGGCTATAGCCCACACAATTCACAAAGACAGAAAAAAGAAGAAGAATATTTTTATTGTTTGTGTAACACACTTTGAGGGTGTCATCACCCTTTAACAGACAGACGCACGCTTGTCGCTGCTGCTTTGAGGATGCAAGTGCAGCTACAGCCCACACAATTCACAAAGACAGAAAAAAAAAGAACAATATTTTTATTGTTTGTGTAGCACACTTTGAGGGTGTCACCACCCTTTAACAGACAGACGCACGCTTGTCGCTGCTGCTTTGAGGATGCAAGTGCGGCTACATCGCACACAAGTCACAAACATTAAAAAAATAGTTTTTATTTTTTGGAGCACTTTGAGGGTGTCACCACCCTTTAACAGACAGACGCACGCTTGTCGCTGCTGCTTTGAGGATGCAAGTGCGGCTACAGCCCACACAATTCACAAAGACAGAAAAAAAAAGAACAATATTTTTATTGTTTGTGTAGCACACTTTGAGGGTGTCACCACCCTTTAACAGACAGACGCATGCTTGTCGCTGCTGCTTTGAGGATGCAGGTGGAATCTAGACGGGATTTGGAACCGGGGACACACTACCTCCATCAATTGTCTAAATCCCACTGCACTAATGGCGGATACCGGACGCACGTCTAACACCAACATAGCAGTCAAGGCCTCAGTTATACGTTTTGCTTCAGGATGACTGCTGTCGTACTTCATCCTCATCGCTAGGGACTGTTGGAGGGTCAATTGTTTAGTAAAAGTAGTGATGTTCCTACTTCCTCTCTGGGATGATGAACAACTCCCTGCAGCAGCAACAGCACTAGGAGGAAGTGGTTCTTGATCTTTCCCTATTTTATTTTTATCGGAGAAAGTTTGGTCCTCCATTTATGTTATATTGATATATACGTGCGGCTAAAGCGCACACAAACACAGAAAATATTTTTTTATTTTTGCTGGAGAGTAGTGCACTTTGTGGGTTACACCACCCTTTAAGAAATGAGCCAGCCGGCTCTTTACTTATGGGACACAGGCGCACGCTTGGCGCTGCTCCTTTGTTGATGCACGTGCAGCCACAGTGCACACAATTCACAAACACAGAAAATATATATTTTTTTGGTTTGGACTGGAGTGTACTTTGGGGGTTACAGCACCCTTTAACGGTCAAGCCAGCCGGCCCTTTACTTATGACACAGGCGCACGCTTGGCACTACTTTGTTGATGCACGTGCGGCTACTGCGCACACAATTCACAAACACAGAAAATATATATTTTTTTGGTTTGGACTGGAGTGTACTTTGGGGGTTACAGCACCCTTTAACGGTCAAGCCAGCCGGCCCTTTACTTATGACACAGGCGCACGCTTGGCACTACTTGGTTGATGCACGTGCGGCTACTGCGCACACAATTCACAAACACACAAAAAATATTATTTTTTTAGCACTTGGGGGGAGCACCCCTGATGGACAGAGCACCCCCTGGACAACACTACAGCACCCCTTTAGGACTGGGACACTGCACAGGACTTTGGAGTGGACACAGCCCCTATGGAGAACTGACTGCACAACACAGTCCAGCCAGCCCCTATGGACTTTGAAGTAGTGGACACAGCCCCTATTAACAACAGCAGCACAGCACAGCACAACACAGCCAGCCCCTATGGACTTTGAAGTAGTGGACAACAGCAGCACAGCGCAGCACAGCACAGCACAACACTACTCTGCACTACACTACACTACACTACACAGCCCAGTCAGCCCTAACTCCCACCCTCCCTCTTCACTGTCCACAGCCGAGTGAGAAAATGGCGCCGACGCAGGTACCTTATATAGGATCCAAAACCCGCTAGACTCGGAAGGCGGGGATGACGACGTTTTGCCTCGATTTCAGATCCGAGTCAGGCGGGAAAAGTCGAGCCTGACTCGGATCGGCCTCGGATCGGGGGGCTCGGGGGGGTTCGGATTTCAGAAATCCGAACCCGCTCACCCCTAATTTATAGTAATTTATTGTGATGTGGTTCCTGAGAGAGGACTAGCAGCCTAATTCACCAGAGACCAAACTTTAACCCTTACCAAATTTTAAGACATAGGGGTATATATACTAAAGTGCGGGTTTTTAGAAGTGGAAATGTTGCCCATAGCAACCAGTCAGATTCTAGCTATTATCTTCTAGAAGGGGCTAGATAAATGTTAAGTAGAATCTGATTGGTTGCTATGTCCCGACTCCCGTGGTTTTTACTGGGGGGGGGGGCCCTCGGCGGTACAGGCGGTGCGGACTGCCCTGTGTGCAGTGCTGGCTCCCTCACAATGTCAGGAGCCGAGTGCTGCACTTAATACTACAGTGCAGCACCCGGCTCCTGTCACTGAGGGGGAATCTGCACCTTGGTGTCACCCCTCAGTGGGTGACACCCGGGTGTGGCCCGCACCCCCTACACCCCCCTTGTGACGCCACTGGATGCTAGAAAAATGATAAGTAGAAACTTCTAAAACCCGCACTTTAGTAAAATGCATTTGTACTGTATGTATCTTGTATTTGTGTACTTCATAACATGTCATATTGAAAATGCAACTTTTTCATTATTATTAACTGAAGTCATCATACTCTCATACTCTGAAGTGTGTATTAGAGCAAATATTATATTGTGTACAAATAGGGTAATGCAACTTTAGCACTTGCGACTACCACTGTCAACCTGTCAGGTGTTGAATATTTGCTATAGCAAATATTAACCTGATGGACTCCATCTGCGGAAGAAGGACAAATACATCTGATACAATGAGTACCATTGGGGTATAGGATTGAGAGCCTGATTCAGCAAGGAACGCAGCCGCAAATTCGCACACACCCGGACAATGTTTGCGTTCTGCCCATGCAGTGCGCGAACTAGCCACTGCGATCGGGGAAGCGATCGCAGTCTATACGCAGACCCATCCAGCATTGATTGGCAGGAAGTGCCGTTTGTGAGTGGTGACGTGGGGTGGTCGGCCGAACGCAGGCGTGCCAGTGCATTTGAACGCTACTACAGGGGCATGCATAATTAAGCCCCTGCGATGGAAGACGCAGCCAGAGCTCTAGATGCACACAGGAAGCGGCCTAAATCCTGAGTGAGATCAGGTCAGTCGCTATTATGCTGATGGGTTTGATGGTTCTTGATGTTACCTATGTTTACGCTGTCTTGCGAGGTATTGCGGGTGTGAGCAATGTTAAAGGGGCGGCATTACATAGTGCTGGGCGTCTGCATTTTGTGCTGCGGCGGCATTGCGATTGCATTCATTAGCATATTTTTGCAGCGGCCGGGTGCGTGCGTATGCAGACTTGCGTTCTGTGCTGAATCAGGCCTGAATGTGGAACTCTAAACAATAATATAGTACCAAGGATGAGCAAGATCTAGGGGTCTATTTACTAAGTCTTAGATGGAGAGAAAGTCGACGGAGATAAAGTACCAGCCAACCAGCTCCTAACTGTCATTTTTCCAACACAGCCTGTGACATGACAGTTAGGAGCTGATTGGCTGGTACCTTATCTCTGTTGACTTAAAGCCAGGGGTCAAGGAGCCAGAGAGACGGAAGGCCAGGGGTCAAAAAGGCCCAAGAGAGGCCAGGGGTCAAAGAACCAGAGAGACGAGAGGCCAGGGGTCAAAGAGCCAGAGAGATGGTAGGCCAGGGGTCAAAGAGCCAGAGAGATGGGAGGCCAGGGGTCAAAGAGCCAGAGAGATGGGAGGCCAGGAGTCAAAGAGTCAGAGAGAGACGGGAGGCCAGGGGTCAAAGAGCCAGAGAGACGGGAGGCCAGGGGTCAAAGAGCCAGAGAGACGGGAGGCCAGGGGTCAAAGAGCCAGAGAGACGGGAGGCCAAGGGTCAAAGAGCCAGAGAGACGGGAGGCCAGGGGTCAGATGCATATATCAAAAGTATTTTGTTTTTCCAATTATTATTCTATGTCACAAAATAAACAGCAGAATGTACTCTGTAATACACACTCTATATTATGTGGCAAAATCAACTTAAGTGATTGAACATACCATACATTTTTTTAGTTATAAACAACAAGTTGGATGTATAAACTTGGTTTCATATACAGTACATGTGCTTTCCAGTCACACATCACTATATTGCGCAGGAATGTTCTGCATTTAATATTCTTGCACTTTTAAATCCTGTGTCCAGAACAGCAGCTGTAAATTCTGCAATCTCTATCCTATAGCATAAGTGGCTAATACCATCTAAAGCTGGTGTTAGCTACCGGGCCATCCTGGGTATAGGTCAATTTTACAATACATCAGCCCCAACAGTAACTAGGTATATATCCGATATCTTCTGCGGAACCCCTGTAATACATCCAGGGGACAGTGTTGGATCCAGGGAGCGGGGATCAAGGCGATCGCCCGTTCCCCTTCTGATAACACTTCTCTCTTGCTCATGCTGCAGAACATCATCCAAGGAGAGCAGAGACTGATTGCCCTCCTCCCCCCTTCCCCTGGATGAGCCCCTGCTAGGGGATGCTCAAATTTTGCAGGTTTCCCCACATCAATCATCTCCTGATATACTCTGTGCTGCTGGGAGCCTGCATCCTCAGTCTTTTTTACAATGTATCTGATAGAATAAATCTGCCTCCAGCAGAACTACAGTATACAGCCTTTTTCTTTTTTTCTCCCAGGTTGTATTCTCGCTCTGGCTACGCTGTCTTCAGCCGATGCGAGTGAGAAATGTATCCAACATAAGATCATATCTGATGTAATAATTATGTTTTATTAATGTAACAGGTTATAAATCCGGAGTTCTTCCAAACCTGTTTCAAAAGTCTCTGCGTATTAGAATATATCATTTGTAATTCTGACAATATGGGTTCGTTCTTTGCATCATATGAATTTATGTTCTGTCTTTCCACATAGCTAATTAATACATATGCTTATTTATAAAGTAACAAATTTAACATGTTCTATTGCAAAACTCAATAAGCCTGTCCCGAGGGCCCTATAGCACTTATGGACCTAAGGATATCACTGTTTCTGAGCATGTGCCCTGATTATTCTTGTGAAGCTTATTTGTAATAAGCATGTATCTTGCAATATGGTCCATTTGTGGAAGTGGATCAGTGAGTCAGTATTGGGGATTATTTAGCTTTGGGAGAGGATCAGTGCACTAGTATGGGGGATTTAGCCTTGGGAGCGGAGCAGTGAACCAGTATGGGGGATTTAGCCTTGGGAGCAGATCAGTGAACCAGTATGGGGGATTTAGCTTTGGGAGTGGATCAGTGAACCAGTATGGGGGATTTAGCCTTGGGAGCGGATCAGTGAACTAGTTTGGGGGATTTAGCCTTGGGTGTGGATCAGTGAACTAGTATGGGGGATTTATCTTTGGGAGCAGATCAGTGAACCAGTATGGGGGATTTAGCCTTGGGAGCGGATCAGTGAACCAGTATGGGGGATTTAGCCTTGGGAGCGGATCAGTGAACCAGTATGGGGGATTTAGCTTTGGGAGCGGATCAGTGAACCAGTATGGGGGATTTAGCCTTGGGAGCGGATCAGTGAACTAGTTTGGGGGATTTAGCCTTGGGTGTGGATCAGTGAACTAGTATGGGGGATTTATCTTTGGGAGCAGATCAGTGAACCAGTATGGGGGATTTAGCCTTGGGAGTGGATCAGTTAACCAGTATGGGGGATTTAGCCTTGGGAGAGGATCAGTGAACCAGTATGGGGGATTTAGCCTTGGGAGAGGATCAGTGAACTAGTTTGGGGGATTTAGCCTTAGGAGTTGAACAGTGAACCAGTATGGGGGATTTAGCCTTGGGAGAGGATCAGTGAACCAGTATGGGGGATTTAGCCTTGGGAGCAAATGCACCACCTAGGTTGAATATTTTCACATAGAGAAATGATTCTGTGCTTCTTGTGGACAAAATTATGCATGGTGATATCTGAAGTTGCACATGTACAGTACACTCATATAGATCGCGCAATAATGGGCCTGATTCAGAGGTGAATGCAGAAGCGCCTGCAGTTGCATCTATTGGCGTTTGCCCATCTGCGGCTTCGTACAAATACAGATATAAAGTCCTTACTTGGTGTACATCCATGTATCCAAATGTGCCAGGAATGAAATGCCCACTGTCAGCATCCATGTACGCAGTAATACTGATTGGTGCGTCCTTAGGTGCCACCATCAATCGCACCAAGACAAGACAACACCCTCTCAACGCCCAGGAACGTCCGCTACATTTGTAATAAACTTCTCCCTGCTTGGGCCTTAAATTGCAACTGCAGCCCTGTACAGACACATTCGCAGACCATTGTTATAGTCTTGTATCCTCACTTGTGGTTTTATTTATATATTTTTTTATTTTTTATTTTTTCTAAGTATTGAGCTATCCAACCTAGGCTTACATCATTATGTGATTAGGCTTTATTTGTTACTTGTTGAACTGCAGTTCATTCTATATCTGCAATAAATTTTATTATTAATTAATATTGTGTTTATATACTGACATCAGCGCAGACACCTCATTTTGTTCTTTGTTTTTCCATGTGAGGGTATTCTGCAGGAATCCCTTTGGTTGTCAGCTGCAGGTGTCGGTATCAGACATTAATCAAGCAGAAAGCGCACCATATTTGTTTTCTAGTTCTATATTCCATTCTGCATTGGTGCAGCATATTCTGTTTGAGATATTGTCTGAATTTGAATAAGAGAACATCTTGACATATAGTAATTTATTTTAATTGTATAATATGGCACTAAATTGTTGTAGTGACAGATACAAAAGGAGACAGGATTATTTTAATGAGACTCTGTTTAAATCTTTTTTTAAATTAGAGGATCTTTTGAAGACTGAGACCCGTCACTGGCTTGATATGTGTATGTTACAAAAATACATTAAGAACAAAATTATCCCTAGGGGTCTGAGAGTTTTCAAAAGGTCTTCTTTTCAGGATGATCCTGAATTTAGTGGTAAATGGGATGATATTTTGGATTTTTGTTAATTTTCCCTGATGAAGCTTTTAATAGAATATAGGGATATCAAGATTAAAGATACAGCTAGTCAAATAGAGGAAATAAGAACTCACTTAGAATTACAGAAAGATCACCCCCTTTTTCAAGAACGAGATTGTTTAATTAATCAGAGGGTGGAAAAATTTGAAAAGGAGATTATTGACACAAAAAACGCTAAATACATTCGGGATAGTAGAGACTATCAAAATGATATGGTGAGAACATATAATAAACGCATATACCCAGGATGTAGACGGGTCAATAGTTATCAATCCAGGGACAGACTAGAGTCTGTGAAAAGATCTGTAGGCAAAAGCACAACACCGGTCAAGTTCAATAGTAATAGCACCAAACTCAAGTCTGATTGGAATAGTACTAAATTTAATGCACCTGCATGGGGAGAAAGGAGAGTAGTAAGACCCAAAACTAGTTTTCATTTGAGGAATAGGGCTTCGGATTTTCATTCACACCAAGAGCGGGATTTGAACCATCCAAATCAGAATCTATTGATGCGGAACAAATATTGACCGCTACAAACAGGGACTCCAAAAAGAAGGAGAAATTCAGGGTCAGAGGAGGACGAATGGTTCTCAAAAGAAAGAACAAATCCCAGGGGTCCAAGAACGGGAGCACCTCAAGGGCTGTAATTAACTTATCATCCAAAGTACTATCTGAGGCACAAATTAATTTATTAACAAAGGGATTGAAATTTGCTCCATCATCAAAACCTAATTTTTTTGAATTATTTGTAGAACTCAATAGATATGTACGTAGCCTGTGCCGCAAAAGGTACTTTGCTACTAAAAATTAAAAACTAAGGACCCTGAGGGGATTCCAGTTTTTTTAGATAAAGAAGATGATGAGGCTATTTCAATCCTAGAAGAGTTATTGAGGGAACAGGACTCTTTAACTAGAGAAATACCGATTTATAATGTTAATTGTCCCCAGGAAACATCTAAATTTAATAACAAATCCAAATTTTTCCCATTACAATATAAGAACTCATGTATAGATTCATTTTATAAGAAGACTTTAGATGACTTTAGGTCGATGTGTGAAAGGGAACAAGACATCTTTAAATATAAACAAAATCTTTCTCAGAAGGAATTAATAGCGATGAAAACACTTTCCTCAGATTCCACTATAGTTATCAAGTCAGCGGATAAGGGGGGAGCTGTAGTGATACAAGATGTGGGTGATTATCAAAAGGAGGCTGTACGGCTCCTTTCAGATGAAACCCATTATCACACACTCCCCTCTGATCCTACTATCCGCTTTCAGAGCCAACTAAAAACCTTGCTTGATGAGGCAATGAATGATGGTATAATTTCTAGAAAGGAATTGGATTTTTTGTTTCCTCTTCACCCTATTATTTCTACTTATTATCACCTTCCTAAAGTGCACAAAGATTTGTTTTGTCCCCCGGGTTGTCCGATTATTTCTGGTGTAGGGTCACTCACAGCTAATTTATAATTTTATGTTGATCACTATTTACAACCGCATGTTGCTTTTTTAAAATGACATTTGAAGGACACCACAGAATTTTTGAATTGTTTGGTTGACATTGAGTGGAAGTCAAGTTATTTATTTTTGACATGCGATGTTAGTTCACTTTATACCAATATCCCTCACGAGGGTGGTATAGAGGCCATAGGTTTTTATCTTATGGGAGATGAGGCTATTTCGGAGAGACATCGGGAGTTTATTTTGACTTCCATTTCATTTATTCTTAAACACAATTATTTTTTGTTTAATCACAAATTTCTTTACAGCGCACCGGCACTGCGATGGGGACCCGGTTCGCACCGAGTTTCGCGAACCTCTACATGGGTCTTTTTGAAGAGTCCATGATATGGGGTGGTAGATTCGGTGCAAACCTGGTCCTCTATCGACGTTTTATAGACGATTTATTTTTCATTTGGGATGGGGACGAGGATTCTGCATTTGAGTTTATTAGTTATTTGAATCACAATGATTTTAATCTCACTTTCACGAGCACTTGTCATGATAAATCCATTACCTTTCTTGATATTAAGTTGGATGTGGTAGATAGTGTTAAACACACGTGTACATATCGGAAGGAAGTTGATTCTTTCAATTATATAGATTACCATAGTAATCATCATAAGAAATGGTTGGGGAATATTCCTTTGGGACAATTGCGACGTATTCGTCGTAATTGTTCTAATAATAAATCCTATGAGGAACAGGCTGCTGTTTTGGTTGAAGCCTTTAGAGATAAAAATTATCCAGAACAAATTTAGCAAAATGCTATTCTTTCAGTGTCAAAATTAAATAGAACTGATTTATTAGATCCATTAGTAAAAGGCCCCCAAAAAACTAGAAAAAGTTTGGATAAATCAAATATATTTATTTCCAAATATAATTGTTGTGCACATAAGATTAAAAACGTTGTTAAAAAGAATTAAAAGATTTTACAAGTCGATCCTCTTCTTAAATCAGAAGTAGGTCTAGGACCGATGGTGATTTTCAAAAAAGCCAATAATTTAAAAGATATATTGGCGCCTAGTTTTTTTAAGAACAGAACACAAGATAAAGACAAGAAGAAATCTTTGATTGTTGTACAATCTGATGAGGATAATGCACTTGATAAATTGACAAGAATTTTGGGGTGCTATAAGTGTGGACATACTCGTTGCATTACTTGTAATTCTATTAGACATAGGACACAGACTCTGACAGGAGCTTTCCAATTAAGTCCTTTATAAACTGCAATAGTATTTATATTATTTATCTTCTAGAATGTTCATGTAAATTACAGTATATAGGCCGCACTACAAGATCACTCAAGACCAGATTTTGTGAACACAGGAGAAATATTATTAATGGTTTTGAGCATCATAGCGTTCCTAGACATTTTAGCAAAGTTCATGGGAAAGATCCGGGATCATTAACCGTTTTGGGTATTGAACATATCGGGCCTACACCAAGAGGGGGTGACAGATATCGAAGACTTTGTATGCGGGGGGCCTTCTGGATACATACACTGCGTACTGTGTCACCAGAAGGTCTCAATGAGACTATAGATATGGATTTTTGAATTAGTGCTTTTCTTGTTATACTGATTCTGATTAGATTCAGTGCGATTTTTTTTTTTAATCTTTGTGCAAGTATTATAGGGATATTATGCTATAATTATTTTGTTTGTATGGATCCCCAATAATATGATCGTAAACAATTTAGTGTGGATAAGAGGGTCCAGATTATCATTATTTTTCGCTTACTAGTTTTATATTTATACCGGGCTATTGTCATTAGCAATTGGACTAGGTACTATTGGATGAATATTCATCATTTATAGGTTTTATAGGTTATATTAGGCGGGGATATTTGGGTTTATATGTAAGTCTCCTTTTTTTGCATGTGCAGGTATTCATACCTACATATTTGTATGTGCAGGTTATCATACCCACACATTTGCATTTTTCCATAATATATGGTGATATAATTTATACAATGTATATAATGTAATGAATAGAATAACTATCTATCTATTTATGGAATTTATCCGGTGAATAAGACATTTATCTCCTTTTGTATCTGTACGTAAAGTTTTGATTGTATCAATTTCAGGTGTTTTGTTTTAGAACCACACTGATGGATTGAATTGAGATTAATTAGATACATGTTTAAAAGACCTCTCCATGAGGGCGGTCTTTTTACTTGCCTTTTGAAAAAAAACCTGCAATAGGGGAGAAACGCGTCAAGGAAGAAGGAATAAGGAATCAGATTCTGTGAACTGCAGTCACTTATCCATTGCGGTTTTCATTAAAACAGAAGTTACCAGCGGGATTACATGGCCTTTCTCCACCAGTGTATGTGATTGCAGGTCACACACTTACCATGTGTCTCATGTATGGAGGTGCACTATTGCTATCAGCCGTTTCCTGGAGCTCACACGCAGCGCTGAGCCACCGGCATTGTGATTTCTAATTGATATTCTAGTCATCAGTCGGGAGCCGCTAGAGCGGTGTGACCACCTTTACTTCAGCTTCCAGCTTGCACCGGACCACTCACAGTGTGGTAAGCTTGGTATAGCTATATTACCCATGTGAGCATCACGATTTGGGATTCTATTGTGACATTTATAGGAGCAGCTGGCTTACACATCGCATTTCCATACAGTTTATATCTGCTGCGAGATTATCTACTACAGGAGTCATCCTTTATAATTACTTCATATATGACTGCATTGGTGGACATTTATAGACTTTGTCATACTGGAACATCATCCATTTGGTCGCATACGGATATTTTTGGTGATCAACATCTTGTGTCCTCACTTGTGGTTTTATTTATATATTTTTTTATTTTTTATTTTTTCTAAGTATTGAGCTATCCAACCTAGGCTTACATCATTATGTGATTAGGCTTTATTTGTAACTTGTTGAACTGCAGTTCATTCTATATGTGCAATAAATTTTATTATTAATTAATATTGTGTTTATATACTGACATCAGCGCAGACACCTCATTTTGTTCTTTGTTTTTCCATGTGAGGGTATTCTGCAGGAATCCCTTTGGTTGTCAACTGCAGGTGTCGGTATCAGACATTAATCAAGCAGAAAGCGCACCATATTTGTTTTCATGTATCCAAATGTGCCAGGAATGAAATAGCCCACTGTCAGCATCCATGTACGCAGTAATACTGATTGGTGCGTCCTTAGGTGCCACCATCAATCGCACCAAGACAAGACAACACCCTGTCAACGCCCAGGAACGTCCGCTACATTTGTAATAAACTTCTCCCTGCTTGGGCCTTAAATTGCAACTGCAGCCCTGTACAGACACAATCGGGACACATTCGCAGACCATTGTTATAATTATCTAACATATTAGGGGTTGCGTACAGGATGCCGGTGGTCGGGATGCTGGCGGTCAGAATACTGTCAGCGGCATCCCGACAATCAGAATCCCGCCCTATGCAGCACCCGGCACCTGACACAGTGAGTGAGCCGGTACTGCACACAGACTGGTCCCCGGGGGCAGTCCGCACCTCTGGGACGCCTGGAGTAACAAAACAGGTGTTTGGCCAGCAAGGCCCCGCCCCTACCCATGAGGCCACACCCTCTACTTTTGCTGAGATGCTTACAACAAGCCTTCCAACAGCAGGTGTCAACACAGGTAGGGACGCCACTTTAAGTTGGTTGAGTTGAGATAAATAGTAGCACTGTAGCAGGGCTTTTCTGCGCCAAAGGACACTCTGGGTGACAGTGCAGCAGCGATTCTGACTGCAGGGTGACGCTGCTTGTCAGATGCAGGGACCGTGGGAGAGCGGCGGTGCCGCCCACAGGTCCTTGCGCTCTGTGCAGTGCCTCATCTCGCACATCCCTAGTTACGGCTCAGAGAAATAAAACAACATCACACTGGAACTCAGTTCCATTCACCATAACGCTAGCTAATGACCATTTGCCTTGATTACCTTTATTTATTTTTGGAACTCACTTTCTAAATAATTACTTTTAATCATCTTAGTGCATAGTATATGACTAATGTGAATACAATCCAGTGCTGCATGTATAAATAGGTTTCTGTTTAATGAAAATAATTCTGAAATGGCTGTAAGGTTCATTATACGGGTTTGATTTACACTTAATTTTCTAGATGATGCAATGCAATTATGTTCTTATATGTGTGTGTCTAAAATTAATATGCCAGCAATAAACTGTTCCATGAAATGTTAAGCAGTCATCCCCAGTATTCCCTGTATGAGAAACATGTCTAGTGAATGCTAAGTCAGGAATAAGTGGCCAGGGGAATTGGTATGTATTGCCGGCTGTCGAGATCCCTCCCGTCACTATACCGACAGCGGCATCCCGATGGTTGGTATCCAGACCATATACTTACCCTCCCCCCCCTAACCCTACCTCCATGAAGCCTAACCCTAACCCTCCCCACCCCGCACCCTAACCATTCCCCATGCCTAAACCTAACCTCCCCCTTCCCCCCCCCACGCGGCTAACGCTAATGGCGCCCCGGACATACCTCGTTTGGGCTGACATCCAGGGGCGTATCTATAATGGGTGCATGGTGTACGGGGCACATGGGCCCCTGGGTCCAGGGGGGCCCACACCGCACACCCTGCACCCATAGTCAATTATACTTACCTCTCCGCAGATTCCCGAAGTGCTGCTCTGCAGCGCCGAACCGGCGCTGTAGAGCAGCGAACACTCACTGGAAAATGGCGGCTGCCATTTTCCCAATGATCTGCGCATGTGCAGAAAGATGTCCCCCGGGAAAGTAGGCGCGGGCGCCATTTTCCCAGAGACCCGCGCATGCGCTGTAGATTCTGACACAAAGCCAGAATCTACAGCGCTCAGTGCCGCTGAGCCGCCGTCACAGAGGAGGGGGCCCAAATGGTGGCTGCACACGGGACCCCTCCTCTCTTAAAACGCCCCTGATGGCATCCTTCGGCGTTCCGGCGTCGGGATTAAGATAGGCGTCGGTATTTCAACACCTATCTTAAGTCCCTTGTCGGGATATGGATGTCGGTATTGGGTCTCATAACTTCATACCGTGGCCAGGTATTGGTCATGGCTCCTTGCTCTCCTGGAATGCCTGTTACACACCTCCTGTGCGATTCTCTCCAAAAAAGTAGTGAGTGGGCAGGGAAATTCCACATCTTCAAGCACCACCCACTTCATAGAAGACCAGTGGGCGGCCATTGTGCCTGTATATATAATTAAATGGCTGAAAACGCACAGATTTAAGCAAGAAAGAAAAGTGCTGCAGAATATATGAAAACACACATTGTACCTGCAAATGCAACATTCAAGCACATTTTATTTTTTAAACAACGTATTCAGAGATGGATGGATTCAGAGGTGGATGGATTCAGAGATGGATGGATTCAGAGATGGATGGATTCAGAGATGGATGGATTCAGAGATGGATGGATTCAGAGGTGGATGGATTCAGAGATGGATGGATTCAGAGGTGGATGGATTCAGAAATGGATGGATTCAGAGGTGGATGGATTCAGAGATGGATGGATTCAGAGATGGATGGATTCAGAAATGGGTGGATTCAGAGGTGGATGGATTCAGAGATGGATGGATTCAGAGATGGATGGATTCAGAGGTGGATGGATTCAGAGATGGATGGATTCAGAGATGGATGGATTCAGAGATGGATGGATTCAGAAGTGGATGGAGGATGGATTCAGAGATGGATGGATTCAGAGATGGATGGATTCAGAGGTGGATGGATTCAAAGGTGGATGGATTCAGAGATGGATGAATTCAGAGGTGGATGGATTCAGAGATGGATGGATTCAGAGGTGGATGGATTCAGAGATGGATGGATTCAGAGATGGATGGATTCAGAAATGGATGGATTCAGAGATGGATGGATTCAGAGATGGATGGATTCAGAGGTGGATGGATTCAGAGGTGGATGGATTTTCACGCAGATCGAGTGATTGTTTGCCATTGCGCATACATAGATATAAGCCACACTGAGTGTGAACAGCGTACGCATTGCAATTATGGACGCACAGAGGATCCCATAGCAAAGTGACTGATATGATGTCAGCATTTGGGTAACGGGGGGTGGAAACACGCAGGCGTGTCTGATTGATTAAATGCCGTTACATGGGCGGTTGCATAAATTGGCCCTTGCCATCTCCTATGCAACATGAGAGCCCTCTGCATGTCAGGAGAGCTGCCGAGTCTTCGGCTGGTCAGACCTGCCGCAGGAGCAATATGGCCGCTCGATGTGCATCGATGTTACCGATATTTATGCAGGCAAGTGACGTCGTACCTATATGAGAAGGCAGTGCTGGGCGTCCCTATGTTTGTGTGATCTTTTGAACCATATTTTCGCAGTTGCAGTCGCAGCTGCAATCGCATTTACGTCCATCTCTGAATCAGGCGAGTTTGTTTCAGTGAGGTTGGACTTTGATGCGACGGTTACATGTTACATTGCATTATACAATCAGTGTTTTACACAACCATCTGTACATTTTTACTGATGCTCCCTATGAGCAAAATCACTATAAAGCTATTTCATTAATGACAATAAATAATCTGCAGTTAATTATTATACTGACCTTCCTAGATATATGCAAAATATTACTGTCCACCTATAGATATACAGATATACAGTGATGCAGCCCCCCAAAAGTTTTATTATTTTTAAAGTCTGACAAAATAACTATTATTGTCTAAGCAGCCATGTAAATCTGGATACATATGTATTAAGCTGGCAACATATGAGCTGATCCCACCACCCAGTTTAGGCACCGAGGGATAGATTCGGAGTCCAACTGACCATACATAGATGAGACCCAGTTGGTTGTGCATTTGGGCTGTGCGGTAAGCTACATTTTGGCCTGATTGGGGCCACTGTTTACTCCGTGAACACCGGCATTGCGTGCCTAAAAGCTTGATTCAGAGGTGGACTTCAATCCCGTCGTGACGGTAATTCCGTACGCAATGGTTCTGCAAAAATATGGAGCTGCAAGGAATTGTCCAGAGATGCCCATCTGTGGCAACTCTGATCCGCAGCTTTCGTACAAAGACGCACTATTGGTCGCACCACCGATCCTCTGAGGAACGCTAAGATGCCTGTCGGAAGTAAGCCGATAGAGCCTCTACAACTGTGTACAAAGGCGCAGTTACTGGCCAAGGGATGCCCACAAAATACTCCAAGCACACCTGCATTTGCCTACCCCCCCCCCATAAACCCCCCTACCCAAATGCTCACTGACCGTCACTCACTCTGCGCATGGATTCTCACTGTGACGGCCGTCGGTAATCTATTTTGATTCGTACATATAAAAAAAATCACTCACCCCTGCAAACGTCGGCATTGCGGCTCCTTTGGATTTAGGCCCTTAGTTATTGTTACATATTGTAAGTGCTGTATTTAGTTGTATCAGAGCTGCCAAAAAGCCCCCCCCCCAAAAAAAAGACCTGAATAAGTATTTTAAAATCTTCAAAGCCACAAAGTTTAATGTTTTGCCATAGAACCACCCGCTTCGCCACTATAATTTTAGGGTTTGTGGATACTAAAGAGAATGTCAATATACTTCTATTTTAGGACCACCCCTTCATTAAATTAAATGTTGCTGTTTTTCTTCTAAAAGTTGTTGCCCTGCTCCATCTCACGCATTGTCTGTTCCCATCTTGCCCATCTCTTCAGCCTTTCTTTCTCATCAAGGACATTCTCCTTACATTCTAGGATTACCTTGTAACTCCCACTTTAAAAAAAAACTACCCTTAAACCTGACGATCTTGCTACTTACTGCCTCCTTATCTCTCCTCCCCTTTACCTCCAAGCTACTCAAACGGATTGTCCACAACCACCATTTATTTCCTCCCACTCCCTGCATAACCCACTTCAGTCCTCACCACTCTTCAGAACCTGCCCTCACTAAACTGAGTAGAAATGCGTGTAAAAATGGTCAATCTAATGGACATGTTATGGGAGTGTGGCAAGCGTTTCAATAAAAGAGGCTGCATACGCAGACGTACAGCTGCAGGCATAGGAGCTTAGGTATATCTCCAGGATCAGACCCTTTTTCACCCTGGAGGCAACTAAGACCCTCATCCACTCACTGGTAATCTCTAGACCACACTACTATAACCTCCTCCTATCTGGCCTCCCTGACATCTGCCTCTGTCCAAACCAATCTGTCCTCAGTGCTACTGCTCATCTTATCTTCCTCTCCAAATGAACTCCTTCTGCCTCTTCTCTCCACCAGGATATACCTAGCTCCCATTCCTCTTCAGAAAACCCTTGCCCAATACTATCCCCACTACATCTCTCACCTCATCTCCCTCCACCACACGTCTACACATCCACTTCATTCTGTCAATGATTACCACCTCTCCTCTCAACCACTTACCTCCTCCCACTCCCACCTCCAAGACTTTGCCTGTGCTGTTCCCCACCTCTGGAACTCTCTCCCTCTACCTATTAGACTCTTTACCTTTCTCCAAAGCTTCAAACAGGCTCTCAAAACCCAGTTAGTTATAAAAGCCTTTCAGCTCTCATCCAAACCCATCGCTGTATGCTCATTGCTCACCATCTCTCCCCACTGTTTCACCTGTCTGGCTGCCCCTCCCTCACTTATCAATCTTCTCCTCCCCATTGCCAACAAGGTCCTTTAGGTTTAGCCAAGCTGATTCTGTGGGTGTTATCAATGCATACACAGCAAGATGAGCGGTTTTGAAAACTGAACACACCCATATTTTGAGGTTCCGAGTCAAATTGAGCCCCGACTCGGATCACTTTGGGGTTCTGATTAAAACAAAGGCCCTCATTCAGAGCCGCTCGTAAGCGGCCGCTCGTTCGTTATGAGCGATGTTCGCACATCTGCGCATGCGTACGGATTGTAATACGCATGCGCGAACCAGTCAGTGTGGCCAAAAATCGTTTGTTCGCTAAATAGTGAATGCCTGCTATTTTGAGTGACAGGAGGAGGCGTATGTGGGTGGTAACAGGGGAAGGTGCCTGAAAACGGGGAGTGGAGATCAGAACGCAGGCGTGCTTAAAGGTCAAAACGGGCGTTTTAAGGGTGTGCATAATTAATACAGCAGCGTCATTGACCACGTCACTTGGTTGTTTTAAAGTCAGAACTGCTCGCAAGATAGCGGTAGGAAAAACCAACCACAAGAATAGCGAGCATTTCATACGCTGTTCGATGTACTCGATTAATCTATTAAATAGCAGACATGACGTTTGGTGCGAGCAGCCAGGGGGCGTCTTTTTCTAAATTACGACCGTAAGTTTTGTTCGCTCGTTCAGACATAGAGGTGTGGACAGACCGCATAGAGCGAACGGTTCATTTGAATAGCCACCCCTTTTTTGTGAACGAACAACCGCAAATAGCGTCCGGCTCTGAATCAGGGCCAAAGTCCTGACTCGGGTCTTCTCTCTGAGTTCGGTGCTTGGATTTCAAAATTGCGTATTTTATATTGTATGTCCCCACCTGTTGATTTCAGGAGCCATCTCACACTGGAGAGTGTATGGAGAGGGTATGGGTTGTAATCGTCATTAGAGAGTTGTAGGCAGATGGAATGTGTGAGAAGTTTGTAAAAGACTGGAGGCATCTTTGTCACTGTGTATGTTTGATGTTAGACACTAGCTAGCACCTGCAATCCAGTACAAATAGGCTCCTGCATATGTTTGTTAGAAGTGAACTTCAATTGAGCTGTACTTACTTAAAATTGTTTTTCATAGATGTTCTATATTCTTTTATACTGCCATGTCTTTGTACCACTGCTCTGTCACTTAGTTTAGCCAGCCAGCTCGCCGCAGCCTTTGTTTAATGTTGGAGAAAACAATATTGTGAGCTGTGAGGTGGTCAAAATTGACTGGAAATTATTGTTTTCTATGGAAACAAAACAGGTCCTAGTTACATGATTTTAGCCGTTTTCATCAATTTTGTAAAGAAATCCAGATCCAAAAGCAAAATCGAAACAAAAACACTTGAGGGTGGTTTGGCCGAAACCAAAACCAAAACATTACGATGATTTAGAACCAAAATACCAGTTTATCCGTGGTCTGCAATAGTACACTTTTTTCTTGACATGTTTGCTCTGCTTTTGCTTATTTTCGAGTTTCTTTATTAACAGTTATTCATGTAGAACCAGCCTATTATGTAGTGCATTATAATTGGGAACAAAACAGTAGTAAAACAGGCAGATATACAGTAAAAGATAAATAGTGAAATAGGAATTGGATACATACATGTAAATATTAGTAACATTTGCTGAATATGGCAGATTAATAAGCTGTCTGAAAAGGTGAGTTTTCAGGGAACGCTTGAAGGTTTGGAGACTAGATAGAAGTCATGTTGTGGCAGGGAGGGCATTCCACAGAGTAGAGGCAGCTCACAAACAATCCCATAACTGTGAACGGGAGTAGGTAATGCACGTGCATGAGAGGTGCAGATCTTGCATGGAGGGGTCATGCTGGGAGATCTTTTTTTTATCATCAACAATCAAATTTTTACAGGTTAGGAAAAAAGGGGTACATAGCATGCCTATGTTCTCTGTGCATCAGCATGTGAAACGTTCCGTTACAATGTTACAGTCGCTGACACTCTACGGTAGCGTTTCGCATGCAGCTACATGATTGACATGCTGCCGCCATTTGGGGGGCGTGGCGGTAACAGGGACCATTTTACAAAATGGGGACGTGTCACCCCATTTTGTAAGCACGGCCAGGGTCTGCGTCTACTGACAGTAGGAGATCCGACGGTAATTCTCAGTAAGCTCAGCCTTACTCAGATGGCCCATGGCTGCGATGGTGACCTGATGCTGCATCTTTTGATATTAGGGTGACCAAGAGAAGAGAAAATAACAAATAAAGCGACTTATTGTGCTAACCCCCTTTTATACTGGCCCTGAGTGTGGTGTGATACATAGGGTGCCTTACCAGTCAAGCGGGTCGATGGCCGGGCAGTGCTTGAGCCCCGGAGTGAGTGAGAAATCACTTGCTCCAGCGCTCGCATCCAAAAGGGGCAGCTGTCGATGCTGATCGACAGCTCGCCCCATTTGGTAGGCGAGTCGGGGGGGGTAAGTGGCTGGCCAAACGGAGGCGTTACCGAAGGAACCCCTGCCGTTTGAGGGCGGCCCTACTGACATCGCGAGTGATGTCAGTAGTGAGCTTCCGGCTCTATTACAGCCGGAAGCTCACTGGGGCTTGCGGCAGACTAGACCCTACCACAAGGGTCTCGTCGCAAGCCCGATGGTCATGATGATTGCAACGCGTGCGCGATGACGTCATCGCGGCCGGCGTCCAGAACCAAACAGACAGTCTCTGGCTCCAGCAGCTCATGGTTGGTGCCGGCGGTGGTTCCATGGGTGTGCGGCCCGCGGGTGTGATGTGCTGCTCTTCTTGGTGTCACCCCCTTGAAGGGTGACACCTGGTGCGGGCCACACCCCTCGCACCCCCATAGTGATGCCACTGACTGGGGCACAACTGATCCAAAACAATATCCCCCCTCTATGGAGCCCCAGGTCCTGTGAGCAGAATGTTTACTGAATGGGACTATAGCAGTTCTATAGGGTGCAGAGGACCAATTCCATTAAGGTGACTTGTAGGGGGATTACCCAAAAACAAAGGGCAACTGGGGAGTCTGCAGAGCCCTGGAGGTGAACACAGACCCTTTACTGTAGAGTCCCTGCCAGTGCTTGCAGACGTAGTGGCTAAGATGGCGGCGCCCCACAATTCCGCATCCCAGACCACTTTTGTAAGGGGAGGCACTTTGGTGGCGGAGGGGAGCCCATAAGGTTCACCGCCCAGGTAGCTGGAGGGAGGAGAGGCAGTGCTGTGGTTGAGCTCTCGCCGTAACCATGCACGTTTGGAGCTGCAGTGATGACAGTACCCAACTCCAGGCCGCGACTGCTGGAAGTGGAAAAAGCCTCAATTCAATCCGGGGATGTGCCAATCAGAGCCCCAAGGTTATAAGCAATAGGAGGGCAAAATCAGTGGGCATGCTGGGAGATATTTTGAGATAAGCGAAGAGATGTATGTTGGTGCAGTGTTGTTTATGGCCTTGTCTGTTAGCAAAAGTATTTTATATTGTATTCAATAAGATATAGGCAACCAATGTAAGGACTGACAGAGCGTAGCAGCAATAGAAGATTATTTTGCAAGAAAAATACATCTAGCACCTGCATTCAAAATAGATTGTAGGGGTGAAAATCTGTTTTCGGGGAAGACCAGTAAGTACAGTAGGCTATTGCAATAGTCAATGCTGGCGATAGTGAGTAATGCTGCTTATGTACTTTGCAAGGCGCCGTGAACACCTTGTGTATAAAGAAAGGATAATAAAAATTAAACCGCCAGCTTTCAGTGTAAGAATATTCACCAGGTGCTCAGAGAGAGAGGCTCAGGTCTGGCCAGGGTTGGACTGGCCCACAGGGGTACAGGAGAAATCCCCGGTGGGCCCCACTGCCTAAGTGCCCACCCTCTCCTCTAGGTGTTACTGTAGGTTCCAGTCCTCAAATCATGCATTGTTACTGTATTAGATGGTCAGTTACCTGGTGGAGTAGTAACACTGATCAACATGGGTGCTTGGTTCTTTTCTATAGAAACTACAACAAGATTTGCCTATTGGTCAGCCAAGCATCTGTGGTGGCTGGCCACACCTCTTAAGCATGGGCCCCTACCACTGCAGTCCCCTGGTGAGCGCTTCATGCTCCAGTCCGACACTGGGTCTGGCTTGGGGTACCACATTAGTAGAGGATTATTTCTTACTATGCAGAGCAGTACCGCCTACTCCTCTGAGCAGTAATATATGACATACTTGCCTTCTCTCTCTGCCAGAGCAGACAAACCTCCCGTATCCCGTCTACTTCTGCAGTGGAGTGTGCGGGGCAGTGATGAAGCAATTATTGGTGCCACACCCCCAATGTTCCCCCTACAGGACCTTCAGAAGGAGCATCCTATATACTCTAGTACTATAATATATGATCTGCCACTGATGTAGGTTCCCAAGGCAGGAGATTGTTTGTGTGCAGTTGCTGTGGATTAGGACTACACACCAAGATAGATGTTATTAAATAATCATTGTCTACGATCATTTATCATAATTAATTAAATAAAATGTGTCATGCCCAGGCCCCGGGCGCTCCCAATATTACACACTCTCATGTTTGGCTGCATTCCTAAATTGCTCATACAGTATATTAGGAAAAAGATTACAGAAGTAACCAATTTCATGCTGTTATTAAAACGTTAATAAGAAATGTTAAAAAGAAAGTAGATGTAATCCAGTATTGTTCTTGGTTTATATCAGTTTCTGCCATCAGTAATGTTGATAGTTGTATATTCTGTATTTTTTGTGTGCCCTTCAGCAACAACTTAGATGTTATCTTTGGAAAATATTGTGTCATTGTGCCTATAACATTTGCCACCCTTGTATGTATGATATATGCAAGTGTGATCATGAATCTGAGATCTTAGTGCATTTGCTCTAATTACAAGTTTTTTACTCTTGTTTTTAACCTGAGTGCAGCACATTTAAATCGGGTTAGGACTGTATAAACCGTACCGTGTTGTAGCTAAAGCCTACAGTAGTTCCGAACGTTAGCAAAGCCGCCTGAAACCAATGCTTGTGAAATGAGTTTGTGTCATTCGTGCATTTCCACTCCCATTTTGGTTTACTTTCAAATTATGTAACGCAACGCCAGTGAGTGCACATTCTTATCAAAAGCCTACACTTAAGCTGAGCCATTACGGCTGCCTTTTTGTGTGACATGTGAGTATCAATTTAGGGCACCGGCCAAAATGAATACACAAATATAGGGAACTACCTTATCCTGAGATCTGCATGTAGTTGGACACTAAGTTTATGGTAGCTCACGCCATTGTGGCCCCTTTAATTTGAGACCATTTTTTTCTTAAGTACAGTTGCCATGGATGTGAACTTTATTTTGAGAAATTATAACTTACCGTTTACGTACTGCACCAAGTGTGCTGACAATGGGTGTTTGCAGGTTGACTGCATCAGCAATCCCTTTCCAGATCTTATCCTTAGCTGTAGGCCCCAAATCCTTTGGGCCATTAAGGACTTTTTCTGTTGCTTCTTTCTTTCACAAGGATCACAAGCTCCTTGTGGCTGAAATATGGCCTGTGGTGTTTGCTCTGACTCTTACGTGGTGCAGGAGTGTCTTGATAGCTTGGCCCTGGAATCTCTTAATCATAAGCAACCATAGTGCTGGTTCCTGGCTGATAGGTGCTGGTGCCCTCATTTGGAGTGGGTGCTTGAGGGGCATTAGAAGGTCCTTCAGGATCCTCATCAGCCATGAGCTCTTCATTGAATGAGTTAATAAATTCTTCCAAAGAATTCATTGTGCAGTGGATGTTGGAATGTGGGTTCTCTGGGATTTACATCAGCTTCTGTGTGTGTAAGCTTGTGTGCATGCAAAAGTGTGCTCCACTTAGGGATTAGCTGATGGCTAAAGACCTCACAGTTAACAGATGTGCTTAGGTACAGACAAGTTCCCAGGAAGGCGAGGTGGAGACATTCCTGGCAAATCCTCGACTGATTCCTAAGCCCCATCCCCTGCCCACTCCTTCCCAGTGCACCCATCTCATCTCCCACCCAGTGCCCCACCTCATGCCATGCCCACTCTCCACCTCATCCTGTTCCAACTCCCAAACCAGTGCTCCCACCTCATTCCATGCTCTCTCCCCAGACACTACCCAAACCTCATGTTGTGCCCACTTCTTCCACTGTCCTTATCCACATCCCCTGCCCTCCCCCATTATCCCAGTCCCCAGCACCGTCCTCTGACTATTCCCTGCCCATTACTTTGTCTCCTCAATAGGTCGACAGCTACAAAAGGTTGACACACAGGTTCGAAATGGATGAAGATCAACTGGTACAAAAGGTCAACGTGGTCAATAGGTTGGCACTGGAATGGTCGACACAAAATTGGTCATCACTATTTTTTTTTAGGGTTAGGCTCCAGAAGAGATGGTTAGGGTTAGGCACTTACGCCTACAGTAATGGTGCATACTCACGGTCAGATTTGTTGTCAGATAAGAACGATAATGATTTAAACAATCGTTCAATCGTTCATATCTAAAAGAAAATCTGACATGTGGGCCTGCAACGATGAACAATGCGCGTTCCCGCATGACAGATAACGTTATCTGACCCCGTCTGTGTTTGCAGTCAGATTTGGACGATTTCATTCATTTTAATAGTCTGAAATCATTCAATTGTTCAAATCGTTATTAAAATTGTTCAAATCGTTCATCTGACAGATCTGACCGTGTGTATGCACCATTAGGGTTAGGCACTAGGAGGGATGGTTAGGGTTAGGCACTTAACAGAGGGTTAGGCACTAGGAGGGACAGTTAGGTTTAGGCACTTACCTCGACTTTTAAGGTTAGGCACCAGGAGGGAGGGTTAGGGTTAGGTACCAAGGGGAGAATTAGGGTTAGGGTGAAGATTAGGGTTAGAAGAAAAAATCATGTGTCGACTAGGGGTGTGCACCGGCCACTTTTCGTGTTTTGTGTTTTGGTTTTGGATCTGGATCTTTCTTCGTGTTTTGGATCTGGATTGGTTTTGCCAAAACCACCCTTCCGTGTTTTGGGTTCTGGGTTTTGTGTTTTGGATCTGTATTTTTTTGAAAAAAAGCATAAAAACAGCTAAAATCACAGAATTTGTAGCTTTTTCTGCTCCTATGCTATTATTAACCTCAATAACCTTAATTTCCACTCATTTCCAGTCTATTCTGAATACCTCACACCTCACAATAGTGTTTTTATGTCCAAAAGGTTGCACCGAGGTAGCTGGATGACTATGCTAAGCGACACGAGTGGGCGGCACAACCACGTGACCCATCTAGGCGTGAAACTGCAGTGGCAGACAGGATGGCATTGAAAAACTAGGCCCCAAACTGTACATAATGCAAAGAAAAAAAAGAGGTGCAAGATGGAATTGTCCTTGGGCCCTCCCACCCACCCTTGTGTTGTATAAACAGGACATGCACACTTTAACAAACCAATCATTTCAGCGCCAGGGTCTGCCACACAACTGTGGCTGAAATGATTGGTTCGTTTGGGCCCCCACAAAACAAGCTGGCAATTAATCTGTCCCTGCACAAACTGGCTCTACGGAGGAAAGATGTCATCCTCATCCTCCTCATCCACCGATTCCTCACCCTCTTCAGTGTGTACATCCTCATCCTCACAGAGTATTAATTTGTCCCTGCTGGAACCACAGGTCCCTCTGTACGTTCTGGAGGCTGGTCTCCCTGGAAGAGTTGATAATTCATTTTATGAACATCATCTTCTCCACATTTTGTGGAAGCAACCTCCTACGCCTTTCGCTGACAAGGTTCCCGGCTGCACTAAACACTCTTTCGGAGTACACACTGGAGGGGGGGCAACTCAGGTAAAATAGAGCCAGTTTGTACAGGGACCTCCAAATTGCTTCTTTTTCCTGCCAGTACAGGTACGGACTGTCTGACATGCCTACTTGGATGCTGTCACCGATGTAATCCTTTAACAGACAGACGCACGCTTGTCGCTGCTGCTTTGAGGATTCAAGTGCGGCTACAGCCCACACATTTCACAAAGACAGAAAAAAAAGAAGAATATTTTTATTGTTTGTGTAGCACACTTTGAGGGTGTCACCACCCTTTAACAGACAGACGCACGCTTGTCGCTGCTGCTTTAAGGATGCAGGTGCGGCTACAGCCCACACAATTCACAAAGACAGAAAAAAGAAGAAGAATATTTTTATTGTTTGTGTAGCACACTTTGAGGGTGTCACCACCCTTTAACAGACAGACGCACGCTTGTCGCTGCTGCTTTGAGGATGCAAGTGCGGCTACAGCCCACACAATTCACAAAGACAGAAAAAAGAAGAATATTTTTATTGTTTGTGTAGCACACTTTGAGGGTGTCACCACCCTTTAACAGACAGACGCACGCTTGTCGCTGCTGCTTTAAGGATGCAGGTGCGGCTACAGCCCACACATTTCACAAAGACCGAAAACAAAAGAACAATATTTTAATTGTTTGTGTAGCACACTTTGAGGGTGTCACCACCCTTTAACAGACAGACGCACGCTTGTCGCTGCTGCTTTAAGGATGCAGGTGCGGCTACAGCCCACACAATTCACAAAGACAGAAAAAAGAAGAAGAATATTTTTATTGTTTGTGTAGCACACTTTGAGGGTGTCACCACCCTTTAACAGACAGACGCACGCTTGTCGCTGCTGCTTTGAGGATGCAAGTGCGGCTACATCACACACAAGTCACAAACACATTACAAAAATAGTTTTTTATTTTTTGGAGCACTTTGAGAGTTACATCACCCTTTAACAGACAGACGCACGCTTGTCGCTGCTGCTTTAAGGATGCAGGTGCGGCTACAGCCCACACATTTCACAAAGACCGAAAAAAAAAGAACAATATTTTAATTGTTTGTGTAGCACACTGTGAGGGTGTCACCACCCTTTAACAGACAGACGCACGCTTGTCGCTGCTGCTTTAAGGATGCAGGTGCGGCTACAGCCCACACAATTCACAAAGACAGAAAAAAGAAGAAGAATATTTTTATTGTTTGTGTAGCACACTTTGAGGGTGTCACCACCCTTTAACAGACAGACGCACGCTTGTCGCTGCTGCTTTGAGGATGCAAGTGTGGCTACATCGCACACAAGTCACAAACACATTAAAAAAAAAATTTTGATTTTTTGGAGCACTTTGAGAGTTACAACACCTTTTAACAGACAGACGCACGCTTGTCGCTGCTGCTTTGAGGATGCAAGTGCGGCTACAGCCCACACAATTCACAAAGACAGAAAAAAGAAGAATATTTTTATTGTTTGTGTAGCACACTTTGAGGGTGTCACCACCCTTTAACAGACAGACGCACGCTTGTCGCTGCTGCTTTAAGGATGCAGGTGCGGCTACAGCCCACACATTTCACAAAGACAGAAAAAAAAAGAACAATATTTTAATTGTTTGTGTAGCACACTTTGAGGGTGTCACCACCCTTTAACAGACAGACGCACGCTTGTCGCTGCTGCTTTGAGGATGCAAGTGTGGCTACATCGCACACAAGTCACAAACACATTAAAAAAAAAATTTTGATTTTTTTGGAGCACTTTGAGAGTTACAACACCCTTTAACAGACAGACGCACGCTTGTCGCTGCTGCTTTGAGGATGCAAGTGCGGCTACAGCCCACACAATTCACAAAGACAGAAAAAAAAAGAACAATATTTTAATTGTTTGTGTAGCACACTTTGAGGGTGTCACCACCCTTTAACAGACAGACGCACGCTTGTCGCTGCTGCTTTAAGGATGCAGGTGCGGCTACAGCCCACACATTTCACAAAGACAGAAAAAAAAAGAGCAATATTTTAATTGTTTGTGTAGCACACTTTGAGGGTGTCACCACCCTTTAACAGACAGACGCACGCTTGTCGCTGCTGCTTTGAGGATGCAGGTGGAATCTAGACGGGATTTGGAACCGAGGACACACTACCTCCATCAATTGTCTAAATCCCACTGCACTAATGTCGGATACCGGACGCACGTCTAACACCAACATAGCAGTCAAGGCCTCAGTTATACGTTTTGCTTCAGGATGACTGCTGTCGTACTTCATCCTCATCGCTAGGGACTGTTGGAGGGTCAATTGTTTAGTAAAAGTAGTGATGTTCCTACTTCCTCTCTGGGATGATGAACAACTCCCAGCAGCAGCAACAGCACTAGGAGGAAGTGGTTCTTGATCTTTCCCTATTTTATTTTTATCGGAGAAAGTTTGGTCCTCCATTTATGTTATATTGATATATATACGTGCGGCTAAAGCGCACACAAACACAGAAAATATTTTTTTATTTTTGCTGGAGAGTAGTGCACTTTGTGGGTTACACCACCCTTTAAGAAATGAGCTAGCCGGCTCTTTACTTATGGGACACAGGCGCACGCTTGGCGCTGCTCCTTTGTTGATGCACGTGCAGCCACAGTGCACACAAGTCACAAACACAGAAAATATATATTTTAATGGTTTGGAGTGTACTTTGGGGGTTACAGAACCCTTTAACGGTCAAGCCAGCCGGCCCTTTACTTAAGACACAGGCGCACGCTTGGCACTACTTTGTTGATGCACGTGCAGCTGCTGCGCACACAATTCACAAACACAGAAAATAATTTTTTTTTTGGTTTGGACTGGAGTGTACTTTCGGGGGTTACAGCACCCTTTAATGGTCTAGCCAGCCGGCCCTTTACTTATGACACAGGCGCACGCTTGGCACTACTTTGTTGATGCACGTGCGGCTACTGCGCACACAATTCACAAACACAGAAAATAATTTTTTTTTTGGTTTGGACTGGAGTGTACTTTGGGGGTTACAGCACCCTTTAATGGTCAAGCCAGCCGGCCCTTTACTTATGACACAGGCGCACGCTTGGCACTACTTTGTTGATGCACGTGCGGCTACTGCGCACACAATTCACAAACACAGAAAATAATTTTTTTTTTGGTTTGGACTGGAGTGTACTTTGGGGGTTACAGCACCCTTTAACGGTCAAGCCAGCCAGCCCTTTACTTATGACACAGGCGCACGCTTGCACTTCTTTGTTGATGCACGTGCGGCTACTGCGCACACAATTCACAAACACAGAAAATAATTTTTTTTTTGGTTTGGACTGGACTGTACTTTCGGGGGTTACAGCACCCTTTAACGGTCAAGCCAGCCGGCCCTTTACTTATGACACAGGCGCACACTTGGCACTACTTTGTTGATGCACTTGCGGCTACTGCGCACACAATTCACAAACACAGAAAATATTTTTTTTTTTGGTTTGGACTGGAGTGTACTTTGGGGGTTACAGCACCCATTAACGGTCAAGCCAGCCGGCCCTTTACTTATGACACAGGCGCACGCTTGGCACTACTTTGTTGATGCACATGCGGCTACTGCGCACACAATTCACAAACACAGAAAATAATTTTTTTTTTGGTTTGGACTGGAGTGTACTTTGGGGGTTACAGCACCCTTTAACGGTCAAGCCAGCCAGCCCTTTACTTATGACACAGGCGCACGCTTGGCACTACTTTGTTGATGCACGTGCGGCTACTGCGCACACAATTCACAAACACAGAAAATAATTTTTTTTTTGGTTTGGACTGGACTGTACTTTGGGGGTTACAGCACCCTTTAACGGTCAAGCCAGCCGGCCCTTTACTTATGACACAGGCGCACACTTGGCACTACTTTGTTGATGCACGTGCGGCTACTGCGCACACAATTCACAAACACAGAAAATATTTTTTTTTTTGGTTTGGACTGGAGTGTACTTTGGGGGTTACAGCACCCATTAACGGTCAAGCCAGCCGGCCCTTTACTTATGACACAGGCGCACGCTTGGCACTACTTTGTTGATGCACATGCGGCTACTGCGCACACAATTCACAAACACAGAAAATAATTTTTTTTTTGGTTTGGACTGGAGTGTACTTTGAGGGTTACAGCACCCTTTAACGGTCAAGCCAGCCGGCCCTTTACTTATGACACAGGCGCACACTTGGCACTACTTTGTTGATGCACGTGCGGCTACTGCGCACACAATTCACAAACACAGAAAATAATTTTTTTTTTGGTTTGGACTGGAGTGTACTTTGGGGGTTACAGCACCCTTTAACGGTCAAGACAGCCGGCCCTTTACTTATGACACAGGCGCACACTTGGCACTACTTTGTTGATGCACGTGCGGCTACTACGCACACAATTCACAAACACAGAAAATATTTTTTTTTTTGGTTTGGACTGGAGTGTACTTTGGGGGTTACAGCACCCATTAACGGTCAAGCCAGCCGGCCCTTTACTTATGACACAGGCGCACGCTTGGCACTACTTTGTTGATGCACGTGCGGCTACTGCGCACACAATTCACAAACACAGAAAATAATTTTTTTTTTGGTTTGGACTGGAGTGTACTTTGGGGGTTACAGCACCCTTTAATGGTCAAGCCAGCCGGCCCTTTACTTATGACACAGGCGCACGCTTGGCACTACTTTGTTGATGCACGTGCGGCTACTGCGCACACAATTCACAAACACAGAAAATAATTTTTTTTTTGGTTTGGACTGGAGTGTACTTTGGGGGTTACAGCACCCTTTAACGGTCAAGCCAGCCAGCCCTTTACTTATGACACAGGCGCACGCTTGCACTTCTTTGTTGATGCACGTGCGGCTACTGCGCACACAATTCACAAACACAGAAAATAATTTTTTTTTTGGTTTGGACTGGACTGTACTTTCGGGGGTTACAGCACCCTTTAACGGTCAAGCCAGCCGGCCCTTTACTTATGACACAGGCGCACACTTGGCACTACTTTGTTGATGCACTTGCGGCTACTGCGCACACAATTCACAAACACAGAAAATATTTTTTTTTTTGGTTTGGACTGGAGTGTACTTTGGGGGTTACAGCACCCATTAACGGTCAAGCCAGCCGGCCCTTTACTTATGACACAGGCGCACGCTTGGCACTACTTTGTTGATGCACATGCGGCTACTGCGCACACAATTCACAAACACAGAAAATAATTTTTTTTTTGGTTTGGACTGGAGTGTACTTTGGGGGTTACAGCACCCTTTAACGGTCAAGCCAGCCAGCCCTTTACTTATGACACAGGCGCACGCTTGGCACTACTTTGTTGATGCACGTGCGGCTACTGCGCACACAATTCACAAACACAGAAAATAATTTTTTTTTTGGTTTGGACTGGACTGTACTTTCGGGGGTTACAGCACCCTTTAACGGTCAAGCCAGCCGGCCCTTTACTTATGACACAGGCGCACACTTGGCACTACTTTGTTGATGCACGTGCGGCTACTGCGCACACAATTCACAAACACAGAAAATATTTTTTTTTTTGGTTTGGACTGGAGTGTACTTTGGGGGTTACAGCACCCATTAACGGTCAAGCCAGCCGGCCCTTTACTTATGACACAGGCGCACGCTTGGCACTACTTTGTTGATGCACATGCGGCTACTGCGCACACAATTCACAAACACAGAAAATAATTTTTTTTTTGGTTTGGACTGGAGTGTACTTTGGGGGTTACAGCACCCTTTAACGGTCAAGACAGCCGGCCCTTTACTTATGACACAGGCGCACACTTGGCACTACTTTGTTGATGCACGTGCGGCTACTACGCACACAATTCACAAACACAGAAAATATTTTTTTTTTTGGTTTGGACTGGAGTGTACTTTGGGGGTTACAGCACCCATTAACGGTCAAGCCAGCCGGCCCTTTACTTATGACACAGGCGCACGCTTGGCACTACTTTGTTGATGCACATGCGGCTACTGCGCACACAATTCACAAACACAGAAAATAATTTTTTTTTTGGTTTGGACTGGAGTGTACTTTGGGGGTTACAGCACCCTTTAACGGTCAAGCCAGCCGGCCCTTTACTTATGACACAGGCGCACGCTTGGCACTACTTTGTTGATGCACGTGCGGCTACTGCGCACACAATTCACAAATACAGAAAATAATTTTTTTTTTGGTTTGGACTGGAGTGTACTTTCGGGGGTTACAGCACCCTTAACGGTCAAGCCAGCCGGCCCTTTACTTATGACACAGGCGCACGCTTGGCACTACTTTGTTGATGCACGTGCGGCTACTGCGCACACAATTCACAAACACAGAAAATAATTTTTTTTTTGGTTTGGACTGGAGTGTACTTTCGGGGGTTACAGCACCCTTAACGGTCAAGCCAGCCGGCCCTTTACTTATGACACAGGCGCACGCTTGGCACTACTTTGTTGATGCACGTGCGGCTACTGCGCACACAATTCACAAACACAGAAAATATATTATTTTTTTAGCACTTGGGGGGAGCACCCCTGATGGACAGAGCACCCCCTGGACAACACTACAGCACTCCTTTAGGACTGGGACACTGCACAGGACTTTGGAGTGGACACAGCCCCTATGGAGAACTGACTGCACAACACAGTCCAGCCAGCCCCTATGGACTTTGAAGTAGTGGACACAGCCCCTATTAACAACAGCAGCACAGCACAACACAGCCAGCCCCTATGGACTTTGAAGTAGTGGACAACAGCAGCACTACACTACACTACACTACACAGCCCTAACTCCCACCCTCCCTCTTCACTGTCCACAGCCGAGTGAGAAAATGGCGCCGACGTGTGTACCTTATATAGGATCCAAAACCCGCGAGACTCGGAAGGCGGGAAGATGACGTTTTGCCTCGATTTCAGATCCGAGTCAGGCGGGAAAAGTCGAGCCTGACTCGGATCGGACTCGGATCGGGGGGGCTCGGGGGGGTTCGGATTTCAGAAATCCGAACCCGCTCACCCCTAGTGTCGACCATTCCAAAGTTGTTCTTCTGACCCTGTTGACCCTTTATACCTGTCAATCTTCACCCATGTCGACCTTTTGTACCTGTCGACCTATTACTTGTCTACCAGTTGGTGTCTACCTAGACACTGTCGTCCTTTTACTGCAGATCTTTTAATCCACACCCGTGTTTGTGAATATAACATGTACAGTATATGTCAATATAAAGTGCTTGTAAAGAATCTCTATTATACACAACACAAAAACAAAACATGAATTCAAAAAGTTACATCTGCTTAGCTATCATAAGCATTAAAAATGTGTTAACTTAGATGAGAACAAAGGCCCTCATTCAGAGCCGCTCGTTAGCGGCAGTACGCTCGTTCCGAGCGATGTTTGCACATCTGCGCATGCGTACGGTTTTTAGTACGCATGCGCGAACCAGTCAGTGCGGCCGAAAATCGTTGGTACGCAATATAGCGAGTGCCTGCTATTTTGATTGACAGAATGAGGCGTATGTGGGTGGTAACAGGGGAAGGTGCTTGAAAATGGGGAGTGGAGATCCGAACGCAGGCGTGCTTAAAGGTCAAAACGGGCGTTTTATGGGTGTGCATATTTAAAACAGCAGCGTCAGTGACCACGTCACTGGGTTATTTTATAGCCAGAACTGCTCGCAAATTTGTGGTAGCAAACACCAACCACAAGAATAGCGAGCAGTTCATACGCTGGTCGATGTACTCGATTAATCTAATAAATAGCGGACATGACGTAGGATGCGAGCGGCCAGGGGGCGTTTTTAACAAATAAACGAGCGTATGTTTTGCTCGCTCGTTCAGACTTAGAGGTGTGAACAGACTGCAATGTGCGTACGGATCATTTGAATAGCCACCCCTTGTTTTTAAACGAGCGACCACAAATAGCGAACGGCTCTGAATGAGGGCCAAAATACCCCCCAAAATAATAAACTTTTACTAAGCAAACAATAACACTTAAAAAATAACGTAAATTATATTTGTTCAATTTAGAAATATTAAGTATACAGACATAGTTTTGTTGTACTAAATAATATGTAGTGACAGCTGTTTATTATGGAATCTCATTATTTCAGTCACAGTTATGGTGGAAACCATTATTGTCTGTGCACTGATTGCTGTGCTTGATATATTACGTAGCTTAATTGGTTAAATCTAATATTAAATACAACAAAGCAAACTTTGCTAAACACAGGACCTACCAATATAGGGTCTAATTCAGAGATGGACGGTAATGCGATCGCAGCTGCGATTTCGCACACACTGCCGCTGCGGACATATGCTAATAGCTCCAAAGTTTACCAGATCATAGGGATGACCACTGCTGTCTTCTCATCTGCATCCGATGTTGCGCACCAGCGTAAATATTGGTAACCTTGACACACAGGGACCGGCCATGCAGACCTTGCGACAGGTCTGACCTGTCTCTAATACAGCGGCTCTCCTGACACACAGAGAACTCTTATGCTGGTTATGATATCAAATGGCTAATTTATGCACGCCCATGTAACGGTGTTTAAACGGTAAGACACACCTGCGTTTCTCTAACCACCCCGTTACCTCCCCTAAAACGCTGACTAGCTGTCACCCAATTTGCAATTGGGTTCTCTGGCCCTGATTCAGAGCGGATGCTCTTACAGAGCACTCGCTCTGAATCAGGGTGTGTTTTTTTTGTAAATTGGAGCCAGCCTCCTGGCCGCTCGCTAAGCTGTGGGTGACCACCCACAGCTTTTACGAGCGGCCAGGTGATGGTCGCGATGTTGCCAGGTGATGGTTGCGCAGTGGGGGACCATCGATCCGCTTGTTAGCACTGTGCGCTCGCGAGCGGGTCTGAATCAGGCCCTCTGTGTGCGCAATCGGAAAACAATCGCTGCGCGTGTGCAGTGTGACTTTGACAAATGCACAATAGCAAAAATAGCCATTGCGTACATTACTCTAGATAGCAAACAATCAGAATCATTGGGATGCATTTTGAGAGTGCAAATGATTGCATGTGCAAATGTTTTTGGAGTTGTGCTTAAATACGCACACATGCACTTAAGGTTGGGGGACTGGACATGGCTGAGCATGATCGTAAGTGCTTTCACAGATCAGTAGAATGATAAGCTTACTTCTTTACTTCTGCTGGAAATCGCTGTTGAGGAGGCATCAATTCTTACCTGCATCCACCTCCGAATCAGATCCTCAGTCTCACAACAATACAAAAAAGTTGCATGCCAAATTGATCAGTGCAATCTAGCAAAGTAGTTTTGTCGCTATTAGTTGTTTTGTTTATATGAATAAGATGCCCAGTTGGAGTAAGAGAGATGTTTGACATGGCCGAGTCGCCTGGGACCTGGCCCCACGCTGTGGAGTAATGGGGGTGGTGCAGTTGCTAGAGTTGCTGAGGGATATGTTGCAGATGTAGACGGTGGTATAGTTACTAGAGTTGCCGAGGGAGATGTTGCAGATGTAGAGGGTGGGGTAGTTGCTAGAGTTGCTGAGGGAGATGTTGCAGATGTAGAGGGTGGTAAAGTTGCTAGAGTTGCCGAGGGAGATGTTGCAGATGTAGAGGGTGGGGTAGTTGCTAGAGTTGCTGAGGGAGATGTCGCCAATGTAGAGGGAGGTGTAGTTGCTAGAGTTACTGAGGGAGATGTTGCAGATGTAGAGGGTGGTGTAGTTGCTAGAGTTACTGAGGGAGATGTTGCAGATGTAGAGGGTGGTATAGTTGTTAGAGTTGCCGAAGGAGATGTTGCAGATGTAGAGGGTGGGGTAGTTGCTAGAGTTGCTGAGGGAGATGTTGCAGATGCAGAGGGAGGTGTAGTTGCTAGAGTTACTGAGGGAGATGTTGCAGATGTAGAGGGTGGTGTAGTTGCTAGAGTTGCTGAGGGAGATGATGCAGATGTAGAGGGTGGTGCAGTTGCTAGAGTTGCTGAGAGAGATGTTGCCTGTGTAGTGGGTGGTGCAGTTGCTAGAGTTGCTGAGGGAGATGTTGCAGATGTAGAGGGTGGTGTAGTTGCTAGAGTTTCTGAGGGAGATGTTGCAGATGTAGAGGGAGGTGTAGTTGCTAGAGTTGCTAAGGGAGATGTTGGAGATGTAGAGGGTGGTGCAGTTGCTAGAGTTTCTGAGGGAGATGTTGCAGATGTAGAGGGTGGGGTAGTTGCTAAAGTTGTTGAGGGAGATGTTGCAGATGTAGCGGGTGGGGCAGTTGCTATAGTTGCTGAGGGATATTTTGCAGATGTAGAGGGAGGTGTAGTTGCTAGAGTCGCTGAGGGAGATGTTGCAGATGTAGAGTGTGGTGTAGTTGCTAGAGCTGCTGAGGGAGATGTTGCAGATGTAGAGGGTGGTGTAGTTGCTAGAGTTGCTGAGGGAGATGTTGCAGATGTAGAGGGTGGTGCAGTTTCTAGAGTTGCTGAGGGAGATGTTGCAGGTGTAGAGGGTGGTGCAGTTGCTAGCATTGTTGGGGGAGATGTTGCATGTGTAGAGGGTGGTGCAGTTGCTAGAGTTGCTGAGGAAGATGTTGCATGTGTAGAGGATGGTGCAGTTGCTAGAGTTGCTGAGGGAGATGTTGCATGTGTAGAGGGTGGTGCAGTTGCTATAGCTGCTGAGGGATATGTTGCAGATGTAGAGGGTGGTATAGTTGCTAGAGTTTCTGAGGGAGATGTTGCAGATGTAGAGGGTGGGGTAGTTGCTAGATTTTCTGAGGGAGATGTTGCAGATGTAGAGGGTGTGGCAGTTGCTAGAGTTGCTGAGGGAGATGTTGCAGATGTAGAGGGTGGTGTAGCTGCTAGAGTTGCTGAGGGAGATGATGCAGATGTAGAGGGTATGTGTAGTTGCTATAGTTGCTGAGGGATATGTTGCAGGTGTAGATGGTGGTGCAGTTGTTAGCATTGTTGGGGGAGATGATGCAGATGTAGAGGATGGTGCAGTTGCTAGAGTTTCTGAGGGAGATGTTGCAGGTATTGAGGGTGGTGCAGTTGCTAGAGTTGCTGAGGGAGATGTTGCAGATGTAGAGGGCAGTGCAGTTGCTAGAGATGCTGAGGGAGATGTTGCAGATGAAGAGGGTGGTGTAGTTGATATAGTTTCTGAGGGATATGTTGCAGGTGTAGATGGTGGTGCAGTTGTTAGCATTGTTGGGGGAGATGATGCAGATGTAGAGGATGGTGCAGTTGCTAGAGTTTCTGAGGGAGATGTTGCAGGTATTGAGGGTGGTGCAGTTGCTAGAGTTGATGAGGGAGATGTTGCAGGTGTAGAGGGTGGTGCAGTTGGTAGAGCTGCTGAGGGAGATCTTGCAGATGTAGAGGGTGGGGTAGTTGCTAGAGCTGCTGAGGGAGATGTTGCAGATGTAGAGGGTGGTGCAGTTGCTAGAGCTGCTGAGGGAGATGTTGCAGGTGTAGAGGGTGGTGCAGTTGCTAGAGCTGCTGAGGGAGATTTTGCAGATGTAGAGGGTGGTGCAGTTTCTAGAGTTGCTGAGGGATATGATGCAGATGTAGAGGGTGGTGCAGTTGCTAGCATTGCTTAGGGAGATGTTGCAGATGTAGAGGGTGGTGCAGTTGCTAGAGCTTCTGAGGGAGATTTTGCAGGTATAGAGGGTGGTGCAGTTGCTAGAGTTGCTGAGGGATATGATGCAGATGTAGAGGGTGGTGCAGTTGCTAGAGTTGCTGAGGGATATGATGCAGATGTAGAGGGTGGTGCAGTTGCTACAGTTGCTGAGGGATATTTTGCAGATGTAGAGGGTGGTGCAGTTGCTAGCATTGCTGGGGGAGATGATGCAGATGTAGAGGGTGGTGCAGTTGCTAGAGTTGCTGAGGGAGATGTTACAAATGTAGAGGGTGGGGCAGTTGGTAGAGTTACTGAGAGATATGTTGCAGATATAGAGGTTGGTGTTGTTGCTAGAGTTGCTGAAGGAGAGACTGTACTAGTATATGTTTCTAGAATTGAAGTAGCTTAGGAGGTGGGGTACATGAGATTCCTGCGGTCAGAATGCTGGTGCCAGAATCCCAACACCTATTAGAATCTTGGCACCAGCATCTTGACTTCCAGAATCCCAAAGGTAAGTAGCGGATTTAGGGTTAGGTTTAGGGGTTTGGGTTAGGCCATAAGCGGTGGGTTAGGGTTAGGCACTAGGTGGGGGGTTAGGTTTAGGGTGCGGGGAGAGGGAGGTTAGGTGTAGACACTAGGGGGGAGAGTAGGTTTAGGTACTGGGAAGGGACAGTTAGGCGTAGTGAGAGGGGGAGGATTAGGATATCGACAGACAAGTGTCAGTATCTTAACCCTATCGGAATGCCAGCATGCTGGAGAGGAAGCGGAGTCTACAGGTTAGGTACATTTTATTGGTTAATGCATGGCTGCACCAATTATGGGATCGCTTGGTGCATTAAGGGGGAGACTAGATATGGCTAGGAAGTCCTAATTCATTATTGTTTACTGAGAATATTTGTAGTGTACTATAATGGGCAGATGAGTTGGAAGTTTTCAAAACAGCAATTTGTACCCCATGGAAGGAATCATGAGGAAAGGTCTGTTATACAGTATGACAGCGATACTGTTGGCGATTCAAATGATAATAATGATAGAGATGTTATTTTAAATCTGAAGTGTCCATACTAGTGCCCAGTGCCTTTAGATTCTAGTGTTTAAATAATTGTGACACTTTATTAGCTTGTTGTTGTACACTGCAGTGACTCTGTAATATATGTAGCTGATGAGAATGGTGACACAAGCTGCTGTACACTGCAGTGATTCTGTAATATATTAAGCTGATGAGAATGGTGACACAAGCTGCTGTACACTGCAGTGATTCTGTAATATATGTAGATGATGAGAATGGTGACACAAGCTGCTGTACACTGCAGTGACTCTGTAATATATGTAGCTGATGAGAATGGTGATACAAGCTGCTGTACACTGCAGTGATTCTGTAATATATGTAGCTGATGAGAATGGTGACTCAAGCTGCTGTACACTGCAGTGATTCTGTAATATATGTAGCTGATGAGAATGGTGACTCAAGCTGCTGTACACTGCAGTGATTCTGTAATATATGAGTCTGATGAGAATGGTGACACAAGCTGCTGTACACTGCAGTGATTCTGTAATATGTGTAGCTGATGAGAATGGTGACACAGGCTGCTGTACACTGCAGTGATTCTGTAATATGTGTAGCTGGTGAGAATGATGACACAAGCTGCTGTACACTGCAGTGATTCTGTAATATATGTAGCTGATGAGAATGGTGACTCAAGCTGCTGTACACTGCAGTGATTCTGTAATATATGAGTCTGATGAGAATGGTGACACAAGCTGCTGTACACTGCAGTGATTCTGTAATATGTGTAGCTGATGAGAATGGTGACACAGGCTGCTGTACACTGCAGTGATTCTGTAATATGTGTAGCTGGTGAGAATGATGACACAAGCTGCTGTACACTGCAGTGATTCTGTAATATGTGTAGCTGATGAGAATGGTGACACAAGCTGCTGTACACTGCAGTGATTCTGTAATATATGTAGCTGATGAGAATGGTGACACAAGCTGCTGTACACTGCAGTGATTCTGTAATATATGTAGCTGATGAGAATGGTGACACAAGCTGCTGTACACTGCAGTGATTCTGTAGTATATGTAGCTGATGAGAATGGTGACACAAGCTGCTGTACACTGCAGTGATTCTGTAATATATGAGGCTGATGAGAATGGTGACACAAGCTGCTGTACACTGCAGTGATTCTGTAATATATGGGGCTGATGAGAATGGTGACACAAGTTGCTGTACACTGCAGTGATTCTGTAATATGTGTAGCTGATGAGAATGGTGACACAGGCTGCTGTACACTGCAGTGATTCTGTAATATGTGTAGCTGGTGACACAAGCTGCTGTACACTGCAGTGATTCTGTAGAATATGAGGCGGAAGAGAATGGTGACACAAGCTGCTGTACACTGCAGTGATTCTGTAATATATGTAGCTGATGAGAATGGTGACACAAGCTGCTGTACACTGCAGTGATTCTGTAATATGTGTAGCTGATGAGAATGGTGACACAAGCTGCTGTACACTGCAGTGATTCTGTAATATGTGTACCTGGTGAGAATGGTGACACAAGCTGCTGTACACTGCAGTGATTCTGTAGTATATGTAGCTGATGAGAATGGTGACACAAGCTGCTGTACACTGCAGTGATTCTATAATATATGTAGCTGATGAGAATGGTGACACAAGCTGCTGTACACTGCAGTGATTCTGTAGTATATGTAGCTGATGAGAATGGTGACACAAGCTGCTGTACACTGCAGTGATTCTGTAATATATGTAGCTGATGAGAATGGTGACACAAGCTGCTGTACACTGCAGTGATTCTGTAATATATGAGGCTGATGAGAATGGTGACACAAGCTGCTGTACACTGCAGTGATTCTGTAATATGTGTAGCTGAAGATAATGGTGACACAAGCTGCTGTACACTGCAGTGATTCTGCAATATGTGTAGCTGATGAGAATGGTGACACAAGCTGTTGTACACTGCAGTGATTCTGTAATATATGTAGCTGATGAGAATGGTGACACAAGCTGCTGTACACTGCAGTGATTCTGTAATATATGAGGCTGATGAGAATGGTGACACAAGCTGCTGTACACTGCAGTGACTCTGTAATATATGTTGCTGATGAGAATGGTGATACAAGCTGCTGTACACTGCAGTGATTCTGTAATATATGTAGCTGATGAGAATGGTGACACAAGCTGCTGTACACTGCAGTGATTCTGTAATATATGTAGCTGATGAGAATGGTGACACAAGCTGCTGTACACTGCAGTGACTCTGCAATATATGTAGCTGATGAGAATGGTGACACAAGCTGCTGTACACTGCAGTGATTCTGTAATATATGTAGCTGATGAGAATGGTGACACAAGCTGCTGTACACTGCAGTGATTCTATAATCTGTGTAGCTGATGAGAATGGTGACACAAGCTGCTGTATACTGCAGTGATTCTGTAATATATGTAGCTGATGAGAATGGTGACACAAGCTGCTGTACACTGCAGTGATTCTGTAGTATATGTAGCTGATGAGAATGGTCACACAGGCTGCTGTACACTGCAGTGATTCTGTAATATATGGGGCTGATGAGAATGGTGACACAAGCTGCTGTATACTGCAGTGATTCTGTAATATATGTAGCTGATGAGAATGGTGACACAAGCTGCTGTACACTGCAGTGATTCTGTAATATATGAGGCTGATGAGAATGGTGACACAAGCTGCTGTACACTGCAGTGATTCTGTAATATATGAGGCTGATGAGAATGGTGACACAAGCTGCTGTACACTGCAGTGATTCTGTAATATATGAGGCTGATGAGAATGGTGACATAAGCTGCTGTACACGGCAGTGATTCTGTAATATATGGGGCTGATGAGAATGGTGACACAAGCTGCTGTACACTGCAGTGATTCTGTAACATATGTAGCTGATGAGAATGGTGACACAAGCTGCTGTTCACTGCAGTGATGCTGTAATATATGTAGCTGATGAGAATGGTGACACAAGCTGCTGTACACTGCAGTGATTCTGTAGTATATGTAGCTGATGAGAATGGTGACACAAGCTGCTGTACACTGCAGTGATTCTGTAATATATGTAGCTGATGAGAATGGTGACACAAGCTGCTGTACACTGCAGTGATTCTGTAGTATATGTAGCTGATGAGAATGGTGACACAAGCTGCTGTACACTGCAGTGATTCTGTAATATGTGTAGCTGATGAGAATGGTGACACAAGCTGCTGTACACTGCAGTGATTCTGTAATATGTGTAGCTGATGAGAATGGTGACACAAGCTGCTGTACACTGCAGTGATTCTATAATATATGTAGCTGATGAGAATGGTGACACAAGCTGCTGTACACTGCAGTGATTCTGTAATATATGTAGCTGATGAGAATGGTGACACAAGCTGCTGTACACTGCAGTGATGCTGTAATATATGTAGCTGATGAGAATGGTGACACAAGCTGCTGTACACTGCAGTGATTCTGTAGTATATGTAGCTGATGAGAATGGTGACACAAGCTGCTGTACACTGCAGTGATTGTGTAATATATGTAGCTGATGAGAATGGTGACACAAGCTGCTGTACACTGCAGTGATTCTGTAATATATGAGGCTGATGAGAATGGTGATACAAGCTGCTGTACACTGCAGTGATTCTGTAATATATGAGACTGATGAGAATGGTGACACAAGCTGCTGTACACTGCAGTGATTCTGTAATATATGAGGCTGATGAGAATGGTGACACAAGCTGCTGTACACTGCAGTGATTCTGTAATATGTCTAGCTGATGAGAATGGTGACACAAGCTGCTGTACACTTAGTGCAGTGATTCTGTAATATGTGAAGCTGATGAGAATGGTGACACAAGCTGCTGTACACTGCAGTGATTCTGTAATATGTGTAGCTGATGAGAATGGTGACACAAGCTGCTGTACACTGCAGTGATTCTGTAATATATGTAGCTGATGAGAATGGTGACACAAGCTGCTGTACACTGCAGTGATTCTGTAATATATGTAGCTGATGAGAATGGTGACACAAGCTGCTGTACACTGCAGTGATTCTGTAGTATATGTAGCTGATGAGAATGGTGACACAAGCTGCTGTACACTGCAGTGATTCTGTAATATATGAGGCTGATGAGAATGGTGAAACAAGCTGCTGTACACTGCAGTGATTCTGTAATATATGGGGCTGATGAGAATGGTGACACAAGCTCCTGTACACTGCAGTGATTCTGTAATATGTGTAGCTGATGAGAATGGTGACACAGGCTGCTGTACACTGCAGTGATTCTGTAATATGTGTAGCTGGTGACACAAGCTGCTGTACACTGCAGTGATTCTGTAATATATGTAGCTGATGAGAATGGTGACACAAGCTGCTGTACACTGCAGTGATTCTGTAATATGTGTAGCTGATGAGAATGGTGACACAAGCTGCTGTACACTGCAGTGATTCTGTAATATGTGTACCTGGTGAGAATGGTGACACAAGCTGCTGTACACTGCAGTGATTCTGTAGTATATGTAGCTGATGAGAATGGTGACACAAGCTGCTGTACACTGCAGTGATTCTATAATATATGTAGCTGATGAGAATGGTGACACAAGCTGCTGTACACAGCAGTGATTCTGTAGTATATGTAGCTGATGAGAATGGTGACACAAGCTGCTGTACACTGCAGTGATTGTGTAATATATGTAGCTGATTAGAATGGTGACACAAGCTGCTGTACACTGCAGTGATTCTGTAATATATGAGGCTGATGAGAATGGTGACACAAGCTGCTGTACACTGCAGTGATTCTGTAATATGTGTAGCTGAAGATAATGGTGACACAAGCTGCTGTACACTGCAGTGATTCTGCAATATGTGTAGCTGATGAGAATGGTGACACAAGCTGCTGTACACTGCAGTGATTCTGTAATATATGTAGCTGATGAGAATGGTGACACAAGCTGCTGTACACTGCAGTGATTCTGTAATATATGAGGCTGATGAGAATGGTGACACAAGCTGCTGTACACTGCAGTGACTCTGTAATATATGTTGCTGATGAGAATGGTGATACAAGCTGCTGTACACTGCAGTGATTCTGTAATATATGTAGCTGATGAGAATGGTGACACAAGCTGCTGTACACTGCAGTGACTCTGTAATATATGTAGCTGATGAGAATGGTGACACAAGCTGCTGTACACTGCAGTGATTCTATAATCTGTGTAGCTGATGAGAATGGTGACACAAGCAGCTGTATACTGCAGTGATTCTGTAATATATGAGGCTGATGAGAATGGTGACACAAGCTGCTGTACACTGCAGTGATTCTATAATCTGTGTGGCTGATGAGAATGGTGACACAAGCTGCTGTATACTGCAGTGATTCTGTAATATATGTAGCTGATGAGAATGGTGACACAAGCTGCTGTACACTGCAGTGATTCTGTAGTATATGTAGCTGATGAGAATGGTCACACAGGCTGCTGTACACTGCAGTGATTCTGTAATATATGGGGCTGATGAGAATGGTGACACAAGCTGCTGTATACTGCAGTGATTCTGTAATATATGTAGCTGATGAGAATGGTGACACAAGCTGCTGTACACTGCAGTGATTCTGTAGTATATGTAGCTGATGAGAATGGTCACACAGGCTGCTGTACACTGCAGTGATTCTGTAATATATGTAGCTGATGAGAATGGTGACACAAGCTGCTGTACACTGCAGTGATTCTGTAATATATGAGGCTGATGAGAATGGTGACACAAGCTGCTGTACACTGCAGTGATTCTGTAATATATGAGGCTGATGAGAATGGTGACACAAGCTGCTGTACACTGCAGTGATTCTGTAATATATGAGGCTGATGAGAATGGTGACACAAGCTGCTGTACACTGCAGTGATTCTGTAGTATATGTAGATGATGAGAATGGTGACACAAGCTGCTGTACACTGAAGTGGTTCTGTAGTATATGCGCAGCTGATGAGAATGGTGACACAAGCTGCTGTACACTGCAGTGATTCTGTAATATATGTAGCTGATGAGAATGGTGACACAAGCTGCTGTACACTGCAGTGATTCTGTAATATATGAGGCTGATGAGAATGGTGACATAAGCTGCTGTACACTGCAGTGATTCTGTAATATATGGGGCTGATGAGAATGGTGACACAAGCTGCTGTACACTGCAGTGATTCTGTAATATATGTAGCTGATGAGAATGGTGACACAAGCTGCTGTTCACTGCAGTGATGCTGTAATATATGTAGCTGATGAGAATGGTGACACAAGCTGCTGTACACTGCAGTGATTCTGTAGTATATGTAGCTGATGAGAATGGTGACACATCTGCTGTACACTGCAGTGATTCTGTAATATATGTAGCTGATGAGAATGGTGACACAAGCTGCTGTACACTGCAGTGATTCTATAGTATATGTAGCTGATGACAATGGTGACACAAGCTGCTGTACACTGCAGTGATTCTGTAATATGTGTAGCTGATGAGAATGGTGACACAAGCTGCTGTACACTGCAGTGATTCTGTAATATGTGTAGCTGATGAGAATGGTGACACAAGCTGCTGTACACTGCAGTGATTCTATAATATATGTAGCTGATGAGAATGGTGACACAAGCTGCTGTACACTGCAGTGATTCTGTAATATATGTAGCTGATGAGAATGGTGACACAAGCTGCTGTACACTGCAGTGATGCTGTAATATATGTAGCTGATGAGAATGGTGACACAAGCTGCTGTACACTGCAGTGATTCTGTAGTATATGTAGCTGATGAGAATGGTGACACAAGCTGCTGTACACTGCAGTGATTCTGTAATATATGTAGCTGATGAGAATGGTGACACAAGCTGCTGTACACTGCAGTGTTGTGTAATATATGTAGCTGATGAGAATGGTGACACAAGCTGCTGTACACTGCAGTGATTCTGTAATATATGAGGCTGATGAGAATGGTGATACAAGCTGCTGTACACTGCAGTGATTCTGTAATATATGAGACTGATGAGAATGGTGACACAAGCTGCTGTACACTGCAGTGATTCTGTAATATATGAGGCTGATGAGAATGGTGACACAAGCTGCTGTACACTGCAGTGATTCTGTAATATGTCTAGCTGATGAGAATGGTGACACAAGCTGCTGTACACTTAGTGCAGTGATTCTGTAATATGTGAAGCTGATGAGAATGGTGACACAAGCTGCTGTACACTGCAGTGATTCTGTAATATGTGTAGATGATGAGAATGGTGACACAAGCTGCTGTACACTGCAGTGATTCTGTAATATGTGTAGCTGATGAGAATGTTGACACAAGCTGCTGTACACTGCAGTGATTCTGTAATATATGTAGCTGATGAGAATGGTGACACAAGCTGCTGCACACTGCAGTGATTCTGTAATATATGAGGCTGATGAGAATGGTGACAAAAGCTGCTGCACACTGCAGTGATTCTGTAATATATGTAGCTGATGAGAATGGTGACACAAGCTGCTGTACACTGCAGTGATTCTGTAAAATATGTAGCTGATGAGAATGGTGATACAAGCTGCTGTACACTGCAGTGATTCTGTAATATGTGTAGCTGATGAGAATGGTGACACAAGCTGCTGTACACTGCAGTGATTCTGTAATATGTGTAGCTGATGAGAATGGTGACACAAGCTGCTATACACTGCAGTGATTCTGTAATATGTGTAGATGATGAGAATGGTGACACAAGCTGCTGTACACTGCAGTGATTCTGTAATATGTGTAGCTGATGAGAATGGTGACACAAGCTGCTGTACACTGCAGTGATTCTGTAATATGTGTAGATGATGAGAATGGTGACACAAGCTGCTGTACACTGCAGTGATTCTGTAATATATGTAGCTGATGAGAATGGTGACACAAGCTGCTGTACACTGCAGTGATTCTGTAATATATGTAGCTGATGAGAATGGTGACACAAGCTGCTGCACACTGCAGTGATTCTGTAATATATGAGGCTGATGAGAATGGTGACACAAGCTGCTGCACACTGCAGTGATTCTGTAATATGCGTAGCTGATGATAATGGTGACACAAGCTGCTGTACACTGCAGTGACTCTGTAATATGTCTAGCTGATGAGAATGGTGACACAAGCTGCTGTACACTGCAGTGATTCTGTAATATATGAGGCTGATGAGAATGGTGACACAAGCTGCTGTACACTGCAGTGAATCTGTAGTATATGAAGCTGATGAGAATGGTGACACAAGCTGCTGTACACTGTAGTGATTCTATAGTATATGAGACTGATGGGAATGGTGACACAAGCTGCTGTACAATACAGTGATTCTGTAGTATTTGTAGATGATGAGAATGGTGACACAAGCTGCTGTACTCTGCAGTGATTCTGTAATATGTGTAGCTGATGAGAATGGTGACACAAGCTGCTGAACACTGCAGTGATTCTGTAATATATGAGACTGATGAGAATGGTGACACAAGCTGCTGTACACTGCAGTGATTCTGTAATATGTGTAGCTGATGAGAATGGTGACACAAGCTGCTGAACACTGCAGTGATTCTGTAATATATGAGACTGATGAGAATGGTGACACAAGCTGCTGTACACTGCAGTGATTCTGTATTATTTGTAGCTGATGAGAATGGTGACACAAGCTGCTGTACACTGCAGTGATTCTGTAGTATATGTAGCTGATGAGAATGGTGACACAAGCTGCTGTACACTGCAGTGATTCTGTAATATATGAGGCTGATGAGAATGGTGACACAAGCTGCTGTACACTGCAGTGACTCTGTAATATATGTTGCTGATGAGAATGGTGATACAAGCTGCTGTACACTGCAGTGATTCTGTAATATATGTAGCTGATGAGAATGGTGACACAAGCTGCTGTACACTGCAGTGATTCTGTAATATATGTAGCTGATGAGAATGGTGACACAAGCTGCTGTACACTGCAGTGACTCTGCAATATATGTAGCTGATGAGAATGGTGACACAAGCTGCTGTACACTGCAGTGATTCTATAATCTGTGTAGCTGATGAGAATGGTGACACAAGCAGCTGTATACTGCAGTGATTCTGTAATATATGAGGCTGATGAGAATGGGGACACAAGCTGCTGTACACTGCAGTGATTCTATAATCTGTGTAGCTGATGAGAATGGTGACACAAGCTGCTGTATACTGCAGTGATTCTGTAATATATGTAGCTGATGAGAATGGTGACACAAGCTGCTGTACACTGCAGTGATTCTGTTGTATATGTAGCTGATGAGAATGGTCACACAGGCTGCTGTACACTGCAGTGATTCTGTAATATATGGGGCTGATGAGAATGGTGACACAAGCTGCTGTATACTGCAGTGATTCTGTAATATATGTAGCTGATGAGAATGCTGACACAAGCTGCTGTACACTGCAGTGATTCTGTAGTATATGTAGCTGATGAGAATGGTCACACAGGCTGCTGTACACTGCAGTGATTCTGTAATATATGTAGCTGATGAGAATGGTGACACAAGCTGCTGTACACTGCAGTGATTCTGTAATATATGAGGCTGATGAGAATGGTGACACAAGCTGCTGTACACTGCAGTGATTCTGTAATATATGAGGCTGATGAGAATGGTGACACAAGCTGCTGTACACTGCAGTGATTCTGTAATATATGAGGCTGATGAGAATGGTGACACAAGCTGCTGTACACTGCAGTGATTCTGTAGTATATGTAGATGATGAGAATGGTGACACAAGCTGCTGTACACTGAAGTGGTTCTGTAGTATATGCGAAGCTGATGAGAATGGTGACACAAGCTGCTGTACACTGCAGTGATTCTGTAATATATGTAGCTGATGAGAATGGTGACACAAGCTGCTGTACACTGCAGTGATTCTGTAATATATGAGGCTAATGAGAATGGTGACATAAGCTGCTGTACACTGCAGTGATTCTGTAATATATGGGGCTGATGAGAATGGTGACACAAGCTGCTGTACACTGCAGTGATTCTGTAATATATGTAGCTGATGAGAATGGTGACACAAGCTGCTGTTCACTGCAGTGATGCTGTAATATATGTAGCTGATGAGAATGGTGACACAAGCTGCTGTACACTGCAGTGATTCTGTAGTATATGTAGCTGATGAGAATGGTGACACAAGCTGCTGTACACTGCAGTGATTCTGTAATATATGTAGCTGATGAGAATGGTGACACAAGCTGCTGTACACTGCAGTGATTCTGTAGTATATGTAGCTGATGAGAATGGTGACACAAGCTGCTGTACACTGCAGTGATTCTGTAATATGTGTAGCTGATGAGAATGGTGACACAAGCTGCTGTACACTGCAGTGATTCTGTAATATGTGTAGCTGATGAGAATGGTGACACAAGCTGCTGTACACTGCAGTGATTCTATAATATATGTAGCTGATGAGAATGGTGACACAAGCTGCTGTACACTGCAGTGATTCTGTAATATATGTAGCTGATGAGAATGGTGACACAAGCTGCTGTACACTGCAGTCATGCTGTAATATATGTAGCTGATGAGAATGGTGACACAAGCTGCTGTACACTGCAGTGATTCTGTAGTATATGTAGCTGATGAGAATGGTGACACAAGCTGCTGTACACTGCAGTGATTCTGTAATATATGTAGCTGATGAGAATGGTGACACAAGCTGCTGTACACTGCAGTGATTGTGTAATATATGTAGCTGATGAGAATGGTGACACAAGCTGCTATACACTGCAGTGATTCTGTAATATATGAGGCTGATGAGAATGGTGATACAAGCTGCTGTACACTGCAGTGATTCTGTAATATATGAGGCTGATGAGAATGGTGACACAAGCTGCTGTACACTGCAGTGATTCTGTAATATGTCTAGCTGATGAGAATGGTGACACAAGCTGCTGTACACTTAGTGCAGTGATTCTGTAATATGTGAAGCTGATGAGAATGGTGACACAAGCTGCTGTACACTGCAGTGATTCTGTAATATGTGTAGCTGATGAGAATGGTGACACAAGCTGCTGTACACTGCAGTGATTCTGTAATATATGTAGCTGATGAGAATGGTGACACAAGCTGCTGTACACTGCAGTGATTCTGTAATATATGTAGCTGATGAGAATGGTGACACAAGCTGCTGTACACTGCAGTGATTCTGTAGTATATGTAGCTGATGAGAATGGTGACACAAGCTGCTGTACACTGCAGTGATTCTGTAATATATGAGGCTGATGAGAATGGTGACACAAGCTGCTGTACACTGCAGTGATTCTGTAATATATGGGGCTGATGAGAATGGTGACACAAGCTGCTGTACACTGCAGTGATTCTGTAATATGTGTAGCTGATGAGAATGGTGACACAGGCTGCTGTACACTGCAGTGATTCTGTAATATGTGTAGCTGGTGACACAAGCTGCTGTACACTGCAGTGATTCTGTAGAATATGAGGCGGAAGAGAATGGTGACACAAGCTGCTGTACACTGCAGTGATTCTGTAATATATGTAGCTGATGAGAATGGTGACACAAGCTGCTGTACACTGCAGTGATTCTGTAATATGTGTAGCTGATGAGAATGGTGACACAAGCTGCTGTACACTGCAGTGATTCTGTAATATGTGTACCTGGTGAGAATGGTGACACAAGCTGCTGTACACTGCAGTGATACTGTAGTATATGTAGCTGATGAGAATGGTGACACAAGCTGCTGTACACTGCAGTGATTCTATAATATATGTAGCTGATGAGAATGGTGACACAAGCTGCTGTACACTGCAGTGATTCTGTAGTATATGTAGCTGATGAGAATGGTGACACAAGCTGCTGTACACTGCAGTGATTCTGTAATATATGTAGCTGATGAGAATGGTGACACAAGCTGCTGTACACTGCAGTGATTCTGTAATATATGAGGCTGATGAGAATGGTGACACAAGCTGCTGTACACTGCAGTGATTCTGTAATATGTGTAGCTGAAGATAATGGTGACACAAGCTGCTGTACACTGCAGTGATTCTGCAATATGTGTAGCTGATGAGAATGGTGACACAAGCTGTTGTACACTGCAGTGATTCTGTAATATATGTAGCTGATGAGAATGGTGACACAAGCTGCTGTACACTGCAGTGATTCTGTAATATATGAGGCTGATGAGAATGGTGACACAAGCTGCTGTACACTGCAGTGACTCTGTAATATATGTTGCTGATGAGAATGGTGATACAAGCTTCTGTACACTGCAGTGATTCTGTAATATATGTAGCTGATGAGAATGGTGACACAAGCTGCTGTACACTGCAGTGATTCTGTAATATATGTAGCTGATGAGAATGGTGACACAAGCTGCTGTACACTACAGTGACTCTGCAATATATGTAGCTGATGAGAATGGTGACACAAGCTGCTGTACACTGCAGTGACTCTGTAATATATGTAGCTGATGAGAATGGTGACACAAGCTGCTGTACACTGCAGTGATTCTATAATCTGTGTAGCTGATGAGAATGGTGACACAAGCAGCTGTATACTGCAGTGATTCTGTAATATATGAGGCTGATGAGAATGGTGACACAAGCTGCTGTACACTGCAGTGATTCTATAATCTGTGTAGCTGATGAGAATGGTGACACAAGCTGCTGTATACTGCAGTGATTCTGTAATATATGTAGCTGATGAGAATGGTGACACAAGCTGCTGTACACTGCAGTGATTCTGTAGTATATGTAGCTGATGAGAATGGTCACACAGGCTGCTGTACACTGCAGTGATTCTGTAATATATGTAGCTGATGAGAATGGTGACACAAGCTGCTGTACACTGCAGTGATTCTGTAATATATGAGGCTGATGAGAATGGTGACACAAGCTGCTGTACACTGCAGTGATTCTGTAATATATGAGGCTGATGAGAATGGTGACACAAGCTGCTGTACACTGCAGTGATTCTGTAATATATGAGGCTGATGAGAATGGTGACACAAGCTGCTGTACACTGCAGTGATTCTGTAGTATATGTAGATGATGAGAATGGTGACACAAGCTGCTGTACACTGAAGTGGTTCTGTAGTATATGCGAAGCTGATGAGAATGGTGACACAAGCTGCTGTACACTGCAGTGATTCTGTAATATATGTAGCTGATGAGAATGGTGACACAAGCTGCTGTACACTGCAGTGATTCTGTAGTATATGTAGCTGATGAGAATGGTGACACAAGCTGCTGTACACTGCAGTGATTCTGTAATATGTGTAGCTGATGAGAATGGTGACACAAGCTGCTGTACACTGCAGTGATTCTGTAATATGTGTAGCTGATGAGAATGGTGACACAAGCTGCTGTACACTGCAGTGATTCTATAATATATGTAGCTGATGAGAATGGTGACACAAGCTGCTGTACACTGCAGTGATTCTGTAATATATGTAGCTGATGAGAATGGTGACACAAGCTGCTGTACACTGCAGTGATTCTGTAATATATGTAGCTGATGAGAATGGTGACACAAGCTGCTGTACACTGCAGTGATGCTGTAATATATGTAGCTGATGAGAATGGTGACACAAGCTGCTGTACACTGCAGTGATTCTGTAGTATATGTAGCTGATGAGAATGGTGACACAAGCTGCTGTACACTGCAGTGATTCTGTAATATATGTAGCTGATGAGAATGGTGACACAAGCTGCTGTACACTGCAGTGATTGTGTAATATATGTAGCTGATGAGAATGGTGACACAAGCTGCTGTACACTGCAGTGATTCTGTAATATATGAGGCTGATGAGAATGGTGACACAAGCTGCTGTACACTGCAGTGATTCTGTAATATGTCTAGCTGATGAGAATGGTGACACAAGCTGCTGTACACTTAGTGCAGTGATTCTGTAATATGTGAAGCTGATGAGAATGGTGACACAAGCTGCTGTACACTGCAGTGATTCTGTAATATGTGTAGATGATGAGAATGGTGACACAAGCTGCTGTACACTGCAGTGATTCTGTAATATGTGTAGCTGATGAGAATGGTGACACAAGCTGCTGTACACTGCAGTGATTCTGTAATATATGTAGCTGATGAGAATGGTGACACAAGCTGCTGCACACTGCAGTGATTCTGTAATATATGAGGCTGATGAGAATGGTGACACAAGCTGCTGCACACTGCAGTGATTCTGTAATATATGTAGCTGATGAGAATGGTGACACAAGCTGCTGTACACTGCAGTGATTCTGTAAAATATGTAGCTGATGAGAATGGTGATACAAGCTGCTGTACACTGCAGTGATTCTGTAATATGTGTAGCTGATGAGAATGGTGACACAAGCTGCTGTACACTGCAGTGATTCTGTAATATGTGTAGCTGATGAGAATGGTGACACAAGCTGCTATACACTGCAGTGATTCTGTAATATGTGTAGATGATGAGAATGGTGACACAAGCTGCTGTACACTGCAGTGATTCTGTAATATGTGTAGCTGATGAGAATGGTGACACAAGCTGCTGTACACTGCAGTGATTCTGTAATATGTGTAGATGATGAGAATGGTGACACAAGCTGCTGTACACTGCAGTGATTCTGTAATATATGTAGCTGATGAGAATGGTGACACAAGCTGCTGTACACTGCAGTGATTCTGTAATATATGTAGCTGATGAGAATGGTGACACAAGCTGCTGCACACTGCAGTGATTCTGTAATATATGAGGCTGATGAGAATGGTGACACAAGCTGCTGCACACTGCAGTGATTCTGTAATATGCGTAGCTGATGATAATGGTGACACAAGCTGCTGTACACTGCAGTGATTCTGTAATATGTCTAGCTGATGAGAATGGTGACACAAGCTGCTGTACACTGCAGTGATTCTGTAATATATGAGGCTGATGAGAATGGTGACACAAGCTGCTGTACACTGCAGTGATTCTGTAGTATATGAAGCTGATGAGAATGGTGACACAAGCAGCTGTACACTGTAGTGATTCTATAGTATATGAGACTGATGGGAATGGTGACACAAGCTGCTGTACAATACAGTGATTCTGTAGTATTTGTAGATGATGAGAATGGTGACACAAGCTGCTGTACTCTGCAGTGATTCTGTAATATGTGTAGCTGATGAGAATGGTGACACAAGCTGCTGAACACTGCAGTGATTCTGTAATATATGAGACTTATGAGAATGGTGACACAAGCTGCTGTACACTGCAGTGATTCTGTAATATGTGTAGCTGATGAGAATGGTGACACAAGCTGCTGAACACTACAGTGATTCTGTAATATATGAGACTGATGAGAATGGTGACACAAGCTGCTGTACACTGCAGTGATTCTGTAATATTTGTAGCTGATGAGAATGGTGACACAAGCTGCTGTACACTGCAGTGATTCTGTAGTATATGTAGCTGATGAGAATGGTGACTCAAGCTGCTGTACACTGCAGTGATTCTGTAATATATGAGGCTGATGAGAATGCTGACACAAGCTGCTGTACACTGCAGTGATTCTGTAATATATGAGGCTGAAGAGAATGGTGACACAAGCTGCTGTACACTGCAGTGATTCTGTAAAATGTGTAGCTGATGAGAATGGTGACACAAGCTGCTGTACACTGCAGTGATTCTGTAATATGTGTAGCTGATGAGAATGGTGACACAAGCTGCTGTACACTACAGTGATTCTGTAATATATGGGGCTGATGAGAATGGTGACACAAGCTGCTGCACACTGCAGTGATTCTGTAATATATGAGGCTGATGAGAATGGTGACACAAGCTGCTGCACACTGCAGTGATTCTGTAATATGCGTAGCTGATGATAATGGTGACACAAGCTGCTGCACACTGCAGTGATTCTGTAATATATGAGGCTGATGAGAATGGTGACACAGGCTGCTGTTCCCTACAGTGATTCTGTAATATGTCTAGCTGATGAGAATGGTGACACAAGCTGCTGTACACCGCAGTGATTCTGTAATATGTGTAGATGATGAGAATGGTGACACAAGCTGCTGTACACCGCAGAGATTCTGTAATATGTGTAGATGATGAGAATGGTGACACAAGCTGCTGTACACTGCAGTGATTCTGTAATATGTGTAGCTGATGAGAATGGTGACACAAGCTGCTGTACACTGCAGTGATTCTGTAATATATGTAGCTGATGAGAATGGTGACACAAGCTGCTGCACACTGCCGTGATTCTGTAATATATGTAGCTGATGAGAATGGTGACACAAGCTGCTGCACACTGCAGTGATTCTGTAATATATGTAGCTGATGAGAATGGTGACACAAGCTGCTGTACACTGCAGTGATTCTGTAAAATGTGTAGCTGATGAGAATGGTGACACAAGCTGCTGTACACTGCAGTGATTCTGTAATATGTGTAGCTGATGAGAATGGTGACACAAGCTGCTGTACACTGCAGTGATTCTGTAATATGTGTAGCTGATGATAATGGTGACACAAGCTGCTATACACTGCAGTGATTCTGTAATATGTGTAGATGATGAGAATGGTGACACAAGCTGCTGTACACTGCAGTGATTCTGTAATATGTGTAGCTGATGAGAATGGTGACACAAGCTGCTGTACACTGCAGTGATTCTGTAATATGTGTAGATGATGAGAATGGTGACACAAGCTGCTGTACACTGCAGTGATTCTGTAATATATGTAGCTGATGAGAATGGTGACACAAGCTGCTGTACACTGCAGTGATTCTGTAATATATGTAGCTGATGAGAATGGTGACACAAGCTGCTGCACACTGCAGTGATTCTGTAATATATGAGGCTGATGAGAATGGTGACACAAGCTGCTGCACACTGCAGTGATTCTGTAATATGCGTAGCTGATGATAATGGTGACACAAGCTGCTGTACACTGCAGTGATTCTGTAATATATGAGGCTGATGAGAATGGTGACACAAGCTGCTGTACACTGCAGTGATTCTGTAATATATGTAGCTGATGAGAATGGTGACACAAGCTGCTGTACACTGCAGTGATTCTGTAATATGTCTAGCTGATGAGAATGGTGACACAAGCTGCTGTACACTGCAGTGATTCTGTAATATATGAGGCTGATGAGAATGGTGACACAAGCTGCTGTACACTGCAGTGATTCTGTAATATATGAGGCTGATGAGAATGGTGACACAAGCTGCTGTACACTGCAGTGATTCTGTAGTATATGAAGCTGATGAGAATGGTGACACAAGCTGCTGTACACTGTAGTGATTCTATAGTATATGAGACTGATGGGAATGGTGACACAAGCTGCTGTACAATACAGTGATTCTGTAGTATTTGTAGATGATGAGAATGGTGACACAAGCTGCTGTACTCTGCAGTGATTCTGTAATATGTGTAGCTGATGAGAATGGTGACACAAGCTGCTGTACACTGCAGTGATTCTGTAATATATCTAGCTGATGAGAATGGTGACACAAGCTGCTGTACACTGCAGTGATTCTGTAGTATGTGTAGCTGATGAGAATGATGACACAAGCTGCTGTACACTTAGTGCAGTGATTCTGTAATATGTGTACCTGATGAGAATGGTGACACAAGCTGCTGCACAATGCAGTGATTCTGTAATATATGAGGCTGATGAGAATGGTGACACAGGCTGCTGTTCCTTACAGTGATTCTGTAATATGTCTAGCTGATGAGAATGGTGACACAAGCTGCTGTACACCGCAGTGATTCTGTAATATGTGTAGATGATGAGAATGGTGACACAAGCTGCTGTACACTGCAGTGATTCTGTAATATGTGTAGATGATGAGAATGGTGACACAAGCTGCTGCACACTGCAATGATTCTGTAATATATGAGGCTGATGAGAAAGGTGACACAAGCTGCTGTACACTGCAGTGATTCTGTAATATATGTAGCTGATGGGAATGGTGACACAAGCTGCTGTACACTGCAGTGAATCTGTAATATGTGTAGCTGATTAGAATGGTGACACAAGCTGCTGTACTTTGCAGTGATTCTGTAATATTTGTAGCTGATGAGAATGGTGACACAAGCTGCTGCACACTGCAGTGATTCTGTAATATATGTAGCTGATGAGAATGGTGACACAAGCTGCTGCACACTGCAGTGATTCTGTAATATATGAGGCTGATGAGAATGGTGACACAAGCTGCTGTACACTACAGTGATTCTGTAATATATGTAGCTGATGAGAATGGTGACACAAGCTGCTGTACACTGCAGTGATTCTGTAATATTTGTAGCTGATGAGAATGGTGACACAAGCTGCTGTACACTGCAGTGATTCTGTAGTATATGTAGCTGATGAGAATGGTGACACAAGCTGCTGTACACTGCAGTGATTCTGTAATATATGAGGCTGATGAGAATGCTGACACAAGCTGCTGTACACTGCAGTGATTCTGTAATATATGAGGCTGATGAGAATGGTGACACAAGCTGCTGTACACTGCAGTGATTCTGTAATATGTGTAGCTGATGAGAATGGTGACACAAGCTGCTGTACACTGCAGTGATTTTGTAATATGTGTAGCTGATGAGAATGGTGACACAAGCTGCTGTACACTACAGTGATTCTGTAATATATGGGGCTGATGAGAATGGTGACACAAGCTGCTGCACACTGCAGTGATTCTGTAATATATGAGGCTGATGAGAATGGTGACACAAGCTGCTGCACACTGCAGTGATTCTGTAATATGCGTAGCTGATGATAATGGTGACACAAGCTGCTGCACACTGCAGTGATTCTGTAATATATGAGGCTGATGAGAATGGTGACACAGGCTGCTGTTCCCTACAGTGATTCTGTAATATGTCTAGCTGATGAGAATGGTGACACAAGCTGCTGTACACCGCAGTGATTCTGTAATATGTGTAGATGATGAGAATGGTGACACAAGCTGCTGTACACTGCAGAGATTCTGTAATATGTGTAGATGATGAGAATGGTGACACAAGCTGCTGTACACTGCAGTGATTCTGTAATATGTGTAGCTGATGAGAATGGTGACACAAGCTGCTGTACACTGCAGTGATTCTGTAATATATGTAGCTGATGAGAATGGTGACACAAGCTGCTGCACACTGCAGTGATTCTGTAATATATGTAGCTGATGAGAATGGTGACACAAGCTGCTGCACACTGCAGTGATTCTGTAATATATGAGGCTGATGAGAACGGTGACACAAGCTGCTGCACACTGCAGTGATTCTGTAATATATGTAGCTGATGAGAATGGTGACACAAGCTGCTGCACACTGCAGTGATTCTGTAAAATATGTAGCTGATGAGAATGGTGATACAAGCTGCTGTACACTGCAGTGATTCTGTAATATGTGTAGCTGATGAGAATGGTGACACAAGCTGCTGTACACTGCAGTGATTCTGTAATATGTGTAGCTGATGATAATGGTGACACAAGCTGCTATACACTGCAGTGATTCTGTAATATGTGTAGATGATGAGAATGGTGACACAAGATGCTGTACACTGCAGTGATTCTGTAATATGTGTAGCTGATGAGAATGGTGACACAAGCTGCTGTACACTGCAGTGATTCTGTAATATGTGTAGATGATGAGAATGGTGACACAAGCTGCTGTACACTGCAGTGATTCTGTAATATATGTTGCTGATGAGAATGGTGACACAAGCTGCTGTACACTGCAGTGATTCTGTAATATATGTAGCTGATGAGAATGGTGACACAAGCTGCTGCACACTGCAGTGATTCTGTAATATATGAGGCTGATGAGAATGGTGACACAAGCTGCTGCACACTGCAGTGATTCTGTAATATGCGTAGCTGATGATAATGGTGACACAAGCTGCTGTACACTGCAGTGATTCTGTAATATATGAGGCTGATGAGAATGGTGACACAAGCTGCAGTACACTGCAGTGATTCTGTAATATATGTAGCTGATGAGAATGGTGACACAAGCTGCTGTACACTGCAGTGATTCTGTAATATGTCTAGCTGATGAGACTGGTGACACAAGCTGCTGTACACTGCAGTGATTCTGTAATATATGAGGCTGATGAGAATGGTGACACAAGCTGCTGTACACTGCAGTGATTCTGTAGTATATGAAGCTGATGAGAATGGTGACACAAGCTGCTGTACACTGTAGTGATTCTATAGTATATGAGACTGATGGGAATGGTGACACAAGCTGCTGTACAATACAGTGATTCTGTAGTATTTGTAGATGATGAGAATGGTGACACAAGCTGCTGTACTCTGCAGTGATTCTGTAATATGTGTAGCTGATGAGAATGGTGACACAAGCTGCTGAACACTGCAGTGATTCTCTAATATATGAGACTGATGAGAATGGTGACACAAGCTGCTGTACACTGCAGTGATTCTGTAATATGTGTAGCTGATGAGAATGGTGACACAAGCTGCTGAACACTGCAGTGATTCTGTAATATATGAGACTGATGAGAATGGTGACACAAGCTGCTGTACACTGCAGTGATTCTGTAATATTTGTAGCTGATGAGAATGGTGACACAAGCTGCTGTACACTGCAGTGATTCTGTAGTATATGTAGCTGATGAGAATGGTGACACAAGCTGCTGTACACTGCAGTGATTCTGTAATATATGAGGCTGATGAGAATGCTGACACAAGCTGCTGTACACTGCAGTGATTCTGTAATATGTGTAGCTGATGAGAATGGTGACACAAGCTGCTGTACACTGCAGTGATTCTGTAATATGTGTCGCTGATGAGAATGGTGACACAAGCTGCTGTACACTACAGTGATTCTGTAATATATGGGGCTGATGAGAATGGTGACACAAGCTGCTGTACACTGCAGTGATTCTATAATATGTGTAGCTGATGAGAATGGTGACACAAGCTGCTGTACACTGCAGTGATTCTGTAATATGTGTACCTGATGAGAATGGTGACACAAGCTGCAGCACACTGCAGTGATTCTATAATATATGAGGCTGATGAGAATGGTGACACAGGCTGCTGTTCCCTACAGTGATTCTGTAATATATGTAGCTGATGAGAAGGGTGACACAAGCTGCTGTACACTGCAGTGATTCTGTAGTATATGTAGCTGATGAGAATGGTGACACAAGCTGCTGTACACTTAGTGCTGTGATTCTGTAATATGTGTAGCTGATGAGAATGGTGACACAAGCTGCTGTACACTGCAGTAATTCTGTAATATGTGTAGATGATGAGAATGGTAACACAAGCTGCTGTACACTGCAGTGATTCTGTAATATGTGTAGATGATGAGAATGGTGACACAAGCTGCTGTACACTGTAGTGATTCTGTAATATAAGTAGCTGATGAGAATGGTGACACAAGCTGCTGCACACTGCAGTGATTCTGTAATATATGAGGCTGATGAGAAAGGTGACACAAGCTGCTGTACACTGCAGTGATTCTGTAATATATGTAGCTGATGAGAATGGTGACACAAGCTGCTGTACACTGCAGTGATTCTGTAATATGTGTAGCTGATGAGAATGGTGACACAATTTGCTGTACACTGCAGTGATTCTGTAATATATGTAGCTGATGAGAATGGTGACACAAGCTGCTGTACACTGCAGTGATTCTGTAATATGTGTAGCTGATGAGAATGGTGACACAAGGTGCTGTACACTGCAGTGATTCTGTAATATGTGTACCTGATGAGAATGGTGACACAAGCTGCTGTACACTGCAGTGATTCTGAAATATGCGTAGCTGATGATAATGGTGACACATGCTGCTGTACACTGCAGTGATTCTGTAATATATGAGGCTGATGAGAATGGTGACACAAGCAGTTGTACACTGCAGTGATTCTGTAATATATGTAGCTGATGAGAATGGTGACACAAGCTGCTGTACACTGCAGTGATTCTGTAATATGTCTAGCTGATGAGAATGGTGACACAAGCTGCTGTACACTGCAGTGATTCTGTAGTATATGTAGCTGATGAGAAAGGTGACACAAGCTGCTGTACACTTAGTGCAGTGATTCTGTAATATGTGTACCTGATGAGAATGGTGACACAAGCTGCTGCACACTGCAGTGATTCTGTAATACATGAGGCTGATGAGAATGGTAACACAGGCTGCTGTTCCCTACAGTGATTCTGTAATATAAGTAGATGATGAGAATGGTGACACAAGCTGCTGTACACTGCAGTCATTCTGTAATATATGTAGCTAATGAGAATGGTGACACAAGCTGCTGTACACTGCAGTGATTCTGTAATATATCTAGCTGATGAGAATGGTGACACAAGCTGCTGTACACTGCAGTGATTCTGTAGTATATGTAGCTGATGAGAATGATGACACAAGCTGCTGTACACTTAGTGCAGTGATTCTGTAATATGTGTACCTGATGAGAATGGTGACACAAGCTGCTGCACACTGCAGTGATTCTGTAATATATGAGGCTGATGTGAATGGTGACACAGGCTGCTGTTCCCTACGGTGATTCTGTAATATGTCTAGCTGATGAGAATGGTGACACAAGCTGCTGTACACCGCAGTGATTTTGTAATATGTGTAGATGATGAGAATGGTGACACAAGCTGCTGTACACTGCAGTGATTCTGTAATATGTGTAGATGATGAGAATGGTGACACAAGCTGCTGCACACTGCAATGATTCTGTAATATATGAGGCTGATGAGAAAGGTGACACAAGCTGCTGTACACTGCAGTGATTCTGTAATATGTGTAGCTGATTAGAATGGGGACACAAGCTGCTGTACACTGCAGTGATTCTGTAATATTTGTAGCTGATGAGAATGGTGACACAAGCTGCTGCACACTGCAGTGATTCTGTAATATATGTAGCTGATGAGAATGGTGACACAAGCTGCTGCACACTGCAGTGATTCTGTAATATATGAGGCTGATGAGAATGGTGACACAAGCTGCTGTACACTGTAGTGATTCTGTAATATGTGTACCTGATGAGAATGGTGACACAAGCTGCTGTACACTGCAGTGATTCTGTAATATGTGTACCTGATGAGAATGGTGACACAAGCTGCTGTGCACTGCAGTGATTCTGTAATATGTGTACCTGATGAGAATGGTGACACAAGTCGCTGTACACTGCAGTGATTCTGTAATATGCGTAGCTGATGATAATGGTGACACATGCTGCTGTACACTGCAGTGATTGTGTAATATAAGAGGCTGATGAGAATGGTGACACAAGCTGCTGTACACTGCAGTGATTCTGTAATATATGTAGCTGATGAGAATGGTGACACAAGCTGCTGTACACTGCAGTGATTCTGTAGTATATGTAGCTGATGAGAATGGAGACACAAGCTGCTGTACACTGCAGTGATTCTGTAATATATGAAACTGATGAGAATAGTGACACAAACTGCTGTACATTGCTGTTATTCTGGAGTATATGTAGATGATGAGAATGGTGACACAAGCTGCTGTACACTTAGTGCAGTGATTCTGTAATATATGTAGCTGATGAGAATGGTGACACAAGCTGCTGTACACTTAGTGCAGTGATTCTGTAATATGTGTAGCTGATGAGAATGGAGACACAAGCTGCTGTACACTGCAGTGATTCTCTAATATATGAAACTGATGAGAATAGTGACACAAGCTGCTGTACATTGCAGTGATTCTGTAATAAGTGTAGCTGATGAGAATGGTGACACAAGCTGCTGTACACTGCAGTGATTCTGTAATATATGAGGCTGATGAGAATGGTGACACAGGCTGCTGTACACTGCAGTGATTGTGTCGTATATGTAGCTGATGAGAATGATAACACAAGCTGCTGTACACTGCAGTGATTATGTAATATATGTAGCTGATGAGAATGATGACACAAGCTGATGTACACTGTAGTGATTCTGTAATATATGGGGCTGATGAGAATGGTGACACAAGCTGCTGTACACTGCAGTGATTCTGTAATATGTGTAGCTGATGAGAATGGTGACACAAGCTGCTGTATACTGCAGTGATTCTGTAGTACATGAGGCTGATGAGAATGGTGACACAAGCTGCTGTATACTGCAGTGATTCTGTAGTACATGAGGCTGATGAGAATGGTGACACAAGCTGCTGTACACTGCAGTGATTCTATAGTATATGTAGCTGATGAGAATGATGACACAAGCTGCTGTACACTGCAGTGATTCTGTAATATATGGGGCTGATGAGAAAGGTGACACAAGCTGCTGTACACTGCAGTGATTCTGTAATATGTGTAGCTGATGAGAATGGTGACACAGGCTGCTGTACAATGCAGTGATTCTGTAGTATATGTAGCTGATGAGAATGGTGACACAAGCTGCTGTACACTGCAGTGATTCTGTAATATGTGTAGCTGATGAGAATGGTGACACAGGCTGCTGTACAATGCAGTGATTCTGTAGTATATGTAGATGATGAGAATGGTGACACAAGCTGCTGTACACTGCAGTGATTCTGTAGTATATGTAGATGATGAGAATGGTGACACAAGCTGCTGTACTCTGCAGTGATTCTGTAATATGTGTAGCTGATGAGAATGGTGACACAAGCTGCTGTACACTGCAGTGATTCTGTAGTATATGTAGCTGATGAGAATGGTGACACAAGCTGCTGTACACTGCAGTGATTCTGTAGTTTATGTAGATGATGAGAATGGTGACACAAGCTGCTGTACACTGCCGTGATTCTGTAATATATGGGGCTGATGAGAATGGTGACACAAGCTGCTGTACACTGCCGTGATTCTGTAATATGTGTAGCTGATGAGAATGGTGACACAAGCTGCTGTACACTGCAGTGATTCTGTAATATGTGTACCTGATGAGAATGGTGACACAAGCTGCTGCACACTGCAGTGATTCTGTAATACATGAGGCTGATGAGAATGGTGACACAGGCTGCTGTTCCCTACAGTGATTCTGTAATATATGTAGCTGATGAGAATGGTGACACAAGCTGCTGTACACTGCAGTCATTCTGTAATATATGTAGCTAATGAGAATGGTGACACAAGCTGCTGTACACTGCAGTGATTCTGTAATATATCTAGCTGATGAGAATGGTGACACAAGCTGCTGTACACTGCAGTGATTCTGTAGTATATGTAGCTGATGAGAATGATGACACAAGCTGCTGTACACTTAGTGCAGTGATTCTGTAATATGTGTACCTGATGAGAATGGTGACACAAGCTGCTGCACACTGCAGTGATTCTGTAATATATGAGGCTGATGAGAATGGTGACACAGGCTGCTGTTCCCTACAGTGATTCTGTAATATGTCTAGTTGATGAGAATGGTGACACAAGCTGCTGTACACCGCAGTGATTCTGTAATATGTGTAGATGATGAGAATGGTGACACAAGCTGCTGTACACTGCAGTGATTCTGTAATATGTGTACCTGATGAGAATGGTGACACAAGCTGCTGTGCACTGCAGTGATTCTGTAATATGTGTACCTGATGAGAATGGTGACACAAGTTGCTGTACACTGCAGTGATTCTGTAATATGCGTAGCTGATGATAATGGTGACACATGCTGCTGTACACTGCAGTGATTGTGTAATATAAGAGGCTGATGAGAATGGTGACACAAGCTGCTGTACACTGCAGTGATTCTGTAATATATGTAGCTGATGAGAATGGTGACACAAGCTGCTGTACACTGCAGTGATTCTGTAGTATATGTAGCTGATGAGAATGGAGACACAAGCTGCTGTACACTGCAGTGATTCTGTAATATATGAAACTGATGAGAATAGTGACACAAACTGCTGTACATTGCTGTTATTCTGGAGTATATGTAGATGATGAGAATGGTGACACAAGCTGCTGTACACTTAGTGCAGTGATTCTGTAATATATGTAGCTGATGAGAATGGTGACACAAGCTGCTGTACACTTAGTGCAGTGATTCTGTAATATGTGTAGCTGATGAGAATGGAGACACAAGCTGCTGTACACTGCAGTGATTCTCTAATATATGAAACTGATGAGAATAGTGACACAAGCTGCTGTACATTGCAGTGATTCTGTAATAAGTGTAGCTGATGAGAATGGTGACACAAGCTGCTGTACACTGCAATGATTCTGTAATATATGAGGCTGATGAGAATGGTGACACAGGCTGCTGTACACTGCAGTGATTGTGTCGTATATGTAGCTGATGAGAATGATAACACAAGCTGCTGTACACTGCAGTGATTCTGTAATATATGTAGCTGATGAGAATGGTGACACAAGCTTCTGTACACTGCGGTGATTCTGTAATATATGTAGCTGATGAGAATGGTGACACAAGCTGCTGTACACTGCAGTGATTCTGTAATATATGTAGCTGATGAGAATGGTGACACAAGCTGCTGTACACTGCAGTGATTCTGAAACATATGAGGCTGATGAGAATGGTGACACAAGCTGCTGTACACTGCAGTGATTCTGTAATATGTGTAGCTAATGAGAATGGTGACACAAGCTGCTGTACACTGCAGTGATTTTGTAATATATGTAGCTGATGAGAATGGTGACACAAGCTGCTGTACACTGCAGTGATTCTGTAATATATGTAGCTGATGAGAATGGTGACACAAGCTGCTGTACATTGCTGTGATTCTGTAGTATATGTAGATGATGAGATTGGTGACACAAGCTGCTGTACACTGCAGTGATTCTGTAATATATGAGGCTGATGAGAATGGTGACACAAGCTGCTGTACACTGCAGTGATTCTGTAATATATGTAGCTGATGAGAATGGTGACACAAGCTGCTGTACACTGCAGTGATTCTGTAATATATGAGGCTGATGAGAATGGTGACACAAGCTGCTGTACACTGCAGTGATTCTGTAATATATGTAGCTGATGAGAATGGTGACACAAGCTGCTGTACACTGCAGTGATTCTGTAATATGTGTAGATGATGAGAATGGTGACACAAGCTGCTGCACACTGCAATGATTCTGTAATATATGAGGCTGATGAGAAAGGTGACACAAGCTGCTGTACACTGCAGTGATTCTGTAATATTTGTAGCTGATTAGAATGGGGACACAAGCTGCTGTACACTGCAGTGATTCTGTAATATTTGTAGCTGATGAGAATGGTGACACAAGCTGCTGCACACTGCAGTGATTCTGTAATATATGTAGCTGATGAGAATGGTGACACAAGCTGCTGCACACTGCAGTGATTCTGTAATATATGAGGCTGATGAGAATGGTGACACAAGCTGCTGTACACTACAGTGATTCTGTAATATATGTAGCTGATGAGAATGGTGACACAAGCTGCTGTACACTGCAGTGATTCTGTAATATATGTAGCTGATGAGAATGGTGACACAAGCTGCTGTACACTGTAGTGATTCTGTAATATGTGTACCTGATGAGAATGGTGACACAAGCTGCTGTACACTGCAGTGATTCTGTAATATGTGTACCTGATGAGAATGGTGACACAAGCTGCTGTGCACTGCAGTGATTCTGTAATATGTGTACCTGATGAGAATGGTGACACAAGTCGCTGTACACTGCAGTGATTCTGTAATATGCGTAGCTGATGATAATGGTGACACATGCTGCTGTACACTGCAGTGATTGTGTAATATAAGAGGCTGATGAGAATGGTGACACAAGCTGCTGTACACTGCAGTGATTCTGTAATATATGTAGCTGATGAGAATGGTGACACAAGCTGCTGTACACTGCAGTGATTCTGTAGTATATGTAGCTGATGAGAATGGAGACACAAGCTGCTGTACACTGCAGTGATTCTGTAATATATGAAACTGATGAGAATAGTGACACAAACTGCTGTACATTGCTGTTATTCTGGAGTATATGTAGATGATGAGAATGGTGACACAAGCTGCTGTACACTTAGTGCAGTGATTCTGTAATATATGTAGCTGATGAGAATGGTGACACAAGCTGCTGTACACTTAGTGCAGTGATTCTGTAATATGTGTAGCTGATGAGAATGGAGACACAAGCTGCTGTACACTGCAGTGATTCTCTAATATATGAAACTGATGAGAATAGTGACACAAGCTGCTGTACATTGCAGTGATTCTGTAATAAGTGTAGCTGATGAGAATGGTGACACAAGCTGCTGTACACTGCAGTGATTCTGTAATATATGAGGCTGATGAGAATGGTGACACAGGCTGCTGTACACTGCAGTGATTGTGTCGTATATGTAGCTGATGAGAATGATAACACAAGCTGCTGTACACTGCAGTGATTCTGTAATATATGTAGCTGATGAGAATGGTGACACAAGCTTCTGTACACTGCGGTGATTCTGTAATATATGTAGCTGATGAGAATGGTGACACAAGCTGCTGTACACTGCAGTGATTCTGTAATATATGTAGCTGATGAGAATGGTGACACAAGCTGCTGTACACTGCAGTGATTCTGAAACATATGAGGCTGATGAGAATGGTGACACAAGCTGCTGTACACTGCAGTGATTCTGTAATATGTGTAGCTAATGAGAATGGTGACACAAGCTGCTGTACACTGCAGTGATTTTGTAATATATGTAGCTGATGAGAATGGTGACACAAGCTGCTGTACACTGCAGTGATTCTGTAATATATGTAGCTGATGAGAATGGTGACACAAGCTGCTGTACATTGCTGTGATTCTGTAGTATATGTAGATGATGAGATTGGTGACACAAGCTGCTGTACACTGCAGTGATTCTGTAATATATGAGGCTGATGAGAATGGTGACACAAGCTGCTGTACACTGCAGTGATTCTGTAATATATGTAGCTGATGAGAATGGTGACACAAGCTGCTGTACACTGCAGTGATTCTGTAATATATGAGGCTGATGAGAATGGTGACACAAGCTGCTGTACACTGCAGTGATTCTGTAATATATGAGGCTGATGAGAATGGTGACACAAGCTGCTGTACACTGCAGTGATTCTGTAATATATGTAGCTGATGAGAATGGTGACACAAGCTGCTATACACTGCAGTGATTCTGTAATATATGTAGCTGATGATAATGGTGACACAAGCTGCTGTACACTGCAGTGATTCTGTAGTATATGTAGCTGATGAGAATGGTGACACAAGCTGCTGTACACTGCAGTGATTCAGTAGTATATGTAGCTGATGAGAATGGTGACACAAGCTGCTGTACACTGCAGTGATTCTGTAATATATGTAGCTGATGAGAATGGTGACACAAGCTGCTGTACACTGCAGTGATTCTGTAATATGTCTAGCTGATGAGAATGGTGACACAAGCTGCTGTACACTGCAGTGATTCTGTAGTATATGTAGCTGATGAGAAAGGTGACACAAGCTGCTGTACACTTAGTGCAGTGATTCTGTAATATGTGTAGCTGATGAGAATGGAGACACAAGCTGCTGTACACTGCAGTGATTCTGTAATATATGAAACTGATGAGAATAGTGACACAAGCTGCTGTACATTGCAGTGATTCTGTAATAAGTGTAGCTGATGAGAATGTTGACACAAGCTGCTGCACACTGCAGTGATTCTGTAATATATGTAGCTGATGAGAATGGTGACACAAGCTGCTGTACACTGCAGTGATTATGTAATATATGTAGCTGATGAGAATGGTGACACAGGCTGCTGCACTCTGCAGTGATTATGTAATATATGTAGCTGATGAGAATGATGACACAAGCTGATGTACACTGCAGTGATTATGTAATATATGTAGCTGATGAGAATGATGACACAAGCTGATGTACACTGTAGTGATTCTGTAATATATGGGGCTGATGAGAATGGTGACACAAGCTGCTGTACACTGCAGTGATTCTGTAATATGTGTAGCTGATGAGAATGGTGACACAAGCTGCTGTATACTGCAGTGATTCTGTAGTACATGAGGCTGATGAGAATGGTGACACAAGCTGCTGTATACTGCAGTGATTCTGTAGTACATGAGGCTGATGAGAATGGTGACACAAGCTGCTGTACACTGCAGTGATTCTATAGTATATGTAGCTGATGAGAATGATGACACAAGCTGCTGTACACTGCAGTGATTCTGTAATATATGGGGCTGATGAGAAAGGTGACACAAGCTGCTGTACACTGCAGTGATTCTGTAATATGTGTAGCTGATGAGAATGGTGACACAGGCTGCTGTACAATGCAGTGATTCTGTAGTATATGTAGCTGATGAGAATGGTGACACAAGCTGCTGTACACTGCAGTGATTCTGTAATATGTGTAGCTGATGAGAATGGTGACACAGGCTGCTGTACAATGCAGTGATTCTGTAGTATATGTAGATGATGAGAATGGTGACACAAGCTGCTGTACACTGCAGTGATTCTGTAGTATATGTAGATGATGAGAATGGTGACACAAGCTGCTGTACTCTGCAGTGATTCTGTAATATGTGTAGCTGATGAGAATGGTGACACAAGCTGCTGTACACTGCAGTGATTCTGTAGTATATGTAGCTGATGAGAATGGTGACACAAGCTGCTGTACACTGCAGTGATTCTGTAGTTTATGTAGATGATGAGAATGGTGACACAAGCTGCTGTACACTGCCGTGATTCTGTAATATATGGGGCTGATGAGAATGGTGACACAAGCTGCTGTACACTGCCGTGATTCTGTAATATGTGTAGCTGATGAGAATGGTGACACAAGCTGCTGTACACTGCAGTGATTCTTTAATATGTGTACCTGATGAGAATGGTGACACAAGCTGCTGCACACTGCAGTGATTCTGTAATACATGAGGCTGATGAGAATGGTGACACAAGCTGCTGTACACTGCAGTCATTCTGTAATATATGTAGCTAATGAGAATGGTGACACAAGCTGCTGTACACTGCAGTGATTCTGTAATATATCTAGCTGATGAGAATGGTGACACAAGCTGCTGTACACTGCAGTGATTCTGTAGTATATGTAGCTGATGAGAATGATGACACAAGCTGCTGTACACTTAGTGCAGTGATTCTGTAATATGTGTACCTGATGAGAATGGTGACACAAGCTGCTGCACACTGCAGTGATTCTGTAATATATGAGGCTGATGAGAATGGTGACACAGGCTGCTGTTCCCTACAGTGATTCTGTAATATGTCTAGTTGATGAGAATGGTGACACAAGCTGCTGTACACCGCAGTGATTCTGTAATATGTGTAGATGATGAGAATGGTGACACAAGCTGCTGTACACTGCAGTGATTCTGTAATATGTGTACCTGATGAGAATGGTGACACAAGCTGCTGTGCACTGCAGTGATTCTGTAATATGTGTACCTGATGAGAATGGTGACACAAGTTGCTGTACACTGCAGTGATTCTGTAATATGCGTAGCTGATGATAATGGTGACACATGCTGCTGTACACTGCAGTGATTGTGTAATATAAGAGGCTGATGAGAATGGTGACACAAGCTGCTGTACACTGCAGTGATTCTGTAATATATGTAGCTGATGAGAATGGTGACACAAGCTGCTGTACACTGCAGTGATTCTGTAGTATATGTAGCTGATGAGAATGGAGACACAAGCTGCTGTACACTGCAGTGATTCTGTAATATATGAAACTGATGAGAATAGTGACACAAACTGCTGTACATTGCTGTTATTCTGGAGTATATGTAGATGATGAGAATGGTGACACAAGCTGCTGTACACTTAGTGCAGTGATTCTGTAATATATGTAGCTGATGAGAATGGTGACACAAGCTGCTGTACACTTAGTGCAGTGATTCTGTAATATGTGTAGCTGATGAGAATGGAGACACAAGCTGCTGTACACTGCAGTGATTCTCTAATATATGAAACTGATGAGAATAGTGACACAAGCTGCTGTACATTGCAGTGATTCTGTAATAAGTGTAGCTGATGAGAATGGTGACACAAGCTGCTGTACACTGCAATGATTCTGTAATATATGAGGCTGATGAGAATGGTGACACAGGCTGCTGTACACTGCAGTGATTGTGTCGTATATGTAGCTGATGAGAATGATAACACAAGCTGCTGTACACTGCAGTGATTCTGTAATATATGTAGCTGATGAGAATGGTGACACAAGCTTCTGTACACTGCGGTGATTCTGTAATATATGTAGCTGATGAGAATGGTGACACAAGCTGCTGTACACTGCAGTGATTCTGTAATATATGTAGCTGATGAGAATGGTGACACAAGCTGCTGTACACTGCAGTGATTCTGAAACATATGAGGCTGATGAGAATGGTGACACAAGCTGCTGTACACTGCAGTGATTCTGTAATATGTGTAGCTAATGAGAATGGTGACACAAGCTGCTGTACACTGCAGTGATTTTGTAATATATGTAGCTGATGAGAATGGTGACACAAGCTGCTGTACACTGCAGTGATTCTGTAATATATGTAGCTGATGAGAATGGTGACACAAGCTGCTGTACATTGCTGTGTTTCTGTAGTATATGTAGATGATGAGATTGGTGACACAAGCTGCTGTACACTGCAGTGATTCTGTAATATATGAGGCTGATGAGAATGGTGACACAAGCTGCTGTACACTGCAGTGATTCTGTAATATATGTAGCTGATGAGAATGGTGACACAAGCTGCTGTACACTGCAGTGATTCTGTAATATATGAGGCTGATGAGAATGGTGACACAAGCTGCTGTACACTGCAGTGATTCTGTAATATATGTAGCTGATGAGAATGGTGACACAAGCTGCTGTACACTGCAGTGATTCTGTAATATGTGTAGATGATGAGAATGGTGACACAAGCTGCTGCACACTGCAATGATTCTGTAATATATGAGGCTGATGAGAAAGGTGACACAAGCTGCTGTACACTGCAGTGATTCTGTAATATGTGTAGCTGATTAGAATGGGGACACAAGCTGCTGTACACTGCAGTGATTCTGTAATATTTGTAGCTGATGAGAATGGTGACACAAGCTGCTGCACACTGCAGTGATTCTGTAATATATGTAGCTGATGAGAATGGTGACACAAGCTGCTGCACACTGCAGTGATTCTGTAATATATGAGGCTGATGAGAATGGTGACACAAGCTGCTGTACACTACAGTGATTCTGTAATATATGTAGCTGATGAGAATGGTGACACAAGCTGCTGTACACTGCAGTGATTCTGTAATATATGTAGCTGATGAGAATGGTGACACAAGCTGCTGTACACTGTAGTGATTCTGTAATATGTGTACCTGATGAGAATGGTGACACAAGCTGCTGTACACTGCAGTGATTCTGTAATATGTGTACCTGATGAGAATGGTGACACAAGCTGCTGTGCACTGCAGTGATTCTGTAATATGTGTACCTGATGAGAATGGTGACACAAGTCGCTGTACACTGCAGTGATTCTGTAATATGCGTAGCTGATGATAATGGTGACACATGCTGCTGTACACTGCAGTGATTGTGTAATATAAGAGGCTGATGAGAATGGTGACACAAGCTGCTGTACACTGCAGTGATTCTGTAATATATGTAGCTGATGAGAATGGTGACACAAGCTGCTGTACACTGCAGTGATTCTGTAGTATATGTAGCTGATGAGAATGGAGACACAAGCTGCTGTACACTGCAGTGATTCTGTAATATATGAAACTGATGAGAATAGTGACACAAACTGCTGTACATTGCTGTTATTCTGGAGTATATGTAGATGATGAGAATGGTGACACAAGCTGCTGTACACTTAGTGCAGTGATTCTGTAATATATGTAGCTGATGAGAATGGTGACACAAGCTGCTGTACACTTAGTGCAGTGATTCTGTAATATGTGTAGCTGATGAGAATGGAGACACAAGCTGCTGTACACTGCAGTGATTCTCTAATATATGAAACTGATGAGAATAGTGACACAAGCTGCTGTACATTGCAGTGATTCTGTAATAAGTGTAGCTGATGAGAATGGTGACACAAGCTGCTGTACACTGCAGTGATTCTGTAATATATGAGGCTGATGAGAATGGTGACACAGGCTGCTGTACACTGCAGTGATTGTGTCGTATATGTAGCTGATGAGAATGATAACACAAGCTGCTGTACACTGCAGTGATTCTGTAATATATGTAGCTGATGAGAATGGTGACACAAGCTTCTGTACACTGCGGTGATTCTGTAATATATGTAGCTGATGAGAATGGTGACACAAGCTGCTGTACACTGCAGTGATTCTGTAATATATGTAGCTGATGAGAATGGTGACACAAGCTGCTGTACACTGCAGTGATTCTGAAACATATGAGGCTGATGAGAATGGTGACACAAGCTGCTGTACACTGCAGTGATTCTGTAATATGTGTAGCTAATGAGAATGGTGACACAAGCTGCTGTACACTGCAGTGATTTTGTAATATATGTAGCTGATGAGAATGGTGACACAAGCTGCTGTACACTGCAGTGATTCTGTAATATATGTAGCTGATGAGAATGGTGACACAAGCTGCTGTACATTGCTGTGATTCTGTAGTATATGTAGATGATGAGATTGGTGACACAAGCTGCTGTACACTGCAGTGATTCTGTAATATATGAGGCTGATGAGAATGGTGACACAAGCTGCTGTACACTGCAGTGATTCTGTAATATATGTAGCTGATGAGAATGGTGACACAAGCTGCTGTACACTGCAGTGATTCTGTAATATATGAGGCTGATGAGAATGGTGACACAAGCTGCTGTACACTGCAGTGATTCTGTAATATATGAGGCTGATGAGAATGGTGACACAAGCTGCTGTACACTGCAGTGATTCTGTAATATATGTAGCTGATGAGAATGGTGACACAAGCTGCTATACACTGCAGTGATTCTGTAATATATGTAGCTGATGATAATGGTGACACAAGCTGCTGTACACTGCAGTGATTCTGTAGTATATGTAGCTGATGAGAATGGTGACACAAGCTGCTGTACACTGCAGTGATTCAGTAGTATATGTAGCTGATGAGAATGGTGACACAAGCTGCTGTACACTGCAGTGATTCTGTAATATATGTAGCTGATGAGAATGGTGACACAAGCTGCTGTACACTGCAGTGATTCTGTAATATGTCTAGCTGATGAGAATGGTGACACAAGCTGCTGTACACTGCAGTGATTCTGTAGTATATGTAGCTGATGAGAAAGGTGACACAAGCTGCTGTACACTTAGTGCAGTGATTCTGTAATATGTGTAGCTGATGAGAATGGAGACACAAGCTGCTGTACACTGCAGTGATTCTGTAATATATGAAACTGATGAGAATAGTGACACAAGCTGCTGTACATTGCAGTGATTCTGTAATAAGTGTAGCTGATGAGAATGTTGACACAAGCTGCTGCACACTGCAGTGATTCTGTAATATATGTAGCTGATGAGAATGGTGACACAAGCTGCTGTACACTGCAGTGATTATGTAATATATGTAGCTGATGAGAATGGTGACACAGGCTGCTGCACTCTGCAGTGATTATGTAATATATGTAGCTGATGAGAATGATGACACAAGCTGATGTACACTGCAGTGATTATGTAATATATGTAGCTGATGAGAATGATGACACAAGCTGATGTACACTGTAGTGATTCTGTAATATATGGGGCTGATGAGAATGGTGACACAAGCTGCTGTACACTGCAGTGATTCTGTAATATGTGTAGCTGATGAGAATGGTGACACAAGCTGCTGTATACTGCAGTGATTCTGTAGTACATGAGGCTGATGAGAATGGTGACACAAGCTGCTGTATACTGCAGTGATTCTGTAGTACATGAGGCTGATGAGAATGGTGACACAAGCTGCTGTACACTGCAGTGATTCTATAGTATATGTAGCTGATGAGAATGATGACACAAGCTGCTGTACACTGCAGTGATTCTGTAATATATGGGGCTGATGAGAAAGGTGACACAAGCTGCTGTACACTGCAGTGATTCTGTAATATGTGTAGCTGATGAGAATGGTGACACAGGCTGCTGTACAATGCAGTGATTCTGTAGTATATGTAGCTGATGAGAATGGTGACACAAGCTGCTGTACACTGCAGTGATTCTGTAATATGTGTAGCTGATGAGAATGGTGACACAGGCTGCTGTACAATGCAGTGATTCTGTAGTATATGTAGATGATGAGAATGGTGACACAAGCTGCTGTACACTGCAGTGATTCTGTAGTATATGTAGATGATGAGAATGGTGACACAAGCTGCTGTACTCTGCAGTGATTCTGTAATATGTGTAGCTGATGAGAATGGTGACACAAGCTGCTGTACACTGCAGTGATTCTGTAGTATATGTAGCTGATGAGAATGGTGACACAAGCTGCTGTACACTGCAGTGATTCTGTAGTTTATGTAGATGATGAGAATGGTGACACAAGCTGCTGTACACTGCCGTGATTCTGTAATATATGGGGCTGATGAGAATGGTGACACAAGCTGCTGTACACTGCCGTGATTCTGTAATATGTGTAGCTGATGAGAATGGTGACACAAGCTGCTGTACACTGCAGTGATTCTGTAATATGTGTACCTGATGAGAATGGTGACACAAGCTGCTGCACACTGCAGTGATTCTGTAATACATGAGGCTGATGAGAATGGTGACACAGGCTGCTGTTCCCTACAGTGATTCTGTAATATATGTAGCTGATGAGAATGGTGACACAAGCTGCTGTACACTGCAGTCATTCTGTAATATATGTAGCTAATGAGAATGGTGACACAAGCTGCTGTACACTGCAGTGATTCTGTAATATATCTAGCTGATGAGAATGGTGACACAAGCTGCTGTACACTGCAGTGATTCTGTAGTATATGTAGCTGATGAGAATGATGACACAAGCTGCTGTACACTTAGTGCAGTGATTCTGTAATATGTGTACCTGATGAGAATGGTGACACAAGCTGCTGCACACTGCAGTGATTCTGTAATATATGAGGCTGATGAGAATGGTGACACAGGCTGCTGTTCCCTACAGTGATTCTGTAATATGTCTAGTTGATGAGAATGGTGACACAAGCTGCTGTACACCGCAGTGATTCTGTAATATGTGTAGATGATGAGAATGGTGACACAAGCTGCTGTACACTGCAGTGATTCTGTAATATGTGTACCTGATGAGAATGGTGACACAAGCTGCTGTGCACTGCAGTGATTCTGTAATATGTGTACCTGATGAGAATGGTGACACAAGTTGCTGTACACTGCAGTGATTCTGTAATATGCGTAGCTGATGATAATGGTGACACATGCTGCTGTACACTGCAGTGATTGTGTAATATAAGAGGCTGATGAGAATTTTGACACAAGCTGCTGTACACTGCAGTGATTCTGTAATATATGTAGCTGATGAGAATGGTGACACAAGCTGCTGTACACTGCAGTGATTCTGTAGTATATGTAGCTGATGAGAATGGAGACACAAGCTGCTGTACACTGCAGTGATTCTGTAATATATGAAACTGATGAGAATAGTGACACAAACTGCTGTACATTGCTGTTATTCTGGAGTATATGTAGATGATGAGAATGGTGACACAAGCTGCTGTACACTTAGTGCAGTGATTCTGTAATATATGTAGCTGATGAGAATGGTGACACAAGCTGCTGTACACTTAGTGCAGTGATTCTGTAATATGTGTAGCTGATGAGAATGGAGACACAAGCTGCTGTACACTGCAGTGATTCTCTAATATATGAAACTGATGAGAATAGTGACACAAGCTGCTGTACATTGCAGTGATTCTGTAATAAGTGTAGCTGATGAGAATGGTGACACAAGCTGCTGTACACTGCAATGATTCTGTAATATATGAGGCTGATGAGAATGGTGACACAGGCTGCTGTACACTGCAGTGATTGTGTCGTATATGTAGCTGATGAGAATGATAACACAAGCTGCTGTACACTGCAGTGATTCTGTAATATATGTAGCTGATGAGAATGGTGACACAAGCTTCTGTACACTGCGGTGATTCTGTAATATATGTAGCTGATGAGAATGGTGACACAAGCTGCTGTACACTGCAGTGATTCTGTAATATATGTAGCTGATGAGAATGGTGACACAAGCTGCTGTACACTGCAGTGATTCTGAAACATATGAGGCTGATGAGAATAGTGACACAAGCTGCTGTACACTGCAGTGATTCTGTAATATGTGTAGCTAATGAGAATGGTGACACAAGCTGCTGTACACTGCAGTGATTTTGTAATATATGTAGCTGATGAGAATGGTGACACAAGCTGCTGTACACTGCAGTGATTCTGTAATATATGTAGCTGATGAGAATGGTGACACAAGCTGCTGTACATTGCTGTGATTCTGTAGTATATGTAGATGATGAGATTGGTGACACAAGCTGCTGTACACTGCAGTGATTCTGTAATATATGAGGCTGATGAGAATGGTGACACAAGCTGCTGTACACTGCAGTGATTCTGTAATATATGTAGCTGATGAGAATGGTGACACAAGCTGCTGTACACTGCAGTGATTCTGTAATATATGAGGCTGATGAGAATGGTGACACAAGCTGCTGTACACTGCAGTGATTCTGTAATATATGTAGCTGATGAGAATGGTGACACAAGCTGCTGTACACTGCAGTGATTCTGTAATATATGAGGCTGATGAGAATGGTGACACAAGCTGCTGTACACTGCAGTGATTCTGTAATATATGTAGCTGATGAGAATGGTGACACAAGCTGCTATACACTGCAGTGATTCTGTAATATATGTAGCTGATGATAATGGTGACACAAGCTGCTGTACACTGCAGTGATTCTGTAGTATATGTAGCTGATGAGAATGGTGACACAAGCTGCTGTACACTGCAGTGATTCTGTAGTATATGTAGCTGATGAGAATGGTGACACAAGCTGCTGTACACTGCAGTGATTCTGTAATATATGTAGCTGATGAGAATGGTGACACAAGCTGCTGTACACTGCAGTGATTCTGTAATATGTCTAGCTGATGAGAATGGTGACACAAGCTGCTGTACACTGCAGTGATTCTGTAGTATATGTAGCTGATGAGAAAGGTGACACAAGCTGCTGTACACTTAGTGCAGTGATTCTGTAATATGTGTAGCTGATGAGAATGGAGACACAAGCTGCTGTACACTGCAGTGATTCTGTAATATATGAAACTGATGAGAATAGTGACACAAGCTGCTGTACATTGCAGTGATTCTGTAATAAGTGTAGCTGATGAGAATGTTGACACAAGCTGCTGCACACTGCAGTGATTCTGTAATATATGTAGCTGATGAGAATGGTGACACAAGCTGCTGTACACTGCAGTGATTATGTAATATATGTAGCTGATGAGAATGGTGACACAGGCTGCTGCACTCTGCAGTGATTATGTAATATATGTAGCTGATGAGAATGATGACACAAGCTGATGTACACTGCAGTGATTATGTAATATATGTAGCTGATGAGAATGATGACACAAGCTGATGTACACTGTAGTGATTCTGTAATATATGGGGCTGATGAGAATGGTGACACAAGCTGCTGTACACTGCAGTGATTCTGTAATATGTGTAGCTGATGAGAATGGTGACACAAGCTGCTGTATACTGCAGTGATTCTGTAGTACATGAGGCTGATGAGAATGGTGACACAAGCTGCTGTATACTGCAGTGATTCTGTAGTACATGAGGCTGATGAGAATGGTGACACAAGCTGCTGTACACTGCAGTGATTCTATAGTATATGTAGCTGATGAGAATGATGACACAAGCTGCTGTACACTGCAGTGATTCTGTAATATATGGGGCTGATGAGAAAGGTGACACAAGCTGCTGTACACTGCAGTGATTCTGTAATATGTGTAGCTGATGAGAATGGTGACACAGGCTGCTGTACAATGCAGTGATTCTGTAGTATATGTAGCTGATGAGAATGGTGACACAAGCTGCTGTACACTGCAGTGATTCTGTAATATGTGTACCTGATGAGAATGGTGACACAAGCTGCTGCACACTGCAGTGATTCTGTAATACATGAGGCCGATGAGAATGGTGACACAGGCTGCTGTTCCCTACAGTGATTCTGTAATATATGTAGCTGATGAGAATAGTGACACAAGCTGCTGTACACTGCAGTCATTCTGTAATATATGTAGCTAATGAGAATGGTGACACAAGCTGCTGTACACTGCAGTGATTCTGTAATATATCTAGCTGATGAGAATGGTGACACAAGCTGCTGTACACTGCAGTGATTCTGTAATATATGTAGCTGATGAGAATGATGACACAAGCTGCTGTACACTTAGTGCAGTGATTCTGTAATATGTGTACCTGATGAGAATGGTGACACAAGCTTCTGCACACTGCAGTGATTCTGTAATATATGAGGCTGATGAGAATGGTGACACAGGCTGCTGTTCCCTACAGTGATTCTGTAATATGTCTAGTTGATGAGAATGGTGACACAAGCTGCTGTACACCGCAGTGATTCTGTAATATGTGTAGATGATGAGAATGGTGACACAAGCTGCTGTACACTGCAGTGATTCTGTAATATGTGTAGATGATGAGAATGGTGACACAAGCTGCTGCACACTGCAATGATTCTGTAATATATGAGGCTGATGAGAAAGGTGACACAAGCTGCTGTACACTGCAGTGATTCTGTAATATATGTAGCTGATGGGAATGGTGACACAAGCTGCTGTACACTGCAGTGATTCTGTAATATGTGTAGCTGATTAGAATGGTGACACAAGCTGCTGTACTTTGCAGTGATTCTGTAATATTTGTAGCTGTTGAGAATGGTGACACAAGCTGCTGCACACTGCAGTGATTCTGTAATATATGTAGCTGATGAGAATGGTGACACAAGCTGCTGCACACTGCAGTGATTCTGTAATATATGAGGCTGATGAGAATGGTGACACAAGCTGCTGTACACTACAGTGATTTTGTAATATATGTAGCTGATGAGAATGGTGACACAAGCTGCTGTAGACTACAGTGATTCTGTAATATTTGTAGCTGATGAGAATGGTGACACAAGCTGATGTACACTGGAGTGATTCTGTAGTATATGTAGCTGAAGAGAATGGTGACACAAGCTGCTGTACACTGCAGTGATTCTGTAATATATGAAACTGATGAGAATAGTGACACAAGCTGCTGTACATTGCAGTGATTCTGTAATAAGTGTAGCTGATGAGAATGGTGACACAAGCTGCTGTACACTGCAGTGATTCTGTAATATATGAGGCTGATGAGAATGGTGACACAGGCTGCTGTACACTGCAGTGATTCTGTAATATATGTAGCTGATGAGAATGGTGACACAAGCTGCTGTACACTGCAGTGATTCTGAAATATATGAGGCTGATGAGAATGGTGACACAAGCTGCTGTACACTGCAGTGATTCTGTAATATGTGTAGCTAATGAGATTGGTGACACAAGCTGCTGTACTCTGCAGTGATTCTGTAATATATGTAGCTGATGAGAATGGTGACACAAGCTGCTGTACACTGCAGTGATTCTGTAATATGTGTAGCTGATGAGAATGGTGACACAAGCTGCTGTATACTGCAGTGATTCTGTAGTACATGAGGCTGATGAGAATGGTGACACAAGCTGCTGTATACTGCAGTGATTCTGTAGTACATGAGGCTGATGAGAATGGTGACACAAGCTGCTGTACACTGCAGTGATTCTATAGTATATGTAGCTGATGAGAATGATGACACAAGCTGCTGTACACTGCAGTGATTCTGTAATATATGGGGCTGATGAGAAAGGTGACACAAGCTGCTGTACACTGCAGTGATTCTGTAATATGTGTAGCTGATGAGAATGGTGACACAGGCTGCTGTACAATGCAGTGATTCTGTAGTATATCTAGCTGATGAGAATGGTGACACAAGCTGCTGTACACTGCAGTGATTCTGTAATATGTGTACCTGATGAGAATGGTGACACAAGCTGCTGCACACTGCAGTGATTCTGTAATACATGAGGCTGATGAGAATGGTGACACAGGCTGCTGTTCCCTACAGTGATTCTGTAATATATGTAGCTGATGAGAATGGTGACACAAGCTGCTGTACACTGCAGTCATTCTGTAATATATGTAGCTAATGAGAATGGTGACACAAGCTGCTGTACACTGCAGTGATTCTGTAATATATCTAGCTGATGAGAATGGTGACACAAGCTGCTGTACACTGCAGTGATTCTGTAATATATGTAGCTGATGAGAATGATGACACAAGCTGCTGTACACTTAGTGCAGTGATTCTGTAATATGTGTACCTGATGAGAATGGTGACACAAGCTGCTGCACACTGCAGTGATTCTGTAATATATGAGGCTGATGAGAATGGTGACACAGGCTGCTGTTCCCTACAGTGATTCTGTAATATGTCTAGTTGATGAGAATGGTGACACAAGCTGCTGTACACCGCAGTGATTCTGTAATATGTGTAGATGATGAGAATGGTGACACAAGCTGCTGTACACTGCAGTGATTCTGTAATATGTGTAGATGATGAGAATGGTGACACAAGCTGCTGCACACTGCAATGATTCTGTAATATATGAGGCTGATGAGAAAGGTGACACAAGCTGCTGTACACTGCAGTGATTCTGTAATATATGTAGCTGATGGGAATGGTGACACAAGCTGCTGTACACTGCAGTGATTCTGTAATATGTGTAGCTGATTAGAATGGTGACACAAGCTGCTGTACTTTGCAGTGATTCTGTAATATTTGTAGCTGTTGAGAATGGTGACACAAGCTGCTGCACACTGCAGTGATTCTGTAATATATGTAGCTGATGAGAATGGTGACACAAGCTGCTGCACACTGCAGTGATTCTGTAATATATGAGGCTGATGAGAATGGTGACACAAGCTGCTGTACACTACAGTGATTCTGTAATATATGTAGCTGATGAGAATGGTGACACAAGCTGCTGTAGACTACAGTGAGTCTGTAATATTTGTAGCTGATGAGAATGGTGACACAAGCTGATGTACACTGGAGTGATTCTGTAGTATATGTAGCTGAAGAGAATGGTGACACAAGCTGCTGTACACTGCAGTGATTCTGTAATATATGAAACTGATGAGAATAGTGACACAAGCTGCTGTACATTGCAGTGATTCTGTAATAAGTGTAGCTGATGAGAATGGTGACACAAGCTGCTGTACACTGCAGTGATTCTGTAATATATGAGGCTGATGAGAATGGTGACACAGGCTGCTGTACACTGCAGTGATTCTGTAATATATGTAGCTGATGAGAATGGTGACACAAGCTGCTGTACACTGCAGTGATTCTGAAATATATGAGGCTGATGAGAATGGTGACACAAGCTGCTGTACACTGCAGTGATTCTGTAATATGTGTAGCTAATGAGATTGGTGACACAAGCTGCTGTACTCTGCAGTGATTCTGTAATATATGTAGCTGATGAGAATGGTGACACAAGCTGCTGTACACTGCAGTGATTCTGTAATATATGAGGCTGATGAGAATGGTGACACAAGCTCCTGTACACTGCAGTGATTCTGTAATATATGTAGCTGATGAGAATGGTGACACAAGCTGCTGTACACTTCAGTGATTATGTAATATATGTAGCATATGAGAATGGTGACACAAGCTGCTGTACACTGCAGTGATTCTGTAATATATGTAGCTGATGAGAATGGTGACATTGGGCCTGATTCAGACCCACTCGCGAGTGGCTGTCCGCTCGCAAGTGGGTCGATGTTATGGACTGAGCATGCGCACGACGGAGGGAGCTCCGTCGTGCGCATGCGCCAGACGCGACGAGCGAAGGAAAGTCCTTCGCTCGTTGTGTCTGATCAAAGGGGGTGTGCTGTCGAAGTTGATTGACAGCACGCCCCCTTTGGTAGGCGTGCCGGTGGCGTGCCTCCCTGATGGGGGCGTTCCCACGGGAACGCCTCCCGTCAGAAGCCGGCCCACTGACATCACTAGTGATGTCAGTGGGAGTGATTTTGGCTCTGATAGAGCCAAAATCACTCCGGAGTTTGCGATTGAAAACCTCAACCGCAGGCTCCGGCTCGCAATTTTGTTGGTCGCGATGGTCTCGACCATCGCGGCCATCAAAATGCACGCTCGTATAGCCTGTGGGTGGTGACCCACAGCTATACGAGCGTCCAGAAGGACGCTCCATTTTCATGGAGGCCGGCCCTCATTCAGAGCGTACGCTCTGCTCAGAGCGTACGGCTCTGAATGAGGGCCATAGGCTGCTGTACACTGCAGTGATTATGTAATATATGCGAAGCTGATGAGAATGGTGACACAAGCTGCTGTACACTGCAGTTATTCTGTAGTATATGCGAAGCTGATGAGAATGGTGACACAAGCTGCTGTACACTGCAGTGATTCTGTAATATATGTAGCTGATGAGAATGGTGACACAAGCTGCTATACACTGCAGTGATTCTGTAATATATGTAGCTGATGAGAATGGTGACACAAGCTGCTGTACACTGCAGTGATTCTGTAATATATGAGGCTTATGAGAATGGTGACACAAGCTGCTGTACACTGCAGTGATTCTGTAATATATGTAGCTGATGAGAATGGTGACACAAGCTGCTGTACACTGCAGTGATTCTGTAATATATGTAGATGATGAGAATGGTGACACAAGCTGCTGTACACTGCAGTGATTCTGTAATATTTGTAGCTAATGGGAATGGTGACACAAGCTGCTGTACACTGCAGTGATTTTGTAATATATGTAGCTGATGAGAATGGTGACACAAGCTGCTGTACACTGCAGTGATTCTGTAATATATGTAGCTGATGAGAATGGTGACACAAGCTGCTGTACACTGCAGTGATTCTGTAATATGTGTAGCTGATGAGAATGGTGACACACGCTGCTGTACACTGCAGTGATTCTGTAATATATGTAGCTGATGAGAATGGTGACACAAGCTGCTGTACACTGCAGTGATTCTGTAATATATGTAGCTGATGAGAATGGTGACACAAGCTGCTGTACACTGCAGTGATTCTGTAATATATGTAGCTGATGAGAATGGTGACACAAGCTGCTGTACACTGCAGTGATTCTGTAATATATGTAGCTGATGAGAATGGTGACACAAGCTGCTGTACACTGCAGTGATTCTGTAATATGTGTAGCTGGTGACACAAGCTGCTGTACACTGCAGTGATTCTGTAATATGTGTACCTGATGAGAATGGTGACACAAGCTGCTGTACACTGCAGTGATTCTGTAATATATGTAGCTGATGAGAATGGTGACACAAGCTGCTGTACAATATAGTGATTCTGTAGTATATGTAGCTGATGAGAATGGTGACACAAGCTGCTGAACATTGCAGTGATTCTGTAATATATGAGTCTGATGAGAATGGTGACACAAGCTGCTGTACACTGCAGTGATTCTGTAATATATGTAGCTGATGAGAATGGTGACACAAGCTGCTGTACACTGCAGTGATTCTGTAGTATATGTAACTGATGAGAATGGTGACACAAGCTGCTGTACACTGCAGTGATTCTGTAGTATATGTAGCTGATGAGAATAGTAACACAAGCTGCTGTAAACTGCATTGATTCTGTAATATGTGTAGCTGATGAGAATGGTGACACAAGCTGCTGTACACTGCAGTGATTCTGTAATTTATGTAGCTAATGAGAATGGTGACACAAGCTGTAGTACACTGCAGTGATTCTGTAATATATGTAGATGATGAGAATGGTGACACAAGCTGCTGTACATTGCAGTGATTCTGTAATATGTGTAGATGATGAGAATGGTGACACAAGCTGCTGCACACTGCAGTGATTCTGTAATATATGTAGATGATGAGAATGGTGACACAAGCTGCTGTACAATGCAGTGATTCTGTAATATGTGTAGCTGATGACAATGGAGACACAGGCTGCTGTACACTGCAGTGATTCTGTAATATGTGTAGCTGATGAGAATGGTGACACAAGCTGCTGTACACTGCAGTGATTATGTAATATGCGTAGCTGATGAGAATGGTGACACAAGCTGCTGTACACTGCAGTGATTCTGTAATATATGTAGCTGATGAGAATGGTGACACAAGCTGCTGTACACTGCAGTGATTCTGTAATATATGAGGCTGATGAGAATGGTGACACAAGCTGCTGTACATTGCAGTGATTCTGTAATATATGTAGCTGATGAGAAGGGTGACACAAGCTGCTGTACACTGCAGTGATTCTGTAATATATGAGGCTGATGAGAATGGTGACACAAACTGCTGTACACTGCAGTGATTCTGTAATATATGTAGCTGATGAGAATGGTGACTCAAGCTGCTGTACACTGCAGTGATTCTGTAATATGTGTAGCGTATGAGAATGGTGACTCAAACTGCTGTACACTGCAGTGATTCTGTAATATATGTAGCTGATGAGAATGGTGACACAAGCTGCTGTACACTACAGTGATTCTGTAATATGCGTAGCTGATGAGAATGGTGACACAGGCTGCTGTACACTGCAGTGATTCTATAGTATATGTAGCTGATGAGAATGTTGACACAAGCTGCTGTACACTGCAGTGATTCTGTAATATATGTAGCTGATGAGAATGGTGACACAAGCTGCTGTACACTGCAGTGATTCTGTAATATGTCTAGCTGATGAGAATGGTGACACAAGCTGCTGTACACTGCAGTGATTCTGTAGTATATGTAGCTGATGAGAATGGTGACACAAGCTGCTGTACACTTAGTGCAGTGATTCTGGAATATGTGTAGCTGATGAGAATGGAGACACAAGCTGCTGTACACTGCAGTGATTCTGTAATATATGAAACTGATGAGAATAGTGACACAAGCTGCTGAACATTGCAGTGATTCTGTAATAAGTGTAGCTGATGAGAATGGTGACACAAGCTGCTGCACACTGCAGTGATTCTGTAATATGTATACCTGATGAGAATGGTGACACAAGCTGCTGTACACTGCAGTGATTCTGTAATATATGTAGCTGATGAGAATGGTGACACAAGCTGCTGTACACTGCAGTGATTCTGTTATATGTGTAGCTGAAGAGAATGGTGACACAAGCTGCTGTACACTGCAGTGATTCTGTAATTTATGTAGCTAATGAGAATGTTGACACAAGCTGCTGTACACTGCAGTAATTGTGTAATATATGTAGCTGATGAGAATAGTGACACAAGCTGCTGTACACTGCAGTGATTCTATAATATATGTAGCTGATGAGAATGGTGACACAAGCTGCTTTATACTGCAGTGATTCTGTAATATATGTAGCTGATGAGAATGGTGATACAAGCTGCTATAGACTGCAGTAATTCTGTAATATATGTAGCGTATGAGAATGGTGACACAAGCTGCTGTACACTGCAGTGATTTTGTAATATATGTAGCTGATGAGAATGGTGACACAAGCTGCTGTACACTGCAGTAATTCTGTAATATATGTAGCTGATGAGAATGGAGACACAAGCTGCTGTACACTGCAGTGATTCTGTAATATGTGTAGCTGATGAGAATGGTGACACAAGCTGCTGTACACTGCAGTGATTCTGTAATTTATGTAGCTAATGAGAATGGTGACACAAGCTGCTGTACACTGCAGTGATTCTGTAATATATGTAGATGATGAGAATGGTGACACAAGCTGCTTTACACTGCAGTGATTCTGTAATATATGAAACTGATGAGAATAGTGACACAAGCTGCTGTACATTGCAGTGATTCTGTAATAAGTGTAGCTGATGAGAATGGTGACACAAGCTGCTGCACACTGCAGTGATTCTGTAATATGTATACCTGATGAGAATGGTGACACAAGCTGCTGTACACTGCAGTGATTCTGTAATATGTGTAGCTGATGAGAATGGTGACACAAGCTGCTGTACACTGCAGTGATTCTGTAATTTATGTAGCTAATGAGAATGGTGACACAAGCTGCTGTACACTGCAGTGATTCTGTAATATATGTAGATGATGAGAATGGTGACACAAGCTGCTGTACACTGCAGTAATTCTGTAATATATGTAGCTGATGAGAATAGTGACACAAGCTGCTGTACACTGCAGTGTTTCTGTAATATATGTAGCTGATGAGAATGGTGACACAAGCTGCTATAGACTGCAGTGATTCTGTAATATGTGTAGCTGATGAGAATGGTGACACAAGCTGCTGTACATTGCAGTGATTCTGTAATATGTGTAGCGTATGAGAATGGTGACACAATCTGCTGTACACTGCAGTGATTTTGTAATAAGTGTAGCTGATGAGAATGGTGACACAAGCTGCTGTACACTGCAGTGATTCTGTAATATATAAGGCTGATGAGAATGGTTACACAAGCTGCTGTACACTGCAGTGATTCTGTAATATATAAGGCTGATGAGAATGGTTACACAAGCTGCTGTACACTGCAGTGAATCTGTAACATATGTAGCTGATGAGAATGGTGACACAAGCTGCTGTACATTGCAGTGATTTTGTAATATATGTAGCTGATGAGAATGGTGACACAAGCTGCTGTACACTGCAGTGATTCTGTAATATATGTAGCTGATGAGAATGGTGACACAAGCTGCTGTACACTGCAGTGATTCTGTAATATGTGTAGCTGATGAGAATGGTGACACACGCTGCTGTACACTGCAGTGATTCTGTAATATATGTAGCTGATGAGAATGGTGACACAAGCTGCTGTACACTGCAGTGATTCTGTAATATATGTAGCTGATGAGAATGGTGACACAAGCTGCTGTACACTGCAGTGATTCTGTAATATATGTAGCTGATGAGAATGGTGACACAAGCTGCTGTACACTGCAGTGATTCTGTAATATATGTAGCTGATGAGAATGGTGACACAAGCTGCTGTACACTGCAGTGATTCTGTAATATGTGTAGCTGGTGACACAAGCTGCTGTACACTGCAGTGATTCTGTAATATGTGTACCTGATGAGAATGGTGACACAAGCTGCTGTACACTGCAGTGATTCTGTAATATATGTAGCTGATGAGAATGGTGACACAAGCTGCTGTACAATATAGTGATTCTGTAGTATATGTAGCTGATGAGAATGGTGACACAAGCTGCTGAACACTGCAGTGATTCTGTAATATATGAGTCTGATGAGAATGGTGACACAAGCTGCTGTACACTGCAGTGATTCTGTAATATATGTAGCTGATGAGAATGGTGACACAAGCTGCTGTACACTGCAGTGATTCTGTAGTATATGTAACTGATGAGAATGGTGACACAAGCTGCTGTACACTGCAGTGATTCTGTAGTATATGTAGCTGATGAGAATAGTAACACAAGCTGCTGTAAACTGCATTGATTCTGTAATATGTGTAGCTGATGAGAATGGTGACACAAGCTGCTGTACACTGCAGTGATTCTGTAATTTATGTAGCTAATGAGAATGGTGACACAAGCTGTAGTACACTGCAGTGATTCTGTAATATATGTAGATGATGAGAATGGTGACACAAGCTGCTGTACATTGCAGTGATTCTGTAATATGTGTAGATGATGAGAATGGTGATACAAGCTGCTGCACACTGCAGTGATTCTGTAATATATGTAGATGATGAGAATGGTGACACAAGCTGCTGTACAATGCAGTGATTCTGTAATATGTGTAGCTGATGAGAATGGAGACACAGGCTGCTGTACACTGCAGTGATTCTGTAATATGTGTAGCTGATGAGAATGGTGACACAAGCTGCTGTACACTGCAGTGATTATGTAATATGCGTAGCTGATGAGAATGGTGACACAAGCTGCTGTACACTGCAGTGATTCTGTAATATATGTAGCTGATGAGAATGGTGACACAAGCTGCTGTACACTGTAGTGATTCTGTAATATATGAGGCTGATGAGAATGGTGACACAAGCTGCTGTACATTGCAGTGATTCTGTAATATATGTAGCTGATGAGAAGGGTGACACAAGCTGCTGTACACTGCAGTGATTCTGTAATATATGAGGCTGATGAGAATGGTGACACAAACTGCTGTACACTGCAGTGATTCTGTAATATATGTAGCTGATGAGAATGGTGACTCAAGCTGCTGTACACTGCAGTGATTCTGTAATATGTGTAGCGTATGAGAATGGTGACTCAAACTGCTGTACACTGCAGTGATTCTGTAATATATGTAGCTGATGAGAATGGTGACACAAGCTGCTGTACACTACAGTGATTCTGTAATATGCGTAGCTGATGAGAATGGTGACACAGGCTGCTGTACACTGCAGTGATTCTATAGTATATGTAGCTGATGAGAATGGTGACACAAGCTGCTGTACACTGCAGTGATTCTGTAATATATGTAGCTGATGAGAATGGTGACACAAGCTGCTGTACACTGCAGTGATTCTGTAATATGTCTAGCTGATGAGAACGGTGACACAAGCTGCTGTACACTGCAGTGATTCTGTAGTATATGTAGCTGATGAGAATGGTGACACAAGCTGCTGTACACTTAGTGCAGTGATTCTGGAATATGTGTAGCTGATGAGAATGGAGACACAAGCTGCTGTACACTGCAGTGATTCTGTAATATATGAAACTGATGAGAATAGTGACACAAGCTGCTGAACATTGCAGTGATTCTGTAATAAGTGTAGCTGATGAGAATGGTGACACAAGCTGCTGCACACTGCAGTGATTCTGTAATATGTATACCTGATGAGAATGGTGACACAAGCTGCTGTACACTGCAGTGATTCTGTAATATATGTAGCTGATGAGAATGGTGACACAAGCTGCTGTACACTGCAGTGATTCTGTTATATGTGTAGCTGAAGAGAATGGTGACACAAGCTGCTGTACACTGCAGTGATTCTGTAATTTATGTAGCTAATGAGAATGTTGACACAAGCTGCTGTACACTGCAGTAATTGTGTAATATATGTAGCTGATGAGAATAGTGACACAAGCTGCTGTACACTGCAGTGATTCTATAATATATGTAGCTGATGAGAATGGTGACACAAGCTGCTTTATACTGCAGTGATTCTGTAATATATGTAGCTGATGAGAATGGTGATACAAGCTGCTATAGACTGCAGTAATTCTGTAATATATGTAGCGTATGAGAATGGTGACACAAGCTGCTGTACACTGCAGTGATTTTGTAATATATGTAGCTGATGAGAATGGTGACACAAGCTGCTGTACACTGCAGTAATTCTGTAATATATGTAGCTGATGAGAATGGAGACACAAGCTGCTGTACACTGCAGTGATTCTGTAATATGTGTAGCTGATGAGAATGGTGACACAAGCTGCTGTACACTGCAGTGATTCTGTAATTTATGTAGCTAATGAGAATGGTGACACAAGCTGCTGTACACTGCAGTGATTCTGTAATATATGTAGATGATGAGAATGGTGACACAAGCTGCTGTACACTGCAGTGATTCTGTAATATATGAAACTGATGAGAATAGTGACACAAGCTGCTGTACATTGCAGTGATTCTGTAATAAGTGTAGCTGATGAGAATGGTGACACAAGCTGCTGCACACTGCAGTGATTCTGTAATATGTATACCTGATGAGAATGGTGACACAAGCTGCTGTACACTGCAGTGATTCTGTAATATGTGTAGCTGATGAGAATGGTGACACAAGCTGCTGTACACTGCAGTGATTCTGTAATTTATGTAGCTAATGAGAATGGTGACACAAGCTGCTGTACACTGCAGTGATTCTGTAATATATGTAGATGATGAGAATGGTGACACAAGCTGCTGTACACTGCAGTAATTCTGTAATATATGTAGCTGATGAGAATAGTGACACAAGCTGCTGTACACTGCAGTGTTTCTGTAATATATGTAGCTGATGAGAATGGTGACACAAGCTGCTATAGACTGCAGTGATTCTGTAATATGTGTAGCTGATGAGAATGGTGACACAAGCTGCTGTACATTGCAGTGATTCTGTAATATGTGTAGCGTATGAGAATGGTGACACAAGCTGCTGTACACTGCAGTGATTTTGTAATAAGTGTAGCTGATGAGAATGGTGACACAAGCTGCTGTACACTGCAGTGATTCTGTAATATATAAGGCTGATGAGAATGGTTACACAAGCTGCTGTACACTGCAGTGATTCTGTAATATATAAGGCTGATGAGAATGGTTACACAAGCTGCTGTACACTGCAGTGATTCTGTAACATATGTAGCTGATGAGAATGGTGACACAAGCTGCTGTACACTGCAGTGATTCTGTAATATATGTAGCTGATGAGAATGGTGACACAAGCTGCTGTACACTGCAGTGATTCTGTAATATATGAGGCTTATGAGAATGGTGACACAAGCTGCTGTACACTGTAGTGATTCTGTTATATGTGTAGCTGATGAGAATGGTGACACAAGGTGCTGCACACTGCAGTGATTCTGTAATATGTGTACCTGATGAGAATGGTGACACAAGCTGCTGCACACTGCAGTGATTCTGTAATATATGTAGCTGATGAGAATGTTGACACAAGCTGCTGTACACTGCATTGATTCTGTAATATGTGTAGCTGATGAGAATGGTGACACAAGCTGCTGTACACTGCAGTGATTCTGTAATTTATATAGCTAATGAGAATGGTGACACAAGCTGCTGTACACTGCAGTGATTCTGTAATATATGTAGCTGATGAGATTGGTGACACAAGCTGCTGTACACTGCAGTGATTCTGTAATATATGTAGCTGATGAGAATGGTGACTCAAGCTGCTGTACACTGCAGTGATTCTGTAATATGTGTAGCGTATGAGAATGGTGACACAAACTGCTGTACACTGCAGTGATTCTGTAGTATATGTAGCTGATGAGAATGGTGACACAAGCTGCTGTACACTGCAGTGATTCTGTAATATATGTAGCTGATGAGAATGGTGACACAAGCTGCTGTACACTGCAGTGATTCTGTAATATATGTAGCTGATGAGAATGGTGACCCAAGCTGCTGTACACTACAGTGATTCTGTAGTATATGTAGCTGATGAGAATGGTGACACAAGCTGCTGTACACTTAGTGCAGTGATTCTGTAATATGTGTAGCTGATGAGAATGGAGACACAAGCTGCTGTACACTGCAGTGATTCTGTAATATATGAAACTGATGAGAATAGTGACACAAGCTGCTGTACATTGCAGTGATTCTGTAATAAGTGTAGCTGATGAGAATGGTGACACAAGCTGCTGCACACTGCAGTGATTCTGTAATATGTATACCTGATGAGAATGGTGACACAAGCTGCTGTTTACTGCAGCGATTCTGTAATATATGTAGCTGATGAGAATGGTGACACAAGCTGCTGTACACTGCAGTAATTCTGTAATATATGAAACTGATGAGAATAGTGACACAAGCTGCTGTACATTGCAGTGATTCTGTAATAAGTGTAGCTGATGAGAATGGTGACACAAGCTGCTGCACACTGCAGTGATTCTGTAATATGTATACCTGATGAGAATGGTGACACAAGCTGCTGTTTACTGCAGTGATTCTGTAATTTATGTAGCTAATGAGAATGGTGACACAAGCTGCTGCACACTGCAGTGATTCTGTAATATGTATACCTGATGAGAATGGTGACACAAGCTGCTGTACACTGCAGTGATTCTGTAATATATGTAGCTGATGAGAATGGTGACACAAGCTGCTGTACACTGCAGTAATTCTGTAATATATGTAGCTGATGAGAATGGTGACACAAGCTGTAGTACACTGCAGTGATTCTATAATATATGTAGCTGATGATTATGGTGACACAAGCTGCTGTACACTGCAGTGATTCTGTAATATGTGTAGCGTATGAGAATGGTGACAGAAGCTGCTGTACACTGCAGTGATTCTGTAATATATGTAGCTGATGAGAATGGTGACACAAGCTGCTGTACACTGCAGTAATTCTGTAATATATGTAGCTGATGAGAATAGTGACACAAGCTGCTGTACACTGCAGTGATTCTGTAATATATGTAGCTGATGAGAATGGTGACACAAGCTGCTGTACACTGCAGTGATTCTGTAATATATGAGGCTGATGAGAATGGTGACACAAGCTGCTTTATACTGCAGTGATTCTGTAATATATGTAGCTGATGAGAATGGTGACACAAGCTGCTGTACACTGCAGTGATTCTGTAATATATGGGGCTGATGAGAATGGTGACACAAGCTGCTGTACACTGCAGTGATTCTGTAATATATAAGGCTGATGAGAATGGTTACACAAGCTGCTGTACATTGCAGTGATTCTGTAATATGTGTAGCGTATGAGAATGGTGACACAAGCTGCTGTACACTGCAGTGATTCTGTAATATATGAGTCTGATGAGAATGGTGACACAAGCTGCTGTACACTGCAGTGATTCTGTAATATATGTAGCTGATGAGAATGGTGACACAGGTTGATGTAACTGTTGTTAATATTCCGGTTATTATACATCATGTTTTTGATGCTCTACTCTACATTGTTATTATGGTCTGCAGATATTATTTATATGACGCATACAGCACATGGACAGATTTATTATTATGGAATACATACTAGTCTTCATTATCCAGGATACTAACCTCTATCTCTATTTGTGTTAGAAGTAAATCTACTGTAGTAGTGGGTGTTGTAGCTGCTACAGTTGTCAGAGTTGTTGATGATGCAGATGTAGTGGGTCTTGTAGTTGCTAAAGTTGTTAATGTAGTAGTGGCAGTTGTAGTAGTTGCTCTACTTGTTAAAGGAGATGTTACTGTAGTAGTCAATGATCCTGTAGTTGCCAATGTTGTGGAGGGGAGTGTTGTGGGGGTAGTGAGTGTTGTAGTTGACAAAGTTGTTGAAGGCGCTGTTGTAGTAGATTGTGGTGTTGTAATTTCTAAAGTTGTAGAAGGAGTTATTGTGGAGATAATGGGTGTTGTAGTTGCTAATGTTGTTAAGGGAGATGTTGCTGTAGTAGTTAATGATTCTGTAGTTGATAGAGTTGTAGAGGGGACTGTTGTGGGGGTAGTGAGTGTTGTAGATGAAACAGTTGTTGATGGCGATGTTGTAGTAGAAGATTGTGGTGTTGTAATTTTTAAAGTTGTAGAGGGAGTTGTTGTGGAGATAATGGGTGTTGTAGTTGCTAATCTGGTTAAGGGAGTTGTTGCTGTAGTAGTCATTGATTCTGTAGTTGATAGAGTTGTGGAGGGAATTGTTGTGGGGATAGTGGGTGTTGCTGTAGTTGATAAAGTTGTTGATGGCACTATTGCAGTAGTAGATTGTGGTGTTGTAATTTCTAAAGTTGTAGAGGGAGTTGTTGTGGAGATAGTGGGTGTTGTTGTTGCAAATGTTGTTAAGGGAGATGTTGTTATAGTAGATAATGATTCTGTAGTTGACAGAGTAGTGGAGGGGAGTGTTCTGGGGGTAGTGCGTGTTGTAGATGTTGAAGTTGTTGAAGGTGCTGTTGTAGTAGTAGATTGTGGTGTTGTAATTTCTAAAGTTGTAGAGGGAGCTGTTGTGGAGATAATGGGTGTTGTAGTTGATAATGTGGTTAAGGGAGATGTTGTTATAGTAGTTAATAATTCTGTAGTTGATAGAGTAGTGGAGGGGAGTGTTGTGAGGGTAGTGAGTGTTGCTGTAGTAGTTAATGATTCTGTAGTTGATAGAGTTGTGGATGGGAGTGTTGTGAGAGTAGTGAGTGTTGCTGTAGTTGATAAAGTTGTTAAAGGTGCTGTTGCAGTAGTTGATTGTGGTGTCGTAATTTCTAAAGTTGTAGAGGGAGTTGTTGTGGAGATAATGGGTGTTGTAGTTGCTAATGTGGTTAAGGGAGATGTTTCTGTAGTAGTTAATGATTCTGTAGTTGACAGAGTTGTGGAGGGGAGTGTTGTGGGGATATTCTGTGTTGTAGTTGATAAAGTTGTTGAAGGCACTGTTGTAGTTGTAAATTGTGTTGTAATTTCTAAAGTTGTAGAAGGAGTTGTTGTGGAGATAGTGGGTGTTGTAGTTGCTAATGTTGTTAAGGGAGATGTTGCTGTTGTAGATAATGATTCTGTAGTTGACAGAGTAGTGGAGGGGAGTGTTGTGGGGGTAGTGCGTGTTGTAGATGTTGAAGTTGTTGAAGGTGCTGTTGTAGTAGTAGATTGTGGTGTTGTGATTTCTGAAGTTGTAGAGGGAATTATTGTGGAGATAATAGGTGTTGTAGTTGCTAATATGGTTAAGGTAGATGTTTCTGTAGTAGTTAATGATTCCGTAGTTGACAGAGTTGTGGAGGGGAGTGTTGTGGGGATATTCTGTGTTGTAGTTGATACAGTTGTTGAAGGTGCTGTTGAAGTAGTAGATTGTGGTGTTGTAATTTCTACAGTTGTAGAGGGAGTTGTGGAGATAATGGGTGTTGTAGTTTCTAATGTGGTTAAGGGAGATGTCGCTGTAGTAGTTAATGATTCTGTAGTTGATAGAGTAGTGGAGGGGAGTGTTGTGAGGGTTGTGTGTGCTGTAGTTGATAAAGTTGTTGAAGGCACTTTTGTAGTAGTAGATTGTGATGTTGTAATTTCTAAAGTTGTAGAGGGAGTTATTGTGGAGATAATGGGTGTTGTAGTTGCTAATGTGGTTAAGGGAGATGCAGTTGTAGTCAATGATTCTGTAGTTGATAGAGTTGTGGAGGGGAGTGTTGTGAGGGTAGTGGGTGTTAATGTAGTTGATAAAGTTGTTGAAGGTACTATTGTAGTAGTAGATTGTGGTGTTGTAATTTCTAAAGTTGTAGAGGGAGTTGTGGAGATAACCGGTATTGTTGTTGCTAATGTAGTTAAGGGAGATGTTTCTGTAGTAGTTAAGGATTCTGTAGTTGATAGAGTAGTGGAGGGTAGTGTTGTGAGGGTAGTGGGTGCTGTAGTTGATAAAGTTGTTAAAAGTGCTGTTGTAGTAGTAGATTGTGGTGTTGTAATTTCTAAAGTTGTAGAGGGAGTTGTTGTGGAGATAATAGGTGTTGTAGTTGCTAATATGGTTAAGGGAGATGTTTCTGTAGTAGTTAATGATTCTGTAGTTGACAGAGTTGTGGAGGGGAGTGTTGTGGGGATATTCTGTGAAGTAGTTGATAAAGTTGTTGAAGGCACTGTTGTAGTAGTAGATTGTGTTGTAATTTCTAAAGTTGTAGAAGGAGTTGTTGTGGAGATAGTGGGTGTTGTAGTTGCTAATGTTGTTAAGGGAGATGTTGCTGTAGTAGATAATGATTCTGTAGTTGACAGAGTAGTGGAGGGGAGTGTTGTGGGGGTAGTGCGTGTTGTAGATGTTGAAGTTGTTGAAGGTGCTGTTGTAGTAGTAGATTGTGGTGTAATTTCTAAAGTTGTAGAGGGAGCTTTTATGGAGATAATGGGTGTTGTAGTCGATAATGTGGTTAAGGGAGATGTTGTTATAGTAGTTAATGATTCTGTAGTTGACAGAGTTGTGGAGGGGAGTGTTGTGGGGATATTCAATGTTGCAGTTGATAAAGTTGTTGAAGGTGCTGTTGTAGTAGTAGATTGTGGTGTTGTAATTTCTACAGTTGTAGAGGGAGTTGTGGAGATAATGGGTGTTGTAGTTTCTAATGTGGTTAAGGGAGGTGTCGCTGTAGTAGTTAATGATTCTGTAGTTGATAGAGTAGTGGAGGGGAGTGTTGTGAGGGTAGTATGTGCTGTAGTTGATAAAGTTGTTGAAGGCACTTTTGTAGTAGTAGATTGTGATGTTGTAATTTCTAAAGTTGTAGAGGTAATTATTGTGGAGATAATGGGTGTTGTAGTTGCTAATGTGGTTAAGGGAGATGCTGTTGTAGTCAGTGATTCTGTAGTTGATAGAGTTGTGGAGGGGAGTGTTGTGAGGGTAGTGGGTGTTAATGTAGTTGATAAAGTTGTTGAAGGTTCTGTTGTAGTAGTAGATTGTGGTGTTGTGATTTCTAAAGTTGTAGATGGAGTTATTGTGGAGATAATGGGTGTTGTAGTTGCTAATGTGGTTAAGGGAGATGCTGTTGTAGTCAATGATTCTGTAGTTGACAGAGTTGTGGAGGGTAGTGTTGTGAGGGTAGTTGGTGTTGATGTAGTTGATAAAGTTGTTGAAGGTGCTGTTGTAGTAGTAGATTGTGGTGTTGTAATTTCTACAGTTGTAGAGGGAGTTGCGGAGATAATGGGTGTTGTAGTTTCTAATGTGGTTAAGGGAGATGTCGCTGTAGTAGTCATTGATTCTGTAGTTGATAGAGTAGTGGAGGGGAGTGTTATGAGGGTTGTGTGTGCTGTAGTTGATAAAGTTGTTGAAGGCACTTTTGTAGTAGTAGATTGTGATGTTGTAATTTCTAAAGTTGTAGAGGGAGTCATTGTGGAGATAATGGGTGTTGTAGTTGCTAATGTGCTTAAGGGAGATGCTGTTGTAGTCAATGATTCTGTAGTTGATAGAGTTGTGGAGGGGAGTGTTGTGAGGGTAGTGGGTGTTAATGTAGTTGATAAAGTTGTTGAAGGTACTGTTGTAGTAGTAGATTGTGGTGTTGTAATTTCTAAAGTTGTAGAGGGAGTTGTGGAGATAACCGTTATTGTTGTTGCTAATGTAGTTAAGGGAGATGTTTCTGTAGTAGTTAAGGATTCTGTAGTTGATAGAGTAGTGGAGGGTAGTGTTGTGAGGGTAGTGGGTGCTGTAGTTGATAAAGTTGTTAAAAATGCTGTTGTAGTAGTAGATTGTGGTGTTGTAATTTCTAAAGTTGTAGATGGAGTTGTTGTGGAGATAGTGGGTGTTGTTGCTAATTTTGTTAAGGGAGATGTTGTTGTAGTAGATAATGATTCTGTAGTTGATAGAGTAGTGGAGGGGAGTGTTGTGAGGGTAGTGAGTGTTGCTGTAGTTGATAAAGTTGTTGAAGGTGCTGTTGCAGTAGTTGATAGTGGTGTTGTAATTTCTAAAGTTGTAGAGGGAGTGATTGTGGAGATAATAGGTGTTGTAGTTGCTAATATGGTTAAGGGAGATGTCTCTGTAGTAGTTAATGATTCTGTAGTTGACAGAGTTGTGGAGGGGAGTGTTGTGGGGATATTCTGTGTTGTAGTTGATAAAGTTGTTGAAGGCACTGTTGTAGTAGTAGATTGTGTTGTAATTTCTAAAGTTGTAGAAGAAGTTGTTGTGGAGATAGTGGGTGTTGTAATTGCTAATGTGGTTAAGGGAGATGTTGATGTAGTAGATAATGATTCTGTAGTTGACAGAGTAGTGGAGGGGAGTGTTGTGGGGGTAGTGCGTGTTGTAGATGTTGAAGTTGTTGAAGGTGCTGTTGTAGTAGTAGATTGTGGTATTGTAATTTCTAAAGTTGTAGAGGGAGCTTTTGTGGAGATAATGGGTGTTGTAGTTGATAATGTGGTTAAGGGAGATGTTGTTATAGTAGTTAATGATTCTGTAGTTGACAGAGTTGTGGAGGGGAGTGTTGTGGGGATATTCAATGTTGCAGTTGATAAAGTTGTTGAAGGTGCTGTTGTAGTAGTAGATTGTGGTGTTGTAATTTCTACAGTTGTAGAGGGAGTTGTGGAGATAATGGGTGTTGTAGTTTCTAATGTGGTTAAGGGAGATGTCGCTGTAGTAGTTAATGATTCTGTAGTTGATAGAGTAGTAGAGGGGAGTGTTGTGAGGGTAGTGTGTGCTGTAGTTGATAAAGTTGTTGAAGGCACTTTTATGGCAGTAGATTGTGATGTTGTCATTTCTAAAGTTGTAGAGGGAGTTATTGTGGAGATAATGGGTGTTGTAGTTGCTAATGTGGTTAAGGGAGATGCTGTTGTAGTCAATGATTCTGTAGTTGATAGAGTTGTGGAGGGGAGTGTTGTGAGGGTAGTGGGTGTTAATGTAGTTGATAAAGTTGTTGAAGGTGCTGTTGTAGTAGATTGTGGTGTTGTGATTTCTGAAGTTGTAGAGGGAATTATTGTGGAGATAATAGGTGTTGTAGTTGCTAATGTGGTTAAGGGAGATGTTTCTGTAGTAGTTAATGATTCTGTAGTCGACAGAGTTGTGGAGGGGAGTGTTGTGGGGATATTCGGTGTTGTAGTTGATAAAGTTGTTGAAGGTGCTGTTGTAGTAGTAGATTGTGGTGTTGTAATTTCTACAGTTGTAGAGGGAGTTGTGGAGATAATGGGTGTTGTAGTTTCTAATGTGGTTAAGGGAGATGTCCCTGTAGTAGTTAATGATTCTGTAATTGATAGAGTAGTGGAGGGGAGTGTTGTGAGGGTACTGTGTGCTGTAGTTGATAAAGTTGTTGAAGGCACTTTTGTAGTAGTAGATTGTGATGTTGTAATTTCTAAAGTTGTAGAGGGAGTTATTGTGGAGATAATGGGTGTTGTAGTTGCTAATGTGGTTAAGGGAGATGCTGTTGTAGTCAATGATTCTGTAGTTGATAGAGTTGTGGAGGGGAGTGTTGTGAGGGTAGTGGGTGTTAATGTAGTTGATAAAGTTGTTGAAGGTGCTGTTGTAGTAGTAGATTGTGGTGTTGTGATTTCTAAAGTTGTAGAGGGAGTTATTGTGGAGATAATGGGTGTTGTAGTTGCTAATGTGGTTAAGGGAGATGCTGTTGTAGTCAATGATTCTGTAGTTGATAGAGTTGTGAAGGGGAGTGTTGTGATGGTAGTGGGTGTTGCTGTAGTTGATAAAGTTGTTAAAAGTGCTGTTGTAGTAGTAGATTGTGATGTTGTAATTTCTAAAGTTGTAGAGGGAGTTATTGTGGAGATAATTGGTGCTGTAGTTGCTAATTTGGTTAAGGGAGATGTTGCTATAGTAGTCATTGACTTTGTAGTTGATAGAGTTGTGGAGAGAATTGTTATGGGGGTAGTGGGTGTTGCTACAGATGAAAAAGTTGTTGAAGGCACTGTTGTAGTAGATTCTGTTGTTGTAATTTCTAAGGTTGTAGAGGGAGTTGTTGTGGAGATAATGGGTGTTGTAGTTGCTAATGTTGATAAGGGAGATGTTGCTGTAATAGTTAATGGTTCTGTCGTTGACAGAGTTGTGGAGGGGAGTGTTGTGGGGATAGTAGGTGTTGCTGTAGTTGATAAATTTGTTGAAGGTGCTATTGTAGTAATAAATGGTGGAGTTGTAATTTCTAAAGTTGTAGAGGGATTTGTTGTGGAGATAATGGGTGTTGTAGTTGCTAATGTGGTTAAGGGAGATTTTGCTGTGGTAGTTAATGATTCTGTAGTTGATATAGTTGTGGAGGGGAGTGTTGTGGGGGTAGTGCGTGTTGCAGATGTTGAAGTTGTTGAAGGTGCTGTTGTAGTAGAAGATTGTGGTGTTGTAATTTCTAAAGTTGTAGAGGAAGTTGTTGTGGAGATACTGGGTGTTGTAGTTGCTAATGTTGTTAAGGGAGATGTTGCTGTAGTAGTTAATGATTCTGTAGTTGACAGAGTTTTGGGGGGGAGTGTTGTGGGGATATTGGGTGTTGTAGTTGATAAAGTTGTTGAAGGTGCTATTGTAGTAGTAGATTGTGGTGTTGTAATTTCTAAAGTTGTAGAGGGAGTTGTTGTGGAGGTAATGGGTGTTGTAGTTGCTAGTGTTGTTAAGGGAGATGTTGCTATAGTAGTTAATGATTCTGTAGTTGATAGAGCTGTGGAGGGGAGAGTTGTGGGGGTAGTGAGTGTTGTAGAAGATAAAATTGTTGAAGGTGCTGTTGTACTAGTAGATTGTGGTGTTGTAATTTCTAAAGTTGTAGAGGGAGTTGTGGAGATAATGGGTATTGTAGTTGCTAATGTGGTTAAGGGAGATGTTGCTGTAGTAGTTAATGATTCTGTAGTTGACAGAGTAGTGGTGGGGAGAGTTGTGCGGGTAGTGTTTGTTCTAGAAGATATAGTTTTTGAAGGTCCTGTTGTAGTAGTAAATTGTGGTGTTGTAATTTCTAAAGTTGTAGAGGGAGTTGTGGAGATAATCGGTGTTGTAGTTGCTATTGTTGTTAAGGTAGATGTTGCTGTAGTAGTTAATGATTCTGTAGTTGACAGAGTACTGGAGGGGAGAGTTGTGGGGGTAGTGAGTGTTCTAGTAGATATAGTTGTTGAATGTCCTGTTGTAGTAGTAGCTTGTGGTATTGTAATTTCTAAAGTTGCAGAGGAAGTTGTTGTGGAGAGAATGGGTGTTGTAGTTGCTAGTGTTGTTAAGGGAGATGTTGCTATATTAGTTAATGATTCAGTAGTTGATAGGGCTGTGGAGGGGAGAGTTCTGGGGGTAGTAAGTGTTGTAGAAGATAAAATTGTTGAAGGTGCTGTTGTAGTAGTAGAATGTAGTGTTGTAATTTCTAAAGTTGTAGAGGGAGTTGTGGAGATAATGGGTATTGTAGTTGCTAATGTGGTTAAGGGAGATATTTCTGTAGTAGTTAATGATTCTTTAGTTGATAGAATAGTGGAGGGAAGTGTTGTGAGGGTAGTGGGTGCTGTAGTTGATAAAGTTGTTGAAGGTGCTGTTGTAGTAATAGACTGCGGTGTTTTAATTTCTAAAGTTGTAGAGGGAGTTATTGTGGAGATAATGGGTGTTGTAGTTGCTAATGTTGATAAGGGAGATGTTGCTGTAATAGTTAATGGTTCTGTAGTTGACGGAGTTGTGGAGGGGAGTGTTGTGGGGATAGTAGGTGTTGCTGTAGTTGATAAATTTGTTGAAGGTGCTATTGTAGTAATAAATGGCGGAGTTGTAATTTCTAAAGTTGTAGAGGGATTTGTTGTGGAGATAATGAGTGTTGTAGTTGCTAATGTGGTTAAGGGAGATTTCGCTGTAGTAGTTGATATAGTTGTGGAGGGGAGTATTGTTGGGGTAGTGTGTGTTGCAGATGTTGAAGTTGTTGAAGGTGCTGTTGTAGTAGTAGATTGTGGTGTTATAATTTCTAAAGTTGTAAAGGAAGTTGTTGTGGAGATACTGGGTGTTGTAGTTGCTAATTTTGTTAAGGGAGATGTTGCTGTTATCGTTAGTGATTGTGTAGTTGACAGAGTTGTGGAGGGGAGTGTTGTGAGGGTAGTGGGTGTTGATGTAGTTGATAAAGTTGTTGAAGGTGCTTTTGTAGTAGTAGATTGTGGTGTTGTAATTTCTAAAGTTGTATACGGAGTTGTTGTGGAGATAATGGGTTTTGTAGTTGCTAATGTTGATAAGGGAGATGTTGCTGTAGTAGTTAATGATTCTGTAGTTGATAGAGATGTGGAGTGGAGTGTTGTGGGGATATTGGTTGTTGTAGTTGATAAAGTTGTTGAAGGTGCTATTGTAGTAGTAGATTGTGGTGTTGTAATTTCTAAAGTTGTAGAGGGAGTTGTTGTGGCGATAATGGGTGTTGTAGTTTCTAATGTGGTTAAGGGAGAAGTCGCTTTAGTTGTTAATGATTCTGTAGTTGATAGAGTAGTGGAGAGGAGTTTTGTGATGTTAGTGGGTGTTGCTGTAGTTGATAAAGTTGTTGAAGGCACTTTTGTAGTAGTAGATTGTGATATTGTAATTTCTAAAGTTGTAGATGGAGTTGTTGTGGAGATAATGGGTGTTGTAGTTGCCAATGTTGATAAGGGAGATGTTGCTGTAGTAGTTAATGATTCTTTAGTTGACAGAGTTGTGGAGCGGAGTGTTGTGGGGATAGTAGTTGTTGCTGTAGTTGATAAAATTTTTGAAGGTGCTGTCGTAGTAATAAATGGTGGAGTTGTAATTTCTAAAGTTGTAGAGGGATTTGTTGTGGAGATAATGGGTGTTGTAATTGCTAATGTTGTTAAGGGAGATGTCGCTGTAGTAGTTAATGATTCTGTAGTTGATATAGTTGTGGAGGGAAGAGTTGTGGGGGTAGTGAGTGTTGTAGATGTTGAACTTGTGGAAGAAGCTGTTGTAGTAGTAGATTGTGGTGTTGTAATTTCTAAAGTTATAGAAGGAGTTATTGTGGAGATAATGGGTGTTGTAGTTGCTATTGTTGTTAAGGTAGATGTTGCTGTAGTAGTTAATGATTCTGTAGTTGACAGAGTAGTGGAGGGGAGAGTTGTGGGGGTAGTGAGTGTTCTAGAAGATATAGTTGTTGAAGGTCCTGTTGTAGTAGTAGATTGTGGTGTTGTAATTTCTAAAGTTGCAGAGGATGTTGTTGTAGAGAGAATGGGTGTTGTAGTTGCTAGTGTTGTTAAGGGAGATGTTGCTATAGTAGTAAATGATTCTGTAGTTGATAGAGCTGTGGAGGGGAGAATTGTGGGGGCAGTGAGTGTTGTAGAAGATAAAATTGTTGAAGGTTCTGTTATAGTAGTAGATTGTTGTATTGTTGTAATTTCTAAAGTTGTAGAGGGAGTTGTGGAGATAATGGGTATTGTAGTTGATAATGTGGTAAAGGGAGATGTTTCTGTAGTAGTTAATGATTCTGTAGTTGACAGAGTAGTGGAAGGGAGTATTGTGAGGGTAGTGGGTGCTGTAGTTGATAAAGTTGTTGAACGTGCTGTTGTAGTAGTAGATTGCGGTGTTGTAATGTCTAAAGTTGTAGGTGGAGTTATTGTGGAGATAATAGGTGTTGTATCTGTTAATGTGGTTAAGGAAGATGTTGCTGTTGTAGTCAATGATTCTGTAGTTGATAGAGTAGTGGAGGGGAGTGTTGTGATGGTAGTGGGTGTTGCTGTAGATGATAAAGTTGTTGAAGGCACTGTTGTAGTAGTAGTTTGTGGTATTTTAATTTCTGAAGTTGTAGAGGGAGTTATTGTGGAGAAACTTGGTGTTGTAGTTGCTAATGTTGTTAAGGGAGATGTTGCTGTTGTAGTCAATGATTCTGTAGTTGCTGGAGTTGTGGAGGGGAGTGTTGTGAGGGTAGTGGTTGTTGCTGTAGTTGATAAAGTTGTTGAAGGCACTGTTCTAGTAGTAGATTGTGTTTTTTTAATTTCTAAAGTTGTAGAGGGAGTTGTTGTGGAGACAGTGGGTGTTGTAGTTGCTAATGCGGTTAATGGAGTTGTTGCTGTAGTAGTCAATGATTCTGTAGTTGATAGAGTTGTGGAGGGGAGTGTTGTCAGGGGAGTGGGTGTTGCTGTAGTTGATAAAGTTGTTGAAGGTGATGTTGTAGTAGTAGATTGTGGTATTGTAATTTCTAAAGTTGTAGAGGGAGTTGCTGTGGAGATAATGGATGTTGTAGTTGCTAATGTTGTTAAGGGAGATGTTGCTGTAGTATTTAATGATTCTTTAATTGACAGAGTTGTGGAGGGGAGTGCTGTGGGGATAGTGGGTGTTGTAGTTGATAAAGTTGTTGAAGGTGCTGGTGTAGTAGTAGATTGTGGTGTTGTAGTTTCTAAAGTTGTAGAGGGAATTGTTGTGGAGATACTTGGTGTTGTAGTTGCTAATGTTGTTAAAGGAGATGTTGCTGTAGTAGTTAATGATTCTGTAGTTGACAGAGTTGTGGAGGGGAGTGTTGTGGGGGTAGTGGGTGTTGCTGTAGTTGATAAAGTTGTTGAAGGTGATGTTGTAGTAGTAGATTGTGGTATTGTAATTTCTAAAGTTGTAGAGGGAGTTGCTGTGGAGATAATGGATGTTGTAGTTGCTAATGTTGTTAAGGGAGATGTTGCTGTAGTATTTAATGATTCTTTAATTGACAGAGTTGTGGAGGGGAGTGCTGTGGGGATAGTGGGTGTTGTAGTTGATAAAGTTGTTGAAGGTGCTGGTGTAGTAGTAGATTGTGGTGTTGTAGTTTCTAAAGTTGTAGAGGGAATTGTTGTGGAGATACTTGGTGTTGTAGTTGCTAATGTTGTTAAAGGAGATGTTGCTGTAGTAGTTAATGATTCTGTAGTTGACAGAGTTGTGGAGGGGAGTGTTGTGGGGATATTGGGTGTTTTTGTTGCTAATGTTGTTAAGAGAGCTGTAGAAGTTAATGATTCTGTAGTTAATAGAGTTGTGGATGGTAGTATTGTGGTGGTAGTGGGTGTTGCTGTAGATGATAAAGTTGTTGAAGGTGCTGTTGTAGTAGTGGATTGTGGTGTTGTAATTTCTAAAGTTGTAGAGGGAGTTATTGTGGAGAAACTTGGTGTTGTAGTTGCTAATGTTGTTAAGGGAGATGTTGCTGTTGTAGTCAATGATTCTGGAGTTGTGGAGGGGAGTGTTGTGAGGGTAGTGGGTGTTGCTGTAGATGATAGAGTTGTTGAAGGTAGTGTTGTAGTAGTGGATTGTGGTGTTGTAAATTCTAAAGTTGTAGATGGAGTTATTGTGGAGACAATGGGTGTTGTAGTTGCTAATGTGGTTAAGGGAGGAGTTGCTTTTGTAGTCATTGATTCTGTAGTTGCTAGAGTTGTGGAGGGGATTGTTGCAGGGGCAGTGGGTGTTGCTGTAGTTGATAAAGTTGTTGAAGGCACTGTTCTAGTTGTAGATTGTGTTTTTTTAATTTCTAAAGTTGTAGAGGGAGTTGTTGTGGAGACAGTGGGTGTTGTAGTTGCTAATGTGGTTAATGGAGTTGTTGCTGTAGTAGTCAATGATTCTGTAGTTGATAGAGTTGTGGAGGGGAGTGTTGTGGGGGTAGTGGGTGTTGCTGTAGTTGATAAAGTTGTTGAAGGTGATGTTGTAGTAGTAGATTGTGGTATTGTAATTTCTAAAGTTGTAGATGGAGTTATTGTGGAGATAATGGATGTTGTAGTTGCTAATGTTGTTAAGGTAGATGTTGCTGTAGTAGTCAATGATTCTGTAGATGATAGAGTAGGGGAGGGGAGTGTTGTGGGGGTAGTTAGTTTTGCTTTACTAGTCAATAATTCTGTAGTTGATAGAGTAGGGGAGTGGAGTGTTGTGAGGGTAGTGGGTGTTGCTGTATTTGATAAAGTTGTTGAAGGTGCTGTTGTAGTAGTAGATTGTGGTTTTGTAATTTCTAAAGTTGTAGAGGGAGTTGCTGTGGAGATAATGGGTGTTGTAGTTGCTAATGTGGTTAAGGGAGATGTTGCTGTAGTATTTAATGATTCTATAGTTGTTAGAGTAGTGGAGGGGAGTGTCTTGGGGGTAGTATGTGTTGCTGTAGATGATAAAGTTGTTAAATGTGATTTTGGTTTTGTAATTTCTAAAGTTGTAGATAGATTTTTTGTGGAGATAATGTGTGATTTAGTTGCTAATGTGGTTAATGGAGATGTTGCTGTAGTAGTTAATGATCCTGTAGTTGCCAGAGTTGTGGAGGGGAGTGTTGTGGGGGTAGTGGGTGTTGTAGTTGATAAAGTTGTTAAAGGCGCTGTTGTAGTAGATTGTGGTGTTGTAATTTCTAAAGTTGTAGAGGGAGTTATTGTGGATATAATGGGTTTTGTAGTTGCTGATGTGGTTAAGGCAGATGTTTCTGTAGTATTTATTGATTCTGTAGTTGATAGAGTAGTGGAGGGGACTGTTGTGGAGGCAGGGGGTGTTGCTGCAGTTGATAAAATTGTTGTAGGTGCTGTTGTAGTAGCAAAACGTGCTGTTGTACTTTCTAATGTTGAGGGAGATATTATGGAGGTAGTGGGTGTTGTTGTAGTTACTAATGTGGTAGTTGTTGGAGTTGTCATTTTTCCCGTTGTTGAGAGAGGTATTGTTGTTACTAAAGTTGTCGGAGTCATTGATGTTGTACTTGCTGATGTTGTCCTTGGATCATCCTGTGGTGTTCTACATATGTTTCCATAAGTTGACACAAAGGTGAAGTTATAATTTTTGCCAATAACTTGTCTAAAATCACTCTCCTTTTTCTGGAAAAGTTGGGACAATATATTTACTGGTATGGCAAGAAAATAGTAACCCTGAAACAAAGTGTAGACCTGAAAGAGAAATTGTTACATTCAGTTTTCGGCATAGAGAACTGCACAACTACATTAATGGTACATTAAAAGCAATAGGGCAATTTCACATCAACTGATTCAATTTTTCATGGCTTTTTTTTTATCTTACATTCCCAATTTCATGGGGACCATCAAAGTTGACTGCAAATGTTGAATTCTACATTTTTAGCTCATTCAGCTTTTGATTAAAAGGGTTTGAAAATGTCAGAAATCCACAAATTCCGGCATTCGTGAGCATACAAAAAATGAATTTTCTCAAGTTAGAATTGTGATATTTAAAAATAAAATAAATAAACAAACAAAAACATTTAGTTTAGAACAAAAAGTTTACCTTTCAGTGTCACAGACTGAAGCTTTTCAAAGGCAATTTCTCCCCCCCCCCCCAAAAAAAGAAGCATATGACTTAAAATTGTGCAAAATTTAAAATTTTGATGGTGATGTTCCTTGATGTCTTTGGATTGTTCATTCGAAATTTATACTTGGAATCTCAATTGAATATTACGTATGTTGATGCCATGCGTTCTTTAAATTTTCTTTCGGTCTTGCCTATATAGGCAAGTCCGCAAGCGGCACATCGCTCTTCTATCCGCCAGGCTATAGAATCAGGGACTAGTGAACAACCAGTAGCACGCCACTTTGCTTTGTTTAAACATCCACTAGCCAGCATACGCTACCGCATGATTGATCATATCCCACTCTCTTTGCGAGGAGGTAACAGGGGATTAAAACTGTTACAATGTGAGGCTCGCTGGATTTCTAGATTAAATGTGATTGATCCAAAAGGCCTTAATGAGAGCATTTCATATAGTAGTTTCATTTAAACAATTTAAATAAGATCTATAGGGGGTTCTTTTCCCGGATTCATTAATATTCGGATATATGGTTCTAAGCTTTGGGTGTATATACAAAAAAATATATCTGTAAAGAAATCGATTATGTTGTATTAATGCAGGCAGTAAAATTTCTGCCTACACTCTTATATACAGCTCAATACTTTAGTATGCATTTGTTACAGCATTATTGTTTTAATTTTAGGAGTTGTTGTTAGTTGCTATGGTGATGGTTTTCCCTGGATTGAACGTCCTTGTCTACGTGGGTAGCGGGATGACGTCATCCTTCAGCGCCGCCGGGCAGGTGTGCAGTCCCAGCTCCGGGGGAATGGCTTCACTCGTGGTGTATAAAAGGTATGCTCTTTTGTATTTTGTATTGTCTTGAAAAAAGTTTCCTGAATGAAACTGAAACGTTGATATACGAACACCGCTGTTTGTCATTTGTAAAGCCACGAGTGCCTCACCTTTTTGTCTGCTATATATATATATATATATATATAATGAGACATCAGATATCAACATTACGGTGTATGATTATTGATAGAACACCTCCATTATCAAGGGGAGGTGATCGTGGCTTAAAATTGTTGAAAAAAGAGGCATGGTGGATACTGTGGCCCCTAAAGGGCTGAACGAGATGAGCCCACTTTCGATTTTTCTATAATATCGGGCTACTCAGTTTGGACTCATTGGGCATGATTCTATTCTATGCGATGTGAATAGCGCCGGGAGATAGCTCCCGGAGCTATTCAATTGTGCGTGGTGTTTAGTCGGAGAATGCCCGTTCTCGCGACTAAACACCCTGTTTAAGGCGTGATAACGGGCATTCCCCGACCTAACTTCCCGGCGCGATGCTGTTTTCCCGGCGCTAAGGGCAGAAAACAGCCTCGCGCCGGTACTTTTGTCGGATTTCTGCTCTCATCCCCGGGGGGATGCGTGAAGAAGTCCTAGTCGGACTTGGCAGCGCAGTGTATTGAATAGCTTCGGGAGCTCACTCCCGGGCGCTATTCACATCGCATAGAATAGAATCGTGCCCATAGTATTATGTGTTCGGCACTCTGAAACTAATATTTTGTTGTTTTCATATTTTTTGGTATTACTGGATCTGGGTGTGATGGCAATCGGGCTTACTTGATGTATTGATTTTTTGTCTTTTTGATTTTTTGATGTTTTCATTTGTTGTAATAATAACAACATGTATGTTGTTTTTTGTATTGATATGTATGTTTTATGTATGCACAATGTTAGCGCATGATAAGCGCTACTTTGTGTCTATTTTAAGTAACACTGTGGTTGTGTGTATCATCAGGCATCTGCTCACTCAATATATGTGTAACACACGGTATTTCCGCCTCAAATGTGCTGTATTTACATTTGGACTTATGTGTTTCCAGGTGGTGTGGAACGCAAACCTGCACTGGGTTGCTTGAATTTGCATTCCAACACTGTCCAGACCACCGGATGTTGCTCGTGGTGCGGCATTTCTGGTTTCTAACGGCGGAGACCGCAAAGAATGACGCGGTCTGCAGACGATTATCTAGGGTGACCCACTGATTGTGGTATATCTACAGTGGAAGTAATATGTTTATGTATGATAATGGAAAGGCATTTCATAAATTAGTTTTGGTTGATGACGTGACTTCCGGTCGCGTCACACGTGTTTGCTATATAAGAGTGCACAGGTGCCTGGTGTGGGTTTTGTCTACATTATGGCTGAGCTTGTGGCAGATTGTTGATCTTGAGAAAGATGCTTGTTTGGACTGAAACGTCGACCAGAGACAACCTCCGGTTATATTTATGAAAGAATAAAGTGCTAAGTATTTGTTCGCTTTTTTGAATCAAGTCTAGTGAGTGCACTTCTTCTTATTTGGATATTATGGACTGGGTCCTTTGGACTAGGCCTGAAGTAATTGGCACCCCAGCTGTTGCATGTTTCACTAAGTGAGTGCTACTCTAACATCGATATAATGTATGTATGTATATATATGTATATCAGACCTATTTTTGGTGGTCATTCATTTATTTGCATGGCTTCTGACAGTAACGGGCAGTATTACAGTGTCTATGGTTCCAATACAAAGTCCACAAATAGACGTACTTCTCAGATCTTACCTGGTCAGGCGTGCTGAAAGCTCGGATCATAATAAAATCATCTTCACATGTATTTTTTAAGTAATGCTGGACCCCAATTGGAAAATAGACCACATCTCCAGCGCCAATGTCAAATTCAATGGCTTGTGCACCAGTGATTCCAACCTGGACATAATAAAGAAATATATTAACCAACAATGTATTTGCTTCACATACAGATGGATTGTATATGATTTTCCCGGTTGAGGAAAGCAATAATCACGGCATATGCATGAGTCAGTTATTATAACAAAATAGCCAATAAAAAATAATATATTGGTGCAATTTAATACTATAGTAAACTTGTTTGTTACATGCAAAAATAACCGGCAGCTGGAATGTTACTCATATTTGAGTCAGAATGCTGATATAAAATGTGCTTACCTTGGCACAGCCTCGGAGTACATAAGCCATCTCATGTGCATTTAAATGAAAATGTGGATCCAAAAGAGCGTATGGTTTTAACGTCAGCACTCCTAGGCTCAGAGTATCTGGATGCTGAAATCGTGGAATGTAATAATGGATTTATATAGGTTTCCAAACACTAAACTTATGTTCTGTAAAAAGCGCAACGTATCATGCTATTATTGCTTTAATGACTTCAAATGTCATAGAGTAACATACTCTTATTCATTCAGATACATAATCATGGTTTGATTTCATTTTTATTGACAAATATTTAAAGGAGAAACAATTTTCTTTTCATTTTGAATCAAACTGCACAAATGCCCAGAGTTGCCTGATTATTTTTTCTGTCTTTACCACTTCGTCCACTTTCTCTAGATCCCCCCCCTTTTTTTATCTCCATCTACACTTTCTCCGCACTTCTTTGCCTCTTTTCTCTCTCTTTCTCGCCCCAACACTTTTTTCCAACCTCTCCTTATTGCTCCCCCATACCGGGTCTCTCTGTATCACCGGCCCTTCACTCTCTCTTGTGCTTCTCTCACACTAGAGGGAGGAGTCAGTATTCAAAACAATTTTCATCACATGATAACGTGATGACATAATTTTTTATTGGCAGTCAATTTTATTATATAGATTTATGTTAATCTCAAAATTCTCCTTATTGCCATTATATTTTATTTCATTTATGTTCATTAAAGTTCATGGGCTAAATGTAATAGGGTGAGAGTTTAGTAAATGTTGAGAGTTTAGCAGTAAACTGTAACATTGGTCGAGTTTTATCTCCAAAATGGGAAAACATCTGAATGAGAGTTTAAATCGTGAGAGTTTTTTGAGTCTAAAAACATTTCTTATGTTCTCGGACTTTATTACATTGGCCGAGTTTAAAAAGTGTGAGAGTTTGCTGCTAAAATCTCACATTTTCTAATATCTCACCCAATTACATTTGGCCTAATATATTTAGAATAAATGAAACATAATAATGAACTTTCAGACACATTCCACAGTAAAATCAAATGTAAAAGCTATTAAGTCAGGTATTTACATTGAGCCTCATATTAAAAAAAAAAAGAAAAAGATACACAGCAAACAAAAATTTCAGTCTGCTGTATTCTTAGGAATTTATAGTAGTCTCATAGTTATTAGCTATGGCTGCCTTTCTATTTCAACTTGTTTACACAAAATGGGAACATTTATAAACATTAATGCAAAGATAAAAGCTGGTCTTCCCCAACGCCGTAAATTAGATTATTTACAATCACTCCACGTGCTAAAAGAAAACATTTGATTGGTCACTTTGGAAAATGCTACCTGGTTACTTCCTCACCAATTTTCATAAATGTCTCTAAATGTGAATTGTGTAAAGAGAAACAATTTAGATTTCCTAAAATAAACGACTTTTTCCTTATATATTTAAAATTCTCTGCATTACCGAGAATATTGAATTGCCGTAAAGGATATCCTTTTCAGTGAGTCCTGTAGTATCGTTATAGAAACGAGCCCACGTTGCCTCTATTCCATTATAAACCAATTTTGTTGCATCTAAAAATCAATAAAGTAACATTAATTATTACAGTTGTTCATATAAACATAAAGGGCCTTATTCAGGTTATATTGCGCGGCTGCGTTCACACGCAGCCGGTCGGATGTTTGTGCTCTGCGCATGCGCAAACCGGTCGATGCTATCGGGAAGCGATCGCAGTGAGCACGCAGTCCAATAGCATAGTGATTGACATGAAGTGACCGTTTAGGGGTGGAGAGGGGGGTGGACGGTGGAACGCAGGTGTGCGATCCATGCTGAATCAGGCCCAAAGTACCACAAACATGGGACCTGTGATATGGAATCCTTGGGACTTCCAAATTAAGGGGAACCATATCCAAAGATTTGCAGCATGTTAAAGCCTAATGGCTTAATTTTACAGTAATTTATACAGTTTTCCATGCAAACTTTCGACTCAAACTAGAAATGTTCACTTTCAAAATTAAAAACAAAAATTTTAATAGAGATTATGAAATGTAGCCATTCCATCTTGAAAATCCAACATTATATAGCCTATTTTAGTATTTAAGCTACAAATGTGAACTACCTACCATAAACGGATGTAAAATTTTGCCATTCGAGAGCTTTCAAACCATATCAAATCAGCTGATACCAAATTCAAATTTCAACTGGACAAATTCAATCAAATTTTAAACAGATTTATTTGAGCATGTCCCTGTGTAGCACAAACTAGAAGCAGTGGCGTAAGTTCATCCCAGACGCCCGGAGGCAAGTTATAATTTGGTGCCTCCCCCCTGTCACAGCCACTGACACTGTAATGTAGCAATTTGCATGCAGACAAGCTATAGATAGATGAAGGCACCAGCTGATGGTCTGACATGGAGCTCTCCGCTAGTGTAAGGTGGCTCCTCAGGTGCCGGGAAGAGGTGGCATGTATTGGGCGGCTGTGACGGTACACTCCGGGTACATAGGGCCTGATTCAGACCCGGACGCTATGCTGCGCTCGCTCGCATTAAGCGATTTTACGCAATCTGCGCATGCGTATCAGTCGCAATGCCGTGTGCGAACCAGTCATTGCGATGGGAAAGTGCTCGCCCGTAGCCCGCAGTCGGGCCGCTATTTTGAGTGACAGATAGTGCCGTTTGTGGGTGGTAACAGGGAAAGGTGCTTGTAAACGGGGGTGTGGATGTGCGAACGCAGGCGTGCCCAACCGTCAGAACGGTATTACACACGTGACTGGGTTGTATTTTAGCCTGAACTGCTCGCAATGTTGTGGTGGGAAAAGGCTACCACAAGCGCTGCGAGCAGCTCCGATGGCTCTCGATGTTCCCGATTAATCCTACAACTGCCGGAGATGACGTGTGTTGCGAGTGGCAAAGGGGCATCTTTATACAGGTGCGAGCACATAGTGCGGCCGCTCGCTATTACTTAGTGGGCAGCTTTACGCGACGCAGTGCGAGCACATGATTTAAATAGCCGGCCCCTTTTAGCCAGCGAGCGGCCGCAAATAGCGTCCGGGTCTGAATCAGGCCCATAGTTACAGCCCTAAGTGGGGTGAATATTTTGTGGACAATGGAGGAGGTGCCCCTTCAGAGCTGGAGCCCGGCGGCAGGCGCCTCCATTGTCTCCCATAGTTCTGCCCCTGACTAGAAGGGGTTATCTGCTGGTACCTAATAATTATAATTTTATAATAATATCTGATGTACAACTGAGGGGATATTTAGGCGATAGTTATCACAAAATGGTAACATTTAACTTGAGTTTCATTAAAAAAGAGACCTATAAAAACTATACATTTTAGAGGACCAATATTATTCAGCTCATAGAAGCGATGAATCTTGGAAAATACACTCTTAAATAAATTACAACAATGGAAAATTTTCAAAATGTATTTAAAATAAATATAGTATGTTACTTCATGGCAACACATTTCTAGGATTAAAAAATAACCATTGTAGACAGAAGACAGTATTGGGAGTGAAAAAGCATAAAAGAAAAATCCAACATGGAAATATAAAGAATGAAGGATAATATGTAAAAAAATAAATCAGATCACTAAAGATTGAAGCTTAAGAAAAGGTTGCTAAAGAGTCAAAACCTAATCCCAAAGTACATAAACAGTAAAAAAAATTAAACCAATAACATTGAGCTACTAAAGGATAATTATGGAAAAAAGAACACACTTTAAAAAATACAAATTGTATTTTGCAGAGGTACAGGCCACCTCGCCAATGCAATCTTCATGGACCCATTATCCAACCTGCGTTATATTTGTACATTTTGCAGATATTATAAGTAGAGGTGCTTTGAGGTGGGGTAGGAGGATTTAGCACAGAACATTTAAGACCACGTAGTTGGTGTATTAAAGTTCACTGGGTATATTCTGGGTATCATAAAACATATTAGTATGTCAGTTATGGAATTGGAAAGCATGTCTCTTCCCAAAAGTATTATGTGTATTGTACCTTCAAGGTCATAAAAATACTTCCAGACCTCTCTGACTTCAGACGGATAATATTCTGTGCTTCTGATGCGCACAATGTTCGGAGACAGATTTATTACTTGTCCTTTATTATGATGTCTGAAACTTTGGATAAAATCAATTCCACCTAAGGGCTAAATAAAAAAAAAAACATAAAAAATATGATTCTATATTATATAATATTACTGTACATGTTGGTAAGTATGCAAAAAAATAAAGAGTGCATACACGTTCCACTAAATAGATGACTCCCTTCCTCCGAGTACCATAAAGCAAACCCAACTCTGAGGGAAAATGGGCTCCATAAAAGCGAAGAACACAGGTAGTCTGATTCTAGAAGTTTATTCTGGGAATTCTGTATCTGGCATCAAATTGTCTCAGACCTTTTCCATGGAAACAAATCCTGCATACATGTTCAACTTGAAGTCCTTATGCACATGGTAAAGGATCTTTATGCCTGTCTACTTGCAGCTCCTGAAGAGATTTAGGGGCAAATTTACTAAAGGTTGGTTTTGGCTTTTTGAGCGATTTTCCAAACTGACCATTTACTAAAGGCAAAAATGTAGAAAAACTGACCAAAAAGCTGACTTTTTGAACACTTTAGAACTTTGGACCAGTAATCAATCTTTTTACATAGACAAGAATTGGATTCGCAGATTTACTAATGGTCGGTTTTAAAAATGGGCAAAAGCCGACCGCAAAATGACTGGAAACCCGCCCAAACAGTAGACGCCCCCCCAAAAAAAATCCCAAACCAGCCCCTGAATTTCTCAGCGTTGGTTGGTATGTAACATAAGGGAGAAAAATACTGTGGGGTTTCCCCTAATTTCCTATAGCCAGTACCGGGCTGAACCAGATGGGGGCTAATGCCATAGCAGGGAGACACACAGCTTTCAGTCCACCTGCCATAACATAAACCACCCTCAAACTGGTCAACCCAGGGATTGATTTCCTCATAAAGTTGGGACCCCCCAAAAATGGGGTCCTCCCTCCTGAGGATCAACCAGCCCTGAGCTGAAAGGCCGGGGCTATTTCCCGCAAGCCTGGTGGTGATGGGTGTAGGGTTTATGTATTCAGAATAGATCATAGTAATGGCAACAGCGCGTGTCTTGTAGGTTCGTGTTTTCGGTTTGTTATTTTCAGAAGATGATTGCATGCCTACATGGAAAGAAAAGGAGGCCATCCATGGATTTGGTAAGCATTTTATTAATGTATTTGGGATGTGCAGGTTTTTTTATTTTTTTATTAAAATACTACCACATTCGGTTTGTGTGTACTGTGTTTATTTTAATATTTAGTTTACAGGTGGACTACAAGGAGCAGCAAGCCTTTAATGTCCGGGCACGCTGGCGCTTATGTTCCACAAGTGCTGGTATGCCATGGGAAGGCTTGCTGGCACCTATAGTCCACTCCAGCTGCTGTGGAACTACATATCCCAACATGCCCTGCCACAGCTGTTAAGGCATTGTAAATCGGTGGCAGGGCATGCTGGGATGTGTAGTTCCACAACAGCTGCCACCGGTTGCCTACCCCTGTGTTAGTTCATATTGGCTTTTTTTTCAGTAGAGGACAATAAACAATTAAATACATTTTTATATTGTATAATATGTTCTTTTTATTTTTGATGCACTATATTTTGCCTCAAAGAGGTGGCCTTGGGGTGACTGTTGTGAGTATTCGTTAGTGAACCTGCTGGTGTCTATCCTGCACTGCCCTCTAGGTAAGGCCTGGATCCAAAGCTATAAAAATACATTTGTGTGTGTACAGTAGATTTGCTAACTTACTCGTAGAGTTCTTGTCAGTATATTTTCATCTGTGGCTGAGAATGTCATATCAACCTCCGATGTGACAAATTCCTCGTGTGTTGATATAAAGAGAACCAGCGTCGAGTTGATGTCCCCAATGTTCTTCATCCATTGAATATTGTTCCTGGGTATAAAGAAAATTTCACCACAGGTCACCGTATATGTGACGGGCGTCCTGCCGACTTCACCTATTATACCAACCAAAACTGTGCCCTGAGATAAGAAGGAAAAAAATGCTAGAGTTTTCATATGTATACGTTCACTTAAGCAATTTTACATATATACAGCAGGGACGTGCAGTCAGGGTAGGCAGGGAAGGTGGAGCCTCCACTTTCATACTGCAGAGATTTAATATAAAAATGCTTAGAATAATACAAAGAAGATATTTAGAACTTATAAACATCTTCTTTGTTTATTTACAGCTTCTTTGTTTATTGTAATCATTTCTATAGTTAACACTCACCAGCTTTGTGGAGCTCCCTGGGACTGCTGGAAGATGAGAGATGAGGCAGCAACAGCTCAGCCTCGTTTCTGTACAGTCAGACACTGCTTGCAGAGCTGTGAGCGGGGCCACCCCATGGGCAGTAAGCTGCACAGAAAGAGCACTAATAGAGGCATGCCTCTGAGTATGGGGGGTGTGCCTTGAGCACTTATGGACACCTTGGATGTGTCATGTGACCAGGAAGTGCACTGCAGTGTTTAGAGATCGAATCTCAGTCAACAGCAGCAAGAGAAGACACAGTGATGCAGGTAGGAGAATTAAAGGACACTGAAGCTTAGTGTAGTGAGGGAAGAGTTACAGTGAGTAGGGGAAAGACAGGCTCCCAGCACTCAGACCAATCTCCATGTGTGCCTCCCCAGCCATTGACCTCACCGTATGACACTGATATACAGTACTGAGGCTAAAGTCTATCTATTTATTCCAAGTTATTTATAGAGTGCACACATATTCTGCAGTGTCTTACAGAGTATCTTACAGAGTATATTTCAGTTATTCACATCAGTTCCTGCCCCAATGGAGCTTACTGTCTATATTCCCTACCACATGGACAAACATATACACTAGGGTTCATTTATTGTCAGAATCAAATTAACCTACCAGCATGTTTTAGTAATGTGGGAAGAAACTGGAGCACACAAATATGGGCAGGATATACAAACTCCATACAAATAGGGCCTCGGTGGGAACCCAACACCTCAGTGCTGCGAGGCAGCAATCTTATCATTGCTGCCCTAAATTTTTCTAATGCTGTAACCAGTGGCGGTTGCAGCACAGCCAGAGGGTCTACCTGACTTCAAAATGCTGCTGCCGGGGATCTTTAAACTAGCCAATGGGAGCTACCGTAGGTGACACAGGATTATAAGGGCGGGCTAATCCGGTGCGCCTGTCATACACACAGAGACTCAGCGGATCCCTGGTGTGTTTAACAATCCCCGGCAGCGGTGTTTGGAGCCGGGTGGAATGGGACCCTCTCTGGCAGTTTTGGACAGCACTGCAGTCCCCACCCTGCGACCACCATTTGCATTGCTGCTTCACAATGCCACTGGTGCTGTGTGTGTTTTTGCTAATAAACTGAACAAGAAATGATTTCCTGCGTGCTGGCACTGTGCTGCTATTGGGCAAAACCTAGACATCGCATCACCCGTTCACTGCTTTTACTTTCCCCATTTCGTTAAACGCTAATACAAAGGTTATTATATATCCACTATAAAAAGTAGATTACTGTGCCACTTGTGCACTGTGCTAACATTGTCTGATGTTACATCTAGACGAGGATCCACAGATATGGGGGAAGGGGGTTAATGGCTTTATGAAAGGAAATGGTGACTATAGGCCAAATGTTACATCTTCTGCAGCCATATTTAGATTTGATGTAAATCATACCTGAGCCACAAAGCCGTGAACGTTCGCCTGTAAGTTCCAGTGAGGGAGACGTAAGCCGCCAGGCAGAATATATAGAATGCAGATGGATATTTTGGATTTGTGTCTGTTAATAGTTGTGCCAAACATTCTGTCTTCTGTACTTGTATAATCCGCATCATTCCTTCGGTATCGGGCGCAGCGGATCCCTCCTCCTTCAAACGTATCAATCTATTGATATTATAAATAAGAAGCAAATATATATATATTTTTATACATAGCATATCCAAAAAGTAAAGCCTGCATTCCACAGAGGTGGTTAGGCAGTGATTCGGCACAGATAAACCTATAGGTGAGAGGAGAGAGGCAACATATTGCCCAATAATACAGATAACAATAATATGCAACATACAAGATACAGCTGTATAAAGGAATTATTTTAAACGGAGCCAGAGTAAAAGTACACTAAACGGTACTACAGATAAGTTAATAAACACATAATTAAATGAGGCTATTCCATATAAGCTTTTCATTCAGCCTATTGGGTGAGATGGTACCTAACCTCATAATTCATCTGGATTCTTTTATAAGAAGCATTTTCGCCCTATCCCCACGTCTCATGGAAATCGGCACATGATCGATGATAAAGTAGCGTAATGATGCCAAACTATGGCCAAAATCCTTAAAGTGTTTGGCCACTGGTTGGTCCACTTGTCTCCCAGCTAATGCTAATCTAATAGCTGATCTATGTGCGCCCATCCTTTCATAAACTTTACGGGTAGTTTGGCCTACGTAATGTAGACTGCAGGGGTACACGATCACATACATGATTTAATCGGTAGAACAAGTCAATACAAATCTAATGTCAAAATCTTTTTCCCTATGCAGGTGTTTAAATGATTTGCAGACTGTCAAGTATGAACATATAGTACAGTTGCTATATTTGTAGCATCCTGGAGGTTTTTTATAGACATTAGCAATAGGTGGAATGGCTCTACCTGTGATATCAGCTCGTGCCAATCAATCTCATAAATTTCTACCTCTCTTGAAAGCTGCTATGGGCCTGATATTACTGAGGGGGAGGTCTTTATCAGTGGACACAATTGGCCAAAGGGCATGTATGGCTCGCATAATAAGGACTAGCAGTGGTGAAGTCACTGGTCCACGGGATTAAGTTTTTAGAGTCCCTCTTGGAAGGGCTTAATAACTCCACTCTAGGGATACTCAGTACTTTAAGTTTCTGCTCCTCTAATAAATGAGGGTCATAACCACCAAAAAAGTGTTTCAATCCTTAACACCCAGATAGTGGACTTTCGAAAAACTATAAACCAAGGTACATTTAATGGGTGACACCAATTTGTTCACACCCTCAGTGATTTCACATAACCTGTCTGTACCCCCGGTCCACAGCAGAAAAATATCGTCTATGTACCGGGTATACCACAGAATGTGTTGTCTCACATCAACATTCTGAAAAAACATTTCATACTCCTGTTCAAACATGAATACATTAGCATATGAGGGTGCCACGTATGGACCCATGGAGCTGTAAATAAAACTCCCCATCATAAAGAAAATAATTTCTATATAAGGTAAGTTCAAGGAGCCTAAGGAACAAATCGTGGTCAAAAACAGTAGACAAGTTTACTTCCAAGAACTTCCTCATAGCTAACATCCCCTCATGATGAGGGATAGATGTACTGTATATAAGATACAAATGCCAAGACAAACCATCAGAGTATTAGATGGAAGGTCTTGAAAATCTGATAATTTTTGCTAAAAGGTAGTAGTGTCCTTAAGGAAGGTTTCTTGTCTACTAATTAATGACACTGGCTGTAGGAGAGAATCCCTGGCCGAGATTATTGGACGTCCCTGTGGCTTACTGCTGTTTTTATGTAGTTTTGGCAGTGTGTATAATACTGGGACCCTAGGAAATTTTACACAAAAAGCTTTAAAAGTGTGCTGGTTAATCTTTAATTGATCTTTTACCTCCACCAATATATTCTCCAATTCCCGTTGGTATTCAATGGTGGGATCACATTGTAGTTTCTTATATACCGCAACATCTGCAAGTTGCGATTCAATTTCAGCCCTATAGTCCTCAATATTTTGAATCACAATGGCACCGTCTTTGTCGGCAGGCTTGATCACAATGTCCTCATAAGTTTCCAGATTTTGTAACGCTTTGGTCTCAGCCTTAGATAAATTAAAATGTATCTTGCCCGGCGCAGAAACAAACTTAGTAACACCTTCATTGAGCAATCTACCAAAGGTCCGCAATGATGGATTGGTTGATACAGGATCATAATTTGACCATGAGCTTTTTCTCAGACATCAACTGCCGTAAGTTCAGTGGGCAAAGCTTCAGTTTGGAAGCGTTCTTTGAGCCTAAGCTTCCTTGCAAATTTGTGTGAATCACACCACCAATTAACAGCAATAGTGACTTTCGAGTGTCAGAACTTGATGATTTGAGCAGATCACAAGATGTCCCTTTAGGACAGGTCCCTATTGGACCAGTGGAATCCATCTCGAATCTGACACCCGCAGGGGTGGGCAGAACAAGAGGAAGAGGCAGACCCACCATGAATAAGAAAATCTAATCCTCAATGTGTCAAGAAGCACCCTAAGTGCATTGGAGATCAGGATCTTGAATAAAGGGCTTAGCTTCGTACCTACAGTACGAACAGATATAATAGTTCAATTGGAGGTATGATGCACACAAATTTGCAAGGAAGCTTAGGGTCAAAGAACGCTTCCAAACTGAAGCTTCACCCACTGAACTTACGGCAGTTGATGTCTTTCTACTTCAGGGTCCATAGGGTATCCACAGGATACCTTGGGGTATTGGTGATGACCACAGAGTTAATTTTCAGCCTCCCAGGATGCACTGGGGTCCCTCTCCTATACCCCGCCCCCTAGCCAAGGCAATTAGTTTCGTCGGTGCCCGGTCAGGAGTCAGTTCACCTTCTACAGAGTGGGGCTGTTAACAGCCCCTGAAGATTTTAAAGGCAGCTGTAGCTGCACGCTAGAGCAGTACAGCATGGACAGTCTGTACAGATATCCATGCTGTTGCTCTTTCACCCCGCCGGACCAGAACGCCGGTACTGATCCGCGGATGCTGGTAATGGTCTGGCTAGCGGTGACCCCAGACCACCCGGACTGTGGCCGGATCCAAGGGGACAGGTAAGCGGCGGGTACCGCTGAGGTGCCTGCCGGAATTCACAGTTCTAAGTCCCCAGGCAGGGGGCTCCCTGGGAACTGGCTGTGCGTGGAGCCAGGTACTAACCTGCACTTCCACAGGCCACAGGGACAGCGGGCTGCAGCAGAGGGGACAGGCTCCAGCGTCCCTGGGGTTAACTGCATGCCAGGGGAGCGCGCCTTCCCTGTTCACAGCTGGCACCTCCCGCGCTGCACAGTGCCTCTCCACAGTGGTTTGACGGGCTGTGTCAGTGCTCCTCCCTGGGCCCGCCTCCTCTCTGCTCCTCGGCGGCCATTTTCTTCATAGGAAGTGACAAACGCTGCTGGATGCTGGATACAGGTGGCTTAGTGGTCCGGGTCCCCCCCACATACCTCTCCTCCTATAAGGTCAGAGTATGCAGCACTGTTTCCTAACAGGCTCTGTGTCTGAGTAGTTGATCACAGTGCTAATAGTGCAGGGCTTGTTTCTTCATTGTATGTGACTTAATTCTAGCACTGTCTGCCTGTGTTTTCACTTCTGTCAGCCATTTTACTATCCTTGTTCTTTTTCTGCTAAAGCCCTTGTGGTGCGGTCTTGCAGGGTGTTCATTGCCTCACAGTAAAAATATTTGTCTGTGAGGGGAGTCACATACAGCTCTGTTATACCCCTTTTACAACGGAGCTAAAACCCGGGTTATTGCAGGGTTAACCCGGGCAGCTCCCTGATGTAAAAGGGTAGAGGGTTGGATCGCCGGGTCGAGTGACCCGGCAATCCAACCGAGGTAACTAGCAGGGTTTAAAATGGGCGTAGCCCGTGAAACCCTGCTGTGAGAACAGCGCACTCCGGGTCACGATGACCTGGAGTGCACTGCAAGCTGGCCGATTGGTCCGGCTTCAGTGGTGCTTGGAGATGACGTCATCTCCAAGCGTCCACTTTCACACCGGAAAAGCTGGGTCTATGGTGTGAGCGGCGCTAACTCGGGAATATCCCGAGTCGGCGCTGGCTAAATTCCAGGTCTGATCCGGATAGGAACTCTAAGAGCCTGCGTGGGTGAATTCACTGTCCAATATGGTACAGCACCTAACGAACATTTTGCAGGGGGAGTCATCATTGCGGCCTGCTAAGCGGCATTTAGTGTCTCAGACGGCTCAGTATGATGAGGATGACATGATGTCTGATGACGGGGAGATTTTTTACTTTTCAGACCAGAAGCCCCCCGTACTAAGGAGGCGGAGTCTAAGTCTAAAATATATATACCAGGCCTTATACGGGCAGGTGCAGGTTTCTGCCCTGTCAGTGTGGTTTCATCATAGGATTGCTACACTTCCTGATGTCCGCACTTTTATGCAAGGTGTACTTCGCATACAGCCTCCCTTTGTTCCAACTGTGGCTCCTTGGGACTTGACTGTGGTCCTTATGGCTCTCCAAGGGCCGTCATTTGAACCACTGGGCTCAGTGGATTTAAAATGGCTTACAGCTAAGACAGGCACAACTTATACACCCCACGTAATCTAACTTGCCATCACCACACCACTGTGTACCATTGACATAACACATCAAGAGACCTAATAGCACTACAGTGCTGGCTACTTTGTTCACTCCCATTTTTAAATCATTCCTTATTTTTTACCCTGCCAGCACCTATTTGCAACCAGTATTGACATTTATACTTTAATAGGCATCCCCATTTTCACCCATTCACCCCATTTCCTCTTATTGGTTTACAGGGGCAATGTGACCCTTTATATGTATATTCTAATAAATAGAGTTATAAATCAATTGATTCCTTCTAGTTCATTATTCATCAGGTGTAGCGCTGACCTCCACTATTTGTTGTTATATCCATTATATGGGTTGGGTAATCCCATAAAGGTCAGCAGCAGGCACCCACCACATACTCTAGCCCATATTAATTGAGCGCAGGTCCCCCTCCCCCTCTTGATTAATGCTGTTTTTGACCATGATCTGTTCCTTAGGCTCCTTGAACATACCTGTCACGAACCTGGGCTGACTCGCAGATACAACAATCTGGTTCAGTTGGTTGTGACGCCGGCGCACCGTGGTCACTTACCAAAATACACAGTTCTTCTGCCACCACGCAGACTGTTCTCCGGAGGTCTGCGATCTCCCAAAAGATTAATAATAAATCACATTCAAATTACACACAAATATGTTGCATGGGCCCATCCAGGCACACAAGTTCAACAAGAATCACGGAGAATATGCTAGATTAAATGTGTTTAATCCAAAAAATATTTTCAAGGTTTAGTTACAAAAATATTAATAAAATGACAAACAGATTATAATGCAAATATTTTCTTAAAAAATAAAAGAGAGAAATAATTCAGAGTCCCTAAGACAACTCACAATAAAGTTCTTAGCACTGCTGATGGGATGGGGGATTTCACCCACAAGAATCCTGGTGCACTCCCAGAATGTTCATCTGTTCCCCAATGAGTGAACATTGAATGCTGGATGGTATTGCTTTTTTATACATCCCTAATTCTTTGTTCAAACTTAATAGGGTCTCCCAATCAGGTCAGCAGGGTTTGAGATTAATAGATTTCCAATACAGGGTTACCTTGCCAAACTAACAGGGTCCCTGCTTTAAAGATAAGTGATGATATAACTCACTCTTCAACTTCCCCCTTCCAGACCTAGTAAATACCAGGATCCTTATCTCAGCCTCTATAGCATAACATGAATCTTTAAAAGTAACACTAAAGTAAAATAGGTCTGGTTTTTAGGACTTTCGATCCAGGACACTGACTTCAGGGGTCAAAAAAAGGGAGAGGGCTAGTTGTTCATACATGACCTCACACTGTGAGGGATATACATATGCATAGTTCACAAAATATAATTTCTGGTTATTATTCTTGCGATTAATCGTCACAATACCTTTTATAGAAATTATTTTCTTTAAGATGGGGAGTTTTATTTACAGCTACAAGGATGCGCAATGGGTTCATCCATGGCACCCTCGTATGCTAATGTATTCATGTTTGAACAGGAGCACAAAATGTTTTTTCAGAATGTTGATATGAGATAACACATTCTGTTGTATACCTGGTACATAGATGATATTTTTCTTCTGTGTGAAATCATTGAGGGTGTGAACAAATTGGAGTCACCCATTAAATTTACCTTGGTTTATAATTTTTCGGAAGTCCACTTTCTGGATGTTAAAGTGAAAATTATGGGTCAGTCGTTTACGACCGAGGTTTTTAAAAAAACACGGATAGAAACAATTTTAGTGGCATCTAGCCACCATCCAGATCCCCTCATAAAGGGTCTACCATTATCGCAAATTCTGTGAATAGCAAGGATCACAAGTGATCCAAGTAAGATTTCAGCTGAATTTGATATTTTAATTGTGAAATTTATTATTAGAGGTTATGACCCTCAATTATCAGAGGAGCAGAAATTTAAAGTACTAGAGTGGAGTTATTAAGCCCTTCCAAGAGGGACTCTAAAAACTTAATCCCGTGGACCAGTGACTTCACCACTGCTAGTCCTTATTATGCGAGCCACACAGGCCCTTTGGCCAATTGTGTCCACTGATAAACACCTCCCCTTCAGTAATATCAGGCCCATAGCAGCTTTCAAGAGAGGTAGAAATTTATGAGATTGATTGGCACGAGCTGATATCACAGGTAGAGCCATTCCACCTATTGCTAATGTCTATAAAAGACCTCCAGGATGCTACAAATATAGCAACTGTACTATATGTTCATACTTGACAGTCTGCAAATCATTTAAACACCTGCATAGGGAAAAAGTTTTTGACATTAGATTTGTATTGACTTGTTCTACCGATTAAATCATGTATGTGATCGTGTACCCCTGCAGTCTACATTACGTAGGCCAAACTACCCGTAAATTAATGAAAGGATGGGCGCACATAGATCAGCTATTAGATTAGCATTAGCTGGGAGACAAGTGGACCAACCAGTGGGCAACCACTTTAAGGATTTTGGCCATAGTTTGGTGTCATTATGCTACTTTATCATCGATCATGTGCCGATTTCCATGAGACGTGGGGATAGGGCGAACATGCTTCTTATAAAAGAATCCAGATGAATTATGAGGTTAGGTACCATCTCACCCAGTGGGCTGAATGAAAAGCTTATATGGAATAGCCTCTTTTAATTATGTGTTTATTAACTTATCTGTAGTACCGTTTAGTGTACTTTTACTCTGGCTCCGTTTAAAATAATTCCTTTATACAGCTGTATCTTGAATGTTGCATATTATTGTTATCTGTATTTATTGGGCAATATGTAGTTGTTCTTTCTTGATGTTGCCTCTCTCCTCCCACCTATAGGTTTATCTGTGCCGAAGCACTGCCTAACCGCCTCTGTGGAATGCAGGCTGTGATGTCCGTGGAGCGCACGTTGTTAGGCACCATGGTAACGACGTCTGCTGTACCCGGAAGTGTGGAAGTCAGGTGTGACAGACAGAGGGATCCTTGATGGTGGTGTAGGCCTACTGAAGATGCCGTCTTTCCAAGGAGGATACATTCTCCATAGGTTCCACAGTGTAAGAAACCACCATATAGGTAAGGTGCATATGGAAAGGAATGTTCCCAGAGTGACGAGAAATGGGTGTCATGTAATCTTGGCACAGCTATTTTGAGTGGCCACACCCCTTCCGGTATGTGGCCACACCTATTTTTGCCATACATTTACATTTAAGTGTGTGCGTGGGGGGGGGCGGTGTGTGTGTGGGGGCGCTGTGGAGGAGCATCTTGCGCCATCACTTAGTAAATGGCACTAAGCCTCTCTTCCTATATGTGAGCACTGGTGAAACATCTGATTTCTCCAGTGTTAACCTATAAATAAATTTGTATAAGTTGAGAAAAGCCCTTTCAGCGGGCTGGGTATGGGATGCCAATTCTCGGGATCCTGGCGGTCAGAATCCCAACGCCAGCATCCCGACAGGGTTAGGATACTGACACCTGCAGTTAAGTATCCTAACCCTCCCCTCAATAATTCCAACACCCTAAACCTAACCTCCCATAGTGTCTAACCCTAACCCTCCCCTTAGTGCCTAACCCTAACCCCTAACCCTCTCCCCAACCCCACAATTTGCCATCGGGATGCTGGCGCCGGGATTCTGACTGGTGTCGGTATTCCGGCCTCGGCATTTTGAGCGCGGGCATCCCACACGCTGGTATTTCAACTGCATCCCCTTTCAGCGATGAAAACACAGGATAATGTGATTTTCTCAACTCAATGATAAAGCCCTTAAAGTAAATAATCGAAAGTAATTTAGTAACACTAATACACCCACCTTAATATTGGAAAGGTGAAGATAATACATAAAAACATCATCGTTATTTACAGCAGTTCCTGGTGTGGTTGATTTCATGGTGGTGGGCTGGCTGGTTGGGTTTCCATTATTTCCACCATTGCTGCTCGATGGGTATCGTGCAATAAAAACAAAAGCTATGACCAGGACTCCAGCAGCGGTGGCGATGGTAGAGGCTGTGACACCAATCAGGAAGATCTTCCATCTCCTCCAGTGGTCATCCCTCTGCAACGATGACACACGGATTTATTCAGCTGACTAACAAAACATCTCTACCTGCTAAATACTGTCATAAGTTCTCACACACAAACAGCTCAACACACCACCAACAACACGAAGAGACGAAGACAAAAACATGCTGTATTTTAAGATTAACACACACCCACATCCCAGTACTTTAGGCTTTACTAATGGATTTGCTTATTGTTGTATTGCTCTGATAAATTACTATTACCTAGTCCTAACTTTTTATAAAAAGATAACTGAGGGCTCTAGTGGCCCGAGGGCACATGAACGCCCAGTTTGCAGAATAGGTTGGGTAATTCAGCTTTCACACAAAAGGAGAGTGTGACTTTGGGAAGGAGAGGTAGGGCCGGAAAGGAGGGGCAGGTTCTACTTACTTGGGCCTGGACCGGTTGGAGGAGCCCGGCGGGAGCCTGGGTCAGCGCTTGCCCCCCTTGCTCTGCTCACTAATTGTAGCCGTGTCTGTATAGCAGCACATTGGGCAGTGAGAGAGCAGAGACTACTTCTGCAGCAGTCTCCTCTTACTGGCCAGGGCGAGATTAACAATGGGTCAGATGTAGCTACAGCTACAGGCCTCACATAAAAATAGGCCCATCATCTTAAGTATTAAAAATGTATTTCTCATTTAGTCACAAAATTATGCAATTTAACATTATTAGGGGGAAGACTCAAGTATTTTTTTCAACTATCCAGTTATTCTATTTTTTATATATCAAAGCTTGCATAGATCTTTTAGATCTGTGCAGTGTTCGAACTCCACCACTAATTGGCGTTGGATTCTCAGCAGATTTACAGCGGGTTTGTGGCAATATAGGGGATTCAAAATTGATGGGCATCACAATCGGATTTTAATTGACAGTCAAAACAGATGCTTAGTAAATACTGATACTTTTGACACTAAACCACCGTTGATGCCCGTCGGTTTTGAAGTGAAGGCAAAACTGATGCTCAGCAAATTTACCCCTAGGTCTGAGAGGACTATCTCGCATTAGACTACGGAACTCTGCTGAGTTTAGCTCTGCAATCAATTTCATTAACAATTCATAGAAGCCACATAAAATCCCGCAACACAAATATTATTTTATGGAACAGCATATCTGATGAATAAATTGCATAATTATACAGCATTAAGTACGCGGCAGAACATAGGGGTAACATTACGTGGCGAGGGGTCTCTTCGTTGCGCGGTTCATGATGCCTTTCGACCTACAGTAGAAGAAAATAAAAACAAAAATAATTTACAAGACGTACTGTAAATAATGTAGTTCATAACAATTGCTCATTTTGTTTGATATAATGGTGCAAGTTTATGATCCCTGCTGTTTTTACTGTAATATTATTTTTTCCCCTGTAGATAAAGCTGTAGGCATTGGCGGAAGTTTTAGTTCTCTGCTGTGGCAAGGATAGAAACTGTCCATTTCCTATTGTTAGGATGCGTATGACTCTTTTGAGTAAATTCCTGCAACAGCCTTGAGGGCTGGAACTCTTGGCTGGATGCGGCCGTGCAACAGCTTTGTCAGCTGGTAGACACTTGGCTAGGTGGGCCGGAAGGCCGCGTAGAGCATGAAGCGGCCTTTGGGCTGTGTGGCATCCTTGAGGGCTGGAATAACTTGGCAACATGTGGCAGTAGCCGGGTATAGCTGTAACAAAGTCACTGGTGTTAAATGCGCAGGACTGTGCAGAAAAGTCACTGGAGTGTGACCTATGCCGCCGAGTAGACACAAGCAGCTGACGCTGTAGTGCGGCCTGTGCCGTCGGGTTGACACAAGCAGCTGACGCAGTAGTGCGGCCTGTGCCGCCGGGTTGACACAAGCAGCTAACGCTGTACAGAGGATACTATCCATGCCGCCTGGATGACACAAACGGCAGAACAACAATATAGAAGGCAGGAAAACTGGAGCTGAACTGGAGACAGGAGACAAAGCCAGAACTGGAAACACGGGAATTCTATCACCGGCATCAGAGCAGCGTCAGCAGGATATAGATGCCGGAGCCAATCTGGATTGATCCACAGAATGATGGACAGGAGGTAGGCGGAGATTCAGTGAACACTTGCCCGATGTTCACCTTGCACAGCTTTTGCAGTGCAGCGGCTAGTGACTTCTATACCCGTGGGTTATCCATCGATGTTCACCAATGATGGTACAATTGGCTGTTAACCTCTATGGTATGAAACCATTGACGGGGAAACCATTGATGGTTTTGACAACCATTGTCAACCACGAAGCCCCACCGCCATCTCTGATTGGCCCGCAGCCCAGAGCAGGGAAAGCCCTAATATCGTCATCTCCGGGTGGCATATTTACCACAAGGCTTCCCCCGTTATGTTTTTACAATTCAAATTTAGTAGATCTGAGCAGATCGTGTTTCCCAATACAGTGATGGGAAATGTGATCTGAATACTAAAAGAAAGATAATTAGGTCTTGGAGGAGAATTTTCGAAATTCTCCTATAATAGCCTTTTAGTACATTTAGGTGAAACTAATGTGAAAAGGGTGTGAAAACACCTGTATTCACTATATTTTAGTAAAAATATTAATAATAAAACTGCCCATAAAGAAGCAAAGAAAAAGTAAAAGAGAGAGACAGCTATATACAATTTCAGAGCCATAGGGGAGATGTATCAAACTTTCTGAAGAGGGCAAGTGGAGAAGTTACTCATAGCAACCAGTCAACGTCTGGCTATGATTTTATAGAATGTACTTGATAAATGACAGCTAGAAGCTGATTGGTTGCAACCTTTCTACTTCTCCTCTTTAAAAGATTTGATACATCTGATACCACCAAAGCCAAGCATTACTGTTCTGCCATCATTTCTCTTTAACAAAATAATATTTGCTGCTAGCATTGAATTTACAGACACTGTATGGTTGTATAGGGAGTTTAAATATTGAAGACTATTTATTAAAAGGAGAGGATTCCTAAATCCTTGCAAAAAAGGCAGTTTTCCATTTCCTGCCATAACATCCCAGGTGAAGCTATCTACTGCGTATTATTTGTACCGCCGGCTGGCCTCCTCTGCTATAAGGTCCACATACATCAGCGATTAATTGGGCCAATTTCCCGATCTACAGATGCCGGGTTCAGGGCATCAGTGAAATCCAACATGTTGGGTTTCCCTGATTTGCCAATCACGATCAAAATATGTTCGTAATCCATAAATCTGGAATTTTTAACATGAAGAATTTCACCAAGTCCCCAACAGATTGGTGGTCATTGGTGACCGCCGAACGGCATTTTCGATCGGCGGCTCTGGTCGGTTGGGGAATCAGGGAAGCAGCCACCTTATATATGGGCCCATTCGCCGCAAATGTACTTTTTAAAAAAAATTTTTTAACATAAATTCTAAAGGGGCTTCCAGGTGAAATGTTCATGTTCCACTTGGCAATAGCTTGTGAGAGTTTGAGTTATGCGCTTCTCGGTTGCTTCTCACTTGCAGCTCGATGGGCGTTACTGTCTACCAATGGAGGTGGTAACAGGGCGTTCGCATGTAGAATACATTTTTGTGGGTGTGTCATGGGTATAGTCACTTCCTATTCTGAGATCCGTCCAATCTCCTATGCCAAGGATGAGAATGGTGCAAATACTGATGATGGCAGCTGCACTGGAAAGCGGAGAGCTGGTGTTGAGAGGGGAAAAGGATAGCCACAATTCAGATTGCTGGTGTTCTGAGTGTCTCCCTTCTGTCATCAGGCCCGCCAAGAGCCGCACCCCTGTAAAAAGGGGCGTGGCCTAATCAGGGAGGGGTGGCCACGCCCCCTTAGGTTTTATAAAAATTATAATTAGCATGGAGGCATCATTGTACACGTCACTTTGTTGTATTTCAGCCTGCAGTGATCGCAGTGCTTGCGGTGGAGTAGGGTCTACCTCAAGAGCTGCAGGCAGCTACGATGGCTCTCGATGTTACCGATTAATCACACACTTCCTGGAGATGATGTGTGTTAAGAAAGAAAAGTGGGCATCTTTATACCGGCGTGCACCGGCGTGACATAGAGGACATCCTTTCACTAGACAGTGAGATCTCAGAATTTGCATACCCGGCCCCTTTTTGGCAGCGAGAGAGCACAGCTTAGCGTCCGGGTCTGAATGGTCCCCAGAGTGACCTGCGCTATGTATCATTATGCTTAATCTGCGACTTTATACCAATTAATTTGAAACAACTAATCTAGTCTGAATGGCAAAAAGAGAAGAGGAAAGAAACTCTATTATGGAGCACTCTTGTCGCATCCTGTTAATTGTACTTAAAACATAACCTTTATTAAAGTAATAATATCTAAAATCAACTCACATTACATAAAGAATATACAGGTGAGTGAAAGTTAAACAATGTACATTAATAAGACATAAAGTGCTAGTGCAATTTAGTGCAGAAAGGAGATATCCTTAAACATATTCTTCTTGCTGTAGAAGGCGAAATATTAGTAATTCATACTTAAATACAATAGTGAAAAATAACAAATATAAATAAATAAAAACACCAAGTTATATTTTAGTAATGGAAAAAACTAACAGTCAAAGTAATCAGATCTGTATCTCCTGAATTCTGCTGCCCCTCATTATATCAATGGACATTGAATGACGAGTGAGAGATTACTTAGAAACAGATACTCCTGGAAACAACAGAGTATCAGTACAATGATCAGTTTTCACTTCTACTTTCGTGTGTTGTTCCTGTGTATTGAACACACGATGAGAGGGTTACTCTGCTGATCTTTGACTGACTGTGGAAAGTATAGTGAAGATCTAAAATATCTTTACATTTGTACATGTGTTTACCCTGTATTTATTCCATAAAGTAATAAATCACATATGAAATATCTATGTACTATGTACACCATGGAGTACCTACTAGGCAACGTGCTAATGCAGTGAATTTCAGGCAGTTATCAAACATATGTACCATATAACTGTACCTCTCACTTTTGTCAGCATGATTATCATACAGTTGTTTGTGCATTTGTTACTCGCTATCTCCACAAAGTAATATACATCGCGTGGACCTAAAGCTGGACACACATCTAAAGATTAACTGTCCAACCAGCCAACTAGTTGATTGGTTGGAATGAAAATCTGGTAACGTATGGGAGTAACTGATGATCAGCAATTTGCTCCTAAATGCCAGAAAACAGATATTAATGGTCGTCAGACAAGTTTGTTAAATGTTTGATCTAAATAATTTGTTCAAACAACAGTTTTTGGCCATTTTCCGGCATTTGGGAGCAAATTGCTGATTGTCATTTGCTTTCATACCTTACCAGATTTTCATTCCAACCAATCAACTAGTGGGATGGTTGGACAGATAATCTTTAGATGTGTGGCAAGCTTAAGTCTCTTTCTCTATTGTCACATCTCAATGTGACAGAAGGAAGAAGTAGACAGAGCAAACAAACCTGTATCCCCTGAATTCTGCTGCTTCTCATAGTGGGCTCTATTTATTAACATTATTTTTACTAAAATAAAGTGAAAAAGGGATTTTTCACACCCTTTTCACATTATTTTAGTATCACCTGTAGTTATTACAGGGCAATTGGAGTAGAATTCGTAAAATTCTACTCCAAGCTCTAATTATCACTTATTTTTAGTAAGCAGATCGCATTTCCCATGATTGTAATTGGAAATGTTATCTGGCCAAAGAAACTAAAAATAAATTGTGAAAACATACCGGGGGAAGCCCTGTGATAATAACGCCACCTGGAGGTGGCGTTATCCAGGGTCTCCCCTGGTTACCGGACTCCTGCTCTGTTCTAATGGGGAGAGCAGAGCCCGGAGCCAGCCACAGTGATCAGCTGTGTGGTCTAAACAGACCGCACGCTGTTCACTGCCAAAAAAAACAAAAACAAAAAATTGTAAAAAAAAAAAACTTACCTCAGTCCAGGGACCGGAGATCGGTGCTCCGGTGATGTCCTCCCTCCGGTCAGCTGGTCTCCCATCCTGCACTGGGGCCCGGTCATCACCGATCACCGGAGGTAAGTGTAATTAAGGGAGGGGCGGTTGCGATCGTGGGGTGCAGGGCTTAGCGGTGGGGGGTGGGGCTTAGCTACGGCCGGTCAGCGCATGCCCGGACACTTGTCATGGTATTTTTTCCGAAAATACCATGATAAGTGTGCGGAGGGGATTCGCAGGGACTTAGCTTTCTCGCAAGCTCTGTCCCTGTAAGGGATTTGTGGTAAATCCCTGTGATATTGCCTGAATTCGCAATGAGTCAGTAATATCACACTACAATCTGCATTCAAAATGCGGATTGTAGTAAATAGAGCCCACATAAACATTGAATGAGGAGTGAGAGATTACCTAGAAACAGATTGCTCCTGGAAACCACAGAGTATCAGCAAAAAAATCAGTTTTCATTCCCACTGTCGTGTGTTATACCCTAGCATTGAACCCAGAGAATATTACTCTACTGATATTTTACTGACTGGGGAAAATACAGTAAAGTTACAAGTGTGCTTTATGCACATCAATCAGTAATACCCCTTTCACACCGGAGCTAAAACCCGGGTAATTGCAGGGTTAACCCAGGCAGCTCCTTGGTGTAAAAGGGGTGAGGGTTGGATCGCCGGGTCGAGTGACCCGGTAATCCTACCCAGGTAAATAGCAGGGTTTAACACGGGAGTAAGCCCTGAAACCCTGGTGTGTGTACGGCGCAATCCAGGGTCTTGATGACCTGCAGTGCGCCGCAAGCCAGCCGATTGGTCCGGCTTCAGTGGCGCTTGGAGATGACGTCATCTCCAAGCGTCCACTTTCACGCCGGAAAAGCTGGGTCTATGCAGACCCGACTGCGGTGTGACTCGGGAATATCCCGAGTCTGCGCTGGCTAAATTCCGGGTCTGATCCGGATAGGAACCCTGTTCCAACTCCGGGTCAGACCCGGAAATTTGGTGGAAAAGGGGTAATAGTCTGTGCCTGAGAAGTGATTGCTTTGATTGTCTATGGAGAATATTTAATATTGATAGTATACTAGTATACATATATTTCCGATTATCCTTTATTACTAATCATAAGCACAATTTTTATGCAGTGTGTGCAGTTATTGCATTCCAAATAAAGTGCTATTGCAATATAATTAGAGCAGAATGAACAAAACATTTGTAATTAGCTTCCAGAAATATCATGCTAATGCATTATAATTAAGGTAATCTATACCAAACACATGTACTATAAAGTTGTGCTCTTTATCTTAGCAGATCTCCGACATACAGATCACATGATGGTAAACAATGATATTTGCTTGTTTCTCAAGGTATTCAATAATTGCTGATGCATCATTTCTAGGTAATCATGTAAATAAATGTATCAAAGATCTCTGACAGTCCTAATTTCTATCTCTGTACTGTAGTCTAATAAAAATTGTTGGTACTTATATGTCAAATATACCCACATATATCGTATTCAATTGCAATTATAATGTGTCACATAAGTAACTCTAACTTAGAGGGCGATTCAATTGTTTTTTAAGCCGTGATAATTAATGAGCGCCCGGTTTCGCTATTCAATTGTTCTGGGCGCTCATTAATTATCGCCCTCTTCGCCCCCTATGAGACCAGGTTTAGCCGTGTAAAACGGCTAAACCCGTCTAAAATTCTGGTTAGGTCGCGCTAACTGCGGTTAGCGCGCCCTAACCAGGGGTTTTTTCACACATTTCTGCTCGTACCCTCCTGAGTACGTGCAGAAATGCCTATCGCGCTCTGACAGTGCAACAATTGACGCTGCTGTATTAATTATGCACACCCATAAAACGCCCGTTTTGACCTTTAAGCACGCCTGCGTTCGGATCTCCACTCCCCATTTTCAAGCACCTTCCCCTGTTACCACCCACATACGCCTCATTCTGTCACTCAAAATAGCAGGCATTCGCTATATTGCGAGCACATGAATTTCGGCCGCACTGACTGGTTCGCGCATGCGTATAACGATCCGTACGCATGCGCAGATGTGCGAACATCGCTCGGAACGAGCGTACTGCCGCTAGCGAGTGGCTCTGAATGAGGGCCAATGTTTCATTTTATTTGCAGTCCTGTCTGTTCATCGGTCACTTGTTTAAGTTTTCTGATTGGCCGTTGGTGATACTTATTGTACAATAGAATCTGTCACTCGTGTTGCCTCAGCTCAATGGGTTTATGTCGTTGGCAGAATAACTTGCTCTGTGACATTTTCTCATTCTCCACATAAGATGAAGCAGGGAGTGTAAGGTTTGTTGATTGTGGAATGTAGTTTTATCTGTATGCATGAATGCAGAAAGGATGGACTAGAGTGAAGTGTATTGCTGCATTAATGTCACTTTAATTCAATGAAATTAAAACTGAAATGATGTGTTAGTTATAGTAAGGACAGGTAGATAAACTAATAATACTCCTATACTCTTTGCAATGCTTATTCATTAATTCAATGTGCAGAATAAATTCTGTTCTATAAATAACTGTCCTGTTAATAGTAATGTAGGATTCAGTAGACTTTTAATTGCTGCAGAATGTTTAATTTTTTTGCAAGTAAATTTTATTGAAGATTTGGAAATACAAATATATAAGCACAATATCATGCCATAATATTCAATAACCATGACAATATACAAAGCAAATTAGCCAAAATATTACAAGTTATAGGCTGTATGGAATAAATAAGTACACAACCAAATAGTATAGCTTTGCATAAACCATAAGATAGCAAAATTAAATTAATCATCTAATACAATGGTTCCCAAACACCCTGGGGTGCCTCAGGGGCCTTGCAGGGGTGCCCTGGGTTGGTGGTCTGGGACCAAATCAAATTATTTATGAACAGTGTGATAGGCAAAACCAATGCTTGTGGTGGCCAATCAAAAAATATGTGTACAAACAGAGGCACAAGCCTGTCCACCATCCCATAACGTAAACTTAGGATGACAGATACTATAAGCACAATTTACTTAGTTTAATATTTATTTCTAAATTTCTCAATAAGTTGTTTTTGGCCTAGGGGTGCCGTGAAAGAAATGCTGATACTCTAGGGCGCCTTGAAGAATGTTTGGGAACCTCTGATTTAATATAACAAATACAAAGTAATGGGATAGAAAGAAAAAGAAAGAATAGATAGGAAAAAGATGGAGAAGAAGATTGGGGGGGAGAGGGAGAGAGAGTATCCACCGGGAACCTAAGGACCACGAGACAGATGTTAAGTGATCAAGGGCATGCGGGAATCAGAGTTACAAGACTCCCATCAGGGAATTATAGCGAGTAGACTCGCAAAATCAGGTAATACTTGGACTGATCAGCAGAAGACAGTATAATATCATCCATTGAGCAATATAGTTCGATCCTATAAAACCAATCAAGTAGAGTCGGGGGTGAGGTGGACTTCCAGCACATGGGTATAACGGCCTTGGCAGCACTATTAAGGTATTTCAAAAGGTGTAGATAAAAGTATGGTAATTAAATACAGGAGCCAAAATTCAGGCCCACCTGGAACATCCGAGCCTGCAATTTCCCATGCAACCGAGATCATCCCATCCCAGAAAAGCCTCAGAATAGGACATGACCACCATATATGGTGGGATTACTCAAGTCTTTACCACATCTCCAACAACTCGCTGACACTCCATGGTACAGTGGTACCAATGAAAAATTACTTTAAAATGGGTCTCAATAGTTAGTATGTTAGTAGAGCTATTCCAAGATTTCTCAAAAATAGATGCCCATGGAGTTTCACTAATTTCTATACCAAGACCTCTCTCCCATTTTTTAGTAAGATTTGGCAATGAGGAAAAACGGTTTTCAATCAGGAGTGTATACAGTATTTAGAAGAAACTACAGGAAACTACATGGGTGGGGATAGTTGAAGATAGAACCAATTGCTCACAGGGCAAAAGATTACGAGTCCCTGAGGAGGACAGATTTCGTGAAAGGAGAAATGTTTAAGCTGGAGGTATTGCCAAATCTCGTTGTTGGGTAACTGCCACTCAGCTTGAATATCATGAAAAGTCAGTACTCCGGAGGCACCCATCAACAGACCAACCCTAGATATCCAAGCCTGTGACCAGCATTTGAAAGCCAATTTGGAAACCCTCGGGGGAAATGCTGCATTGTCAAATATTGGAGTTAGAGGAGACGGAACCGTGGTGATACAGTCTAATCCCCTAAACCTTTTCCAAGTCCCTAATGTAGATCCTATGGTTGGATGTGAAATGTTAGGTAAACGTGACAACCAGGGCACGTCGTTCAGGGGTGACTGCAAAAAGGAGCTCTCAATAGACATTCACTGTTTGACAGAATTTGCCCTTGACCAGTCAAGTATTCTACTAAGTAGATATAGAAATAGAGGTGCTGATTGTCCAAACAAATTTATTTAAAACACACTTTATATTCCAGTCGTTAAAATTTAATTGCCAGCCGGAACACAGTTCAAATCATATAATCCACATACAATTAAGAAGTATATATGATCACATACAGTAGATAGTATGCCCTTTAAATATATAGCTTAACCTGGATTTATTATTTACTTAATCTCTACTCATAGACTAATTCTTTCAATAGCGATACTAGTAAAACCAAATCAAATATGAAACAGGTTCAACTCTATAAACTTGCCCAATATCAGTAAAATTAGGACAGTATATTATACACGTAATAGATAGGCAGTTTGGTTTCCAGTTAATAGACTTTTCAATTAGGTTGTAACAGTAACAGCAGCAATGTCAGTGGCAACAGTGTTTAATGTTTTTATTACTGTATATGGCCATTTATGAAGACAACTTAGGCCCTCATTCAGAGCCACTCGCTAGCGGCAGTACGCTCGTTCCGAGCGATGTTCGCACATCTGCGCATGCGTACGGTTTTTAGTACGCATGCGCGAACCAGTCAGTGCGGCCGAAAATCGTTGGTACGCAATATAGCGAGTGCCTGCTATTTTGAGTGACAGAATGAGGCGTATGTGGGTGGTAACAGGGGAAGGTGCTTGAAAACGGGGAGTGGAGATCAGAACGCAGGCGTGCTTAAAGGTCAAAACGGGCGTTTTAAGGGAGTGCATAATTAATACAGCAGCGTCATTGACCACGTCACTTGTTTTTTTTTAAATCAGAACTGCTCGCAAAATAGCGGTTGAAAACACCAACCACAAGAATAGCGAGCAGTTCATACGCTGTACGATGTACGTATGTTTTGCTCGCTCGTTCAGACTTAGAGGTGGGAACAGACTGCAATTTGTGAACGGATCATTTGAATAGCCACCCCTTGTTTTTGAACGAACGACCACAAATAGCGAACGGCTCTGAATCAGGCCCTTAGTTAACTTCCAACTGAACAGTTAAATGTAGCAAGTAGTAGCAGAAAAAGTTCCACAATATTGTGATCAAAAGTTTTTATGCATCCATTAATAAAGGTACTTTCTACACTTGCCTAACATCAGTTAGTTCTCAGCTGATCAGTTCCTTAATTAGAATGTAGCAAGTAGTGATAGAAAAGTTCCACTATATTGTATTCAATTGCTGTTTAGTATATATCCAAGCAGCTTACTGCCCTTTAGTCAGGGGCATCTTAAGAGAGGAGGGGGCCCGTGTGCACTCCCCGTGCGGGATCCCCTCCTCTCTCCCCGGTGGCCGGCAGCCGAATGACGCGGCTGGCCAGCCACCGCGGCGACCATTTTCTGGTGTTCTGAGCAGAGCTGACATCCGACGCGGGACCACGGACAGGTGAGTTTACAATAATATGGGTGCAGGGCCCGCCTGGCCCCGGGGGGCCCGTGTGCCCTGCACACACTGCACCCATTATAGATACGCCACTGCCTTTAGTGATCTGTCCTCGATATGTAGATTTGAATAAGCACTTTAGGACCCAATGATCCAGTCCTCTGTGTGTCTGTGTAAAATCCCATAATTAAGAGGTGACAACAGTGACCAATTAAGACAGCACCACCTATGGTGACTGTAGTATAACTTCTCATGCAATTTACCCTGTAACTGTTTCTACACTCTAACATCTCCACCGTCTTTACTTCATTACCTAAATAGAGCTGGCAAACAGGGCACCAGGCATAGTTCAACTCTAGCAAGGCCCTACTGCCATTCATATTATGCATTGCCATTCACTGTGTGCTGCCATAATGCCATCCACATTGCACTGCTTTCACTGAACCACACGCTGAAAGCAATGTGTAAGAGGCTCTGCAGAACACCAGGTTGCGGCTCAAAGCCACTCATGATAAAACATCTCTTCGCTTAAGACCATTATCCCCTGGGCAGACCATCCGCATCCAGAAACCTATCAGGTTCGACAGAGTTGGGACTGTGCAGGGATCTTTCAGCAGGTGCAATCTGATGGTGTTTAGTGTCAACGCAGCAGACGCCACATTCTAGGGGTGTGTGAGAAAACACCTCCACCTCATCTGACAACGAAGAAGTCTGGGAGAATTTCCAGGTCTAATCCAAAATTCCAGGACTATGTCAACAGGGCCGAAAATAGGATTTTTTTCACCCGGGGCAAGACAGTAATTTGGTGCCCCCCCGCCCATCATAAATGGCCTTTTCTGACATAAAATTAATATGGATCCCTTAAAATTATTAGTTAAGGATTCTTAAATAAAACATCAAATGTCCAAATTATTTTATAAAATTTACAAATATCAACAGACCAAACATATTACACATAATACCACATATTGTAATGCCCTGTATACATAATGCCACATATTGTAATGCCCTGTATACATAATGCCACATTTTGTAATGCCCGGTATACATAAAGCCACATATTGTAATGCCCTTTACACATAATGCCACATATTGTAATGCCCTTTACACATAATACCACATATTGTAATGCCCTGTATACATAATGCCACATATTGTAATGCCCTGTATACATAATGCCACATATTGTAATGCCCTTTACACATAGTGTCCCTATAGTAGTGCCCCCTGCACCAGTGTCCCTATAGTAATGCCCCTGTAGTAGTGCCCCTGTAGTAATGGAAATGGTATGAAATACCGCCGGCCGCACAACAGCCCGACATCAGCAGAGATCCCGGCAGCGGAAGCCCAACAGCGCTGGAAATCCTGATCGTGGATAGGTGAGTATCTACTAACCTAACCCCCCTAACCCTAACCCTCCTTAGGGGTGCCTAACCCTACTCCGCCCTCTAAGTGCCTAACCCTACCCACCCCCTTCCCTGCTACCTAAACCTAAGTCCCCCGGGGGGGTGCCTAACCCTAAGTCCCCCCCGGGGGTGCCTAACCTTAACCCTCCCTCCCCCTAGACTCACCCTAACCGTCCGGGGGGGTGCCTAACCCTAAGTCCCCCCCGGGAGCCCTAAACCTAACCCTCCCCCCCCACGGCTGTCCGCTCGCGGCGCCCGGCATCACTATGATCGGGATGCCGGGCGCCGGTCTCCCGGCGTCGGGGAAATGCCGGGCGTCTACATCTAGACGCCCGGAATTTCACCCTTGCCGGGATATGACAGTCGGGAAGCCGGTTGCCGGTATTTAGGCAGTCGGCTTCACGACTGCATACCGTAGTAATGCCCCCTGCAGCAGTGCCCTTGTAGTAATGTCTCCTGCAGCAGTGCCCCTATAGTAATGCCCCCGGTAATAGTGCCCCTGTAGTAATGCCCCCTGCAGCAGTGCCCCTATAGTAATGCCCCCAGTAATAGTGCCCCTGTAGTAATGCCCCCTGCAGCAGTGCCCCTATAATAATGCCCCCTGTAGTAGTGCCCCTACAGTAATGCCCACTGCAGCAGTGCCCCTATAGTAATGCTCCCTTAGGTAATGCCTCATAGTAATGCCCCTTGCAGCAGTGCCCCTATAGTAATGCCCCCACAGTAATACCCACTGCAGCAGTGCCCCTATAGTAATGCCCCCTTCAGCAGTGCCCCTATAGTAATGCCCCCTGAGGAAATGCCCCCTGAGGTAATGCTCCCTGTAGTGCTGCTTACACAGGAAAAAACAAAATACTTACCTTAAACCCCATTCCTGCGAGCGCCGCCTCCATCCGGTCCGCCTGGCATTTCCTCGGAACTATGGGTGAGATGTCATGACATCTCTCCCATAGTGCCCGTGGGGGGAGCCGGAAGCTGGAATACAGGAGAGAACTCCAGCATCCGGCTACCGCTGCTCTGCAGGGAAGGAGCTGGGCGCCCGCTGGTAGTAAAATCCCAGCAGGCATCTGGCAAATGGAGCCTCCCTGCAGCGCCTAGTGCAGCGGTGCTGTTGGATGCAGGGGCTATGGGCCCCTGAACCGGCACCCGGTGCACGTGCACCTCCACCCCCCCCTTCCTAGTTGCGTCCCTGATGTCACTTAATCTCCCATTTTTCCCAGTTTCTGTCTGTTATATGTTACACACTGTCCCTGCACCTAACACCTGTCACACTGTCGCCCACACAAACACCTGTTCATTGTTCTTTATGTTAAAAAACAGGGGATGTAGATGTTTGCTGGAAGCGTTTTGATAAACTGGAAGTGACTCTTCTGCAGCCATTGTTCAGCATGTCTGCAGCCAGTAAAGACACTCTTCTGCAGTTTCCCCAGAGTCTTGTGGTGATTTGTAAGGCATGTCATAGGTAAATGTAGGGGTGGTTTTCGGTTACCTGGAACTCACCAACTCCCTCCTCCATTTTCCTTGAAACTTGAATCATGACAGCAGTGGTACAGTATATAATGCTATTTACTAGAGCTGTGGCCACAACATGCATTATAAGTGATTAAATGGAGCTGCTGCACATACCCAGTGGCAGCAACTTCTCCTACCAAGCCTACAGTGTGTGTAGATTTGAGCACTCAATCAGTGCAGCAGACCAGAGGGACAAGAGAGCAGCTGCTTGAAAGAAGTGTCAGGCATCTTACTATGAGGTGGAGTAATATGTGCTCAGAAATCTCAGCCCTGTCTTCTCCTCGTTATCTTATGTATGTATATTTAATTTGCGAAGTTTAATCTTTTTCTGACCACTTATGTTATTTTTTATATGAGAAAAATGTGCTTGATACAGAAAGTTTGTTTATTAGGGCCTATGCCAGTGATTCTCAAACTCGCCCATCAGGACATACTTGCCTACTCTCAAGGGACTGTCGGGAGCCTCCCGAAAATCGGGTGCCGCTCCTGACACCCCGCAAGACTAGGCAAGTCCCCCGGAATAGATGCCGGCTCCCCGCTAACCCCCACGCCAACCGCAAAAGTGGGCGGTGCGGGGGTGTGATGATGCGATTCAGCGCGAATCGCGTCATCGTAGCCCCGCCCCCTGCCTTATAATGGTAGTAATATTGGCATTATAAAGCGGGGGGCGGGGCCACTATGACGCGATCGCGTCGGCACGCCCCCGCTCCGCCTCTTTGACCCGCCCCCATCCTCCCTGCTGGACGGACCTGCCAGCCCCCTCCCGGATTCCCCTGCTGAGATGTCCGCAAGTATGCATCAGGACCCCAAACAGTTCACATTTTCCAGGTCACCCAGCAAGTGCACAGGTGTATTCATTACTCACTGACACATTTCAAAAGATCCACAGATGGAAATAATTATTTCACTCTGTGAGGAGACCTGGAAACATGCAGTGTTTGGGGTCCTGAGTTTGAGAACCTGTGGCCTATACTATAGCCCAATGTTTTCATGGACCCCTAACAGTGCAAGTTTTACATATCTCATCTGTAATACAATTAAAATAACTAGCACCACCTGTGGATGTGTCAGCCAGTAATTAATTCACCTGTGCAACAACTAGGATATCTGGAAACAGGACCATATTAGAAATTGGGCAGATGGGACTCCAGCCTCAGATCTCCATATAAAAATAGGCCCGTCATTATCATGGCACAACTATGGTGACAAGCTGGCCAGCTGGCCACACGGTCAACCATGAGTCATAACAATTCAAATTATATTTCTATTTTCCTAACATTATGATGCAACTTTTCTATTTTTATGTATTTAGGAAGGCAGGGGCTGATAGTGTAAATGGTATACGGTACATGCCCACAATGCACTGGTCACACCGACACAACACTGGTCACACTGCCTTAACTTCTCAAAATCTGCCCTCGATCATTTCCATATGGCCTTTAATCTGGCCCTGTCTGGAAAACTGGATGCTGTTAAATTACCGCCGATAGCCTGGGCTATGTATGAACGGTCAGTTCACCTGACCATTTTCCCACTGCAGCTGTCGCTATCAACAGCTGCAGCTTGGCGATGCCCTATGTCCACAGCGGGGGCTGCCAGCTCCAGGGCTGCACGCGGGATCTCGCGATACTTGCGAGATCCTGCGCATGCTCAGTGGAGTCGGCCGGGACTGAGACTTAGTGCATCGGCACTAGGCTGATGCGCTGTGTACTCAGACAGGGATCGCCAGAGGGGGGAGTTATCTTACCCCCACTCCTGCCGATGAGATGTTAATACATCTCATTGTTAGTGCTTCCTGCTTCACCTTGGTAAAGAGGCAAATAGTCTATAGCAGGGGTCTTCAACTGATTACCCCGTTGAGCTGTTCTCTGTGGCCCATCACCTTCATCGGATACCATGAACCGATGGTAATCACCTCAAATCTCCCACCTCCATCGGAGACATGAACACCACGGGACAGAGACTGGCTGTATGAATCTGTGAGTACACTAATAGAGTTTCAGGACCCTGATCTCTGATTAGTATATACCTGAATTGGAACATTTAATATCAGACCTTTGTGTCTGAGTATGGACATATATTACCTCAACGGTAATGAATGCCACACGTTGCTAAATTAGAGAGAATTCCATGTACACATTGATTTATCATATGACCTTGTGTTTCTTTTTTTTTTACCTAATAAGGGACCAGTAAAGTCTTTATACCTATCTTTGCTTTCTTCGTTCCATCTACAATGCTCAGAATACGTGCACACATTTAGGTTGAGTGCTATATTGTGTTATTTATTGTGTTTGAATTTTTGGGAGTTTGGGTAGACTTACTGGACTTCGGGCTACGTTGAATTTTTTTTAATGTGGCCCACACTGTCTTAAAGGATGAAGGCCCCTGGTCTATAGTATAGACCATCTATAGTGTTAATTATTAATACTGCATTACATACACTATACTGTAGTCTGTACAGTATGTCCAGAGCCGGTGCTAGGTTCTTCTATTCATGTCCAAATCTTTTGGACTTGCTCCAATGCTCCACAGGGCAGGGGAATTGGATTGTTGGACATTAGAGAGAAAAAACATTCAGCTCAGGCTGCACTGTATATGAGGAAGAATATAACTTAAGTGCTAATTATGTACCCTTCATGGGCTGGACACACTCACACTAAAATTTCGCATTTGGAATTATCCTCCAAAAAAACTGTTTCCCAATCTCAAGGCACACTAACAGTCAGAGGCGTCACTAGGGTTGGTGCCACCCAGTGCTGTAACTCATGGTGACACCCCCCCTCCACCAAAAAAATGCAGTGCCCCCTATGCAATGTCCCCAGTGGTAATGCCCCCTAATAGTGCCCCCAGTGGTAGTGGTAATGCCACCTATAGTATTGCCCCCAGAAGAAATGCCCCTTATAGTAGTAGTGCCCCCTATAGTAATGACCCCAGTAGTAATGCCGTCAGTAGAAATACCCCCATTAGTAATGCTCCCAGTAGTAATGCCCCCAGTGATAATGCCACCATTAGTAGTGCCCCTAGTAGTAATGCCTTCAGTAGTAATATCCCCTGTAGTAGTGCCATCAATAGTAATGCTCCCTGTAGTAGTGCCCCCATTAGTAATGCCCCCTAATAGCACCCCCAGTGGTAATGCCCCCAGAAGTAATGCCCGCTACAGTATTGCCCCCAGTAGTAGTCCACCTGTGGTAATGCCCCCTATAGTAGTAATGCCCCCACAGTAATACCCCCAGTTGTAGTGCCCCCAATAGTAATGCGCCCAGTGCCTCTTACATGAAAAAAACAAAAAACAGCATACTTACCTTAAGCCCCACTCCTGCGTCCAATCGCTGCCGTCCGACTGGCCGCCCACTCGTCGGAACTATGGGAGAGACATCATGACGTCTCTCCCAAAGTGCCACTGTGGTAGCCGGAGCTCAGGAGTGAACTCCAGCCTTTCTCTGCGTGTAAGGAGTCGGGTGCCCGCTGGTAACACAATCTCAGCGGGCGCCCGGCAAATGGATGGAGGGGGGGAGTAGTGTGTCGGCGGGTGGGGGTGCAGGGATGATTCGGATTTTGGTGTCACCCCCTTGGAGGGTGACACCCAGTGAGGCCCGTACCCCCCTTGTGACGCCACTGCTAACAGTCCAGGTTTTATGCTTCAGCACAGATGCTTGAATCAAAATAACTGAGGTACTAATTACAGTAAGCTCCTGGACTGTTTGTGTGCCTCGAGGACCGAGGTTGGGAAACACTGCTCTAGAAATCCTGTGTTAGCTTTGAATGTGGCCATGATGATGCAATCACTTGGCTCAGAGAACAGAGAAGTAAGAAAGTTTCATAAGGGGAGGATCCAGGCTGAATGTGGCACAAATATTTTCTGATGGCGGACCTGTCTGTTTTTATGCCTCTGGTATTCACTAAAGACATTAAAATATATATATATATATATTTCTTTGTATATTTTTTTATTTTCTTTTAACTTTTTATTAGAATTTAGATGAAAATCAATCACATTTTATGTCAGATAACTCTGGTTTCAGAAACTGTCTCTCACCACTATATATAATTGCAATAGGGGAACACAGTAAAGTTTATTGAAAATAATTTCTGTTCCCCACCAACTGTCTGCAGTTATTTTATATATACATCATATTAGTCCAGGGTGTCTTCACTTGTCATGTTGGATAGATACACAGCCAGATACAACAATTATTTTAAAGAAACAAAAAAACATTTTAATGTTTGCAATTAACAAAACATGTTGAACAAAGTTCAGCTGGAGCATCTCTTAAACATTGAAAATTGCAAACTTGGGCAATATTTATACAGATTTAAAATGAACTATAGACTAGGATAAAGTGTTACAACAAGGAGGTAATTGGTAACCAATTACCCTCCTACTGAGAGACCCGTTAAAGGCATACTTACCTACCCTCCCGATTTGGTCGGGAGCCTCCCGAAAATCGGGTGCCGCTCCCGGCCCCCCGGAAAGGTAGGTAAGTCTCCCGGTCCCCGGCGATCCATCTGGCTCGCCGCCGCTCCCCCCGCGAATACAGTATTATCCCCGTCAGCGGGGGGCCCGATGACGCGATTCGCGTCATCATGGCCCCGCCCTTGCTTAACACTGCCATTTATCTTGGCATTGTGAAGAGGGGGCGGGGCCGCGATGACGCGATCGTGTTGTCACGCCCATGCCCGCCCCCATTGACTAGTCATAGTCTGGGTCACGCCCCCTTCTGATGGGACACGCCCCCCTGCTGAGGATGACCGACAGCTCCCTCCCGGAAGGAGGGAGCTACAAGTCGGCAACTCTGGTTAAAGGCATATTTACTGCCTACTCTTCTGGAACAGCGAGGAGGCTCTAGAAAATCGGGTGGTACTCCCAACCACCCTGAAAGGTGGACAAGTCTCCCGGAGGGGATTTTGACCCCTGTCATTAGACACTTGCCGGGATTTCACAGTCGGGTAGCCGGCGGTCAGCATTGCGACCGGCGGCTTCCTGACTGCATCCCCTTTTGTCACATTAGTGATACCAATAAAACACACATTTGGTACAAAACTGTGTGCTGGGTTATATGGCGTGGCTTAGCTGCAAAGTCTGTGGCTAACAGGATCATTTTGGACGCGATGTGAGGAGAGATGCATGTGGACACATCTGTTGCCATGTGCAATATAAATACTGAAACACAGTGCTATGACAGAATGACAGCGTCAAACTATATGACGACAGAGTTGTTGGAGAATGGAAACTAGAAAGAAAGGAGGATTGTGCTGCCATTTATATAAGGAAAAGTCTACCTATTAGGAGGCCAATGGAGGGAGGGCTCTCATTTTAAGGGGCAGCAAGATAAAATAAAATAATGACATGGGGGATGATGCATAGTTGCACATAGGCCTGCTTGGGGACTGCGTCTTGGGACTATTCACAATATATTTCAGATGCATTTCCAGTTGCAACTGATAGGGCGCAAATGAGCTGGGGTTCCGGACTATAGACAGACAGCAATTAGTTAGACAATGTCTAGATAGACACCAGATGAAAGACAGTTAATAGTTAGACAAGGATAAAAGTTTGACACAGACAAAAATCAGACACACTAAAGTTAGACATGTAAAAAGTTCGACAGGCACAAAAGATCGACAGGGTCAAAAGTTTGACATGAAAAAGATCTACACAAAAATGGTCGACACATTTTTTACTTTATTTTTAGGATTAGGGTTAGGGTTAGGCACTTACTGCAGGGTTAGGGTTAGGCACTTACCCCCACGGTTAGGGTTAGGCACTTACCCAGACGGTTAGGGTTAGGCACCAGGAGGGAGGGTTAGGGTGAAGATTAGGGCTGAAAAAAAAAAAAAAAATGTCGACCATTTTTGTGTTGACTATTTTCATGTCGAACTTTTAACCCTGTCGACCTTTTGTACCTGTCGAACTTTTTACATGTCTGACTTTTGTTCGTGTCTAACTTTTTTCCCTGTCTAACTATTGACTGTCTAACATCTGGTGTCTATCTAGACCAGTGATTCCCAACTACAGTCCTCAAGGCACACTAACAGTCCTGGTATTAGTGATACCCATGCTTAAGCACAGATGGTTAAATCAAAATAACTGAGGTACTAATTAAGTCACCTGTGCTTAAGTATGGCTATCCTTAAAACCTGGACTGTTAGTGTGCCTTGAGGACCATGGTTGGGAACCCCTGATCTAGACATTGTCTAACTAATTACTGTCTATCTCTTATACCACACCACTGTAAGTATTGATCAGAGATACCTCTGGCCCCAAAGACACATAAAGCTGTAAATAATCGCCATAAGACACATTTATCACTGTACTGAAGAAATTTCTACTTATAGTTCAACCCTTTATCATACTTGACAATTTGTATAAAGCAAACAGGAGTGCAATGTGCGGGGGAATGGCCTGCCGCTGCAATTACGTAAAAAAATACGCTTGCCGCAGAGTCGCGCGGGACCTGGCGGCTCACTCGCACAAAGCATCTTGCGCCGCATGGCGTATTGAGTCTAGATGTATGAGGACACATCTGCAGCAAGCATTTCTTTCATTTCTTTCATTGATTAAATGTGGAAATACAGTATTTCCTCAATAGCATAGACTGGACCTTAAATGACATAAAATGAGTCTAAAGTGGTGTGAGGTCCTATGGATTGTGACTTACTGCTGCAGTCACTATACTCCTTTTTACTGAATAACTCCCTATACTAGCAGGAGAGTGACAAGTTCCAGCCTTGCTGAGGAATCATTTAAAAAAAAATATATAGACAGAAATACTGATCGGTTATCATTAAACAAAACCAAAGCCAACGTCTTAAGCTGGGTACATACGTAAAGATTTTCTGTCCAACCATCCGACTAGTTGATTGGTTGGAATGAAAATCTGGTAAGGTATGGGAGTAACTGATAATCAGCAATTTGCTCCCAAACGCCGGAAAATGGACAAAAACTGTTGTTTGAACAAATCGTTTAGATCAAACATTTAACAAACTTGTCTGACCGACCATTGTCATCTGTTTTCTGGCATTTAGGAGCAAATTGCTGATCATCATTTACTCCCATACGTTACCAGATTTTCATTCCAACCAATCAACTAGTTGGGTGGTTGGACAGAAAATCTTTACGTGTGTATGCAGCTTTACAGTCATATCCAGCGGACATTTAGAAGAAAACAATAAAGCTGCATACACACACAACGATTTTGTAAATGAACGATTTTAGTAAACAATTTTCGTTAATTTTTTCAAGGGAAAAATGAAGGAAAATTGTTTACTAAAATCGTTCATTTACTAAATGTAATGAACAAAGGCCCTCATTCAGAGCCGTTCGCTATTTGCGGTCGTTCGTTTAAAAACAAGGGGTGGCTATTCAAATGATCCGTACGCACATTGTAGTCTGTTCACACCTCTAAGTCTGAACGAGCGAGCAAAACATACGCTCGTTTATTTGTTAAAAACGCCCCCTGGCCGCTCGCATCCTACGTCATGTCCGCTATTTATTAGATTAATCGAGTACATCGACCAGCGTATGAACTGCTCGCTATTCTTGTGGTTGGTGTTTGCTACCACAAATTTGCGAGCAGTTCTGGCTATAAAATAACCCAGTGACGTGAACAATGACGCTGCTGTTTTAAATATACACACCCATAAAACGCCCGTTTTGACCTTTAAGCACGCCTGCGTTCGGATCTCCACTCCCCGTTTTCAAGCACCTTCCCCTGTTACCACCCACATACGCCTCATTCTGTCATTCAAAATAGCAGGCACTCGCTATATTGCGTACCAACGATTTTTGGCCGCACTGACTGGTTCGCGCATGCGTACTAAAAACCGTACGCATGCGCAGATGTGCAAACATCGCTCGGAACGAGCGTACTGCCGCTAACGAGCGGCTCTGAATGAGGGCCAATGTTTTTGAACTACAAATGATTTTTGCATATTCCCTTAATGAAAATCGTTGAGTTGGTCAGTCTGACTGAACTACAAACTACAAACGTGAACACGCATGAACGATAGTCATTCATCGTTTTAACTTAGAAAGTGAACGATTTTTTCGACAATTGAACGATAAACGATATCGTTAACGATAATCAATCAAAAAATCGTTGTGTGTGTACGCACCTTAAGTATTGACCAAGTGGGCGCTGTCGAGCAAAGACATTTAGAAGTGGTAGTATGGAAAATGTGAATGGAATGATTTAGTTTAGTGAAAGAATTAGAAGTGGAGGTATGGCATGGCATCGGATACCAGCCAACATACATTAAACAACTTCATGGAAACTTTACAATACAATTAAATAAATGTTAATTGCTGAACAATTCATCTGTCCAGACCTTAATAATAACAAGAAATATCCAGAATTCCTCCTGTGCACAAACGGCAGGAATATGCTATTTACTGATCAATACAACACAACAGAATCCAGCACAATGGCTACTTCTATAATATAAATACGGAGTGAATTATCCTCTATCACATGTTTTTGTACTTACCCCATTGGCATAATATGCTACAAGCGACATCTATATAGTAGCTCCCTTGTTCTCCTGATTTAAGGTGACAGCACTGATGCTCCTGTCATCTCTATAAAATTTATATAATACAAAGTTGCTCAACAGGATCACCCAGATACTTCCCATTGATTAATAGTCTAAATTTCTAATTAAATGAATAATGTGTGCATGTTATGTTGGGGATTCTTTAATGAGATTTAACATGGTCCACATTCGTGCCATGCGATCTCCAAGTAATGAACTTGTGTTTGACTGCATGGAAGAAAAGGGTGCAGCCGGGGGCAGCGACCGCGCCGCCTCATTGGGCTCGTGCCTTGGCTGCGCACACCTCACTGCAGCCCTACTATAGATGTACAAATGATTTATGTTTGTACAGAAAATATATATATATTATTATTTACTAGCTGCAGTACCCGGCTCCGCTCGGGTGGATCCGTCTCTTCCTAGGCTGATGATCTCGGCCACTTGGACACCAGTTCCCTTGTACTGGGCCGCTCCTCGTGTGCACAGGAACCACTTCTAGGGACTTGTACTGAGCCGGCTCCTCTGCTCTGTACAGTGACTGCCCTCCGGTATTCTCGTCACTGAGGACAGTGCCGCAGCCTCCCCAGATGACAGGAAGCTCCACCGATCTGACTGCCTCATCGTGGCTGCAGCACAGTTCAATATTCAAATCAGGGAGCCACATTAACTGACACCCCAACTGCTTCCAAACATCACTGGCAGTTGGTATGGCTCCCCTATTTGAATATTCGACTGTGCTGCAGCCCCACATCTGGATCCGCCACTTGCCATATGATTCTGATGTGGCTTATGAGGCAGACAGCGCCGCAATGGGGTAACGTGTGTTTTCACGGATTCCTCAATAGCTCTCATGTCACAGGTGAGGGAGTGTAATGTGTCAGTCCATGTGTGATGGAAAGAATGTGTTACTACAAAGGTGAGAGAGGAAAATGTGCTACTACACAGTTGAGGAAGGAAAATATGTTACAACAGCAGTGAGAGGGGAATGTGTTACTATAGAGGTGTGGGAGGGGAATGTGATACTACACAGGTGTGGGAGGGGAATGTGATACTACACAGGTGTGGGAGGGGAATGTGTTAACACACAGGTGAGGGAAGGGAATGTCAAATGTGTTACTACAGAGTGAGGGAAGGGAATTATGCTACAACACGTGTGAGGTGAGGTGAATGTGTTACTACAGGGGTAAGTGGGGGTAATGTGTTACTACAGAGGTGAGGGAGGGGAATAAGTTACTACAGGGGACAGTGAGTGTAATGTGTTACTACAGGTGTAAGGGAGGGATTGTATCTCTACACAGGTAAGGGAGGGGTACGGGTGAGGGTGGGAAATGTGTTACTACAGAGATGAGGGAGTGAAATGTGTTACTACAAAGATGAGGGAGTGGAATGTGTTATTACAGAGATGAGGGAGTGGAATGTGTTAGTACACAGGTGGGGGAGGGTAATGTCTTACTATAGCAGTGAAGGAGGGAATGAATTGCTATAGAGGTGAAGGATTAATGTGTTACTGGAGTGGTGAGATGGAAATGGAAACAATATATATTACCAGTCGGAATCCCAACACCAGCATCCTGATCGCCGACATCCCGAAGATGACCCAATGCTTGCTGAAACTAGGCACAGGTGAGGCTGGCAGATGACCCAATGCTTGCTGAGACTAGGCACAGGTGAGGCTGGCAGAGGACCCAATGCTTGCTGAGTCTAGGCACAGGTTAGGCTGGCAGATGACCCAATGCTTGCTGAGACTAGGCACAGGTGAGGCTGGCAGATATACCGATGTTTGTGGAGACTGAGAACAAGGGAGGATGGCAGATGAATTGATGTCTGAGCGCAGGTAAGGCTGGCAGGTCTAGAATTCCTAACAGAAGTCCTTTCCCTGCAGTTGATTCATGATACATCCAATATTTCTTATTGCCATGAATAGTTTAAAACCTGATAATTAATAAATGGGCCCTTTCGTCTTATAGGAGAAAAAAAAAATTCCTTCCACACCTCAAACATGGTAAAAATATGAATTTCCTGAACCAAACTCTGCCATAATTTCATTATCTAACTATAGATAATTGTACTACTATGTGTAAGCAAATATGGTCGCCTAGCTGATCTAGAAGGTCATTAATAAAAGGCTGAACAAGGGCCGTGCCTGGCACTGATCCATGTGAAACACCACTAATAACACAGCTCTTTCTGAATACGTTACATATTCCATATTTTTTATCTTCTCGTCCTTAACCAGTTCTCTACCTAACAACTTATCAGTATATCCCTTTGTGGTAGGAGTATATGGTATATGGTTGCTGGAAGCCATATGGTTATGTGATTTTATTAATGTATAAAGGCAATAGATATCTGCGTAAGACATTAGAAGGGATAGTTAGGTTGAAATGTATATGTATATACATTGCACAAGGTGTTCTTGATAAAAAGAACCCAAGGACAGGACAAGGGCCCTGATTCAGACCCACTCGCGAGCGGCTGTCCGCTCGCAAGTGGGTCGATGTTCTGCACTGAGCATGCGCACGACGGAGGGAGCTCCGTCGTGCGCATGTGCCAGACGCGACGAGCGAAGGACTTTCCTTCGCTCGTTGTGTCTGATCAAAGGGGGCATGCTGTCGATGTTGATTGACAGCACGCCCCCTTTGGTGGGCGTGCCGGGGGCGTGCCTCTCTGACGGGGGCGTTCCTAAGGGAACGCCTCCCGTCAGAAGCCGGCCCACTGACATCACTAGTGATGTCAGTGGGAGTGATTTTGGCTCTGATAGAGCCAAAATCACTCTGGGCCTTGCGGTTGAAAACCTCAACCGCAGGCTCCGGCTCGCAGTTTCGATGGTCGCGATGGTCAAGACCATTGCGGCCATCAAACTGCACGCTCGTATAGGCTGTGGGTGGTGACCCACAGCTATACGAGCGTCCAGGAGGATGCTCCATAGTTATGGAGGCCGGCCCTCATTCAGAGCGTGCGCTCTGCTCAGAGCGTACGGCTCTGAATGAGGGCCAAAGTTCACTGTTTAAGTCAAACAAATAGAGTCTTATTCTCTCCGTCAACAGTGTCTTACCTTCAGTTAAGCTAAGTACACGTCATAAACATAGTCTACAACATGTCTAACTTTCTTAATTGAGGCAACAGTGCCCCCTACTGTCTGTTCTTTCCTCTTTCTTTTACTTATATTTCCTAAGGTGACCTTTGTACTTGTTAAACTGCTTATGCATGGGGTTTCCTTCCAATATAAGATATAACCTGTCAGTATACAGTTAGCCTTTTGTCTATGCTTGATGTATGAGATCCCAGCTCCAAGGTGTTGGAGGAAGAGGCTCCTGTGAAGAGGAGAAAGCCATTGATGTTTTAAGTAGATGTAAAAAGCAAGTTATTACTTTGTAATAAATGTCTTTTTAACATATATTACTTGTGTGGCTTGATTAACTCTATGTATCCAAGAATCGTATTCTCGTCCCACTGAGAACACCCTTAGACATAGTGCTCTTATCTAAGACTTCTATGTGAAATAGTACTGACAGCTTTTAGAAATCCAAATGTATCAAGCTAGTTGCATTTCCAGCTGGTGTTGGAAACTTCCATCCTCATCTAAACTAATCATATGGTTTAGGTATAACTAGAACTTAACGAAACCACAGTGGGATAAAATTATTTTCTAAAATGTATTTTCTTATTGGATTCCTCAGTGTTTATTCAATATCCTCACAGGTTTATAATTTATTGGTCCCAATCGTATTCTCCTTCTAAATTTTGGTGTCACACCTGCTTTCCACAAATCTTGTAGCACTGACTTGGTTATGATAGATTCCAGAAATAGAAGAAATAGTGGTATATAGTAGGGATGAGCGGGTTTGGATCTCAGAGATCCGAACCTGCCTAAACTACGGGGACCCAAGGCAGATCCGAGTCGGCTCGGGTTTTCCCACCTGACTCGGATCTGAAAACAAGGCAAAACTTCATCATCCCGCTGTCAGATTCTCATGGGTTTTGGATTCTATGTGCATGGGGCTGGCTACTGTTGCCCATAAAGGGACTGGCTGTTGTCCTGTCCGTAAGGGCTGGCTGTTGTCTATAGAGGGGCTGGCTGGATGTTGTCCTGTCCATAGGGGCTGGCTGGCTGTAGTTCTGTGTTGTCCAGGGGGTGCTCTGTCCTTCAGGGGTGCTCTTCACCCACCCCCAGTGTGAAAAATTTTTTGTGTGTGTTAGCCACACTTGTCATCAGTGCAGGGGTGCTGTGCTGCTGTCTGTCAAGGAGCTGCTGCCTCTTTCAGGGGTTCACCCCAGTATTCCAAAAAAAAACAAAAACAATTTTTTTGTGTGTGCGTGTTAGCCACACCTGTCATTGGCATAGGTGCGCAGGGGTGCTGTGCTGCTGTCTAAGGGGCTGCAGGCCAAAAAAATAAACAATTTTTTTTGTGTGCATGTTAGCCAAACCTATCATTGGTGTAGGTGCGCAGGGGTGCTGTGCTACTTTCTGTCAAGGGGCTGCTGCCTCTTTCAGGGGTTCACCCCAGTGTTCCAAAAAAAAAAAAATTTGTGTGTGGTCCTGTGCGTGAGTATGGAGGACAGTCACATGACCGGAGAGCAGGATCAACATACCAGTCTTGTAGCTGCCGGCAGCAGTCATGATGACGATGCAAGGCCATCAATGTAATCTATGAAGGCCGATGTACAAGAGCCTTAGTCAGGCAAAAAAGTCAGGCTAAAAAAATCTACTTTTACCCTATTAAAGCAAAAAAAAAATTAAAGCTAAGTCAGCTTTAGAGAAACAAAAAATTGTCAATATGCCATTCACTACACGAACTGGCAAGGAAAGGATAAGGCATTGACCTGTAATTATGATGACTGATGGTTCTAATGATAATTTAAGCCCCTCTTAGGAGAGGTACAAAAAAAATAAAAATTGTTAAGACGAGTAAGACACCAACTGTGTGTTCCGAAAAATCCCAAATCCCAGAGGAGAGTCAAAGTGTGTCTGCTGTTGCCATGTGTGAGCCTGACCTTTCTAGTAATACTGTACTTGAAGAGGATCCTCCTTCCACCATTTGACGTAGAAATCGAGGATGCTTCTGTCGAATTGAACGAAGAGGATGAGGAGGATATTTATCTAGTTGGCGATAACAACAAGGATCATGAGGATGTTGATGATGATGAGGATGTTGATGGCGAGGATGTTTGTGTAAAAACTGTAAATTAGGCAACAGTTGTTGCCCATGGTGGGAAAACCCATTGTTGCCATATCTGGGCAAAGGACCAAAAAATACACTTCTCATGTGTGGAATAATTTCCACCCAAATACGGACAACTTTTGCGAAGCCATTTGTGACCATTGCCAAGTAACAGTGAGTAGAGGTAAGGACCTTAACCATCTTGGAACCTCCTCTCTGTTACGTCACTTGCAACGCATTCATCAAACCAGAAAGGGTATTAACACTTTGGGGACAAAAAAACAAACAACAATCAGTCCAGTGTCACCAAGCTGCTCCCTTCTATCTGGATCCAAGCACCTGCATTATCCACCACCAATACCTGCATTATCATCAACATCCTCATTCATGATCGGAAGTTGTCCTGCATCCAATATCATAAGGACTGACTCCTCTCCTATCCATTGTTCCTTAGAAGGATCCTTAAGTGTTACGCCTGCTGCTGCTGTTGCTATAAGTGGATCTTCATCCCTGAAGGGGACCAGGAAGAAGACTACTTTTTAGTAGTTCAGGAAGTTCAACCAAACAATTGACTGTCACACAGTCCTTTGCATTAGCAAACAAGTATGACAGCAAACACCCAGCTGCACAGCGTATTACTGACGCCATAACAGCTATGCTGGTATTAGAAATGCATCCAGTGTCCACCATTAATGCAGTGGGTTTTACCCAGTTACTGGAGGTCCTGTGTCCCCGCTACAATGTGCCTTCTAGATTCCACTTCTCTAGAATAGCAATTCCCAATCTGTACAAGGGCATTAAAAAAAACGTATTAATGTCCTCCGAATTGCCATTGTGCCCACTGTCCACTTAACCACGGATATGTGCAAACTAAAGATTACATGACTGTGGCAGCCCACTGGGTAGGTGTATTGCCTCTGACAGTGCAAACAGCAGCATCTAACAAATGCCAGCTCATTCAGAGGCAGGCTACTCTGTGTTTCACCGGTTTCAGTAAGATGCATACCACTAAGAACCTCTTAGAGAAACTCAGGGAAATCATTGCAAAATGGCTTACCCCACTTGGACTCTCCTCGGGATTTGTGATTTCTAACAATGCCAGCAATATTGTGCGAGCATTACATGTGGGCAAATTCGATAACATCCCATGTTTTGCTCACACAATTAATCTGGTGGTGCAACATAATTTCAAAAAGGACAAGGGAGATGGATTCAGTGGCCCAAAAGATTTGTGGACATTTTTGACATTCAGCAACTGCATGTCAAAGATTGCAGCAACAGCAAGAACTGTTGAATTTGCCCTGCCATCAGCTGAAGCAAGAGGTAGTAACTAGGTGGAATTCTATCCTCTATATGCTTTAGCAGATGAAGGAGCAGAAAAAGGCCATCCAAGGCTACACTATGGCCTATGACATAGAGAGATGAGCGGGAATGTACCTTAGTCAAGCGCAGTGGAGAATATTTTCTGTGTTGTGCATGGTTCTCAAACCCTTTGAACTTGCCACACGTGAAGTTAGTTCAGACACCGCCAGCTTGAGTCAGGTCATTCCCTTAATCAGACTTTTGCAAAAGCAGCTGGAGAAACTGAAGGAGGAGGTGAAACGGAGTGATACCACTAAGTATATGGGACTTGTAGATCAAGCCCTTCATTCACTTCAACAGGATCCAAGAATCATCAATCTCTTGAAATCAGATCACTATATTTTGGCGACCATACTTGATCCTAGGTTTAAGTCATACCTTATGCCTTTCCAATGGACATAAATCTGAAAAGATGCAAAGAGCTGGTGGTGAAACAATTGTCAACTCAAGTGGAAAGTGACTCGCCAGCATCTCCTGTTTCTACAGCTGCCATGAAAAAATTTTTTTTTCCTAAGAGACCCAATGCTGGTGGTGATGCAGATCAGTCAGAAAAATCTAATGACATCTGGTTAGGTCTGAAAGAACTACCTACAATGAGTGACATGTCTACCGTGACTTTGTCTGATACGGTCACCATTTATACAATGGTGAATGACTATTTTAGGGATAGCATCCAAATAGGCATGTCAGACAGTCCGTTTTACTACTGGCAAAAAAAGAGGCAATTCAGAGTCCCTTACACAAACTGGCTTTGCTGTACTTAAGTTGCCCACCCTCCAGTGTGTAATGAAAGTTTTCAGCACAGATGGGAACCTTGTCAGTGATCGTCGTAGGAGGTTACTTCCCCAAAATGTGGAAAAGATGATGTTCATCAAAATGAATTACAAATTCCACGAGGAAGACCTTTACCAGCACTCAAGTACAAAAAATACATTAGCATCTGACTCTGTAATGGTGGATTCCAGTAGGAACGAATTCATATTGTGTGAAGAAGATGAGGATGCACACACTGATGGGGATGACGATGACAACATCTAATCTAATGTATTGTAAAGCCAGTTTGTGTATGGAATCATTGCCACCAATGTCCACTGCGCATTGGCAGCTTATTTTGTGGGGGGTCCAAACAAACCAATCATTTCAGCCACAAGTGGCAGTCCCTATCGCTGAAGTGATTGGTTTGTTAAACTGTGAATGTCCTGTTTCATATATACAACATAAGGGTGGGTTGGAGGGCCCAAGGACAATTCCACCTTGCACCTTTTTCCTTATCATTATGTGCTAGTTGGGACATTGCTGCCTGACATTTTAATGTTATGGTTTATGAATGTCCAGAAATTGTAATGGCCACAGACAGCATCTCCTGCATGCCCCTTTCATTTTGTTTAAAGGAAATTCTGAACCAATTGCTGCTTGTTGTGTCAACCCGATGGCACAAGTCGCACATCAGTGACATTCAGCCAAGGGTTCTCAGCCCTTAATGCTGCTACATGGCCCAAAGGCCGCATCCTGCTTCACAGCCCAAAGGCCAGCTGTCGTCACTCCTCACCAGCTCTCAAGGCTGTAATGGCTGCAACTTGCCAAGAGTTCCAGGCCTCAAGGCTGTTACAGGACTAATCATAGCTCTGCATTCCACTACTGCTCAGCCCAAAGGCTTCATCAACAATTAACTATCAACGGTCAATTCTTCAGCCAGGGGCTGCACCAATTATCAATTATTCATCCAGGGGCTGCACCAATGATCAATTCTCCAGCCAGGGGCTGCACCAATTATCAATTCTTCACCCAGGGGTTGCACCAATTATCAATTCAGCCAGTGGCTGCACCAATTATCAATTCTTCAGCCAGTGGCTGCACCAATTATCAATTCTTCAGCCAGGGGCTGCACGAATTATCAATTCAGCCAGTGGCTGCACCAATTATCAATTCTTCAGCCAGGGACTGCACCAATTATCAATTCTTCAGCCAGGGGCTGCACCAATTATCAATTCTTCAGCCAGGGGCTGCACAAATTATCAATTCTTCAGCCAGGAGCTGCACCAATTATCAATTCTTCAGCCAGGGGCTGCACCAATTATCAATTCTTCAGCCAGGGGCTGCACCAATGATCAATTCTTCAGCCAGAGGCTGCACCAATGATCAATTCAGCCAGTGGCTGCACCAATTATCCTACATCCTGCAGGTCATCCTTCTGTACATATTGCTGCCTCATTACTTTTCTCTCCTCTTACAAAGATACATGAGCTTTTAACTTATCTATACACATTGACAACAACACCCTCCAAGTCACTAAAATGTGCCTTATGGAATGCACGCACTGTCTGCAACAAACTAACATCCAACCACGATCTCTATTTCAACTAACCTCAACCTTCTGGCAATAACAGAAACATGGCTCATACAATCAGACACTGCCTCCCCTGCTGCACACATGGTAACCTACACTTCTCACACACCTCCAGGCCTGGTAATTGTAAAGGAGGTGGGGTAGGAATATTACTATCCCAATCTTTCACATTCACAGTTCTCCCACAGGTACCTTCACTCACATTTACATCATTTGAAGTACATTCTATCAGGACTTTCGCCCCTTTGTCTCTGCGAGTTGCTGCTATCTATCGCCTGCCTGGGCCACCTCAACAATTTCTGGAACATTTTTTAGCCTGGCTCCCTCCCTCTCTTCCTATCCTCAGACATGTCCACCATTATTATGGGTGATTTCAATATCCCCATTGACAGTCCACAATTTCCTCATGCCTCCAAACTACTCTCTCTAACCTCCTCTCTTGGCCTCTCCCAATGGACTGATTCCTTTACTCATAAGGAGGGCCACTGCCTTAATCTTGTATTTACTAGACTATGCTCAGTTTCTGATTTCACTAATGCTCCTTTCCCTCTCTCAGATCACAACCTTATCACCTGCACACTCTCCTCCATTACATCAACCTCAATGTCAGTGAAATCAACCAAACCTCCTAAAACCCACAGAAATATTAATGTTATTAACTTTCAACAACTATTCTAGTAAAAGCACTCGATGAAGTAGCTCCAGCTACCCATCACACACCACATAGACTTAGATGTCAACTGTGGCATTTTAGCTTAACAAGGCATCTACAAAACTCACACGTAAAGTAGAACGTCAGTGGCGAAAGTCTCGTACTCAAGGTGACTTCCTCATATATAAGACTATCTACAACTCCTACCACACTGCTCTGGACACTGCCAAACAAACATATTTCCAATCTCTTATCTCTGCTCAAGCCTCTAATCCCAAGCGACTTTTTAATACATTTAAACTACTTCTTACCCCTTCCTCACCCAAGCCACCTGCAACTATCTGTGTGCATGATCTTGCTTCCTATTTTAAGGACAAGATTGATAATATCCAAAATTAAATGGTATGTTCTTCCTCAGCTAGTGACCTGCTCAATTCCCTACCTGAACCCTCTGGCACATTCTCTTCATTTGACCTCACAAACGAAGATGAAGTATCTACACTCTTCTCATCCTCCTACTCTATTACCTCTCCTCTAGATCCTATACCCTCATAAATCAGTAAAGCTCTGTCTCCTGTGCTCATCCCAACCCTAACTAAAATCTGTAATCTCTCTCTCTACTGGCATATTTCTGTTCAAGCATGCAGTGATTACTCCCATTCTGAAAAAACAAAATTCTGACCAATTACCGTCATATCTCTCAGCTCCCATGCCCCTCCAAGCTACTGGAGAGACTTGTCTACACTCGCCTCACACACTTTCTTAACACCCACAACTTATTGGACCTACTTCAGTCTGGCTTTCGTTCCCAGCACTCCACAGAGACAGCACTGACTAAGGTAGTAAATGATCTGGTCACTGCCAAGGCTAAAGGCTATTACTCACTCCTAATTATTCTAGATCTCTCTGCTGCTTTTGACACTGTTGACCCTCTCTTCTCATACAAACATTACAATCCCTAGGTCTTAAGGACAAAGCTCTTTCTTGGTTCTCTTCCTACAGTACCTATCTGATCGCTCTTTTTCTGTTCGTTTTTTGGATTCTACCTCTTCTTCGCTACCTTTATTAGTTGGAGTACCGCAAGGCTCTGTCTTAGGTCCTTTGCTATTCTCAATCTATACCACCTCTCTTGGCAAACTAATCCGCTCTTTTGGATTTCAGTACCATCTGTATGATACTCAAATCTACCTATCCTTTCCATATTTATCACCATCTGTATTGGTCCGTGTCACTGAATGCATTTCTGCCATTTTATCTTGGATGTCATCTCGCCACCTGAAACTTAATATTTCTAAAACAGAATTAATTATATTTCCACTGGCCAATAACAGTTACCAACCTGATCTCTTTATCACTGTTGATAACTCAACAATCCACCCTGCCCCACAAGCTCGCTGCCTTGGTGTTATCCTTGACTCTGAACTGTCCTTTGTTCCCCACATTCAATCTGTCTCAAAATCATGTTACATACATCTAAAAAGTATATCCAAAATTCTACCATATCTCACACAAGACACTGCAAAAACTCTAATCCATGCACTCATTATGTCCCGCATGGTCTATTGCCATAGTCTCCTTACTGGTCTTACCAAAAACAGGCTATCGCCATTACAATCCATTATGAATGCAGCTGCGAGGCTTATCTTCCTTGCCAAATGTTCATCGTCTGCTGCCCCGCTCTGTCAGTCCCTCCATTGGTTGCCGGTTTTCTACCGTATTCAATTAACCAAATTACACCAACATACATCTCTTCACTCATCTCAAAATATCTCCCAACCCAACATCTCCGCTCAGCACAAGATCTGAGTCTCTTATCCTCACGCATTACTTGCTCCCATTCACAATTACAGGACTTTCTTCGGCTGCACCCACTCTATGGAATGCCTTACCACGCACGATAAGACTTACCTCTAGTCTTCAATCCTTCAAGCATTCCCTGAAAAGTCACCTCTTCAGACAAGCTTATCAGATTCCAGAACCGACAACGTAACCTTCATAGCTTCCATGTCTTATTACATCCCCTCTCACAGGCCCTGATTCAGAGGCGCTCGCTATTTGCGAGCACTCACTCTGAATCAGGACGGGCCGTTTTTTTTTATACCCCGGCCTTCAGGCCGCTCACTAAGCTGTGGGTGACCACCCACAGCTTTAGCGGGTGGCCAGGTGATGGTTGCGATTATCGCGACCATCGGGCTTGCAACGAGACCCTTGTGGTAGGGTCTCATCCACAGCAAGCCCCAGTGAACTTCCTGCTCTAATAAAGCAGGAAGTTCACTACTGACATCACGTGTGATGTCAGTAGGGCCGCCCACAAATGGCAGGTGTTCCTTTGGGAACGCCTCGGATTGTGCAGCCACCCCCCCGACCCGTCTACAAAACGGGACAAGCTGTCGATCAACATCGACAGCCGCCCCATCTTGTAGCGAGACCCGGAGAGAGTGATTTCAGACCCGCTATGCGCTCGCGAGCGGGTCTGAATCAGGCCCACAGTCCACACATAACCTCACACATTGTCTTTCTTTCACATACTCTTGACATTTGGCCGACATTCCGGTGTGACTGGATCATGCAGCCCACCAAGAAGCTCTGCATTCTGGCTGGACCAAATTGCAATATATAGCACCTATCCTTGTGTATCAATGCCTATTTTCCTATAGATTGTAAGCTTGCAAGCAGGGCCCTCTTACCTCTATGTCTGTCTGTTATTACTCTGTTTTGTTCTGTAAATGTTTCCAAATGTAAAGCGCAACGGAATATGCTGCGCTATATAAGAAACTGTTAATAAATAAATAATTATCAATTCGGCCAATGGCTGCACCAATTATAAATTCATCAGCCAGGGGCTGCACCAATTATCAATTCAGCCAGTGTCTGCACCAACTAGCAATTCTTCAGTCAGTGGCTGCACCAATGATCAACTATCAACTCTTCTTACGTTAGCCAGTGGCTGCGCCAACTATCAACTATCAATTCTTCAATCCTCAAGGGGTACCCCAGCCATCATCTTTGCACAGTCCTCTATTTATTAATCAGTTTTGAGCCAGCTAGCTGGATGCAACCTTTTGGCCCTTAACTAGATGAAAAAAATCAATATTGTGAGCTGTGAGGTGGTCAAAATTGACTGGAAACGAGTGTAAATAAATGTTATTCAAGTTAATAATACTGTAGGAACAAAAAATTTATTTCATTTTATGTGATTTTAGCTGTTTTTATTATTTTTTAAGAAAAAATCCAGATCCAAAACCAAAACCGAAAAACAAAACACGGAGGTGAGGTTTTTTGCAAAACCAATCCAGATGCAAAACCAGGGTAGATCCAAAACTAAAACACGGGGGTCAGTGCACATCTCTAGTATATAGTCATTACTTGAACGGATGATGTATCAAGCAGTGAAAATAGAGAAATTTACAGTGGAGACGTTGCCCATCGCAATCAATTAGCTTCAGCCTATCATTTTATAGAAAGTACTTAATAAATCATACCTGAAAGCTGATTGGTTGTTTTGGGCAACATCTCCACTGATTAACTTCTCCACTGATAAATCAACCCCTTAGCTCCTTTACCATATCTAGATTGATACTACCTGGTGCCAGTCATTTGTGATGTATGTTGATTGGGTGTAACTGCATCTACTTCTGTGATATAGCTGCATATAATGGAGTTGATTAACCAGTGGTTCTCAAATTGTGTGCCGTGGCAATAAATTGGTTTTTGGTCGATGTGATAGGCAAAACCTGTGCTGGTGGCTACCAATCATAAAATATGTGGACAAATATCCTGTCTACTACCACATGACAGGTAAGCACAATTTACTTCATTAAATAATTTTTGCTGAGTTTCTTAATAAGAAACTTTTGGCCTAAGGTGCCAAGAAAAAAATGCTGATACTCTGAAGAGCTGTGATTCAAAAAAGTTTGGTAAACACTGGCATAAGCTATTGCTTCACATCCCATTTCCTGGCACTTTCATCCTACTTTATAAAAATTATTTGAATGTTTGAATAAGCTTGAGAAGACATAAGCACTCTGGGTCTCATTCAGACCCGCTCGCGAGCGCAGGACGCTTGCAAGCGGGTCGATGGTACCCAAATGCGCATGCGCACGACGGAGGGAGCTCCGTCGTGTGCATGCGCGAGACCCGGCGAGCGACGGGGTAGCCGTCACTCGGGGTCTCGCACCAAAAGGGGCGTGCTGTCAATGGTGAGTGACAGCACGCCCCCTTTGGTGGGCGTGCCGGGGGCGTGGCTGCCAGACGGAGGCGTTCCCATGGGAACGCCTACCGTCTGGGTCCGGCCCCACTGACAACACTAGTGATGTCAGTGGGAGTGATTTTGGCTCTGATAGAGCCAAAATCACTCCAGGGCTTGCGGCAGCGAGCAGCGAGACCCTACCGCAGGGTCTCGTCGCAAGCCCGATGGTTGCGATGGTCTTGACCATCGTGACCATCATCATGGACGCTCGCATAAGCTGTGGGTGGTAACCCACAGCTATGCGAGCGTCCAAGAGGCCACTCCAAGTTGAGGTAGGAGGGCCCTGATTCAGAGCGAGCGCTCTGGTCAGAGCGTCCGGCTCTGAATCAGGCCCTCTGTTTTTTATTTGTTACAGTACTAGTTAGAGCTGTTTTTTTTTGTTGATAGTTTATAATTGGTAAAAGTCAGTTGTCAGTCATTAATTGTAGCCTATTAGCTGCCCCAGTTGAGGCGGGGTTTAGCAGTAGTATATTAGGGCTGCAGGAGGAATTAATTTCATCTTTGCAGTTTGTGATTCCGGGCTGTTAAGTACCCTGTATCTTTATTGTTTTTCTGTTTTTGCTATACAACTTTAAAAACCTTTAATTTCTCTTACTTTCCTTCATATTCACAGCTTTTTCTCACAGCCTTTCCCTCTGTCCTTCTATTCTTTAATTTACCTCTTTTGCCCTATCCCCGCCGTCTTGTTAAAGCGGCTAGACCATTAGCGGTCGCCACTGCTTCCCCTGTGGCCCGGGGAGCGGGAGCTGACTGGCTGCAGCCACCAACCTCGCCGGTTCCTTCTCCGTCCGGCCTTCAGGCTTGGCTGGCGAGGAGCTTGGCGAGCGTTCCCAGCACCCCCTGCCCGCCAAGCTCTCCAGCCCTAAGCGGAACAGCACGCCAGGCTTCCCCGGCCGCTAGCCCTGCCCCCATTGCAGCGGCTGCCATCTTAGATGCTGGAGGTTCTAACCTTCTCAGTTTCCCCCCTCTCTGTCCCAGGGACTGGAGGGTTGGGGATTTCTGCAGCTCCTAGTGTGCAGGCCTCACCCAGGAGCCAGGATGACAGGCTTTTAAGCATCATGCAGCCCCCCCTGTGTTTACTTTCCCTAGGCCATCTTTGCAGCAGGCTAGAGCAACCCCTTATGGAAACTCATGGCCCAGGTTGCTTGCACTAATATTGACCCCTCCACCTGCTGCAGTTAACACACATGCAGGGCCGCAAGTTTGGAATTATGGGACTGGATCCGCCCCCACTCCTACCTTTTGTTTTGCCCCTTATTTCAATCAGGGCTTATACCAGCAGCCATTCCCAAACCCATTTCCGGGTCTGAGCCACCAATTTTATGCCCCTTCTTTCATGTAGGCGCCTGGGCATTTCACCCAGCAATATGCTGCTGCCCTGGCCATTTTCCCCCCTGTGCCTCAACTGGTCCAATTTGATCCAACCCCCCGTCCTCAAGCCCCGCCCCCACCCCTTCCACCAACCTCAGTGCAAGCATCACCAGCTCAACCCCCTTTAACTACCCCCGCAACAGAGCACCCCACCCGAGCTTGTTACTAATTGTGCACCTGCAGTTTCTGTGCCTAATGCCATTCTTGTCAATTCCACAGGTCTCTTTGGTTCAGCCATCGGCATTCGCATCGACTTACGGAGATGTCGTAGCAGAGGATCGGTTGCTGTCGTGTCAAAGCGAAGTTGGTGCACCGCACAACAAGGGGCAAGCTTCTACTTCCAGGGACACGTCTGCGATCCCGTCAGCATCTGGATCAGGTGAGATGAGTTTGGTAGTACCATCAATTGCTCCGCTATCGCATTCTGATGACTGTTCTGATTCATCTAGTTCGGGGGAAAGCTTATGAAATATTTTGTGCAAAAATTGGAGGATAAAGGCAAAAGTCCTAAAATAGCAGGTAGTGTCCACTACTCCAACACGGCAATTTTGAGTGGTGTTAGATCCAAGATTAGAGAGTGAATATGAAAAGGTTGGTATGTCGACATGTTCGCAATCACACATGATGCTAAGAAGGCGTTAGATTCCGTGAAGAAGGGGGGAGTGGCGGATGAAGAAGCTATCAGAATTGGATCTCCGGAATGTATGTGTTTGCAGCGTGCTACATTGAGACACGCCCGGCTGAATGTTTGAATGTGTTAAAGTACTTACATTTAGTACAGGGCATGCATGTTTCTGCTAGGCATAACGTTTGGAGGCAGTACGATGAGCTTTTTAGGAAAAAGCAAGATGGCCAGAAATTTGTAATTTTGGTTTTAAGGATGTGGAGGTGTGGCTGGAAGTCACGCAGCAGGGCCGAGCAACTGTTGAGCCTGCTGTTGGGCAAAAACACCCCTTTTCGGCCTGCCCAGGATTTAATACAGGGGGAAAAGGGAAGTGCTACGCGTTTAATAACGCCCAGTGTAACAGAGGGGCTAGCTGCCACTATCGGCACATCTGTATGCTTTGCGGGGATAGTCACCCCCGGGAGTCACACAGCTGGAAAAGGGGATCAACGATCTGGTTCTAAGTAGGGATGAGCGGGTTCGGTTCTCAGAGAACCGAACCCACCCGAATTTAGCAGATCCGAGTCGGATCCAAGCAGGCTCGGGGTTTCCCGCCTGACTCAGATCTCAAAACCGAGGCAAAACTATAGAGTCTGAAATCTTGCGGTTCGCGAGCTTACATCTCTATGATCAATGTAGTATATAGAGACCACGCGGCGGACGCCATTTCACTCCGGCTGTGGAGACTGATCAGGGAGGGTGGGTAGTGTAGGGCTGGGATAGGTGCTGGTGTTGTTTGGTGTTGTGGTGTCTGCTGTGTCCTGGGCTGATGCACTGCTGATCCATTCTGGGCTGGTGGTATCTGCTGTGTCCTGGGCTGGTGGTGCTCTGCTGTCTGCTGTGACCTGGGCTGGTGCTGCTGACCCATTCTGGGCTGTGCTGTCTGCTGTGTCCATCTGGGCTGGTGCAGAATACATCTGGGCTCTGCTGCATCCATCTGGGCCCAAGTTCTGGACTCAAAAAAAAAAAAAAACAGTAAAAAAAAAAACAATAAAAGTATCTTTATGTGTAATATTTTTCTGTGTGTGTGTGCGTGTTAGGCTTAACCTAACAAGTTGCAACCTAGTGCTGCCCAACTCCAGTCGTGATCAATCGGTGCTCTGGGCCCAAGTTCTGGAGCTGAAGAAAAATAACAATCAATTGTCTTTTTTTTTATCTTTTACTGTCTGTGTGTGTGTGTGTGTGTGTGTGTGTGTTAGGCTTAACTGCACAAGATCCAGCCAGCAACGCAAGTTGCAACCTAGTGCTGCCCGACTCCAGTCGTGATCAATCGGTGCTCTGGGCCTAAGTTGTGGAGCTGAAAAAAAATAACAATCATTTGTCTTTTTTTTGTCTAATACTTTTGTGTGTGTGCACGACTGCACGTGTGTGAATTTTGTAACCCCACCTTGGCTATACTATTGGTGCTTGTGATACTGCTTCAAGACCGCAGAAAATATGGAGGGCTGTGCAACTTCCTCATCCTCTATGAAGGCCCATGCCCCAGGGCTTTAGTCATGCCATCGATATGGTAAAGCTACTTGTACTGAAGGTAAGAAAAAAAAATTTAAAGGAAATTTGCCTTTAGATAAACAAAAAATTGGCAATATGCCCTTCACTACGCGAAGTGGCGAGGAAAGGATAAGGCCTTGGCCTTTCTTTAGGAAGACTGCTGATTCTGATAGCACTTCGGAAAAAAACATCTGTGTACCCTGAGAAATCAAAATCACAAATTCCCGAGGAGAGTGCAAGTGTGTCCGCGGTTGCCATGTATGAGCCAGACCTAAATACTAGCATACTGGAGGATCCTCCAAGTTCCAACATTTGTGTGCCCACTGTAAATGTGGGGAAGGGCAGTCAACATCTTGCAGACGTAGTCAATGAGGATGCTTCTGTGGAATTGCACATGGAGGAGGAGGATATTTTGGTAGTTGAAGGCGCTAAGGATGATGAGGATGTTGATGATGAAGATGTTGGTGATGAGGATGTTGATGCCGAGGATGTCCTTTGTGTAAGTAAGGTAACAGCTGTTGCCTATGGATTGAAAAAGCCAAAGCCCATTGTTGTCATGCCGGGACAAAAGACAAAAAAAATGTACTTCTCACGTGTGGAATTATTTCCACCCCGATCCGGACAACAGTTGTCAAGCCATATGTGACCGTTGCCATGCAAGAGTGAGTAGAGGGAGGGACCTAAACCACCTAGGAACCTCCTCCTTGTTACGTCATTTGGAGCGTATACATCAAATATCAAAGTGTTCGTCGCCAAGTTCCAAAACTCAAAACTTAACAAGTCCAGTGTCACCTACCTACTCCCTCTCTGTGAGATAAAAACAAAAAGTATGGTGGTCGCTCACATCAGCTTAATGACATTGCACAGGTGCTTGTAAAGGGCGGGGTTTACACTGAACGGCAGAAAAAAAAGGATATTCCCTCCAGCACACTGCAGCAATGTCATTAAGCTGATGTGAGCAACCACCATATTTTTTGTTTGCAGTTTCGAGAGGCATGAAGGGAGCCAGCATTGGGAGGATGTGCTGGTCCATATAGTGTCATGTGGAGGTTTCTGGGGTACCTCCTAGGTGAGTCAGCTCTCGGCTTATACTTGTGCTGTTATTATGAAGTACATTAATTTGTAATTATATGACCCAGAGTGGGTGTTATTATTAGGTAGCAATAATTATTTTGGGGTGAGCGGTTGGGAGTGGGGCCCCCGGAGTTGCTCTGGCTGGGCCTTTTTCAGGGCATCACCACTTAATTCACATAGATACTTTTTCATCACCTTTCTATTTGTTTGTTTTTTATTTATGTCATTTTAATTCTTCCTCATTTTATTAACACTTATTAATTATCTTTACACATCTATACTTTACACTTCACTATCACCTTTTTTCCCCTTTTCATGTGATGCCCTGGGGATGGTCCTTGGCTGAAATTTTTTGGGGTACCCTGCTCCTCGGATGTGAACCCCTTAATGTTAGGGACGCCAGTATAGAGGAGCCTTGACGCTGGCCTGGCGCTTATTCATATATTTGCAAATGTATGTAACTAATGCCTCTGAATTTCTATTATCATGTAGGATTCAAGCATTGTTGATATTGCTGCAGCCAGGGGCTGCATCCAATGAATTGTTTTTAATTAATTTATTATCAATTTAACAGCCAGGGACTGCACCAATTAATTTCCTTTTATTAATTATTCAGCCAGGGGATGCACCCAATGAATTGTTTTTTAATAAATTTATTATCAATTTTACAGCCAGGGGCTAACCAATAAATTTATTTTTATTAATTATTCAGCCAGGGGCTGCACCCAATGAATTGTTTTTTTAATTTATTATCAATTTTACAGCCATGGGCTGCACCAATGAATTGTTTTTATAATTAATTTATTATCAATTTTACAGCCAGGGGCTGCACGATCAACTATCAATTATTCAATCCTCAAGGGTATTCCAACCATCATCCTTGCACAGTCCTCAACTCTATTAATAATTATATCAATCAGTTTTGAGCCAGCAAGCTGGATGCAACCTTTTGGCCCTATAACTAGATGAAAAAAAATCAATATTGTGAGCTGTGAGGTGGTCAAAATTTACTGGAAACGAGTGGAAATAAATGTTATTGAGGTTATTAATACTGTAGGACCAAAAAAAGGCCAATTTTATGTGATTTTAGCAGTTTTTTTATTTTTTAAGAAAAAATTCAGATCCAAAACCAAAACATGAAAACAAAACACGGAGGTGAGGTTTTGGCAAAACCAATCCAGATCCAAAACCAGGGAATATTCAGATCCAAAAAGTAAAGCCGTGCCTCCAATTAATGTGGAGGTATTAGAGCAATGGTTGAGGCGTTATCCTCTCAGGGAGGAAGCGACCTTCCTATTACAAGGTTATAAAGAGGGTTTTAGGTTACCATTGGTTTGTCCGGTTTTAGTTTTAGCTAAGAGGAATTTAAAGTCAGCTAGGAATTTTCCAGAGGTTGTGGCAGGGAAAATAGATGAGAAGCTGAAATTGGGGCGTATGTGTGGCCCTTTTACTTCACCTCCAGTGAGAGATCTTTGCATTTCACCGCTAGGTGTGGTACCAAAGAAAGAGCAGGGAAAATTCAGGTTGACACAACACCTGTCTTACCCGGAAGGTGGGTCAGTAAATGATGCTTTAGATCCAGAGGATTGTAGTGTCACTTACCAGTCATTTGAGGATGTACTTAGTATCATCCAGGAAGTCAGAGGCGGGTAAGAATCTGCAAGACAGTATGTCAGAGTTTGTATGGCAAGGATACGGGAGTGGGCGTTTGAAGGCATCTATGTCACGTGCCTTTTCAGGCATTTCTTATTTCTCACATTTGAATGGTTTGATTGATCCTACAAAATCCTTTATTATTTCTAAAGCGCTGAAAGGTTGGGAGAGGGAGCAGGCGACTTCAGATAACTCACATAGGCCAAATAGACGTGGGTATGTTGAAGGATTTGGTATTGGCAGTTTCAGGTATAGTTAAGGGTGAATTAAGCGGTCTTGTTCAGTTTGGCATTTTTTGGCGCTTTAAGAATCGGGGAATTACTGTAGCAGCAGTAAATAAAAAATCAGCCAACACAGGGTTGCTAGTTGATAACATTGTAGTTAAGGCTAATTTAATTTTGTTAAAAATACAGAAATCAAAAATGGATCAGCTGGGTAGGGGGCGTTGGATTTCTGTCCCTTTGCATCCGGAGCCGGTATAATAAGAAGCGTCCTAGAGGGGGGGCTCAATTGCTTATTCATGAAGATCTTTCCCCTCTCTAAGTTCCAGTTTACAAGTGTGTTCAATAGATGCCTGATAGCTTTGGATGTGCCGACTGATGAGTATGGCACCCATTCAATAAGGATTGGGGCAGCAACATGCGCAGCGGCATCAGGTTCTTCCACGGAGGCAATCAAGCACTTAGGTAGATGGAAGTCTTCAGCTTACAAGGGTTATATAAGGGGCAATAAATTGCAGAAGTAGTGGCGCTCCTTGCGAGTTTGTTCTTTGGGAAACCCAGGGCCTTATGCTACCCGCCACTAGGGGGATTGGAGTTCTTTTCACTTATGCCCTCAAAAAGTCATAGAGGTTCTGTGTCGTTCACCTCCATATGGGTTGCTCAGATTCCCCTCTTTTCCTTGGCTAAGAGTCTTTATTATTATATTTTATTAATGCTTGTGTTATACACTTTATTCCCCATCACAGTTTTTTGAGGAAAGATTTCCGGGTGTGGATTGTTGGACAATCTTTTGTGTACTGGGCTAGCAGGCATCAATGCGCCAGCTTAGCCCCTTTTAAGGTCCGATGGTTTGGGTTGAGAGGTTTTAGGTGGAGCGGCCTTTTGGAACTTCTTTGGCAATCTGAGAGCAAGTGGGGGACCCCAGACTGTCTAGTCGTGCACTTAGGTGGTAATGACCTTGGCACGTGTAAAGGAGTTGAGCTGATTATTGCCATGAAGCAGGATTTGCGGTTGATAGCAGAGCGCTGGCCGCAGGTTAAGCTTTGTTGGTCAGAGGTAATACCACGGAGGTTCTGGCGGGGTACGCAAGGCGGGGCAGCCCTAGATAGAGTTAGGAGAAAGCCGAATGCTGCAGTGTCTAGGTTTGTAGTTGGTTTAGACGGGCGTACTATCAAGCACCCTCGTCTTTGGTATGAGGAGGCGCACTTATATAGGCCGGATGGGGTGCACCTCACAGAAGAAGGTTTAAAGATTTTAGTTACAGCTATTCTGTCTTCTTTAGAGTAGATAGAAGGGTGTTAGGTTTTTTTTTGGTGGTGTTACGTGGCCATTTGTCCACGTTGTTTGGCGGAAAGCAGTGCTCCTCGGCTGCTCAATTTAGCGCAGCAGAGCTTGGCTAGCATTCCCCCTTTGAGAGAGGACCTACTTTTGGGGAGGACCAGGTCTTCATCCTAGGGAGGAACCAGCACTGTGCTAGTTAAGGAGAGGTGGTACTACCCAGGATGGTTTGCGCACGGGGTGGAAACTCCACTCCACTTTTGGTAAAGTAACAATTATTATGAGCTGTAGACCGAGGTAGCACTGCTTTTTCAGGATTAATTCAAATTCTAATTCGATCTTAATAAATTTGGCTGTGATCTCTTTTTTCCAATTCTATACAGTTGTCTGTGTCTTATTTATTATTTCAGTTAAGCTTAAGCGTGGTGTGTAAAATAATAAAACTATGGGTGACTTACACACTAAACAAATATTACCACTCTTATATCTCTCTTTTCATGTCATAGTGCGCCGGACAACGGCTGCCACTTACCGGGTCCGGCAGCAGTGGAGTCTCCGTTGGCGGCAGGCAGCGGGCAGGGAGTTAGCGGCGCCTGCTGCTGTAACGTCCGCTCCGGGTCCCCCTCATGCTGGCTGGAAGTGCGGGTGGCCGCGGCTCTCCTAGGAGCGCGCACGCCGAACTGCAGGGGGATTTAAAGTGACAGGTGCGCCAAACGTGAAGTTACGTTTGGCGTTAAAATTGAACTCTCTCTATTTAAGGAAGTCTCTGGCACCAGACAGGTGCCAGAGTATAGGCTCCATACCATACTCCAGCGTTCCAAAGTACTTACCTGTTATCCTGATCTTGACCTTGGCTTGTTTGTGACTCCGAATTCGTCTGACCCCTTGTACTGATCCTGATATCTGGTTCTGACCCCGGCTTCTCCCTGCGACCCATTTATGTCTGCTCCCTGGTACCATCTCGTCTGTTGGTTTTGACCCGGCCTGTCGACTATGTTTATTCTTCTGCACCGCATCTAGTGTTCACCAGCACCTGTATAGGGGAAACCTAACCTGAGGGACGCGACCTGTGTGTCGGACGCAGCCAAGTTCATACCTTCTTGCGAGGGTCCCTGGTGAATACCGCCGGCACATTAGACTCCGCGCCTCAGGCAAAGGTCTAGCCAATTCCCTAATATGGGCCGCATCCACAATCCATCCGAGAGTTGCGACAGAATACACTGGCCCAAAACATGGATGCTGCTGGTAATCTGTCTCCATGAGACCCGCTCGAGAACTTACTGGCTAGAGTCGAGAAGCAAGAGCAAGACCAGGCTCAGATTATGCAGTGTTTGCAGACACTGATGCAGCAAGTCGGTGTCGCTCAAGCACCTCCGGTACAACCAGGTCCATCTACTACGGCACCAGCTGCAGGGGCTTCTGCACCAATACGGATTCCGAATCCAACTAAGTATGATGGGGATCCGACAGGCTGTCATGGGTTCCTGAACCAGTGCTTGATCCAGTTCGAAGTCCAGGCAGCAAGTTTCCCTTCAGACAGGATGAAAGTGGCTTATATAATCTCGCTATTGTCAGGTCAGGCGTCGGCTTGGGCCTCTCCATTGTGGGAAAGGAATGATCCGCTTGTCAACAACAGTGCCGTGTTTCTGAGAGCTTTTCGGAAGGTCTTTGATGAGCCTGGGCTAGTATCCTCCTTAGGGTCAGCCATCTTGCAGCTGAAACAGGTGAACCAATCTGCAGGACCGTATGCCGTGCAGTTCCAAACCCTTGCTTCAGTTTCAATAGGGGAAACCTAACCTGAGGGACCTGTGTGTCGGACGCAACCAAGTCCATACCTTCTTGCGAGGGTCCCTGGTGAATACCGCCGGCACATTAGACTCTGCGCCTCAGGCATAGGTCTAGCCAATTCCCTAATACGGGCCGCATCCACAATCCGTCTGAGAGTTGCGACAATTTGTGTATTAATGTATTTGAAAAATACTTTGAGATTAGTATCTTTTGCAATTTGTTTTTAAACTGATATCTCTACTAAAGAGATTCCCTCTTCACATATCTTGTCACATCGATCATATTTTCGGTCTCTTCTTATGTAAACTGTAAATTACTGTTTCTGCTTTCTTATTGGACTACTATACGAGTACGTCAGTTGCCTCTTTCTTAAAAATTTGCTGAAACATGATAATGTGTAGCATGAGTACTTATTTACAATTTTTTTTAATGGTAAAGTTTGTTTTCGGTGACCTCAATGTAAATCCACACAGTCTTCCAGGCTTCCCTAAGCTTACACATTTTACCCTGTTGTGTTTATTAGCAGAGTAGACAGAGGAGATACAGTGCAATGGAATGAAGCTGGTATATATTTATCCACCCAGACAGATTACCAAACCAGGAGAAGATACACTCGGCCAGAGTATATCTGATGTTTTGTGTTAGCGCAGTTGTTTTGTGCTGGTGGCGGTTACTCCAATTGGGTGCAGCTTAACCAATTTTTAGGTTTCTTGAACCAGGTAGAACAACAAGTAGCATAAGACACAGCGGTGTAACATGTCCAACAGTAGTATATACTGTAGATATGGATGGATGCAGTCTGAAGCTTAAGGGTATTGCAGGGCACCTGATGTTAGTATTATTGCCCCTCACTGTAGCAGGGGTGGTATAGTGTACTTGCGGCAGTGTTGTACACTGTGCACACAGCAATAGCCTGGAGAGTCGTGGAGTCTGTCTGTTCACGATGAACACCAGTAAGGAAAGACACACAGAGACGCCGCGCATACGCAGTCGTACAGGTCAGAGGACCGGCTGCTGACTGAGCTCCGACAAATCCTAGAGAGCGCTGAGTCAGCTTACCTGTCTGCACTATGGATGAACGCAGCGCCAGAGCGCACCTCATACTAAAGTGTTCACAATTCCCTAATTACCCCCTTGACCTGTTTACTCAATAGAATATCTGTCCACATTCCCCCTATGGCATGTTCTTAAACCACATGTGAAAGTTTGTTATCTTTTAAAATATGTATACATTGAATTCTATTACCAAATCCACTAGTTTATTGCCCCCAATTGTATCTGAATTGTTAAAAATCACCCACGAGGAGGAAGATAATAATAATAATAATAATAATAATAATAATAATAATAATAATGATATTGATAATGATAATAATACTAATGATAATGATAATAATAATAATAATAATATACTAATGATAATAACAATAATAGTAATAATAATAATAATAATATTATTAATACTACTACTAATGATGATGATGATGATGATAATAATAATAAAAATAATAATACTAATAATACTAATGATAATAACAATAATAGTAATAATAATAATATTATTAATACTACTACTAATAATAATGATGATGATGATAATAATAATACCCCTTTTCCACCTAAATTCCGGGTCTGACCCGGAGTTGGAACAAAGTTCCCATCCGGATCAGACCCGGAATTTTGCCGGCGCTGACTCGGGATATTCCCGAGTCAGCGCCGCTTACACCGCAGTCGGGTCTGCATACACCCGGCTTTTGCGGAGTGAAAGTGGACGCTTGGAGATGACGTCATCTCCAAGCGCCACTGAAGCCGGACCAATCGGCCGGCTAGCAGCGCACTCCAGGTCATCGTGACCCGGAGTGCGCTGTTCCCATAGCAGGGTTTCACGGGCTACGCCCGTGTTAAACCCTGCTAGTTACCTGGGTTGGATTGCCGGGTCACTCGACCTGGCGATCCAACCCTCTGCCCCTTTTACACCAGGGAGCTGCCTGGGTTAACCCTTCAAAAACCCGGGTTTTAGCTCTGGTGTAAAAGGGGTATAATTGAGTTTTAGTACAGTCATCTATGGAGGACCCTTCAAAATTATTATTTTATTGGTGCGTCTTTCTCATCTCATATGGACTAGACTTCATCACAAATATTCCTCAAATGGAGACATCAGTACACTTCCAGATGCTCATGGAGTCGATTTGAGGCTTTACCTATGAGCATGGGTCCCAAAGTTACCGCCATCTGACGCGGATTGGAACTGCATGGAGATCCAAGCAGTTCTGATAAGCGTTCCTGGGGGTGGCTTGAGTTGGCGGGAGTCTCAGGGGCGTGCCTTTGTTAGGGACTCTGGGCCTAATTCAGACCCGCTGCGCAGGACGCTCGCAAGCGGGTCGATGGTGCCCGAATGCGCATGCGCACGACGGAGGGAGTTCCGTTGTGCGCATGCGCAAGACCCGGCGAGCGACGAGGAATCCGTCGCTCGGGGTCTCGCACCAAAGGGGGCATGCTGTCGATGGTGAGTGACAGCACGCCCCCTTTGGTGGGTGTGCCAGGGGCGTGGCTACCAGACAGAGGCATTCCCATGGGAACGCCTACCGTCTGAGTCCGGCCCCACTGACATCAGCAGTGATGTCAGTGGGAGTGATTTTGGCTCTGACAGAGCCAAAATCACTCCAGGGCTTGTGGCAGCGAGACCCTACCGCAGGGTCTCGTAGCAAGCCCGATGGTCACGATGGTCTTGACCATCAATACCATCATCATGGACGCTCGTATAAGCTGTGGGTGGTAATCCACAGCTATGCGAGCATCCATGAGGCCGCTCCAAAATGAGGTAGGAGGGCCCTGATTCAGAGCGAGCGCTCTGGTCAGAGCGTCCGGCTCTGAATCAGGCCCTCTGTCAGAAGACACTGCTCCACTGACACCGGCAGCCAAATACCATCAGACATCCTGAGTAACCATGGTTGCAGCCAGTGTCCTCTCGATGGTGCACCTCGGCGGATTACACCTGCATGCCGTGGGCAACTCAATAAACATTCCATCGGCTGCAGCATGAGAGTAATTTCCTCTAGCAGTGGCTACTTAGCATTCACCGCTGAATCAGGCCCTTTGACTGGAAATTCAACGGGATCTCGCTGCAATTTCTGGCGAAATTAAACACGCTGAAAATTTCACCTGTTATATTGGAAATTAAATGAGATTTAATATAATTCTTATATTTTACTTAGAAGGTGCCACAAAGTGTATGCAGCACCGCTGATAGCGGGTGACAGTACACATTTGCAAAATGAAAAATGAATACACGATCCAGAGTTATTCTATAAACCAACAGCTACGGGTTAAAAGTCCTGTAAATAAAGACAATCGTGAGAATAGTGCACATACGTGAGGACAGATATGCAGAATAATAAATGCATGGATAACATTAGCAGAACAAATCACGTTGGGGGGGAGGGGCTCACTCGCCCGCCTGGCAGAGTTGGCCAGTCTCTCTGTGCCAGCCACTTCCCAACTGAAGGTTGGATGATGTGATTTGCATCATCCTAGCTCCACCCCCGCTATAAAATACCAGCTTAAAACAGCAGGGGATGGGGCCGCAATGATGAGAGTGCATACCTATCCCCCCGACCATCGTTACCCCTCTCTGGGACTAACAGCCTGATTCAGAAACGAATGAATTTGCAGAGCCGCAGAAGGAGGTGTCAGACACCTCCTTGCTGCATTTGTGATCCCAGCACTGCGACCAACGTCGCAGGCTGGGATCACCGATGGTCATGATGGTTGCTCCTTTGGTCAAGCTGCGGGAGCTGAAGCTGAGCCACACGCCCCCATCCAGGACCGGTAACCCCCACTTTGCCCTCAAACTCCGCAGCATGTCAATCATGCTGCAGCTTGGCGTGGTCTGCGAGCGTAGACGCAGAACCCATTCTGCACATGCACAGAACGGGCCCTGTTAAGCCGCAGAACTGGAAATATCTGAGATGTTCGTTCATTATCGGAGGAACATACAGTACATCTCTTAGTCACGCCCTAAGTCAGAAGTATGCACAAGACATGACAGGAACCTTGACCTCTGCACTGCTCCTTGACCCACCTACCCCCAATATCCCAGTGAGTGCAAAGGTGGCGTGTGCAGCCCTGGTGCCTGGAGATGGCACATGTTATAATTTCTCCCACAGTACAAGTGTGATACATATCCCTAACATGCCCCGGAAACCTCTCCCTATGCTATCAGAGCTCAAATTATGCCCCCCAGTGGCAAACGCAGGATTTTGAAAGGGGGGTTTCCAATACTTGGTTACAAAACCAATGGCAAAAAACACACACAGGCAGCACTCCTCCTCCTCCTCCTCCTCCTCCTCAATAATCCAAGCTTGTTAATCCATTACTGTGCAACCTTTCAGATGTCTTGACAAAATAGTAATAAATACATTTTAAACATGGCACAGAAATGGATTAATAAGCTTGGATAATTGAGTACCCGAGGAGAGCGCTGCCTGTATCTTATTGTATGAGACCAAGCTATGCTTAGATCTTAGGATTTGGACCCCATCCGTTGAATATATAGAATAGTCGAAATGAAAATTTTGAAGTGGGGGTATAAATATATCGGTGGGGCTTTGCTTAGGCAGGCCCAAACATTGAACCACCCTGATATTTTCATACCCCCACTTCAAAATAAGGACAGTGACCTGGGCCTAATGCCTAGGGTCACTTACCTGGAGCACAGGCTTTTTGCCTGCTTAACAAGCACCAAAGGCCTGAGGACTGACTGGGCCCACGGACCTAGTGTCCAACAACCCCGGTGGTCTAGGGAGTACTAAATCAGTGAAAGTGGATGAAGCCGCTTACCATGGCGCTGGGAGAGGCTGCAATGGGGAGATTTGTTTAGGTCTTTTCCTTTCCAGAACTGCAACACTCTCCAGTCCCCAGCTTCTTGCCAGCAGCGCCGTCTCTTCCGTGGCCAGCTCTTCCGACTTCTCTGCTCCTCTTGCAGCAGCACATCTTTACTTACTGCAGCACACACCTCTCCTCACACCTCCCCTCCCCACAGCACTCACCTCTCCTCACACCTCCCCTTCCCACAGCACTCACCTCTCCCCACACCTCCCCTCCCCACAGCACTCACCTCTCCTCACACCTCCCCTCCCCACAGCACTCACCTCTCCTCACACCTCCCCTTCCCACAGCACTCACCTCTCCTCACACCTCCCCTCCCCACAGCACACACCTCTCCTCACACCTCCCCTTCCCACAGCACTCACTTCTCCTCACACCTCCCCTTCCCACAGCACTCACCTTTCCTCACACCTCCCCTCCCCACAGCACACACCTCTCCTCACACCTCCCCTTCCCACAGCACTCACTTCTCCTCACACCTCCCCTCCCCACAGCACTCACCTCTCCTCACACCTCCCCTTCCCACAGCACTCACTTCTCCTCACACCTCCCCTCCCCACAGCACACAACTCTCCTCACACCTCCCCTTCCCACAGCACTCACTTCTCCTCACACCTCCCCTTCCCACAGCACTCACCTCTCCTCACACCTCCCCTCCCCACAGCACTCACCTCTCCTCACACCTCCCCTTCCCACAGCACTCACCTCTCCTCACACCTCCCCTCCCCACAGCACTCACCTCTCCTCACACCTCCCCTTCCCACAGCACTCACCTCTCCTCACACCTCTCCTTCCCACAGCACTCACCTCTCCTCACACCTCCCCTTCCCACAGCACTCACCTCTCCTCACACCTCCCCTCCCCACAGCACACACCTCTCCTCACACCTCCCCTTCCCACAGCACTCACTTCTCCTCACACCTCCCCTTCCCACAGCACTCACCTCTCCTCACACCTCCCCTCCCCACAGCACTCACTTCTCCTCACACCTCCCCTTCCCACAGCACTCACCTCTCCTCACACCTCCCCTCCCCACAGCACTCACCTCTCCTCACACCTCCCCTTCCCACAGCACTCACTTCTCCTCACACCACCCCTTCCCACAGCACTCACCTTTCCTCACACCTCCCCTCCCCACAGCACACACCTCTCCTCACACCTCCCCTTCCCACAGCACTCACTTCTCCTCACACCTCCCCTCCCCACAGCACTCACCTCTCCTCACACCTCCCCTTCCCACAGCACTCACTTCTCACACCTCCCCTCCCCACAGCACACACCTCTCCTCACACCTCCCCATCCCACAGCACTCACTTCTCCTCACACCTCCCCTCCCCACAGCACTCACCTCTCCTCACACCTCCCCTCCCCACAGCACTCACTTCTCCTCACACCTCCCCTTCCCACAGCACTCACCTCTCCTCACACCTCCCCTCCCCACAGCACTCACCTCTCCTCACACCTCCCCTTCCCACAGCACTCACTTCTCCTCACACCACCCCTTCCCACAGCACTCACCTTTCCTCACACCTCCCCTCCCCACAGCACACACCTCTCCTCACACCTCCCCTTCCCACAGCACTCACTTCTCCTCACACCTCCCCTTCCCACAGCACTCACCTCTCCTCACACCTCCCCTTCCCACAGCACTCACCTTTCCTCACACCTCCCCTCCCCACAGCACACACCTCTCCTCACACCTCCCCTTCCCACAGCACTCACTTCTCCTCACACCTCCCCTCCCCACAGCACTCACCTCTCCTCACACCTCCCCTCCCCACAGCACTCACTTCTCCTCACAACTCCCCTTCCCACAGCACTCACCTCTCCTCACACCTCCCCTCCCCACAGCACTCACCTCTCCTCACACCTCCCCTTCCCACAGCACTCACTTCTTCTCTCACCTCCCCTCCCCACAGCACTCACTGCTCCTCACACCTTCCCTCCCCACAGCACTCACTTCTCCTCCTCACACCTCCCCTCCCCACAGCACACACCTCTCTTCACACCTCCCCTTCCCACAGCACTCACTGCTCCTCACACCTCCCCTCCCCACAGCACTCACTGCTCCTCACACCTTCCCTCCCCACAGCACTCACCTCTCCTCCTCACACCTCCCCTCCCCACAGCACTCACCTCTCCTTACACCTCCCCTCCCCACAGCACTCACCTCTCCTCACACCTCCCCTCCCCACAGCACTCACCTCTCCTCACACCTCCCCTTCCCACAGCACTCCTTTCCTCCTCACACCTCCCCTCCCCACAGCACTCATCTCTCCTCACACCTCCTCTCCCCACAGCACTCACTTCTCCTCACACCTCCCCTCCCCACAGCACTCACCTCTCCTTACACCTCCCCTCCCCACAGCACTCACCTCTCCTCCTCACACCTCCCCTCCCCACAGCACTCACCTCTCCTTACACCTCCCCTCCCCACAGCACTCACCTCTCCTCACACCTCCCCTCCCCACAGCACTCACCTCTCCTCACACCTCCCCTTCCCACAGCACTCACCTCTCCTCCTCACACCTCCCCTCCCCACAGCACTCATCTCTCCTCACACCTCCTCTCCCCACAGCACTCACTTCTCCTCACACCTCCCCTTCCCACAGCACTCATCTCTCCTCACACCTCCCCTTCCCCACAGCACTCACCTCTCCTCACACCTCCCCTCCCCACAGCACTCACCTCTCCTAACACCTCCCCTCCCCACAGCACACACCTCTCTTCACACCTCCCCTTCCCACAGCACTCACTGCTCCTCACACCTCCCCTCCCCACAGCACTCACTGCTCCTCACACCTTCCCTCCCCAAGCACTCACCTCTCCTCCTCACACCTCCCCTCCCCACAGCACTCACCTCTCCTCCTCACACCTCCCCTCCCCACAGCACACACCTCTCTTCACACCTCCCCTTCCCACAGCACTCACCTCTCCTCACACCTCCCCTTTCCACAGCACTTACCTCTCCTCACACCTCCCCTCCCCACAGCACTCACCTCTCTTCACACCTCCCCTCCCCACAGCACTCATCTCTCCTCACACCTCCCATTCCCACAGAACTCACCTCTCCTTACACCTCCCCTCCCCACAGCACTCATCTCTCCTCACACCTCCCCTCCCCACAGCACTCATCTCTCCTCACACCTCCCATTCCCACAGCTCTCACCTCTCCTCACACCTCCCCTCCCCACAGCACACACCTCTCCTCACACCTCCCCTCCCCACAGCACTCATCTCTCCTCACACCTCCCCTCCCCACAGCACTCATCTCTCCTCACACCTCCCCTCCCCACAGCACTCATCTCTCCTCACACCTCCCATTCCCACAGCACTCACCTCTCCTCACACCTCCCCTCCCCACAGCACTCACCTCTCCTCACACCTCCCCTTCCCACAGCACTCATCTCTCCTCACACCTCCCCTTCCCCACAGCACTCACCTCTCCTCACACCTCCCCTCCCCACAGCACTCACCTCTCCTAACACCTCCCCTTCCCCACAGCACTCACCTCTCCTCACACCTCCCCTCCCCACAGCACTCACCTCTCCTCACACCTCCTCTCCCCACAGCACTCACTTCTCCTCACACCTCCCCTTCCCACAGCACTCACCTCTCCTCACACCTCCCCTCCCCACAGCACTCACCTCTCCTCACACCTCCCCTCCCCTCAGCACTCACCTTTCCTCACACCTCCCCTCCCCACAGCACTCATCTCTCCTCACACCTCCCCTTCCCCTCATAGCAGCATACCTCCTCACATGACCATTCACCTCTCCTCACACCACTCACCTAACTTCAGCACTAACTTCTCCAGTCGCCTCACACCACCCCTCCCCTCAGCATTCGCCACAGCAATTTGTTCCCCTTATCTATACATACACACAGCCCCTCATAGTCTGTAAACACAGACTCATTGTATGTACACACACAGCCCCTTCACGTAGCCCCGCTCCTCAGCACTCGCTTCGCCGCAGCTGTGTTTGCTGCAGAGTGCACCCTTCACTTCAGGATCCCTGGTGGTACTGTAGAATACTGTGCCGGTATGCGCGGACCGACAGCCAATTAGGAGTGGCAACGTAGCTGCTCTTGGTTGGCTGCCGGCTGCACGGACTGACAGCCAATTAGCAACGGCTACGTGGCTGCTCCTGATTGGCTGCCGATCCGCGAGCCGTGATTGGCTCGCGTGACCGGCACCAGTGGCCAAATGAACTCTACTCCCAATGCCGCCTAGTGCCTTATTAAGCTGTGCGGCAGTGGATCAGCGGGCAGGGGGGTTTTTAAGGTACTCGGAAACCCCCCCTGCGTGCGCGTATGCCCCATAACAATATAAAAAAAATTTAAGACCTGTAAAGTTTGAAGAAAAAAAATACTTCCTGGAATATGCCGACTACGTAGTGCATAAGAGGTCCAGCCAATGCAGAGTAAACTGGGGGTAGAGGAGTGGTGGAGAGGTTGTTATGGGGGCGGACTCTAGTCAGGTGGTGGAGACACACTGTAGTACACAACTGAAGGAGGAGCTGCTGCTGTACTGAGCATGCACCTGGTCCGTCAGGGTCTCTGAGCATGGGTGGCTCGGTAAATGTTCTCCCAGAGCCTAACGTCCCAGCTGGTCACGAGCTGACATTTAATCACATGAATGGAGAAGCCGTTCACAGCCGGATCATCTGTAATGTCCCGTTTTTGCTAGGGAGAATATCAGAGAGGCAAACTGGGTGAAATATATGTTTCCCTTTTTAACAACAGACACAATGACAGAAACATATTTATAAGGGTACAACACAATTTTATTATGCGAGAAAACAATTGACACATAACCCCTGTACATTGCATCACAATATCCATTTCTTAAAACAACTACTGTACTGTAGTTTCAGCAAAACAACTACACTTCTGACTTCAATAAAGATAAACACACAGTACAGCATTACAGCAAAAATAAAGGTTTACATACAGATATGCGGCTTTATTATTGAGCAAAGTCAGTCATTTGAGAAGAATAGAACTTAGCATACAGTTCACGGCTTAGCTTAAGCACAGTAAGACTAACAGATACTAGGCATAGTGAACATATTAGCACAATTCTGGAATAATAGGCATATACATGCAAAACTGTGAGTATTCAGCATAACCTATCCATAATGTTAGCTAACAGTATACAAGTATATAAGCAAGAAAAGAGCTTCACTGTGAATTACAGCATGACACCTTAGCACTGAGCTAGACTTTATTAGCACTGCACAAGTTTATGAATTACAGCATAAAACACTAGCACAAAGCATGAACTTCTAGTGGGACTCACAGGTGCGAATATCAACATAGGTTCTCCCATAAAATCCTAACAGGGCATATAATGAGACCATAGTTCTCTAATGATACCAGGCAATCAGCATGGTAATTAGCAGACTTTGGCCCTGATTCAGACCCACTCGCAAGCGGGCGCACGTACGTTAGGCGTACGTACAAAATTATTTAAATTCAATGGCTCGCTCGTATTTTCGTTCGCATCTAAAATTCCTCCCTAAACTCAGACGACCCCTCCTCTAACTAACGAGCGTGCAAAATAGCGAGCGTACATCCCCGAAATGGCTTGAAGGGAACGCACGCACAAGTATAAACCGGAAGTGGCCTTGTCACATGTCGATTACCTGCTCCTTTATTCTGCCTACCTCCATCAATCGTATCATGCCAATCAATGTATCAATTAGCTTAATTGTTTGTTTTTTTTCAACACAATGCAAGAAACTTTACTCTTGTCCGTGTTTGTGTTTACCCGCAGAATACGTACGGATGAAACATTCGCTTTTATTGTTCCAAAAACATGTGAACCACAATTAAACAATTGTTCTATTGCTGTGGATCCCCGCATATTTCTCGGGGTTCATTTCTTTATTTAAATTTGCTTACGCATGTCACTGCATCAAGCCTATCATAACTCTCCAGAGATTTCTGGCCCTGTTGAACACATGACTCATACACTAACCAATAAAATTGCTCCTGTTAATTTCCAAAATACATTAGCCAATCAGAAATTTTTTGCACACTTTATCAAAAATGATTTTTATGAAAAACACCATTGCCATCATGAAAGCCTCCGCATTCACCAGGCGCGAGCTGCTGGTGCTTACGGAGGTGATGGATCGCCGTATCACCAGCCAGCCTCCACCCATCACCAACCGGCAGAAGCGCTCCGCGTATGCGGAGGCACGGTCCCACCTGCGGTCCTTCGGTTCACGCCGCAACATCGGGCAGCTGGAGCGCAGGTGGTCAGACCTGCAACGGCGAACGCCCCGCTTGCTGGCATGCTTTCGCATGCAGATACAGGAAAGTAAGTGTTATGTATTGTGGTTTTCATGTTTGTGTTTGTGGGGCAAACTGCGTGTGCATGTTTTCCTGTCTGTCCTATTTATTATTTGTCCTCATATCTGCATGTGCATGTTTTCCTGTCTGTCCTATTTATTATTTGTCCTCATATCTGCATGGCCATGTTTTCCCTCTATTTCTGATTTATTCATTCTACTCCTATTTGCATGTTTTTTGTTGGTGGGCTTTTTTTTTTTTTTTGGGCCCCGGATTTGGCCAGAAACTAACCTCAATTTGTTTGACATATTTTAGGTGGACAGCCAAGACTACGCCGTCACCGTCCGGCCAGACGGCGTTCCTGCCCACTATCCCCAACCCCCAGCCAACACTCCAGCCCAAATATTTCCCCTATTCCCCACTCCTCCCCAGCCTTCCAAGACCCTCTCCCCTCCTTCCCCTCCGTCCCACTTCCCCCTCTCCTCCACCCACCCCTCTTCCAATTACCCCCTCCCCGGAGTCCGTCATTAGCCCTCCCCGTTCTTTGGGGAATGAAGGCTCCTCCGAGGAAGAACATGGAGGGACTTCCGGAGCTCCCGTTTTGGCTCCCGGTATGTTTTTCTTTCACATTTTTTTTAAGCACAAACTGTTTGTATGTAATCATGTGTCGTGCCTTTATTCGTGCTTTTTTGGTTTACTTTTGGTGATTTAGCAGTTTGCCTTTACCTCTTCCTGCTGATTTCAACATACACATATCACACCTGTGGGAATTTGTACATAGGCCTTGTATTTTTGGCAGCACCCCCTTTTTGTTTTGGTTTGCTTTTTTTAGGTTTATGAGTGATTTCGTTGTGTTTTTTTAATGTGGATTCCCTATTGTTTTATTAATCCACACACTTTTCTCACCCACAGAGGAACAGAGGCGTCGGCAAGAGGTGGACGAATGTGTTGCCCAGATGCGCCAACATGTCATTGGCGTTCTTGTGGGCCTTGACCGGCTGTCTGGCATCCTTCGCCAGTAGTTTTTTTTGTTTATTTTCGTTTTCTAAATAAATGTTTTATTTCTAATATACGTTCTGGCTCATTCTTTTTTTCCAAAACACAGATAGTTTAGCATGACATAAGTAGACTGTTCCTGCAAGGATTTTCCTTTTCTAAAAGTTAGATTGTGTTTTGTATTTGTATGTAAAACAGCCACAAGAAACACATAACAGTAACAATTTCATTTCCCTTTTTGGGTGTAGTGTCAATTAGATATTTCTACATTTTACAGGTTCCTAGTTGGTGTGCAAGCATGCTTAGGCCAATCTTACAAATCCAAAGGTTTGGACAGGCTTCCTTTTGGTGTGGGTTGTGAACCTGAAAACATATTTCAGTTTACCTCAACTGGTGTCAGTACTGGATTACCCCTTAGTCAAATGTAAGGTGTGTTAACCTGGTTACACTTGCTGTTAACGTCCAAAAAAAGGAAGACCATTTCACTCTCCAAACATTTATTCACAACATAAATGAGAAATCAAAGTGGTCACTCCCCAAAAAAAAACACAGTGATAATCTCAAATATAACACATACCAATAAAATATTTAAATAAAAAAAACAATCAAGAACTGGTTGATGAAGGACCATGCCAACATGATTCCACAAACATGGCGTTGCGATATGGGTTCCAGAATATATGCCCAAAATGACCAGATCCAGGTTTGGTAAGGGTAGCAGGAAGTAGTGAGCGTTGGAGTGCCAAAGATTATGTGAACAAACAGAAGATGGTGAAAAAATTAACAATAAATTAGATGTTCGCAAACAAACACAAACACATTAGGTATAAACACTGTAGTTTTGGTTAAACTTACCTAAAAAATCTGGCCACCACATCATCGCGTATGGCCCCCCCACATACTGACCTCCGACCAACCTCGGGGGGGCCATCCTCAGGTAAGGCATCCTCTGGCTGCATTGGGACACCACTCCTTATGGCGATGTTGTGAAATATCCCACACAGGACCACAATTTTCGACACCATATCCGGCAAATACATGAGCTCGCCACCAGAGCGGTGGAGGCATCTGAATCGGCCTTTTAAAAGGCCGATACAGCGCTCCACCACTTGCCTGGTGGCTGTAAGTGCGGAATTATACTCACTTTGTGGGCCTGGTGTGGGAGCCAAATAAGGAGGGAGCAGCCAGGACATGCAAGGGTATCCACTGTCTCCTGTGAATAATAATAGACATCAGGAACACTGTGTATCAAGCTTAACATTGTTATGTACTAAAGGTCTCCACTTACCCAGAAGCCACGCATCACCAGCTTGTAGGTTGGTTAATTTCTGCCATATCCCTGATTGCCGGATGACGAAGGAGTCATGTGCACTTCCTGGTAATTTAGCATTCAGGGACAGGATCTGGAGGGAGGCATCACATACCACCATTACATTCAGGGAGTGATAGTGTTTCCTGTTTCTAAATATTGCCTCCAGCCGTGCTGGAGGCTGAAGTGGTATGTGAGTACCATCCACAACCCCTATGATGTGTGGGAAGCCAGCTATTTGGTAAAAATTGGCCTTGGCCACACTAAGGGCACCCATATCCAAAGGCATTTTAATAAAATGATGGAGGTGCTTGAAAAGTGCCTCCATCACTGCCCTCAGGATCCGGGAAAAGGAGGATTGGGAGATGCCCGCCACTATTCCCACCGTTGTTTGAAACGATCCTGAGGCACAGAAATGTAACACCGCCATAAATTGCGTCAGTGGTGGTATTGCTGTTGGACTGTCAATTTGCCGCTCAAGATCACTTTCTATTAATGAGAGAGTGTCTATGATGATTTTGGGAGGTAGACGGTAGCGTCTTAAAACCTCATCATCGGGCATTCCAAAAAGGGTGACACGTGTTCGAAATATCTGGGGCCTTGCATGCCTACGATGCCTACGCCTGGGACGAGATTGAGGTTGGTCGGCTTCCGGGAGCAGGGCCAGAACAATTCGACCCAGATCTACCTGAAATTCAAAGTTTACAATGTAAGGCTTTTGAGCCACCCCAAAAGTAACATAAAACAACTTAGCTTTATGATACCATCCATAGCTGCTTACATGCCGGGGTATTGTCATGATACGTCAAAACTGTAAACAAGGCAAAAATGATACATCAAAAATTTACAGGGTGAATTTATGTTTGTCAAATTGGTGCAAGCCAAAACATAAAATAGGCGAAACACACATTTGGGCATCGATCAAAACGACATTGCACACCGTACGTCAAATAGGGGTCAAATGTAAGCCAAAAATGGAAAACAAAAACTGGTTTACATGATGAATAAGCATCGAAAAATGCGCTAAATAGTTCGCAAATGCAAGTCACTAGACCAACAGTGAAAAATGCGCTAATTAGTTCGCAAATGCAAGAAAAATAATGGACTTACCAAGAGCTAATATAGAAGATTTCCCTCAAAAAGGTCTTTGGGTCCGCAAGCCAAAAAAAACTAAAAGAGATGAAATTAGTGTTAAGCTGAAAATATTAAATTAAAAACAAGAAGTAGACACCAATTGGCCACAAGTTAGACTTCACCAAACTTACCAAATCAGGAAACGAGGCCCAAAAAAAACAACAAAAATGCGAACGGATCAAAAAATAAACAGTAGCAAACCCAAAAAAAGCCAAAATCCGCCAAATCCTCCAACCGTAAACCACAAACTCCAACCAACTTAACCGCCAATAATCCAACAACGCAACCTCGAATCCACACACACCAAGCCATAAATAGTGTTTATTTTCCCGCACAAATTAAGGATGAATCCTAGGGACGCACAATCAATGATGCGGCCGCAAACTAAGGACGCATGTATAAATACGTCACGAAATCACATTGAATTTCTGGATGATTTCATGCTGGAAGCAGAGACATGGCTTCAGACCAGGGAAACAATGGCCAAAATTCCGGCGGTAAGGCCTTCATGCATTTTGTCTCAATGATTATTTTCAAACATAATATTGTTCAAGTTGTGAAGTGGCTAAATCTGCATATTTACCCAAATAGCTGAGGACGATGACATGGAAGAGACTGCTGGCCCCAGTCAACACGCCAAAGCTGCCAAAAAGAAAAGGCAGCCACAATTCACAAGAAATGAGATGGAGGTTTTGATCCAGAAGTGTGTTGACATCCTGCCCCAGGCAGACAGGAATATGAGCCAAAGCCAGAAGTGGAGAATGTGGGAGGAGGTCGCCGTTGCTGTCAATAGGGTGGGTGATTATGTCCGTCTAGCCCGGGATGTCAAAAGGCGGTAAGTAAACACTTTCCCACCCTATAAACAAGCCCCATTTTAAACAAAAGGATAATGGTTCCAATTTCATTCCACAGATGGGGCGACTTCATATATCGTCTCAAGCAAAAACTTGCCGACAGGGCTAGGCATGCAAGGGGGACAGGTGGGGGTCCCACCCCTGTGTCATTGGAGTTGACAGACTTAGAAGAGCTGGCACAGGGGTGTGTGCAGCCTGTGGAGGTGTTTGGCGTGTCCAACATGGATACGGACATGCCAGACTTTGCGGCTCCTCATGTTGGCCCAGGTAAGTCTTGTGATGTCACCAACTCTGAAATGCTATTGTGCCAATATGTAGATTCTAATGTGAGTCTTTTCTCATTTTTCCTAACAGAGACACAGGCGGATGAGTCTGCTCCAGAGGGGAGCCTTGGCCGCAGAATTTCTGCTGGCTCTGCAGGGGAGGAACCAGTACATCCGGCTGAGGACCCTGCAGAAGCCAGTCCAGGGCGTGCCCCCTCGCAGGCAGTGGGCCTCCTCACAGAACTCAATTTTAAATCGGATTTCCATACGGAGATTCTGCAGAGGATGGACGCCAGTCTGATACGGGTGGCTGAGGCCCTGGAGCAAAATGCTGCGGCCAACGTGACCATTGGTCAGGCCCTGGCGGAAAATACCAGGGCCAACATCCGCATCGCCGATGCCCTGGAGCAGCTCGTTCGCCAGCACATGGTGGAGCCGACCTCCCTTCCTGCCGGAACATCAGGATCCTCCACCTCTGGCACAACATCAGCCAATCCTCCAAATGTGCCTAGCCCTGTGCCTAGTCCAGAGGCCACAACATCTGCCTCTGGACAGGCCAGCCCGATGGCATCCCGGACCCGGTCTGGCGCCCACCCTCCCCCATCCAAACGGGCGAAAAAACGGTGACAGCAATGGCGACTTTTCCCACACTCCTTCTGTGCTTGGCTCATATTCCTTTCTGGTCAAAACTTGCCTCTCCTTTCTTGTGAAATGTTTTTAATTTATTTTAGTACGTTTATGTTAGCAGTTATTGATTATTTATTTTTGTGAAAAAGTATCTTTGCCACAAAAAAAGGCAACAAAATATTATGCCAATTTGTTTGTGTTTAAACAATAAATTTCAGAAAAAAATCTGACATTGTATTGTGACATTATTGTACAAATGTGTTACATTTAATCCTGGCCCTAAAGGCAAAAACTGACAAAAAAAAGAATTTCATTTTTTTAAAAAAAAGGCCTCTTGAAGGAACGTTTAAAAATTCACATAACGATGCAAATTCCACAGTAAAAAAAAAAGGGGAGCTAATTAAAACATGATGACATTATTGTTACAATAGGCCATAAACAACAAATTGAGGCCAAAATAAAACCCAAAAAATGTACGCAAATTGATTATGTAATCCTGACATTAGCAGCTATGATTTAAACCTGCGTACGCTTTTGTGCTATCCCAATAAACTGCTTTCCAAACACATACCAAGCCGGTTTTCAATACAACACTAATTGCTTTTCTGACCACCCGCGATTAATCGCTGCAACATCGTGGAGTCCCGGGACGGAGGAGAAGGCCATCGCCAATGTGGTCGAGTAATCCAGACCCTAAGCTGTGCGAGCATTTTCAAGGGAAAGAGGATCATCCAGTGACGTATGAGACGGTCCGAACACATTTGACGTTCGCATCTGCTAATGTATGTACGCCCCAAAAACGCCTCGCCACGCCTGTGTTTTTCCATCTCCACCCCCGTCAACACCCAAAAACGCCCTGTTCTGTCAATCACATTTGACATGTCACTTCCTGTACGCTATTTTAGGAACGAGAGAAAAAAAGCACGCAATCTGCCGTACGCACATGCGCAGTGTAACACCGACGCATGCGCGGTTAGTCAACATCGGAATGCAACGAGCGTACTGTTGTTAACGTGCGGCTCTGAATGAGGGCCTTTATGCCATGATGTTAATAACACACTAAATTTACAACAGGTAGGGCATTGAACATTAGCATATACATAACATTACTGGCCATTGATTTTCTGTAGATCTTCTTAGAAACTATCAACAGCACAAATTAAACATTACAATGCAGCACAATGACATTAAAAGAACACCACACTATGGACCTCATTCAGAGTCGGTCGTTGCGGCCACACGGTCGTAGGGGAAAGGGGCCAGATATGCAAATGAAGCGATCACAAGTTGCGGTCCTAAGATGAGATCGTTTGCTGAACGACCGAGGGTAAGAAGCGGTCGTAAGACTAAAGCACGCCCCCTTCTCGTTCACAACACACGTCATCTACTGGGATATAAGGATTAATCGCGACCATCGGAGCTGGTCGTAGAGCTTAAGGTTGACCATACCCTCTCTTAAGCACTACGATCAAGTTAGTGTACAAACCTCCCATGTCACATGTGCCATGACGCTACTTTGTTAATTATGCACTCCCATTAAACGCCGTTCGCATAATTAGGCACACCTGTGTTCGGATCTCCACTCCCCCGTTTTCAAGCACCTTCCCCTGTTACCACCCACAAACGGTTCAATCTGTCACTCAAACTACCGACCTGGCTGTGTTCAAGGAGAGAGAAATTTCTGATCGTAACAGCTAGTTTGCGCACGCGCATTGTGAACTTTACGCATGCGCAGTTTAGCGAACATCGGCTGTGTACGACCGTGCGGCCGCAACGACCGACTCTGAATGAGGTCCTATATGTTGCCAGGATTTCCTAACTACCCCTATTCAGGAATTCTCCTAACACGTGCCAGCAGAACACCTAATCACAACCCCCACCAAACAAGGACATATACCCCACTCTAAGGGTAGAGGCTCACAAGGTGAAAGATACTGGAAACCCCACAGTGCTCTATAAGCCAATACACCCATACTACTAGTGGGACAACCCCAAATAGGAGGTAACCCCTAGGAAAGCACAATAAGGGGGAACATAAACCAGCGTTTCTCACCCTTGATGCAGCTATTCTGCCCTCTGATATCCAGCACTGCCTGGGATACTATGCACCTCACCAGGCTGTGCTAAGTGGGATAAGGTTCCGAATACTCCACTGCTGCTCCCTCCTCCAGGGCAGTCATTGACAGGCACAACCATACTGTATAATCCTTGGATCCTGGCACTCTGTCTTTTCCGGTGCCCTACTTGCCTCCAGGGGTCCTCGCAGGCTCTTTTCAGGGGCTGTCCCCTCTTTAGCCTGCTACTGTTGGATGCACTCTCCTGGTCTCTTGGGCAGGGTCTTCCTCCTCACCGGAGTCCCTCCGGTCACAGCAGCAGCAGGCAACCTCTCGACATGGGCTCCCTCCGGTCCTGCAGACAGCTCCTCGGCGTTGATTTCCTGGTCCGCGGGCATTCCTCTGGGCAGCCTGCGGCTAAAGGGGTCTTCTTCCTGGGTCCTTCGATTTTACCAGGAACTCCTCACAGCCGGCAGGTTTCCTCAGTGGCAGTTCGTGCTCCTCCTCCAGCGCCCCGGCAGCAGTCCAGGTAACAGCCTGTGATGCCTTTCTGTTAGTGGTAGTTCTCCCTGCTGGTCTTCCTCTGGGGCTGGGAGCAGCAGCAGCCTTCCTCCAAGAGCAGGCTCTCCTAGTATCAGGCAAAGTAGTAGCATCAGCAGCATCCCGCGGGTCAGGGTCCTTGCGCCGGCTAACCGCAGCCGGGATTCACTTCACTGAGGCTGCTCCCTGTGCCCTCAGCGGCTCCCCTTCTGCAGGTACACTCAACTCTCCTCTGGATACATGGCAGCTCCACTGTGCAGCTCCTTCCCCATCTCCCACTGCATGGGGGTACCACACATCTGTTCCAGAAGGTCCCCTAATGAACATGGATCTAGTACATCTGTACTTGCTGAACTCCTCTATGTCTATCCTGCAATCATGACACATAGGGTAGAGGGCCCCGTCAATGATAGTTTATATTATAAAGAGAGAGGGTGATAAGAGACTGAGGGCTCTATCTATTAAGCAATTTTAGGAGACAGAGTGAAAAGTGAAAGGCGCCAGCCAATCAGCTACTAACTGCCATGTCACAGGCTGTGTTTGAAAAATGACAGTTGGGAGCTGATTGGCTGGCACCTTATCACATTGGATCCCTCCCAGGGGAGGCATCATGAATAGAAGCCCATAGGCTTCTACTGGGCAATGCCATCTGAAGATGGCGTTGCCCTCTGCATCAATGATTGATGCATATGAGAAATTTGGTCAGACTGCCAAAAAAGGCATTTTCGAGGGTTTGACCGCATTTCTTAGTTTGCTGCATCCCGCCCAATAGGAGCTAAAAGGATATTGAATTTAATGGTTCAGGCCAGGGGCGGCTTAAGAGAGGAGGGGGCCTGTGTGCAGCCTCCGTGCAGGTCCCCCTCCTCTCCGTCAGCGCAGTAGACCCTGGCTTTGTGCCAGAGTCTAATGCGCATGTGCAGGACTCTGGGAATATGGCGTCTGTGCATTCTGTGCTCCCATGATAGATACACCTATAGTCAGGGGTGTAGGAATGAACATGTTCACGGGGGGGGGGGGGCAAAAGGCCAAGGACTACTACAGGGCCTGGAGCCCATTTTTCTCGCGATTGGTATCTCGTTTTACGACAGCTGTAACAGTGACTGTAAATATACAAAGATTCCCAATCCTATGTTCATTTTCATCAGTGTTTCTGGGGTTGGCCAACCCCAGTTTCATTGCTTTAAAAAAATGTATTTATACATTGTTAAATACATATTATTATTAATATTAACAAACAATTACTAGCTGTTAGATTGTTCATTGTTTAAATTTTTCATAGTCATTAACCTAGTTTTTATTCAGATTTCGATGACAGCCTAATCTCATTTGATTGGGAGTATTTATAAATCTATAGTCACTGCCTCACTGGTTATGGTATGTAATATAATATCTGGTATGTGCTGCGATCTGGCCGCAATGAGACTGCTGCTAACGTTTTACACTGTCCGCAGGCCGAAATCATCCACTCTCTCTGTTTCATTGTCGCACAACTTGCAAGAACAGTAAGTGGGAAGTGAGGCTTCCCGGTCTCATGTGTCTGCTAACTGCAAAGTGTGATAGCAAAATGAGTGGGGCTTCTAAGAAAGAAAAAAAAAAGTGTATGCAAGAAGAAAATGTCCACAGAACAAACATAAAGATAACTTCATTTTTGGTAAACAGAAACGACAACAGTTGGCAAGTTCAAATAAAGCTATTATTGCTTCATCCCCATTTTCATTTCATTTATCCCCATTCGCTTTTGTGTAGAAGTTCATGGGGGGAGCAAAACACGGTCTTTGTCCACCCAAAATAAATCATGGGGGGGCAACTACCCCCCTCCCACACACACACTCTCTGGTTCCTACGCCCCTGTCTATGGCCCAGGCTGCTAACAGGAGATGAAGGCTAAACAACTGAGTTGCACGGAACCTGGTTTCACACTCGTGCCAGGCATCTTGCACTGCATGGCATATTGAGGCTAGATTATAAGAACTCATCTGTATGCTAATCTATTTTAGATTTATTTTATTGTCCATTGTCTAAAACATTTCTAATAATAGCAGAGATACAGCATTAATTTCACTAAACATGGTATATTTTTCCCTACAAATACATATGAAATATGATTATGTTATATTGATTCCTTAAGACACAGGTTTTCAAACTCGGTCCTTAGTACATGTACAGTACATGTTTTCCAGGTTTCCTCACAGAATAACAAGATAAATAATTAGCCCCATTTGTGGATCTTTTAAAATGTGCAGTGAGTAATGAATACACCTGTGCACCTGCTGGGTGACCTGGAAAACGTGAACCGTGTGGTGTCCTGAGGACCAAGTTTGAGAACCACTGCCTTAAGGGGTCCTTATACAGATGTCTCCTTATACAATGTGGCTTCAATCTCATCAAATAGCCCCTCTCGGTGAGCCAGGTCCTGGGTTTCCCAGCCATGCTAATCGTCTTTCTCACTCAAAATGTGCATCTCATTCACATAAATTAAACAACTGGGAGTGATGAAACTGCATTGCTAGCTGACACTGATCAATTTGATGTGAGACATTTATAGATCTGTGTGCGACTGTGTCTGAATCTGTGTAAAAAGGGCTCCAATTCGTGTGGCTTTGTCGCTGGGAAAGTTCCATTGTGCTTAATCTACGACTTTGTACATACAGTATGTAAAACCAATTTCTGCGTGGCTAATGCCGCAGCCTAGCATCTCCAGTACACTGTGAGTGGCTTTTTGCTGCATCTGCAATGTGTATAAGATGCAGAATATAAAGTAAAGTATGGTGCACTACTCCTCTCAGAGTGTCTCAGTTATGCCGGGCACCTTGCGCCATATGGTGTACAGAAGTTAAGTATATGAGGACGCATCCATTTATCTTTGACACATTTCACATTGTTAGTTTCAAGCGTGTATTATTGAAAACATTATTTAGATATATTATATCTTCTTATACATTGAAGCTGTAGTGACCCCCCAAATATGGTCCTTTCTAGCCAAAAGAATTTCAAGCTTTTAGAATCTGAGCACAAACAAATGATTGCCAACCTGTCTTTTACACCAGGCATCTCAGAATGAACAATTAAAGACAGGTGACATAAAGCAAGTCTCTGAAGTATACATCAAAATATATGAACCTCTTTACTCAGTGATATGGAAACCATGTTATCCTGGTTTATCATGAGATAGCAACTATTCCTTCATAGTTAGGCAAATGGGTTGGGTACGAGATGCTGGCGCTGGAGATGCCGGCGGTCAGAATCCCGATTCCGGCATCCCGACAAGGTTAGGATACTAACATCTGTCGGTAAGTACCCTTACCCTACCCCTAAATCTAACCCTCCCTCCCAGCCCCCTAAGCCTAACCTCTCCTCCTAGTGCCTAACCCTAACCCTCGCCCTTGTGCCTAACCTTAACCTTCCCCCTAGTGCCTAACCCTAACACTCCCCCTTGTGCCTAACCTTAACCCCTAAACCTCCCCCTAACCCCACTACTTACCGCCGGGATGCCAGCTGTCAGGATGCCTGTACCGGGATTCTGACTGGTGTTGGTATTCCGGTGCCGGCATGCTGAGTGCCGACATCCCAACAGCTGGGATTATAACTACATCCCAGGCAAATTAACGTGAAAGATCACAGTCCCCATACAGGGGCATAGTAAGATCAGGGGCAGCCTGTGTTCAGTGGGCCCCCACATACCTGTTACTGCGCGCCTGCCCGTGCAGTAGCCCAGTTCCGTATGCTCAGCCCACGGCGCCATCTCTCGGGTGACACATTCAGAATGATGGCGCATGTGCAGGAGAGAGCACAGTGCCGGAATCTTTACTAGCTTCTGTGCGGCGCCATCATTATGAATATATCACTAGAAAAAGATGGCACGGCAGGGACAAGTAGAGAGCAGAGGAGTAGCGTGGAACTATGGCGCCCGGAGAAAGTGCATGTCATAGCGCCCCCCTCCCACTGTACAGAACTGTGCCAGTGGGGTATGGCCGGCCTGTAGGGGAATATTGATATGAAGAGAAAAACAGCAAACAGTGGCAGTATCATGCTGGGCATTGAGGTCCCATTGGGGGAATAGAATGCTTTGGTGATACACTATCTGACATTAAGGGATAGCTCCTTGGGCACTGCTTTATTTAAGTATAGCTCCTAGGATCTTACTTTTATCTCCTTTGAATCATTGTTATTAGTCAATAGAGGAGATTGTATTATATATACTGATCATTTAACTTAAATTGACAGAATACATGTGCTAGAGCGAGATTCCACAGGGTGCACAGCTTATTACTGCCCCAAGCAGCTATCACTGGAGTAGTAACACCTATGGGAAGCTCCATTCTCAGCTATGTTCCTACTTAGCAAATATACATTGCACCTATATTACTGTGAGTACTACTAACCATGTTCTGTCTACCATC